>OV277861.1:5096039-6346039 GCA_922989275.2 Gari tellinella
CTATGGGTTAAGGGTACAACTCGGAAAATAGCGCTAGAAAATTTGAAAATTTTGAAATCTTAGGATTTTTTCTATCAACTTATGGCAGCCCTGCAAGTGAAATACAGTCGAACCGTCGACAGCTGCAACTCGCTAAGGTCGAACATTCCGGCATTTATTCACTTACGATTCGATATATCGAGTTGCTCGAACATACCAGTATTTCAAAGTTAACCCATGTGCCCATGGTCTAATTACATGATTATATATTACATATACATGTATAGGCAAACAGTGTAGCCTGATCAGACGCCGCGTTGTGTACATAGGCAAACAGTGTAGCCTGATCAGACGCCGCGTTGTGTACATAGGCAAACAGTGTAGCCTGATCAGACGCCGCGTTATGTACATAGGCAAACAGTGTAGCCTGATCAGACGCCGCGTTATGTACATAGGCAAACAGTGTAGCCTGATCAGACGCCGCATAACGCGGCGTCTGGTCAGAGACTACTCTGTTTGCTGATAAATGATTCAATATAAAACAAAAGAAAAGCTAGACCAGACACCCGTTAGATAAAAATGGAATAGTCCAATATATAAGCATTGAAGAATCCACTGGGCACAAATGGGTAAATCGTGGCCAAGTTATACGTTTTAACCATGCATTGAAATACGGAAACATTCTATTTAAAATTGTTCACGATATCGATGTTTGACTGTAACTCAAATATTGTCTTAACCGTTTTCTCCTCTGAAACTTAACACATTACTCAATAGCCTGTTTCAAGATTTGAAGAACATTGACTACTTAAAGCAGGTTGAAAGTATTTAGCAGAATGCACCTTTAGCGCATTCTGCTTTACTTTCAACCTGCTTTAAGCTACATGTATTATCTACAAGAAAAAATGGTAAATGTTAAATATTTATGACCGTAAAAAGTGGAACTAATTGCTACATGTACAGTTGAGGAATGAATTAGAGGCGTAAAAGGCGTATTTATGGGGTAATGGGTTATAATAGAAAATTTCCATTTTCTTAATTAATTAACCCATTCACTGCCTTACCCCGAGCACAACAGTGTTTTGCAAACAGATTGGATGCTGATCAGACGTTGCGTTACGCGGCGTCTGATCAGCACCAAACTGTTTGACACTCATTTCAATATTTCTTCAGGCAAAATAGCAGAAATTAAAATTTAAGAAATAAAAGCAGACGACAATAATTTAAAAGCAGTGAAGGGGTTAATCTAGTCCATTTTTTGAAGTTTAATGGTTGTTTTGTCAATGTATTACAATATGACAAATAGTGAAGACTGATCTGGGTCTTCATTGTTTGAATAGAATACGTGTACGTTTTATAGTTTCGCTGTTTGCAAAGGACCCGTCTATGCTAGTATAAGGTTCTATGTCCTTGTTCTTAATTATTATTTGTTTATGTATATCCCTTATGCACACTCTATACCTTATAATAATATAATTTTGAATATATAATTACCGTTATTCCATGTTAGTAATAATATCAGTTTACAGTTCAGTTCACATTTATTGGCAATTTAACATTGATTTTCTATTCCACCTTCAGCCGATGGTCGGAAATTGACGAAGAAACGTCTCTCAATGTTCAACCGCAGCCGCGCAAAGCGTGACGTCTTTGACGGAAGTGACAAAGTGCTCCTGTTGCCCGACTTGCCCGTCGCCCGACCCCTGCTCGTGGCTCGGTCTGTTCCCCCGGATACAGAAGACAAGGAGACACAGACTTCGGTAAGTTTGATTTCTACACTTGAGCTTGTGCTAAACAGTTATATTTTGAAGAAGCAAGGGTAAAGAGAAGGAGGCGTTATTCTCTCCCAATAAAACCGTTTTATTAAACTATTATTTCAATTGCAAACAGTTTGGCGCAAGAGCAGATGCCGGGTAACCCGGTGTCTGATAAGGCTCCAAACTTGTTGGCACTTTTTAAGAAATGCCAAAGTATTGTAATTTTCTACATTTTATTGCTTTATGTTTGTGTTTCATTTGCGTTAAACGGGAAAGAACACAACGTCTTCTCCATCGTATCATTTACTTTCTACAGTGGAGAATCTGTTATTCTTTCCCGTTTAAACGCAAACGTACGCAAACGCAAAACACTAAAATGTAGAAAAGTATAACTTTTGGACAATTCTGATAATTCATGTTTATCTTGGTGGCAAACAGTTTGGAGCCTGATCAGACGCCAGGTTACCCGGCGTCTGATCTGGCTCCAAACTGTTTGCAATAGAAATAATAGTTTTAGCGTAAACGCGTTTATTGGGAAAGAATAACAGATTCTCCACTGTACACGTTACGTACAGTGAAGAAGCCGTTCTTTTTCTCGTTTAAACGCAAACGAAACGCAAACACATTGCAATTAACCCATTCATACCCAGTGGATTCTTCCATGTTTTATATTGGATTATTCCATTTTTTATCAAAGGTATGCCTGGTCAAAATTTTCATTTTCATTTACGTTGTTTTATATTGAAATTCCTATCAGCAAACAGTGTAGACTCTGATCAGACGCCGCATAATGGGGCGTCTAATCAGAGTCTACACTGTTTGTCTATGCCCCATGTATGGGATCGTGGGCATGAATGGGTTAAATGGAGAAAATAATAGCTTTTTTAACAATACGAGGATGTCTTAATCAGATCGGCAAACAGCCTGGAACCTGATCAGACGCCGGGTTACCCGGCGTCTGATCTGGCTCCAAACTGTTTGCAATTCAAATAATAGAGTGTACGCGTTTATTGGGCAAGAATACGTCTCTATCATTGTAAATGTATCGTGTGCAAAATAAACCACCACAGTTGATTGATTAACAATGTTTGCAGAAAATATTACAAGAGTGGAAAACAGTTACTCGGCGTCGCATCTGGATTCATTTTGTGCCTTTTTTTAATTTTTGAGATCTGCGTCAATAGTGTTAAACATTCATTTGAAAGAGGTTTGTTGTGATTTCAAGCGAGTGTCATTTTTCAAATGACATGTACATGTACTCTATGGTCATGTCTAACAATGCACAAAACACAAAACAACAACAACAACCCATGAACAGTCAAACTTGCTAGAAAGGATCATCTAAAGAAGATTCTAACATGACACGTGAATTCGTCTCTATAAACATAGAACAAGCACATCGTGGTATATATATATAGTAAACCTGCTGTGAAAATAGTCCTTTTTAACAGGCTCTTCCTGTACACACCCTACGGTAAAGCGCAGTTTTCAATAAAAAGTCGTGTGACGTAAAAGGTCTTTTCTTTCATGTTTTGTTACTGATTTGTCTCAGATATATTTAATCTGACTAATACTAAATGGTTCTATGACTGAATAAATTATTTCGTCACTACTTTGTATTTTTCTTATATATGACGTACTGATATTGGTTTTGTAGCAGGACGAGGGGACCCAGTGATCTGGATCCACCCCAGGAGCGCTACGCTCCTCAAGTCCGTACTCTGGGTATAGCCTGGTGGGACGGGGAATATAACTAAAACACAGAAATCAAATTACTACTTTTATTTGAACATAAAATAAGACTATTTACAATAACGGAATCCCGAGTTACATGATATTTATTTCTGTAGAGCAGGATGTCACCCGTTGGGTTGCCCAGACTAACGTCTGGAGGGGTACAGATTTATCCTGATACAGAAATGCCCTAAGTTTACTAAATCTGAAGCATTACAGTGTGACCACCGTAGGTTTCAGTTTACAACCTGTCGGTCGTAAATGCTCATAGCTCAGTTACCAATGTCGTATCAACCAGTTTCAAGTGAGAGAGTGAGAGAGAGAACAGTGGTCAGTGTATCATTATATAGGCTGATAGAACCATGTGACCATCTGCTAAACTGGACTGATTCGCCGATTTCTATAACTAAAGTTCACTTTCTAACAAGTAAAAAACATAGAACTAATCTAACTTCAATTGCCACAAAATGCAGATGAAAAGCATGCAATATCATGAGATGTTTCAGTACACTATAATCTTTAGCTTGCTAATGTTAAAAGGCCAGTTTGCATACTAAAGGATGCCAAACTGCTACAGTTTCATGTAATAGCAATACAAGGGAGGTAATTCTTTCGAAAACGGCATTCGCAGTAGAGGAAATAAGCCTGAAACATTTGCTTGCAATTCTTATAATTGTTTTTAAGTTAGTCATGTTTGAATCGCAATAATCGATGTTCTACCGTTGTTAACGGTATTCTACAACGGTTGGTCGTTGGTCGGCCTTCGTGGTCAATTCCTGCGCATCATAACTCCCCACCATTGTAAAATACCGTTTAACAACGGTAGAACATCTATTACTTCTTAAATCAAACACTGCTTAACAAGGATAAGGCAGAAGGCTCGTACAGCAGATACCTGTTTTTCTCTTGTACTGACTATTAATCTGCGACATTGGTGCAAGGTGATAAAGCGCTTGAATTGAGTCTGATATTGTTCTTATGGTTTTGATTGGTCAGAGTTGAGCTTTTGCTCAAATCTGGTTAATCAACTGTTTGAGAACGATGTCAGATATGTCTCAAATGCTTTCTAACCTTGGAACCTGTATTAAATAATCTCTCTTTCCTCCTTTGATTGACCGCAGATCTATATACGAGTTTCGAACATATGTCAGTGATCACTTTCACTCTCAATGACGCGTTTGCAAACAGTTTGGATCCTGATCAGACGCTCCTGATCAGGATCCAAACTGTTTGATATTCTGTTTGAAAGTTGTTTTCAGTCATACTGCCTGAAGTCTAACTTTAAAACGATATTGCAGACAACAATATTGAAGCAGACGTCAAGGGGTAAAAATCTCACGATTTATTTGGCATTGAAAGAGTTAAAGTTCAAAACAGTAAACACTATTACGTTTTTATTCTATAAAAAAATATACTATTCGGATGCATGATTGTTTGACTCCACCTTCATCCGGAACGATAAACAGGCCCGCAAATTTGACCGCACAATAAAAATAAAACGTTGTCAAAAGAAAAAAAATCGGTTGTGCACCCCCCCCCCCCCCCCCAATGAAGAGTGGCCAATATCGAGAGAAGTGTGTGCCCCCCCCCCCTTCCCCCTAATCCAATTTGGCTTCCTACGGGCCTGATAAATGATTAATAAAAAATGTTATATCTCTATATATCTCCACAAAAAAGGAAATACATGTACCGTGGCGTTCGAAATGTGATATTTCGATATACGGTTGGCGTACAGTACTGAACCTTATTAAATTAAATTGATAAGCGCAAGCGAATCGCCATCGAATTGCCATCGAATCGCGATCGAATCGGGCGCTTCAAAAAACAAATCCTACGTTTGAATATTTTTAAGCAAATTTTCCGAAGCGGTTGTGACACAAATGGAATCGAACAAATTAACGAATGCATATTTGCGAACATTTGTGAGATACACCATTCAAGAAAACTTACCCGAGGGTAAAGTTAGTATTTTGAATCGCAAGCGAATTGCCATCGAATTGCAAGCGAATTGCCATCGAATTGCAAGCGAATCGCAAAAATTGTTAATTTAATAAGGTTCAGTACTGTAGATTCGGCGATTCTTTTATTAATTTGTCATTTTACAGTAGTAGTTAGCTCCTAATGAGTTAACTCATTGAGCCCTAGTGACGCATATAAATGTACATGCATGCGTCCTTTTCCCAAAGAGTACCTGTTAAGAGTACAGTGGTCTAATGCAAACAGTGAAGTTCCTGATTAGAGGGCTCCTGTAGGAGCCCTCTAATCAGGAACTTCACTGTTTGTCAATTTGCAATATATAATAAAAAAACAACCTTTAATAGTCTAAACTGGACCAGCCTTTATTGTAAACTTAAATTGTCAATTAGATGTTTCGGGGGATAATGAGTTGAGGGTAATGTATCGATTCCCTACGTAAATAAATTTGCCATTCTCAAACAGACAGGCCATACCGAACAATGCTAGAGCAGTCGGTGATACATTGGAGAATCTGTTATTCTTTCCCAATAAACGCGTTTACGCTAAATCTATTATTTGCAGTGCAAATAGTTTGGAGCCAGATCAGACGCCAGGTAACCCGGCGTCTGATCAGGCTCCAAACTGTTGCCACCAAGATAAACATAAAATATCAGAATTGTCCAAAAGTTGTTCTTTTCTACGTTTTAGTGCTGTGCGTTTGCGTACGTTTGCGTTTAAACGGGAAAGAATAACAGATTCTCAACTGTATCACAACACATATAACACTTTCTTCCATAGAAGCACATTTTAGCATATTTAGTGTATCCCACCACGGAAGAAAATCATTCCGATTTGTACAGTCAAAAACACGTTCCATAAGACATTTGTTCTATATCCTAGCAGACGTTAGCTTAAAGCAGGCTGGAAGTTAAAAAAAATGCACCTTAATTTAAGGTACTTCGCATATGCGCGTAGTTTCCATACGATTGTTATGAAAATTGTCATGAAGAATGATAATAGCCTAAGAAACAATGTGTGTAAATATAGGCAAAATTTATCGTGTGGTTTGTCTTTAAGGTCTTTTTTCTGACAAAAACCTAGAATTTTGATGATTTTATTTTTCTTAAAAATGAATAAAGCTAATGACTATAATTCTCGCCCAATATGTAGTCCACAACATTCATTACAAGAAAAGCTAAAAACATTTTGAATAAAGGTGTTCAGAAAGATGTTATCAGCTATTTAAATTTTGCAAAATGCTAAAAAATTGAATTACAAAAAACTGACTCATTCAATGTATATTTGTTTTCATTTTATTCAAATATATGGTTGATGAACTAGTCAGTCTGAAAAAATTAGAAAATATTACAGTCAGGATTTGTTGTAATAACATATTTTCTTATTAAAATGTGGGATATTTGTTGTTTAGATACAGTTACCTACCTTAGAATTAAAACTTTGTCATTAAAATGCATTATTATTTATTCATGGACTTGCATACAAGGTTTATTATATTGTTTGAACATAATTATAATGGGCAATATCGATCTTGAAAAGGTTAGCGTATTGATAAGCTTCAAGGTGTGGCTTTATAGTTCGATCAAATCGTTTACATGTATACCGATTTAATTGACTTGTAAGTCATTAAACTAAAACGTACAGGTAAGTGGACATATACTTGGACCGTTAACATCACTAGTACTAATCAACGAAGACTACTTGATTACTGCGTTATGGATTGACAAGTCAATAAATCTGACACTAAAAAAAAATATTTGGATTGCTAGTCAACCACTATAGTCAACCACTATACTAACTGCGCTATGAAGGATTATACTAATTTATATCAACATTTCCTTTATATAAATTTTCTAGTATAAACACGTACGAAAAAAGTCTGTGTCGTCCAGACGCATATCCGCTCGCCCGCAAGACCGACTTCTGGTAGCGAAAGGCCTTAAGGCGCATTCTGATTTTCTTTCAACCTGCTTTTCAGTGGTCACTTGTCTTCAAAACTGGGACACATACTATGGGGTAATGGGATAATGACACTTGACTTCAGAGTTATACAGTGAAACACCTTCAACCGGTTTAGAGCACAGGTATACTTGACACATACATCTAGATCTATTAACCCCCCCTTTTAAAAAAAACACCTAGTCTTTACTATCGACTTAAACTGATGCTAAAATAGACTCGATCGCCGATATTCTCTTGTGGTACCGTCGGGAAAGGATTAATTTATCAATATCTACTTTTTATTTCATCAAATCCGTCAAATAACGTCACAGTAGGTGAATTATAACGAAAATGTGCATCAAAACGTTTGTTTTTTTTTTTTTTTTTTTAAAGGAGTGGGAGGGAGTGTATGTGTCAAGTACCTGTGGTTTAGAGGGGTTTTAACCCACAGCTTGTTTCTAGTATGGAAGATAGCTGATCACTTAAATCAGGTTGAAAGTAAAGCAGAATGCTTTGAACCTGCTTTAAGCTATACTATGATAGAATACAGAAAATATTTCTGATTGAACATGTTCATAAATGTATTTTCCTCAGTTAAGGAATATTTCAAAGGCGTAAAAAGGCATATTTATGATACAGGGTTGGAAACGGGACCAAAGAGTTTGTCAGGTTTAGAGAGAATTCCGGTATTTAGAGGTTCCGGTTTAGAGGGGTTTCACTGTATAGGGTTAAAGTAAGTCTGTTATCGTCCTCAAGCATTTGATGAAATTTTATGCTTAAGAGCAATCTCAAACTCAGCTTAATAATTTTAACAACCTCGGACCAATGCTTCTTTTTTTGTGTTTCAGTTAGGGTCGGGTGACAAGGGTACATCAAAATCCAAACATCCCAAGAGTCATACCCGTATCAAGAAGACGATCGTAGTTAAACTACCACAGTCCTCAAGACGCAAGAAACGAAAAAGCAGGAGAGACGATGATATCAGGTCGAGCACGGGAAACTATGGATCTGACGAGGACCTTGGCAGTGACAATGTAAATAGAGACACAGACGATGAGAATAGCTCTTCTGAAATTGAAGGTACTACAGAAGCCGACGTAGGAGCTTCTGATAGTGATGGCTGGGAGGGCAGTGACGAAAACTCGGAAACCTCCACTGACCTTGACCTTACTTACTATGAAAACTTTCTCATTTCCCTGTCCCACAGAAAGTCAAAAGGCTCTGCGAAATCGAAAAAAACTACGGTTAGTGCACGTAAGGAATCGAAGAAAGAAACAGAAAAGTCTAAAAACAATAAGCGCGCAGAAAAATCTAAAGACAATAACAGAGCCCCTGAAACACCGAGAGAGTATAAAACTCACTTTCGAATAATTCCGGATGATGACACATTTCCGGAAAACTCGTCAATGTTTTACCGGCAGAACCCACGTGCAGTACAGTTCAAAGAAAGAAGCTTCTATGTTGCACCGGATATGATTGGACGACCCGGAAGCGGAAGTGCGAGGTATCTGAGCTCAAGACAGCATGATGGTTCCTTTATACATTTGAATGAAAAGACAGAACTTGAGACACTCAGAGAAATTAAAAACAGGAGAATTGGTGATTTGAACAGAAAACTATCACTTGAAGGGCAAAATTTATCGAGGGAAGTGTCTAATTTGTCGACACCGCCAAACAGTGCCAATCCGGGACCAAGGCGGACCACAAACAACAGTATGAGCGTTGTTCTTATTAACCAGAAACGGGCTCAAGCGTCCGAATGGAGAAAAGCTCATTCGTTCGCAAGCAGTGAGCCTGTTCAGAAGTATGAACGGACAAAGAGCGGACGACTGTTGCCATTCGGGTCCCCAAGAACGGCAAAACATGAGGTCCCATCGATGAGGGATCAGTATTATAGAGACAAGTTATTGAAGGCCGAAAGGGAGAGCATCCTGAATCAAAATATCAAGATGAAGAAGTTTATGGACACGTTTGACAGAGGTAAAGCATTACTTTTCTGGAAATGAATGTTTCAAAAGATACTTGTAGGTGTCACCGTTTTAAACAGTTTGTAGTCAGATTAGACGCCGAGTAATCCGGCGTTTAATCAGACTCTAAACTGTTTTTTGATTCACATGTATTGTTTTAGATGTAATGCGTAAACACTACATTAGCTAAATAATGGAAATACGGTTGAAGTAGATCATAATACATGTATAATGAAAACAGATTACTAATACTGTGTTTTACACTAACTGAAAAGATGTTCTAAACGTACAGTTAGATATAAAGGTGCTTCTCTAAACACTAGTTAATCCGGATGCCAAAAATAACATTTTCCATGAGATGAAGATGTTTTATAATAGGAAAAAAAGTTTCAATAATATTGATTACGAATTACGGAAAATATGAATGAAATTGAAACCTAACCCGAAAATGATAAGTCACAATGTCATGAAGTACATTTGTCTGTTGGGCTACATGCTTTCAACGTGCTATATGTAGCACTTAAATGATTAGTTTGAAAAAATACAATGTAAGTATTGATGGAATGTTGTTCAAATGGCACTGAAAAAAATACTGAGGCAACTCCTGGTCTGTTTTCTTACAATATGTAAAATATCAAATATGCCACTAGCTGTCAGCGGTGTCTTAGTGTCATTTACCGAATACTTAAAAAATGCCATCCTAAACGGCTTCTGCGACATGCAATGTTAATGTATCAATAAAGAAAAGTGAATTCTGAGCCGCCGAGTTAAAAATTTGCATTTAAACGATTGGTGTTGATGCCGTTGACGCAGTTACGTTACGTTATTTTGACATAGTCGACGGTCCCGCCATGCACGAACAGTCACCGTATACGCATGGACACATACGAGCGAGTGTGTGATGACCAAAATGAAAGATTCCGTATACGTGAGTTTTTCGTCCATAGGCGCTAATGACGTTAGTCTCTACACTTCCGGTCAGACAAAATTTCCTTAAAACATGCAGATATTGGCGAACAACATTTTGAATTGAGTTGCAGTTGGTGAAATAAGATATTGATGTTTAATATTTCGCTTATGTTAACGATTTCAGGGCACATTGGACGTAAAACGTCCATGACGTTAACGTGGTAGTTCATGTTGGCTCTGAATACAACATGTCGAGTGCTCTTTTGATTCGTACAAGCCGCCTTTTCAACATGTTAAATGTTTTTCTGTCAGGACGATTGATGACCAACACATAATCAAAAGCCGTGTTTACCAATGTCCCCATACACGCTTCGCACGTGCAAAATACCTTAATCGTCAAATTTGGAGGTGTGACGTAACGTAGAGAGAGACTCAAAGTTCAAGAATTCAATTCAATGCACATTCAACCTAGTATTTGAAATAACACTGATTACGTCAGTGTGCCGTTTCCTGTTTCGAAAAATAAGAGTTTAAAAAGTGGACGGTTCGAAAATCCTCTCAGTGTAGAGTAATTGTTCCAAAAATAGAGTTAAGGCAAAATGACAAACGACATATTTAAGTGATCGTAGAAATAGATTGGAGCCTGATTAGACTCCGCATGATCTGGAGTCTAATCACGATCCAAACAGTTTGCAAAATCGAATATAGTCGCATATACGATGGGTACTTAATTATCTTGATTTGGAAAGCTTCAACTTTTTGTCTGCGATGAGTTTTCACCTAGAATTTATTATTTCTTAGCTCATTCAACCCTTGCGACGAGTATACTCATCATTTACAAATAGTGTTCCTGTGAGAATTACACTTGTCCTATTCAAACAGTTTATACCCGGATCAGAGGGCTCTTTAAGGAGCCCTCTGATCAGTGTTTAGACCGTTTGTCATTTTGAAATATATTGTTTAAATTAGCCCTAAATAGTCAAACATGGACTAGACTTATTTTGAAATTGGAATTATCCATTAAAGGTTGCAGGGGTAAATGAGTTTACTTACGAAGATTGAAACTGTAAATATCAATTTTCCAGATAACAGCTCTCCCTACGTAAAAGCTGGACAAGTATATAGACTGTTTTTCATTTGAGCGACTATGCTTGAAAAAGGACTTTCGTACATAGCAAAATCGTGTAGACCAATATTCCAAATTTTCAATTTCATATCCTCAGTAAACCTGGTGGTGGGACTACTCAATAGAAAAGTCTCTCCGAGCCAATTCTAATGAGTACTTACACGATATGTTTTGTTGCAAACATACGGGTTTTTAGTTTTTAAAAAAAATGCATATTATCCGGAGCCCCTCCTCATTGACAAAATCATTATTCTAACAAGTAGTCAAGTGTTTGTATCTAAAAGCATTCCCCTTATATATACAGTCGAACTTCGATATTTCGAATACGGTTAAGTCGAACATACCCGTATTTCAAAGTTAAAACGCGGCCAAGTCGCGTTTTAACTTTGAAACACAGGTATGTTCACCTAAACCGGGCTTGAAATAAGGCAAATTTATTATTCAAAATATCGGATAGTTCGAGTTAAGGGAGTTCGAGATAGCGAAGTTCGACTCTAATAGGAGTCGAACTATTTGCCATGTCCGATAGTCCATTTTCATGTGTAGTCGCTGGTGTAGAGTTTTCCAATTTTCTTCTACTCAAGTCATTACAGGTGATATGGATACATGGTGTAGGCCGGGTTTTTTTTTCAACTGGCAGGGCGGAGCTAACCTTTGGCAAAGATAAACTAATTTACTTTTGATTTTATGGATGATATGTTTAGTTCCGTATTACGACGGTATTGTCCGATACTTTCAACATGGAGAAACACAATTTATGCGTACATCCATATCCACGTGAACATGGTATATATAGTGCTCCCTCTCTACAACAACACCTTATTGAAGACAAAGATTACGTGCATTGTTCGGAGGGAGTTGCTAGAGGGAGAGAAAATAAAGGCTTGACTTACATTTGCAAACAGCTTGAAACCAGATCAGACGACGCGTAACGCGATGTCTGGTCTGGATTCAAGCTGTTTGTTATTTTTCATTATATTCCGTTTGTCACAATGTCCACTAATATGTTATTGAGTAAAAGCGGCAGACGTCAGCGGTAAACTACGACAAAAAAGGGCGTGTTGTCGCCCCCAAAGTTGAAATACAATGGTCCGCATCGAAACTCTGCCATGACAGGTCAATAAAATCGGTCTATATCACGGTGAAGTTAGCTTATAACGAATTTAGATATAAAGAAAAATCGGATATAACAAAATGTATTCACAACTTTAACTCACGTGCAGTGAATTGGACCTGATATAGCAAAAGTTAAATATAACAAAACTAATCAGACGGTTACATGTACGAGGACTTCGTTTTAAGTGAGCTTTATACGGTTTTTGGACAGTTTTCGGACATATTAACCCAGGCTGTATGAGCTTTCACCTTCGCCATTTTAGCACATTGTATTAGTGTTTTCTTCTGACCTGTCAGAGTTATTTTAAGATTGGAACATTCTAACATTTTAAAAGGGATGATCACCGTACTCGTTGATTTCCGTACAGTTAGCCAGGAATACGGAAAGATGTTTATATTGTACGTAATGTACAGTAGAGAAGACAATATTATTCCCCGAATAAACGCAAATACAAGGCACTTAACTGTAGAAAATAAATTTATCTTTTCAATCTTGGTGGCAAACAGGTTGGAGCCTGATTAGACGACGGGTTACCCGGCGTCTGATCCGGCTCCAACCTGTTTGCAATGGACATAATAGTTTTAGCATAAACACGTTTATTGACAATAAATAACATATCAGTAAAATTAGCGCAGCTGTAAAGTGCAGCACGAGGATCATGCTTATCTCAAGTTGGAAAGTGTACGACTATATAGATTCGATGTTACCCTGTTATCTATTTACAATTATGAACTATTCTGTTCTAAAAATAACTCTGACAGGTCAGAAAAATCGGACAATATTCATTACTCAACTGATTGAAAAACAGAGTCCCAATTTATACGGTCATGAACATGTACCATAATATATAGTTCCTGTATCATAGCTGAATGTAGCTTAAAGCAGACTGAAAGCAAAACAAAATGCGTCTTAAGGGTGTATCCAACCCATAAGCAATTTTTTCAAAGTATCAAACTTTTTTTCTATCATTGTGTTTTTGGAAGAGCTATTTATGATGAATGAAAAAATGGATAAAAAAATATATGGTGGTTTCCCTTTTTTTTTAGCTAAAGCGCTTTGATAAAGGTATGTCAAATTTGGACTTTTTCTCTCAAATTTTACCCATTCAGGGTACAAGCTTCAGTAAAATCTATTTCAAAACAAAACAAACATGGTCATTTGGATTTTCATTATTTATTTCATGTCTATGGTGGTATTTTCACATATAGAAACCAAATTTAGACAAAGCAGGCACTAGGTTAAAACAATATGGATCCTCGAATATCAAAAATATGTTTGTTATAGGGCATGACTTTATTGAATTTTTTATTTTATGAAAAAAAGTAAAAAAGTTTGAAAATGAAATAGTTCTAGTATTAAACTTTTTCTTATATTCTACCAAATGAAAGCCAATGCTAAGACAGTACAAAATATGAAAGAAATTGAAAGGTCAGTGTTGAAAATGTTGAGCCATTAAAGTAAAGAGAGTTATCTCCCCTTACAAAATTTACAAAAAGTACCTTATTGGTGATATTTAGAGCTTTATAACTTTCACATTTGGTGCCTGTTTTCTCTTAAATTAGTTTTTGTATGAAGAAATACTACCATAGATAGAAAATAGATAACACAAAACCAAATTATCATATTTGTTTTCATTTAAAATGGATTTTATTGAAGCGGGCTGTTTGAAAAGGACAAAATAAGAGAAAGTGGGTGGGGTAAATTTTACATGGCCATGGAGCCAACTGTTGTTCACCAAAATGTACACTTTTTCTATTTTTTCATTCATCTTAAATAGCTCTTCAATACAAAACCATCATTTCATGACATTGATACACCCTTAACCCTTTACCTTATAGCATTGTTTCTAGTATTGAAGATAGGTGACTACTTAAAGCAGGTTGAAAGTAAAGCAGAATGCGCCCTAGGGCGCATTCTGCTTTAAGCTATTAACTGCTAGAATAAGGAAATAATTTAATATGACACATATTCATTACGGTATAATTTGGAACTATTTTCTGCAGCGGATGAATAAAATGAATGTGCTAAAAGTCGCTTCTATAAGGGAAAGGGTTAAGGTGTATTCTGCTTTGCTTTTAAGTGCTCACCTTAAAAACTAGAAACAAGCTATGGGGTAATTGGTTATGAATCGGGCTGCTGAAAACAAATCCATTGTGGTTATAAGATCGTTACATGTATACTGGAGTTTAACTATCATGCGATTCAGCTTATTTATTTCCCTCCGCTTAGAGTTTTTATGATTTGTTTCCGGGTATAGCTGCTTAAATCGGGACAAGGATAAGGTCGACATTTTCTGTATGATTTTCCTGCTTTACTGTCACTCTTCTCTAAGCAGGTGCCTGCCTTTTACACATTCTGCAAGTCATTGCAGAAGTTTCAGTTATTTTTCTAAATTAAAGCTTTCTATTTGCAAACGATTTGGAGCAATATCAGGCTCAACACATTTAGTCGCTCAAGTTAACACATTTGTGCCCACGATCCCATATATGGGACATAGGCAAACAATGTAGACTCTGATCAGACGCCGCATTATGTGGCGTCTGATCAGAGTCTTCACTGTTTGCTGAAAGGAATTTCAATATAAAACAAAATGAAAATAAAAATGTTGACCAGGCATCCCTTTGATAAAAAATGGACTAATCCAATATTAAACATGGAATAATCCACTTGGCACAAGAATTGTCAACATTTTCAGGAACTTGTTATTTTCTGAATTTTCATCTACTTCAATTTTTTTCTCTGCAATATCATTCAAAGCTAGACTTAAGGCGGTATGACTGACTAAATTTTGGAACGAATGTCAAACAGTGTCGATCCTGATCAGAAAGTGAAAGGGTTAAGTGTTCTATGTAGAAGTAATATAATATAGCAGTGGTTATAAGTGGAAATATCTAGAATATAAAAAAAAATTCGTTTCTTATCACAGACCTTATCAAATCGGATATAAATGTATTCTTTCATAGATGGACACAATGTGGTTTTTTTTCTAGCATTTTCTTTTTTTCTATGGAACGGGGTTGTTCATATTTCATCAGCATATTTCAGACGCATCATTACGGTCATTTATGACGTAGTGTGTGTGTTGATGTTATAAGCTACAGTGGAGAATCTGTTATTCTTTCCCGTTTAAACAAAACGAAACGCAAACGCAAAGTACTAAAACGTAAAAAAGTACAACTTTTGGACAATTCTGATATTTCATGTTTATCTTGGTGGCAAACAGTTTGGAGCCTGATCAGACGCCGGGTTAATAATAGTTTTAGAGTAAACGCGTTTATTGGGAAAGAATAACAAATTCTCCACTGTATCGGTTGTGTGGTACTGGGGCCGTTTCATAAAACTTCGTGCGACAAATGTTATCGTAAGTCAGATTTTAAAAGTATCAAATACTAGTTATTTCTCCATAATATTCTGCCCTGTGACATCTCATTGGAATCGTCTTGAAACGACAATTCCAAAGAGATGTCACAAGACAGGATTATATAGGGAAATAAGAATCAAATGTATTTTAAAGTTTTGACTTACCATCGTTTTTGTCGTACGAAGTGTTATGAAACGGGCCACAGTACCTTTTGTGTCGATACAGCGGAAATGACGTTATTCTTTGCCATTTAAACGCAAACGAAACACATAAGCATTGCAATAAGTAAATAACTGTTTTTTTAATTCTCACTATTTTTTATTAATCTGAGTGGCAAACAGTTAAAAGCCTGATCAGACTCCGGGTTACCTGGCGTCTGATCTGGCTCCTACATGTAACTGTTTGCAATGGACATATTAGTTTTAGCGTAAACGCGTTCATTGAGAATCAATAGTTTCATTTCCACTGTAGTACAGTGGAGAATGTGTTATTCTTTCCCAATAAACGCGTTTACGCTAAAACTATTATTTGCAGTGCAAACAGTTTGGAGCCAGATCAGACGCCGGGTAACCCGGTGTCTGATCAGGCTCCAAACTGTTTGCCACCAAGATAAACAAAAAATATCAGAATTGTCCAAAAGTTGTTCTTTTCTACGTTTTAGTGCTTTGCGTTTGCGTACGTTTGCGTTTAAACGGTAAAGAATAACAGATTCTCGACTGTACCAATCATCTAATGATCTGTAAATAATGAAATACATGTATCCCCAATTTTAGGTTAATCACATTGATTTTGTTTTATTTTCTTTAATAAATCTAGTAATTTCAAACAGCTTTTGAAAGCATTGCAACATTTATACTAAGATGCCATTCTTGAAAGTAACATGAAGTTATATGTATTCAAAGTCTGATCAATACAGAACAAAGAAAAAAAAACAGAAAACGCCTATAGCATTTTGAGCTTTCTGCTTTATTTTTGGCCTGAATTTACTTTCTCACATAACTACCCCTGTTATCTAAAGCGAAAAACGAACTCGAATATCCTTGTCTCCAACATGTGTAAGATCAATTTGATGACGTCAATATACCGTCACTATTTAAAACGGCGTTTTGACGTCACCGGGGTTCCAAAAAATTCCTATAGCTTTAAAAAAATAGCTTGAAATCGTTGGTTATGTGAGAAAAAGAATCTGTCACTCGTCGATGTTTAAAAAATATACTTTCACATACTGGAATATAATACATATAGTTCCGTTCACTATGAACGTACGAGTATATAATCTGAATTATGACAATAAGTAATAAAATATATGGATTTATTTCTCATGGACAGAATGCAGTCTCATGTTTACAGTGGATAATCTGTTATTCTTTCCCGTTTACACGCAAACGTACGCAAACGCAAAGCGCTAAAACGTAGAAAAGAACAACGTTTGGACAATTCTGATATTTCATGTTTATCTTGGTGGCAAACAGTTTGGAGCCAGATCAGACGCCGGGTTACCCGGTCGCCAAAATCGCCATTGGCGATTACTTTTTACCGTAGGCGACTAAAAAATTCATAATTTATACTCGGAGGTTGTCGGCATTTGCCGGTAAGTGACGATTATTATCAAACAAAGCTTCCACTATATCGTGAATTTCCGTACTCCACGTGCGAGTTGACGTTTATTGTTTGTAGCAATGATCGAAAATGCCACGCCCACAATTAAAAATGGGTTATGTGCCTTATGAAATCAAATGAAATCAAATTCGATCAAACCTATTTCACGTACAATTATCACGTAGATCTATTTGTTTGAAATACGAGTGTTATATATTTTCCCGCAATATCGCTGTGTTGGTAACTTCAAAGTTAGCGTGAATGTTTTTGTTACCTTTTCATCCGTTTCCTTCAATCGTGTACGTACATTTTGTCATCAGTTTTCGCGAATTAACGATAGCAGCATTTTTCAATAGAAATAATATTCTACTTAAAGTTTAAATGTATCCCCGACCAATATGAAAGAAAGTATAGCAGAAGAAATAATAATGATAATCCGATTTTATGGTTTATTTAAACATTTTAGTCACGTTGTACATCCGTGATTGGGCAAAACATAGTTTTCTCTAAATTATTATAGATCTTCATCTAGCAGACAGAAATAAAAGATATAGATCTAATCAAAAGATTTAAGAGGAAATACAAATGACATTCAGCATTTCTGTACAAAAAGTATCTACATAAAGGGAGTTAGGGACATAGTAAAACAATGCAGACCCAGATTTGAGAGCTCTTATAAAAGCCATCTGGTCTAGTACTGCACTGTTTGCAATTTTCTTTTTCAAATTCTGATAAAATGATAATGCTAAACGCAGAGCTATATAAGAGGAGTTGTTGGAAATGTGTATTATGTAGGTTAAATAATTTTCTTTATTTCTGTCACACCCTGTAATGTATTATATCTATTTCAGTGTTTGAGATATAAGATCTATACATATCAGTACTTCTTTTATCTGCAGCTTAAAAATGGCAAGGATTTATTTTTTGTCATATTCGCCAAATTTTCATGTAGCCCCCTCTCCCACTTTATGTATATAATGTTAGCGATGCAAAAAAGTTGGCTACTAAAAATTTTTGGCTGGCTGAGCTATAGATAAAAGGAGTTGTTGGAAATGTTGGTAAAGTAATTTTCTTTATTTCTCTGTCATTGTTGTAACTGTGTTTTGTTTAACTTAATTTGCTTTCAAATGACAACATAGATCTAGTTTATGAATTTTATAGGGACAAGTTACAAAAAAGTCTGGTAAATTCAAATTGAGGCTAATTTAGATAAAAAATATTCAGAAAAAATTACCTAAAAATAATCCCAGAAATGCCTCAGAAGCCACCTCCTGCAATGTAGATTTTAAATGTTTCCGGGGGAGGCCCCCGTACCCCCACCAATGAGAGGGGGATACCCCCTCTCATACTCTCCCCCCTCGTGCCTTCGGCACTCGGCGCTCAATATTTTCCCCAACAAATTTTGGCTACTAACTTTTTTTGGCTGGCGCCAACTTAGACATAGTTTTAAAAATATCAATATACGCTAATATCGTGAGAAGGGTTCAGCTGCTTCATGTGTTAACTTATTCACCCCTGAACTTTTAAATGGACATTTCCAATTTACAATTAAATTTAGTCAATTTTTGAATAATTATGGTAGTTTTTAACAATAATTTACAAAATGACAAACAGTGCAGACCATAACCAGAGGGCTCATTAACCCTTTGAACCATAGTCCCGCATATAGGCGTCCTTTTCAACAGTGTACATGTGAATAGTACACTTGTCCTATGCAAACAGTGAAGACCCAGATCAGAGGGCTCCAAAAGGAGCCCTCTGATCAGGGTCTTCACTGTTTGTCATGATGCCAAACATTGACAAAAACAACCCTTAAAAGTCAGAAATGGACTAGACTAAAATGGAAACTGGAATTGTCCATTTAAAGTTTCAGGGAGGAAAGGGTTAAGAAGCCCTCTGATCAAGATCTATACTGTTTTCATGGGACAAGTTTAATCTTGATGGGTATATAATTTGTTCATGACGAATATACTCGTCGCTAGGGTTCAATGTGTTAAAGTAAATTATTTTATTTATGCTTTTCGGTGGCTTACTAGGAAATAGCAGTGGATTATTACTTGATAATTTCACTGATTCAAGCAGTAGGATTATCGTCGCGCGTGCTTCTTTAATGAATTCTCCCAATAGGGCTCCCCATTAATCGTAGTCAGCCGTGTCCAATCGTTTCAATCCGGTAGCCCAATTTGTCGCGAACCACTAAACGGAAGAACACGAATCCAAGATCGGAAGTAACGACGTAATTCCGAAGACGTCAAAACAATAAATAAGTGACGTCATTGTACGATTCGATATAAACTTGGGGTTCAACACGGGGTAAATCATGTACCTACCCGTTCAATTGTCGAACAATTTTGTTTAAAAAGTGGATTACAAGCATAGATAAATAGAATAACTGTCTTTTTTTCAGTATAAGATCAAATTTAATCCATTTCGTGAACACCAGACTGTTATATTTTTACTTGTGGCTTCGCCGCTCGTGAAAATATAACGTCTGATGTTCACTCAATGGATTACATTTCTATCTAATATACTGAACAAAACAGTTATCCTCTATATAATTCCTACATTGATATTTCCTTGTTTATGCTTACAGAGTGTGTACATGCCGATTTCCCGACCAACACCGGTGGTTCGTCGAGTAGAACTGGTCACATCACAGCGAGCAAAAACGGCTCGTCGTCAATTGGGTAGAGTATTAACACATGACTAAAGAATATACGTATTTTAAGCCTTTAATTTATCCCTCCATAAAAAATAGTCCCAATTGTTACAGCCACGAATTTGCACAATAAGAAAAAGTTTCTATATTTTTAAGTTTTAAGGCACACTTTGCTTTACTTTGAACCTTTGACTATGCTTAAAGTTTTCACCTGTCTTCTAAACAAGAAATGTTCTATGGAGTAAAGGGTTAAGTATGAACCACGCCTTCAAATATTTCGACTGAATATGTGCTCAAATGTATACGCCTTGAAACTTTAAACTGAAAAAATTCGAGTGTACTCTGCTGGAAAAAACCTTTGTCAGGTATTACTGCCTCTCTCCAAGTTCACTGACTGCTGAGAGTTTTGCGTCTATTCAGTGGCCAAAATGCTTGGCGACTGGTCAGGCCCAGGGCTTATAAAGCGTTTCAGCCGAGTCTGACTTCGTTCTCAAGTATTTGATAGGTCAGATTTAAGCATAGGCTCAAATCTGACCAATCAAATGCTTGAGAAAGATTTCAGACTCAACTCAAACGCATTATAAGCATGGACCACGGAGCATTCTTGAACGGGGTGTCAAAGAATCGATGTTGTAAGAAAAACAAGAATGTACAATTTAGACTGCAACAGACTCAGTTTAATTTAGTCTGTTCATGAACAATACTTAAAAGTGCAACATTGCTTACGTCCTCTAGCATCTGTTTAAGCGGAAATCTATTTTCAACTATATATGTGATGAAACCAATTATCCCAAAGGACCAGACAGTATAACAAAACTTTAATTACGAACTAGGGAACATTTTACGACCACCGTTTAACTCAGTATCCCCTGACACTTCCAATGGACAATTTTAGTTTGCAATAAAGGCTGGTCTATTTTAGACTATTTAGGGTTGTTTTTGTAATAAATTGCAAAATGACAAACAGAGAAGTTCCTGACCGGGGGGTTCCTGCAGGAGCCCTCTGATCAGGGACTTCTTTGTTTGCATAGGACAAGTGTACTCTTCACATGTACACATTTGGTGAAGGACGCACATATGCGTCATTAGGGCTAAACGAGTTAAACACTTGTTATCTGCTGCTGTGAAGTGATATGCACTCTCTTCAAGCATGGAAGTCAAAGCAAAAAAGTGAAACTGCAGAATCGGTTTAACTCTTTCCTCCCTGAAACTTTAAATGGACAATTTTAGTTTCCATATTAGTCAAGCCCATTTCCGACTTTTAAGGGTTGTTTTTTTCAATGTTTGGCATTAAGTCAAACAGTGGAAACCCTGATCAGAGGGTTCCTGTCGGAGCCATCTGATCTGGGTATTCACTGTTTGCACAGGCCAATTGTACTTTTCACATGTGTACTGTTTGAAAAGGACCCCTATGTGCGGGACTAAGGTTCAAAGGGTTCATTGAGTCTGTTAATTGACAACACTGAAAGTTGCGACGCCCATTAGCACTGGTCTACTTAATTAAACGCTTTCTTTAATGTATACGTATACATTTAAGTATGTTTTGTGCGATGATTGCATGAAGATGTAATAATAGTCCATTGGTAATTGACAATTTAATACATTTCATACACACAAATATTTTCATCCGTATTTACGACTACATGTATTTATGTTACTAAACATTTGCCTTTCTATTTCTTCTAGAAATTTCCTATTCAAAATTTGCGAACCGGAAACCAACGTGGAGTTCCGTCAGAAAATAGTTCCAAGTGTAGCAACAACGTCACTGCGCACTCTCAAGAACTGTCGCTATCTTCGGGAATATACACCGCTTTCGGGCCAGGATAATTCGTCCCAAATTGCCGCCAAAGAAACAAGCTGGACTATGGACAATGGCAGAACAAAATATAATGAAAACTATATAGCGAATGTGAGACTTCAGTTGTTCTGACTGTAAATAAACTACAAAAAAGTAATTGCAACCAATCAAAATTAGGCTTGTATTTGATATAGACAAGTTATTGTTTCACCTTTTCTGGCATAGTTAACCGTTTGAACACTAGTGACAAGTACCTGTATACGCGTCCTTAATAATTAGAGTGCCCTATGAAATCATTGTTGACCAAGATCAGGACTCCTGCAGAAGTCCTCTGGAAAGGGTCTGCACTATTTGTCATTTTCGAATATATTGTAAAAACAACAATAAATAGTAAGAAATGGGCCAGTCTAATTAAAACTGCAATTATTCATTTAAATTATCAGGGGTCAATTAATTAAAGGCTGATTGCAGTCAGATAAGAACAAATGTGAGAAATGTATTGGTTGGTCATTACATTACATTACGCTACTTTGTTTTTAATATTAGTATATTGAGAAATGATTTTACTTAACTGAAATGGCGTTTTATAGCTTATTTCCAAACTGAATATTGGTCTCAAAACTGGTTAGAAGTTATAATGTTTGCCACTACATTGTATATACATCGTGAATGCTAGCCGTGACGTCATTTAACAATTTTGTCTTCCGAAATATGAGTATCAGATATGAGTTTAGTTTCAGATAAAATGCCACGTTACGCAGCTACCGTAATGGATTCAAACAGTTTGCAAATACCGTAGATGGTGTACGACTCTAAATATCCCTTTACCCAATAACCCGTATTTAAAATTAAATACAGGTGATCACTTAAAGCAGGTTGAAGGTAAAGCAGAATGTGCCTTAAGGCACATTCTGCTTTACTTTTAGCCTGCTTTAAACAACCATCTGCTAGGCTACATAAAAATATTTGTTATGGTAATTGTTCATGAGGGTATAAACTGGAACAATTTTCTTCAGCGGAGGAATAAATTAGATGCGCTAAAAGTCGCTTCTATGGGGTGTAGGGTTATACAGCTTTCCATTGGTGTTCTTGATTTATATAAACAAGTACAGTGGAGAATCTGTTATTCTTTCCCAATAAACGCGTTTACGCTAAAACTATTATTTGCAGTGCAAACAGTTTGGAGCCAGATCAGACGCCGGGTAACCCGGCGTCTGATCAGGCTCCAAACTGTTTGCCACCAAGATAAACAAGAATTATCAGAATTGTCCAAAAGTTGTTCTTTTCTACGTTTTAGTGCTTTGCGTTTGCGTACGTTTGCGTTTAAACGGGAAAGAATAACAGATTCTCCACTGTATGCATACAACAACAAATTGTTTTGCAATGCCAATAAACGCTTTTGGGATATTAGTCACTTACTGTGACATAGTTTTTGTTACTACAATAACACGTATATAAAACAATAACTATCGACGTGTCTTTCATCCAATATTCCCGTAAATACACATTTTACGCCTTTTCATTGTTCCTCTACCGAAGCAAACTGGAATAGTTTTGTTCTTGATACAGTCATGAATATGCAACATGTGAAATATCTCTGATATTCTAACAGATTGTAGCTGAAAGCAGACTGAAAGTAAAGTAGAATGTGCATTAAGGCACATCCAGCTTTAGTTTTAATCTGCTTCATAAGTGATCACCATTTTTAAAACATAGAAACAGGCTATGGGGTAATGATTTATATCTAGGAAAGGTTATTTAGATTAGAAGTATATGTTTAATGATTATATCTCAAAGAGACGTATTTGATATGATTGTTTAGTTGGCTTCCGGAAAACTGAATAATACGTTATACATTTTTGAATGCCTGTTAATATAAATTCTAATCAGCCTAAATGCCACGAGCTACCTACCATTAGATTTAGAATGAGCGTTTGTTTAGTGCAAATCAGTTAACAATCTCTAGATAATTTGTAACAGGATCTATTATTCTGAGTGAAATAAACTTTAATATTCCATATGATGTGTGTTTGTTGACTTTAAAGTTGTGATTTGCAATATTATTTTGATTTAACGAGATATTTTCTGCCAGAAATTATCCCCAGAAGATGATCAGTTTGGCTCCAAATAAGACTCAGAGTAGCTCGGCGTCTCATTTAGATCTAAACTATTTGCAACAGTAATTAAAAGTTAGCACTAGTTCGCAGAACGTTAAAGGAAAGTGCATGTTACCGTGGAGAATACCTTATTATTTCCTGTAAAACGCAAAAGAAGCCCAAACGCGTTGCAGTGAAATGTAGAAAATGTCGCATTTAGACAATGCTGACTATTCACTTAAATCTGAGTGGCAAACATTTTGGAGCAAGATCAGACGCCGGGTAACCCGGCGTCTGATCTGGCTCCAAACTGTTTGCATTTGAAAAAGTTGTTTTAGTATACATATACACGCGTTTATTTGGAGGCAATAACGTTTTCCCCACTGTATCACTAAATGCCCATAGCATTAGCATACATCAATAGAACAATATAAAACAGCATTAAAGAGCGCACGTCGCATTATAAAACTTGTTTCTCGTAGTTACATGTAACGTTCAATAGTGTTTTTATAAAACGATGCATATAACAGACCAGATTATATAAAATGTCAGGACCGTCGACAGAAAGACCATTTTACGAACCATGTGGTGAGGCGGGAATGACGTCATGTATAATAGCGGCATGGATTTGGAAAGTAGTACCGGTTTTACTACTAACGATCGGGACAATTGGAAATATATTGTCATTAATTGTACTATCACGAAAACAAATGCTACAATACTCGTCAACCGTGTATCTTCTATTTCTAGCTGGTGACAATTTATTAACACTCTGGGGAGTCCAATTAAGATGGGCACTTGTGTACGTGTTCAACATTGATATCCTCATTTTGTCCGATTTCTTGTGCATGTTCATATTCTGGTGTGACTACACAATCGGGCTGTTTGGAATGTGGCTCGTTGTATTGCTGACAATTGAAAGAACTATTTATGTTAAATGGCCAATATTCGCTAGAGAAAAGATGACGAAGGCTCATGCGGTCATGGCTTGTCTAGTGACGCTATTAGTCTTAGCAGTTGTAAATGGACATTTCTTTATTGGAATGAGACTTGTTACGACTCCTTATGCTACTAATGCAACGTCTTTAGTCGCAAACGTGACATGCGGTGCGTCTGGGGAGTTCTACACAACCTTTAGAAGAGATATATGGCCAACCGTATTCTTGTTAGGTTTGTACACCTTGCTGCCACTGGCAATAATAACCGGTGGAAATCTTACCATTGGTTGTGTCCTTCTAAAGAAGAGGCGGCTTCGAATACAATGTCAGAACACAAGACCTACTGAAAACAGCGACAAACAAATGCGAGCGACGCGGCTGTTGTTAATTATTTGCATTTCATTTGTCATCACAACAACGCCATTTCTTATTTTTGAAATTATTTATGGTGCCACCGTTAAATCTCACGTTAGTGACGCAAGTTTCGCAGATTTTCAGCTGGCCTATGCTTTAGTCGTCATGATAGTCTACTGTCACCATGCTTTAACATTTTTCTTGTACATCACCAATGGTTCGCTGTTTAAGAAAGAATTTATAAATGTAGTGAATGAAACAAAATCAAAACTCCGTCAGTGTTTTGGCATCACCGACAATAACCAGGATAATTCGGCCATTGATGCATCTACGGAGACGACTCGAACACACACGTAATAAGACACGGCGTTACCCCACCACTACCATGACGTCATCAATGTTAAATCATTGTTGTCTGCTTTTATTATCCAAATACAAAGTTCAGGACTTCAGAAATACTGTACCGAGTGTCGAATATTTTGGATCCTGATCGGACGCCTAAAATGCGGCGTCTGATCAAGACCCAAACTGTTTGCAAATAAGTTTTGTACAAGAACGCGGGGTTAGGCAAAGAAGGGTTAAAACACCCATAGCTTGTTTCTAGTTTTAAGACCTGGTGACCACTTTAAAAAGGTCGAAAGTAAAGAAGCAAAATACTCATTTTGGCGCATTCTGCTTTACCATCAGCCTGCTTTAACCAACCATGCAGAGTAAAATGGCTTATGGTGCATATTCATGATTTTACAAAGTTGAACCATTTTGTGGATGAACCAATTAAAAAGGGGTAAAACGTGTATTGGTGGAGTTATGTGATGTCCAAACAAGTACGTGACATATTTATCACGGATTTATGTTAATATGAGCTTGACCAAGTTCTGTAGGCGGAAAAAATGCATAACTTTCAAACAAAGTATATGTTGTAACATTGTATGGCAAACCGTTGTAATTAAACAAACTTCAGTGCTCCCTCTCTGCAACGGCTCTCACAACAACGACTCTCGCCTAACAACGACCGTGTCGCAGTTCCCTATACAGGACAATTATATCTAACGCTCTACTACTGCAATATTGTCTGCTTAAAATTGTCGTCTGATGTTTTTCACAAAGTTAGATATAAGTGGACATTTTGATAGAATACATATAATGACGAGTGACAAACTGCTTGAATCCAGGTCGGACGCCGCGTTATGCGGCGTCTGATCTGGATTCAAACTGTTTGCAAATGTAAGCCAATTTCCCTCCCTATAACGAATGCCTCCGAACAACACACACAAGCTGTGTCTCCCATTGGGTGTTGTTGTAGAGAGGAAGTGCTGTATATATGATTGTTCAACAAGTAATCCATTTAAGTGCTTGAACCGGAAACATAGTCGAGAAGACGTACTTTTTTTCCTTTTAAATTTTTTAACCCTTTACCTGATAGCCTGTTTCTAGTATAGAATATAGGTGACCACTTAATGCGCCATATGGCGCATTCTGCTTTACTTTCAGCCTGCTTTAAGCCATTACCTGCTAGACTAAGGACATTATTAAATATGACATATATTCATTACGGTATATATTGGAACTATTTTCTTCAGCGGAGGAATAAATTAAATACGCTAAAAGTCGCTTCTATAAGGGAAAGGGTTAAAAAAACGCAAATAAATAGAAAACGCATTGCAATAAAACTGAGAAAATAAGACATTTTTTATATTCCGGACAGCATATTTTAATCTGAGTGGCAAACAGTCCGGAACATGAAGTATCCTATTCAGAGTGGTTTAGCGTAAATGCTATTCGCCTAATAAGCAGAAAAAGGATACATTGATTTAGATTTCCAATGTGGCTAACAATGAGACAAAAAACATTCATTTTAGTGCCAAACTTAACAACACTTACATGCTGATGCAAACAGTTTGGACACACATATGATATATGGAGGATCTTACATGAGTATTCATTATTAATGATTTTTAATAAATGAGTTGACTAAAATAATATGACGCGAGCCTTGGCGAGTATCATATTAATTTTAGTCAGCGAGGTTATAAGCAATGAGCACGAATGTGAGATTCTATTAATCACATAACAATTTTAAACACCTTTTAAATCAATCGAAGCCGTAATTTAGAAATCCGACTAGTCTATTTGTAGTCGTTCTGCAATATAGATTTTCCGCCAAAACCTGACGTTGTTTACGGTTAAGTCATCGCAAATGCCGTCAGTTTGTGTCCTGCTACGTGCAGCGTTTGTGGTCAAAAATGCTAGGCCGGAGCCAAAAAACCATATTGCACTCGTGGATTACGATATTTATATAATCGCTTTACTAGTATTCATCTCTCAGGCCGCACATTATGTAATAAATCAATATCTTATTTGGATCAAAAGCACTCATCATTAAAAGCATTAAAATCAAAACGCATATTTAGATTACTACTGTTTAGAAATGAAAGCAGTTGGTATGTTATCATGGCAGGGAATGTGTACGGAATCGGTTAACCACCAAGATAGGAGCTTTCTGTTTTGCATTCACATTGCTTTATGCAGTCACCTGTCTATATTGGCATGTGTTAAATCTGAACATGCAAGTTCGCCATGCGAACGAGTAGTAAAGTTACAAAGGGGTTGTAGTTTTCTACAATGCTAGGCATAAATAAGGTCCAATGTCGCATCGACATTATTTGTAAAGCATACGTTGAAGCTCTCTTATAACGAAATTTGATACAACGACATATTGGATACCAGTAAAACGAAACATAAATGATTCCCTTTTCTTATTAACGGGTATAGTAAATTGGACCATGATTAAAAGTTTACGTAGTTTGACAGTTTGGATCCTAATCAGGATATCTGATCTGACCGAGACACAAACTACGTGTATTTTGCAAGTAACCATAGTAAACTGGGTAAGGCAGAAGGGTAATATCACGTTCAGGGGCCCGTGTTACTACATGTAAACAACTTACACAAAATGTTTTGCGTAAGTCAAAATCGTTTTACTCTAATTTTTCGATCATAAACGTTTGCTGTTTGTAGCAAGTGATAATAAAAAATATAAATTAAAATTTTTGCGTAAGTAGTTTAGTAAAACGGGCCCCAGGTGCCCGTTTCATAAAACTTCGTACGATAAATGTTGTCGTTAGTCAGATTATAAAAGTCTCAATTAGTATTTATTTTTTCATTTAATCCTGCCTTGTGACATCTTTTTAGAATCGTCTTGAAAAGACGATTCCAAAGAAATGTAACAAAACATGATTAGATAGAAAAATCAGAAATTAAATGTGTTTTAAAGTTTTGACTTACGATTGTTTTAGTAGTACGAAAATTTATGAAACGGGCCCATGTTAACTAGAATATATATTTCTTATATGAAATAAAATATAAATCAAACAATACATAATCCAATTGGTTTATTCTTTTAACCCTTTCGATAACACTATGACGTCATAACCCGTAAAATAAAAACAAATATTTCTGCCAAAAATAGCCTGCTCACCTGTTTTCTTTTATTTCAAGAAATTAAATTTTTTAGGCAGTTTGGATCCTGATCAGACGACGCGTCAAGCGGCGTCTGATCTGGGTCTGAACTGTTTGTTCATGTTGATATTGCCAAGATTGACAAAAAAGGTTTAATATTGCGTCACTACTCTTCATTTTGAAGAGCTTTTGCGTTGTCAACAATCCAGTCTCTGTACAAAGCCAGTCTTGTGTGATACGACCAGCCTGACAACGAGTAGGTTGAACCGGAAGTGATACCATGAAGGATCATGTTCCCGGAGCCACCATCGCACAACAAGGGGTTCCCGCCGTCTCCCTAGAAAAGGGTAAGAAACGTGAACAATGACACACGGGGTATACTTTAAGGTACAGTTATTTCAGAGTGCAAACTTTATTTCAGAACGGGTAACGATGTTGCTTCCTATGAAAATGGCATATTGAAATAAATTTTCAACCTGTTTTGAAATAATTATTGCAAAGGGCAACTTTGTTTCAAAACGGGTTGTAACAAAGCTATGGTTCCCCTTTACGAGTTTGGGCTGAAATCATTCCACTAACGTGTTTGGGCTAACAGAATTCCTCTAAAAGGGTTTGGGCTAAACAAATAGTTATATTGCAAACATTTTAAAGCAAGATCAGACGCATAAAAAATGGTAAGTAAAATGAATATCTACAAAAATGAGAAAATGAAAGTGTGAAGTCCCTATGGTAAACCCTGGAACGGTACTGAGGACCCACATCTAAATTATGTTTGGGTATATCGGAGCAGATCGTTAAAACATTGTTAGATGCAAAACAGAAATGATTGCAACAAAATTGACACATGATAGTTTATTGAAACTGTAGGCGATTGGTTTTATTTAATTTCTTGTGTGCTAATCAAGACGCCTGACGCATATTCTCAAAACGAAAAGATATTTTAGGCAACACTTGGTTATCGGACTATTTATAAAAATAATAATGATAATAATAATAATAACAACGACTTTATTTCACGTGGATTACATATTAGGTAACAAACAAACAAACCAATTTTCAATATGGTGCACAAACAAAATTAACATATCAACAACACGAGTTAAATGGCTGTTTCACATACAGTCGAATTGCGATATCTCAAACTAACCTATGTAAAACCTCGGGCACGTTTGAACTTTGAATTGCGGATTTACTTGACTTAAGCGAGTTCAATGTAATAAAATCCAATTGAAGAAATACAAGTACGTTCAACTTAAGCGATCTCGAGGTACCCGTGATTTGATTATATAGTGTTCCCTCTCGACAACGGCCCTCCCAACAACGATTCCCTCCTTACAACGACCATTGCAGCTGTTCCCCAAACAGGACATTTATGTCCAACCTATTCACGACTGCAACGTTGTCGTTTAAATTTGTAGTCTGCTGTTTTTTCTCAAAGATATATAATAGACATTTTGACAGAAAACCATCAATAACGAGTAACAAACAGCTTGAATCCAGATCAGACGCCGCATTACGCGGCGTCTTGTCTGGATTGAAGCTGTTTGCAAATGTAAGCCGTTTTCCCTCTCTATAACGACTCCCTCCGAACAACGCACATATTATTTGTCTCCTATTGGATGTCGTTGTAGAGAGGGAACGCTGTATAAGTATACTCACAAGGCGGGCGGTTGTTTTGTCTTCATTAAGTGTACAAAGCCAGTGTCTGTTTGACCAAGGGAAAAGCAGAGCAGTCGCAAAGTCATTACACTGTTTGAAGGTCAAGGCTGTCGGTACATACTTTTGTAGCGTCCTTGGGTAAATCCTTTCATCTGTAGTAAAGCGAACAGTACAAACTTAACCCTTTTCCCCATAGAAACGCCTTTTAGCAAATATGATTTATTCCTCCGCTGAAGAAAATAGTTCCAATTTAATCAGTCAAAATATATATTATAGGGAATATTTTCTACATTCTAGCATATTAAAGCTTAAAGAGGCTCGCAACCGGATTTAGCATTAAAAATAGTAATTTGTAAATATATGTCAAATGCTTATATAAATGGGTAAGATTTAGTTTAGGATAATACATTCTGTTAAAAAATGCATTTCAAAAAAAAAGAAAAGAATAAGCTCTGGTGGGAATCGAACCCGTGACCCTCCATGCGGAGACAAACATGAAAAATGAGGAAACGCCTTTCCCCCCTCGGCTACCAGCGCTCTCTCTATATATGGTAGCGAATTAACGTACTTCACTGGTATCGACTGATAGTACTTTATTCGGCTCGGGTTTATGTCTGAGCCCGTGTAGAGAAGCAACAACAACAACTATACCGTCAGCTGACGCTATAGAAAAACGATGGAAAATATCTTAAAAGTACTAAGCTTCGGTGACGATTCTTGAGACTTTTTTGGACTGATCATATTTTTTAATGTCAAAAACCAAATAATGCCACAAATTTGCTTTTATTTGAGTATTTAATTTTATTTTGACAAGTACACCATCCGGTTGCGAGTCCCTTTAAAGCAGGCTGAAATTAAAGCAGAATGCACCTTCAGGCGCATTCTGCCTTACTTTCAACCTGTTTAAGAAGTCACCTATCTTCAATACTAGAAATAAACTATCAGGTAAAAGTTAATTTTATTTCTTTTGACCATGAACAAAATAATCAAACGGTCACACTCGTGTCTTATCGATTTTATTATATGCCTGTTTGTGATATTCAGTTTTTCCGCGTGCATCTCTACAGTAAGATACAGCGGAGAATCTGTTATTCTTTCCCAATAAACGCGTTTACGCTAAAACTATTATTTGCAGTGCAAACAGTTTGGAGCCAGATCAGACGCCGGGTAACCCGGCGTCTGATCAGGCTCCAAACTGTTTGCCACCAAGATGAACAAGAATTATCAGAATTGTCCAAAAGTTGTTCTTTTCTACGTTTTAGTGCTTTGCGTTTGCGTACGTTTGCGTTTAAACGGGAAAGAATAACAGATTCTCCACTGTACAAGAGTCTGTATCTTTCTCTTTGTAATTTACTGCTTGAAATACAATTCTAATCTGGTGTCGTTTGGTGACTTAGATTGAAAACAAATTGTCAACATTTTTCAAAGTGTTCAAAAACTCTGACCAATCAAGATTAGATAAGATAATATATTTTGAGTCGGCAAGACATATACAAATAACATAAGTTCTCAAGAGCTTTTAGAACCGACTATAATCAAATACTTAAGATGGATTTAAGACTCGATTCGGTCGCTTTATGACATTGAACCCAGGGGTAATGCCTATAAAACATTTGAGATGACTTCTCAAGCTTGTGATTGGTTAAAGTTCAGTAGAATACTATAATCTGACCAGTCAAACGTTTGAGAACGAAATCATACTAACTCAAACGCTTTATTTGCATTCAGCTATGGTTTCAAACGATTATTGTAAATATAGTGGCTCATATACGTATAGAGTTCATGTTTTCCATAATACGAGTATATTTACATTCGACCCGCATAGTCATTATATAACACTTTTTCTAAAAAGAGGCTTTTATTTCCCAATGATTGTTCATTTCAATGCCAGTTCTCGCTGGTTAGTTTAGGGGTGCACTTGGAAACGATACATGACAGGGTAAACGTAAACACTCCACCTATTGAAACGTCAGTGATAAAATCACGCCTGAATTTAGTATACATGTGAAAAGTTGAATTTGAAATGCACAAATAAAAATAAAACCTTGCTCTAGTACATGTAGTGTAAATAAATACCAAACATTTTTTTCATAGTTTATGCCTACCTTCGGGTTAAATATACATATATATCGTTCTTCTGTACCGGTTATAAACAATGGCTGAGTTCGACGACGATTTCCCGGCGGCAATTAATTTCGAAGCAATTGATATGATCTGTTCGTCAAAACAGACCAAGTTGAAAATGCAAATTGAACTACAAAGCCTTAATCAGCCACCAGCATTGAATCGATTAAATATTGAGCAAACTTATTCATGCCGTTTAATTTCACACAGCACGCTAAATATAGCTTAACTCAACCAGATCAGTTGACACTGACATATAAATATCAGAAATAAATAACGTTCTTCCAGCGTTCATTAAGTTATTCAACGCAGAGCTTTCACTAGCAAAGATTAACGTAAATCTTCACGAACTTTGCTAGTTAAAGCTCTGCGTTGCATAACTTCATGAACACCGGGAGTCCGTCGTTCATTTCTTAAAAATTTATACTTACACTCAGTCATCAATATTTGTCCATAACTGTACGAAATGCATTCAGCATCTTTGAGCTTGTTGTCTGCCTTAGGATCGGGACTTATGTTCTTCAAAGGAAACACCTGTAGAAAAAGGCACATTTGTAGATCAAGAACAGTGCAAGCTATTTATCCTAGCTATTTATCCTATAGTTAGTGCTAGGATCAATATTTTAAGATAACAAAACTATGTTAAGAAACCTGGTAGAAAGACATTAACAGAATATTTGTGTAAAATTATTTTCAATTTGGATCAGAAGCTTCAGAGAAGAAGAGTTTTTAAAGCTTTTACTATACAGTAATACACGGTCAAACGTGTCCCATCCCACTCGCGGTCATGCTTTTCAATATAATTAAAACATTTTAAGGAGTCTTGTAGAGGGTTTCCTATGAATAATGTGTGTGAAATTACTTGTTGATCAGACCAGCTGTTTCTGACTAGAAGAATTTTAATGTTTTTAACTTATTATAGCCATATAATGAAGACGTCAGACGACGGACGACGGGCAAAGGGCAATCACAAGAGCTTACCTAGGCACATCCATCGTGCCAGGGGCCCGTTTTATTAAACAACTTACGCAAATCATTTGCGTAAGTCAAAATTTTAAATTTTAATTAATATTTTTTATTATCACTTGCTACAAACAGCAAGTATTAGTTATAGTTCATTTTTTGAAAATTATGCAATATAACCTGGAGCGACCGTAGGGAGCGAACAGGTTATGTTGTATAATTTTCAAACAAATGAACTATAACTGATTTACCGTTTGCCTCTAATATGGCACGTAGGCTAGTGTATGGTAGTTACCGTTCAACCTACTTTACCAATACCAAGTTATCGCTCAACCCAAATAACCGCTCGACCTAGTTTGTCAGCCGATGAAAGAACTTTATTTCGGAGGGCGGTGCTTTGTATTTGCGGAAGCCGGCGAGTTCACTTTGAACACATGACGTCACTCGAAAAAAACTAGAAAATCGACCGGGAACCCTGTACGCGTGTAGGGCTCGCTGTAAGCATTTCCATTTAGAAACAAAACCAAGCATGAGCTAGCGAGTTACCCAAATAGAATTTAAAAATAGATTCAACTGAGGACGATTTTTATTTGTGTTCCGACAGTAAAGTGTTGAAAACTGGCGTGAACGAGCTGCTGTGGACTGGTGTGACATGAAAATGCTTTCTTGGTTTTTAAATGACATTCATCTGGACTGTGTTGTTTAGTGCATTATACTATTAATGACAAAAATGCCCATGGCACCGCAGGGGTTGAAGACGGGTGGCTTTTTAACGCAAGAATCAAACGCTTATAGGAGCCCCTGTATGTCTTGCCTTATGCATTGATAAAAAGCAACCGTATTTTAGTACAATATTGAAAATAAACACATATCTTTCGAGACGTTTTACAGTCAAATATTTGTAAAACGATTACACAAAAGAGGACAATAATACCCACAGGTCGGCTGTTTAACCCTTTCAACCCAACACTTATGCAATGAACAATTCGAGTATAGGCCTTTTTTGTTAGCAGATCTACGATGTGGTTCTACAATGTTTGCTGTGGACAAGTGTAACGGGTACATTATAAATGACGAGTGTACTGACTGTACTCGTCACCTAGGGTTCAATGAGTTAATGCAGGACATGATTAATGCGTTTCATATTAATTTCATTATGCACTAACTATAGTCTCCTGTCTACAGACATATTTGATTTATTCGGGCCTCTTCATTGAAAGGCCGCGGTACATAGGTTATACTGTAATTCGCAGCTGAGCGGTTGTTGTATGACGTAATGATGCGCTATGCTCCTCCTTAGCACGCGGTGTCCTTGACCGGTTCATGACTTGTTTATTTCTCTGCCATACCCAAGTACAAAATTGAACGAATATGCGATATATTTTTTCATTTCTCGCTGAAATGGAGCCCTTTCATTGGCTGGCAATCTAGGGCAAACGGTAAATAGCCAGATCAGTTGCTGTTTGCAAACGTTTATGATCGAAAAATAAGAGTTAAACGATTTTGACGTACGCAAACATTTTGCGTAAGTAGTTTAGTAAAACGGGCCCCTGGCAGTTGAGCTTAAAAAGCGTAAATTTCGGTGTATAGTAGATCTACACAATATTTCTTTCAAAGAATTTAATAGATTGGACAACAGAAAAGGTTCAATATTATAATGCGTCAGCGTTGAGACAAATCGTTCTCAAACATTTGATTGCTCATATATATATAAAGAAATATCTTAAGTGTCGTGAAAACAGACGAGAGAGACTACGTTTACATGGAAACTATATTGACGCACGAAATTCTTTTGACAAACTATTACGTCAGCACGAACGTGCATACCGTAGACTGCAGGCATTAGAACTAGAAGAAATGAACACCTCAAATCCAAATGAATTCTGGAATAAGATCAAAAGTATGGGCCCGCGTAAAGACCGAAGTATTCCGATTGAAATAATCAGTGATCATGGAAACACGTGTACAGATGAAAACGCAGTCTTTGAAAGGTGGAAACGAGATTTTTATAATTTGTACAACTGTGAAGAAGAAACAGACTTTGACGAAATACACTATGACCGGGCAAAAATGCACAAAACCTTGTTAGAATATGACATGGAGGACCCTTTGTTTGATCCAAACCCAGAGCTAAATTTCAATATAACAATCGAAGAAGTGACTCTCGCTGTTCAAAAATCAAGAAATGGGTCAGCAATGGGGTACGATGGAATACCGTACGACGTATTGAAAAGTCCGATAATTATAGTCGCGTTACAATCATTGTTTCAATACGTTTTTGACTGTAGCATAATACCGTCTGTGTGGAGAAAAGCAATTATATGTCCGTTATTGAAAGATCCATGCTCGGACAAACGCATTCCAATGAACTATAGGGGTATCAGCCTTCTGTCGTGCATTAGTAAGTTGTATTCTTCTGTGTTAAATAGACGCTTAATGACATATCTTGAAGACAATGACATCTTAGCAGACGAGCAAAACGGGTTCAGAAAGAATCGTTCATGTGAAGATCACGTATTTACGCTCAACAGCATTATTAAGAACAATAAATCGGTTTTCACAGCATACATCGATCTAAGACGCTGTTTTGATTATATAGACAGAGATATGCTCCTGTATAAACTATTGTTGAATAAAATAGACGGTAAATTTTACAGCTCAATTAAAAACATATACGCAAGTTCAGTGTCTTGTATTCGTATTAACAATAAGCTTACCGACTGGTTCATGTGCTCGACAGGGGTGAAACAGGGTTGTACTTTATCGCCGACACTCTATTCCGTGTTCGCGAATGACCTAATTAGTGAGATCAACGACCTTGACCTAGGATTTGACATAGGAAACCGGAAGTTGTCAATGTTGGCATATGCAGACGACATTTGTTTATTAGCGCAAAATGAAAACGATCTTCAGTCAATGTTGGATGTTGTTCATAACTGGTGCAAGCGGTGGAGAATCCTAATAAACACGGACAAATCAAAATGCATGCATTTCAGAAAAGGTAAAACAGAACGAAGCAATCAACAATTTACAGTCGGTGGCAACGTACTTGAAACAGTGGACAAATACAAATACCTTGGAGTGATCTTTCAAGAATTTAACGACTTTTCGTCCCATTGTGAAGCGTTAGGAAAAGGAGCGGGTCGTGCACTAGGTAGCATCATCAGCAAAATACATTCCTTGAGAGACTTGGGATTTCAATCATACGATAAACTATACCAGTCCTGTGTAACACCAATTCTAGACTATTGTTCAGCCGTATGGGGTTTCAAAAAGTACCAATCTATTGATAACGTTCAACATAGGGCAATGCGTTACTTCTTAGGAGTACACCGTTTCACGCCTATTTTAGCCATGAATGGTGATATGGGATGGGTTCCCAGTGTTTATAGACGTTGGGCTTCAATGTTGAGACTCTGGAATAGACTGATAATAATGGACGACTCCCGTATTACAAAACAAGTGTTTGAAATGGATTACTCCAAGTGTAAAAACAACTGGTCAAAAGACATTAAACACGTGATGTCAGAATTAGGTCTAATAGAGTCGTTTGATAGGAAAACCGTTATCAGTATTTCTCAGGCTAATACGATGATCCATAACTACTATAGCAATATCTGGTCTCACGAAGTTGAAAAAGTACAAAAACTTAGAACATACAGACGTTTCAAAAATACATTTGAGTGTGAATACTATGTGAAAATGAACCTTAGCAAATATGAGCGCTCAGTATTAAGCCAGTTCAGATCAGGTATTTTACCGTTAAGAATTGAAACAGGCAGATATATAGGTGAATCACGTGAACAAAGACTATGTAGATTTTGTGATAGCGACAGCGTAGAAGATGAGGTTCATTTCTTATTTAATTGCAGTTATTACAATGACATAAGGCGAGAACCCCAGTTTCATAGTTTATTCGTCGACACTGCAAACAGTCCTATAGATCAAAGACTATCAACTGCTATGACTTCATGTCCACGACAACTTGCAAAATATTTAGTCAAAGCATATGTTGTTAGAAGAAACGTTATTTTCAATCAAAATTAGGATGTCGCAATTATTATAGTAATAGTATGTTGAAATATCAACTTAAGCTTTTAAAGGACAAATGCTACAAGGTAAACCGTTATTCTCTCTCAACAGGCGAGTTGGTGATTAGCTGGATGGGGCGCAGCGATGACAGTTAGAATCCAGATCATACGCCGTGCAACTCGGCGTCTGATCAAGCTTCAAACTGTTTAACTCTGGGTAATTGTCGCAGTTTTATTGCAATACGTTTGCATTTCGTTCCGTTTGAATGAAAGAGAATAACGTTTTCGACACTGTTCCATGTTGTTGTAACTATGCATTATGTAAATGTATAACAATATTACATGTATTAACTGTGTTAAATTGAATCATGATGTTTCAATGAATACCGCATCATTGATATGTACACTGAAGAGTTCTCAGTTTTGTTGCAGGGGAAATAACTATCCTTTCCTAAAAAGCGACTTGGTGGTCCGTTTGATGGCGCACCATATAGCCAGTTTGGATCAAGTTCAGACGCCGAGTAAGTCGACGTCTTAGCAGGCGCCAAACTGTCATACACTCGTTGAAGCGAATCACCGACGTTAGCGGTAAAATGTGACCTTCGCATGCTTATCGCAGTGAGTTTGCCATTCGTTTCGTTTGGACGGGAAATATAATAACCTTTTTGAACATTGTTCCATATTGCGGGCATTCTTTAAACGTATAATTACATTACAACGGTGTTCGACTGATTCATGATGTTTCAATGATTACCTTATCCATTACATGTTTGTTTATAGCCAGAGAAATCGTTATCCCTTGCAAAAGAACGAGTTTATAATTTGTTTGATGGTGCCCTGCGAATTCAGTTTGGGTCCAGATCACACACCGAGTAACCCGGTATCTGACCAGGCTCTAAACTGTCAGTCACTCGTTGAAGCGAATCGCCAACGTTTGCGATTAACTGCAATTTCCGCCACTGTACCATGTTTTGTTAACTACATATTCGTTAAATGTATATAAAAATGTACAAGACATTTATGTTTAAATTGGTGGTGACTTATAGGCCCACTGGGCCGGGTGCAAATTGTTTGTATTTAAACAATATTTTGTTAAAAACATTTTGTTCTATGCACATGTCACAATAATAAAATATTTACTTACTTACTTACTTACTTATATGAGCTTTTGCTCAAATCAGACAAATCAAATACTTGAGAAAGATCTCAGACTCAACTCAAAAGCTTTATAACATTGGATTCAGGGGCTACGTGAGTCATATCCAAACGTTACACTCAAACGTGTCCAAGTTTTGGATCATCGTCTTTATTTTACCTTCACTCGTTTGTTTGTGTCTACATCGTCTTCAAGTTGAATAAGGGACATATCCCCCTGCCCAACAGGCATTGTCTCTACCGTTTCAATAAAATCAGGATGCTGAAGAAAAAAAAGAAATATACGGTATGCTACAATGAGAAATACATGTATATTATTTCCCAAATAAAAATGCGTTTGTGCTAAAACCATTACTTCCATCGCAAACAGGCTGGAGTCTGAATAAATATGGTCATTGATGTCAGTTAACTCTTTCCTCCCTGAAACTTTAAATGGAAAATTCCAGTTTCCATTTTAGTCTAGTGCATTTCTGACTTTTAAGGGTTGTTTTTGTCAATATTTGGCATTGTGACAGGGTCTTCACTGTTTGCATAGGACAAGTGTACTATTCACATGTTCACTGTTTGAAAAGCACGCCTATATGCGGGACTAGGGTTCAAAGAGTTAATGGAGATGTTAACCCATATGCGCCCAGTGGATGCTTCCATGTTTTATATTTTATTAGTTTATTTTTTAATCAAAGGGATGATTGGTCAAAATTTTCATTTTCATTTTGTTTTATATTGAAATTCCTATTAGCAAACAGTGTAGACTATGATCAGATGCCGCATCATGCGGCATCTGATCAGAGTCTACACTGTTTGCCTATGTCCCATATGTGGGATCGTAGGCACAAATGGGTTAATTCGAGGGTAGGTGAAAGACAATATTTTGTACAAAATAGGTTTTTGTTATATATAGACAAACAGCTTGAACTCAGATCAGACGCATCTAGATTTAAGATGTTTGCAAAAGTAAGCTAGTCCCCATATCACGACTCCCTCCGAATAACGCATACATTTTTTGTCTCCCACTGGGTGTTGTTGAAGAGAGGGGACGTGGAATTTGGCAAAGACGCTCGAATGAGACACTCGCGAACATTGAACGAAAATAACCGCATATCAGAAGGTTTCAATGAGTAAAAAAGATAACAGATTAATATCTTAGACATATACAGTCGAATGTCGATAGGAAGAAGTCGTTTATTTTCGAGCTTGTCAGTATTTCGTTACGGTCGAACTTCGATATATTTTAAATTTAAAATGTAACTTTGAAACACAGATACGTTTAACTAAACCGAAATATCGGATAGTTCGAGTTAAGGGAGTTCGAGATATCAAAGTTCGACTGTACAGTGGAGAATCTGTTATTCTTTCCCGTTTAAACGCAAACGTACGCAAACGCAAAGCACTAACACGTAGAAAATAACAACTTTTGGACAATTCATGTTTATCTTGGTGGCAAACAGTTTGGAGCCTGATCAGACGCCGGGTTACCCGGCGTCTGATCTGGCTCCAAACTGTTTGCACTGCAAATAATAGTTTTAGCGTAAACGCGTTTATTGGGAAAGAATAACACATTCTCCACTGTATTAGAATAGAGTTGTAATTGAGCTCGCCTTAGTAAAAAATACCCGTATTACAAAGGTAATCCTTGTCTTACTGAATTATTGTCTGCTTCTTATATATTGTCTGCGAAACAAACTTAAAAATAGTTTTAATGGTTTTTGGTTTAAAGAAAAGTTGAAAATAATTGGCAAACAATGTGGATAGAGATCAGACGCCACGTTTTTGGATCTAAACTGTTTGCAAATGTTAGTCAGGTCGCATTAACCTTTTCACTGCCAACCTTTTCGTGATACTTTTACCCCTCCGCCGTTTCATGGTCGTCCGCTGCAATTTAGTTGTCTGCAATGTTTTTTCAAAGTTAGAAATGAAAGGAGTATGACTGAGGACATTCCAAGCGAGTGTCAAACAGTTTGGATCCGCGTAACGCGGCGTCTGATTAGAATCCAAAATGTTTGCAAACGCGTTTTAAGCGTCATTGATCGCGAAAGGGTTAACATGAAAAAGGTTTTTAAAACGTCGCTTATATGGGCAAATTCGACTTAATCAACTTTGTTTTATCGAGGGTCGATGAATAAGGGCAAATATTCTTACAATAAGAATTTTAGTTGCATTGAATTCTTGTCTGGATGGCTCGTCCATTGACCGATTGTGCGTCCCGACAACCACGATAATATCCGCAGGACTGAAACAAAAAGGTCATAGAGTAAAGACTGGTGCTATTGTCATACATACTGATATTATTTAGTGTACTAGTACATGTAGTTGTTTTTATTGTCATATATATAAGTGTTTTCTTCTGACCTGTCAGAGTTATTTTAAGATTGGAATATTCTAAAATTTTAAAAGGGATGATCACCGTACTCGTTCATTTCCGTACGATCAGCCAGGGATAGAGTAAGTTGTATTTATTGTGTGTAATGTACAGTAGAGAAGACATTATTAATTCCCTAATAAACGCAAACACAACACAGTGCACTAAACTGTAGAAAATTAATTTTAGCTTTTTAATCTGGGTGGCAAACAGGTTGGAGCCTGATCAGACTCCCGGTTACCCGGCGTCTGATCTGGCTCCAACCTGTTTGCAATGGATATGATAGTTTTTAGCATTAACACGTTTATTGAGAATAAATAACATATCAGTAAAATTAGCACAGCTGTCTCGTGCTGCACGAGGATCATGCTTATCTCAAGTTGGAAAGTGTACGACTATATATATCCGATGTTACCCTGTTATCTATTTACCATTATGAACTATTCTGCTCTAAAAATAACTCTGTCAGGTCAAAAAAATCGAACACTACTAACGATCTTAAGTGTGGTTGTTACTATAGTCATACACACCAACAACTTTTAGTTTAGTTATTTCCATAGGTCAACATTCTAACAATCTTTAGTGTAGTTATGCCCCCAGAATATATGATTCGAGGGCTCATAATTTTTGGATTGTCTGTTTGTCCGTCCCCACGTCCAACTGTCTGTGTCAAAAACCTTAACCTTGGCTATACCTCTTGTAATTATTGACCTTGAACTTTGACCAACTTTTGTAAAATAAAAAGTCTTTAACATTTTAATCAGTAGGCCCAGGGCTTCCATACTCTGTACGTATATTGTATCTTTCTTGTGTTACGACCATGAGAACTTGACTTTTGACCTACTGTTTCTATATAAGCATTATAATTATGAACGAACATGATGCTGGTTGGGCGCATTCGTGTTATACAAACACATTGCTTTCCATATGATCTTAACCAAACTTTCTAAATATGATTTTGTCATAAAATGGAGACCAATTTCAATAACCAGCGGTGCCAATTCACGACAGGCCCTTTACAGTTATGGTCTTTGAATTCGTCAATATGGTGCCTTTTATGGCATTTTCATAGGATTGTCTGGAATCCCTTCACTGTACCATTAGGGGCATTAGTGTATCTGGGACACCCGTCATGGTGTTTCTTAAGTCATATCTACTAACAATCTTCTGTGTAGTTGTTTTTCATATTAATACATATTAATAACAATATTTAATATAGTTGTTTCTATAACCATACATATCAATCTGTAAAGCAGTTTTGTCCCCATAGCCATATATACTTATAGTTTTGAGTATTCATGAATACCTATACTTTAGTGCAATACCTTTACTTTACTGATGGCGTTGTTTACAAAACGGTACATATAAACAAAACTAAATTGCGATAATTACAGCTGTTACAAAGACCTTGAGATACATGTAGGATGTGATGATCTAGTTGTTATGCTGTCACACAAAAGTAAATATTAAAATTCGCCCCATTCAATACCATTGAACAACATGACGTTTAATTCGCATCGAAGCAATTTCTCTAGGGTGGGACTTGTGGATATATTTCGTAAAGGAGGCGGGGCTTATTGATCTGCTCTCCAAGAACATTTTGTTACGTTGCTTGAGTAATGCCGTTATGGCTGTTCCTTTCAGGGCTCACATTTTCGGTTTAACAACCTCTTAAATGGATTAAACAAGCATGCATACTAATAAAATGTTTATTTAATATTAGAATTTACAGTACATATGATGTAAATATAAGAAATGTATGCGAAACAAACGACAGAAAATTATTAGCAAATTTAAAATGAATCGCTTAAACGTCGAAATCATTCAGTTAATTTCTTAACTAGTTCGAATACCATGTCGCAGTTGTACTGTATATCGTTAATTTGCTTTGTTAGCATATACACTATTTTGTAAACAATGGCATCTGATCGTTGTTTCTGTAGTCATGAATAACAATACTTCATAGTGTACAATGTAGTTGTTTATATGGTCATACACACTAATAATCTTTACAATGGTTGTAACAATATACAGTGAAACCCCTCTAAACCGGACATGTGTGGGGACAACATAATTGGCCGGTTTAGAGGGGTTTCTAGTATGGAAGATAGCTGATCACTTAAAGCAGGTTGAAAGTAAAGCAGAATGCGCCATAAGGCGCATTCTGCTTTACTTTCAACCTGCTTTTAAGCTATCATCTCCTAGAATATAGAAAATATTTCTGATGATACATATTCAGTGTAGGAATAAATCAAAGGCGTAAAAAATGCATATTTATGGTGTAATATGTTCAAATAAGGAATTGTTGGAAACGGGACCAACGTTTTTGTCCGGTTTAGAGAGAATTCAGGTATTTAGAGGTTCCGGTTTAGAGGGGTTTCACTGTAAATTATAATCTTTATTGTTTTTGATTCGGTTGTTCTTGTATGTTTTTTTGCTATAACCATACTTACTGATAATATTTTACTATTATTTGTTGTTATATAGTCAAACCTTCTTTAAGTTAGCCAGTCAATGAATCAATACTATGAAACCCCTCTTCACCGGGCATGTGAGGGGACAACATAATATTTCCGGTTTAAAAGTGTTTCCAGTTCAGAGGGGTTTCAACTAATTACTCCATAGCTTGCTTTTAGTTTGGAAGATAACTGACCACTTAAAGCAGATTGAAAGTAAAGCAGATTGCGCATTAAGGCGCATTCTACTTTACGTTCTTCCTGCTTTTAAGCTATCATCTACTAGAATATAGAAATTATTTCTGATGATACATACAGTGTAGAATCTGTTATTCTTTCCCAATAAACGCGTTTACGCTAAAACTATAATTTGCAGTGCAAACAGTTTGGAGCCAAGATAAACAAGAATTATCAGAATTGTCCAAAAGTTATACTTTTCTACGTTTTAGTGTTTTGCGTTTGCGTACGTTTGCGTTTAAACGGGAAAGAATAACAGATTCTCCACTGTATTCATGAATGTATTTTATTCAGTGTAGGAATAAATCAATGGCGTGTAAGGTGCAGTGGGCTAAGAAAAGAAGGGTTTTAAACGGGCCCAAATTTTGTCCGGTTTAGATATAATAACAATATCTAGAGGTTCTTGTTTTTTGTTGAAGGTGTTACATTGTACGTATATGTGTTTCTTTAATTTTACAGTTAACATGCATATAACTATGGGAACAGTCGGTCAAAGACATTTCAAGGAGCCATGTACACTTTTTATTTCATTTTTTAAAGATAAACTTATTGTTAAAGTAGTAGTATTAATAGATAAATTAATAAGTAATGTGAATTATCGTAACGAAAACGACCACAACAACAACAATAAAAGCAGTGTTGATAATGATTATAATACGTATGATGATATTAATTAAAGTATTAATAATTTAATAATAAAGGGTAAAAAGTACATGATTAGGTTAATGTATAATAGTAATAAAAAAACTCACGTGTATTTGTCGTCATAGAAGTTGTAGGCAAGAGTAAGAACAACCCGGGGTCTTATCAGCACACCTACGGTTATAAGGAACTTATTGTACTTGTTCAATATCACCGCCAGGGAAGGGAACTCCCCAGGGTCAGCCTCCATCACACCAGGTCCTTGAACCTTGGTAACAACCCGGGCGTCAACAGCCACTGCAATGTTAAATATAGTCAACGTTCGGTCATCTTTACGAAGCCCTACTGGCTGCTAGAAGACCGGGACGGCTTAAAGCAGGGTGAACGCTTAAGTATATGTATCCAGCAGATTTATGCCTACTTTAACCGTTCATTGTTTGCTCATATGCATATAGTGGTTCAGCTAATACTGTAACTCATTGCATGTAAATCTAATGCTAATTACAGGTGGATGAAGACCGCATAAGTGTTTCAGGCAGAAATCGGCAACTGGGTACATGTAAAACCACCGACCTTCCGCAACCGCTGCAGTGTACATGTATAACAGATTGGATATCTGCAACGATTGTAAAAGTTCATCTGCAGTGTTTTTTCAGACAAGACCATAAGAATATCAAAGCGTTTGAGTTTAGGTTATATACTTCGAGTTCGCCAGTGCGGTGCAGAAGGGCAAAACCTACATTTTTAAAAAATAATAAACAAAAATAAAAAACAAACTCACCTATGCCTACAAATATGCAGAAAATTGTCAAAACACCCATGGTTTAGCTGATGCGGACAACCAGAAACACACACAAATACTGTAGGCAATTATGATGAAATTGACTGAATTAACCATTTCACTACCATTGTGACGTCATAGCCCAGTCAGCACATTCACTGCAGGGCTGCCACAAGTTGATCATAAAAATCCTAAGATTTCAAATTTCAAATTTTTCAGACGCAAATTTACTAATCGTTCCTTTACCCCATAGTCTGTTTCTTGTTTTGAAGACACATGACTGCTTAAAACAGATTGAAAGTAAAGCAGAATGCGCCTTAAGGCGCATTCTGCTTTACTTTCAGCCTGTTTTAAGCTACCATCTGCTATGATAAAAATCCGAAGACTTAGGAAAAATCCGGAGAAATGGCAGCCCTGTCACTGCAATAATATCGTCTGCTCGCAAACTTATCGTCTGTTTTTATTTCTTATGTTGAGAATTTTAGGCATTTTGATTCAAAACAAATATATAAGTGTCAAATAGTCTGGACCAAGATCAAACATCGCGTTACGCGGTGTCTGATCTTGGTCCAAACTGTTTTGGTATGTAAGTATTAAAAAGCTTTGCAGTGTAAGGGATAATTAAATTTCGCACAGCAAATGTACAGTGGAGAAAACGTTATTCTTTCCCGTTTAAACGCAAACGAAACGCAAACGCATTGCATTAAAATGGAGAAAATAACAACTTATTGACACCCCTGATTATTAATTTTAATCTGAGTGTCAAACAGTTTGGAGCCTGATCAGACGCCGGTTTACCCGGCGTCTGATCTGGCTCCAAACTGTTTGCAATGTAAATAATAGTTTTAGCGTAAACGCGTTTATTGGGAAAGAATAACGTTTTCTCCACTGTATATGGACAAAATATCGCTGTTCTAGTCCCAATTAAAAGCGGGCTAGGTTTAAGTGTAAAAAAACAATCAACATTTTAAAGCAGAAATTTCTAAAGGTATTTTTTAAAACTAAAATCCTGCTTTAAGCAGTCACGTCCGTTTAAACTTTAAACAAATCATCGTTTTAGATGATTGTGAAAACAGAGTTTCACTGTATCACTGCATAGCCGTAGGTCATTTTAATAAGGTATTGTTTGTTGCAACGTAATGTTTTGTCATCTGCTCATTCTCAAACAGTGCTACCATAAATTGCACATAAAAATCCTAAAATTTGAAATTTTTCAAGCGCGATTTAACATAATTATAAAAACAGTTTGGATCCAGATCAGACGCCACGTAACGTGGCGTCTGGGTTGAATCCAAACTGTTTGACATCCATGTTTTCTAAATAAAAATCTCCAATTCTTAAACGTAAGAGCAAAAATCCGAATATTTCGGGAAAAATCCGTAGGTCTGGAGGATTATGAAAAAGCCCTAAGATTTCGGAAAAATCCGGAGAAATGGGAACCCTGCTCAATTGAAGTGAAAGCAACTGTAAAAACATGAGACGTGCAGGGCTGCCATTTCTCCGGATTTTTCCTAAATATTCGGATTTTTTCCTAGGACATGGTAGCTTAAAGCAGGCTGACAGTAAAGCAGAATGCGCCTTAAGGCGCATTCTGCTTTACTTCCAGCCTGCTTTAAGTAGTCACATGCCAACAAAACTAGAAATAGGCTATGGGGTAAACGTACGATTCGTAAAATCGCAATTGAAAAATGCAAATTTGGAAATCTTTGGATTTTTATGTCAACTTATGGCAGCCCTGGACGTGTGCTACATGTAAATATGGCTATGCAATCTCAGTTTGTCTAGTGAGGCCCTGCTATACTCATATGTAATGCATACAAGACCATCAAACCATCAAATGTAAGAAAAGCACCTTACATTATGCCGCTTCACTGATTATTAGAAGAGAGGATGGCTGTCAAACTGCGGTTGTCATTTTCCTGTTACATGTACAGTGTATACGCAATGTTTTATACTGTTCAAACTGTTTACATTTTGCGTTCATTATGTATATAATACTGTATTTATATTTCTTAAACTATTCTTAAATACATTTATTATGTAGTATATGTAGTGTAGTGATATTTGCATTGTGATAAGTCTCTTATGATTCTTTAAAGAAGTTCCCTGTATTTCGTTTTAAGTGAGCATCACTGTACGTTTGATTAAGTTGCATTAAAATTTGAATTTCAGCAATAGATCTTAACTATTTTGGCAATTTTTCGGGCATTGTCCCCATTCCCATCATGCAAACCAACTCGGGATAGCGGGTACAACGGACACACTAGGCGTAATTGGGCGACCTTTGACAACCATTTGCACTCAAGTCCCGAAAAATTAGCATGCCAATGCAAAACTAGACTTCAAACAATGCCAATCTGCAAATAGGTAGTCTGCAAAGCATTTCCGAGTTGATACTTTGCTTTTTCTTTTTAAACACACCACCAAAGTGTCAAACAGTTTGTATCCAGTTGAGACAATGAGTTACTCGGCGTCTCAACTGGGTCCAAATTGTTGCAACCTAATTCCCCGCTCTTAAGGTCAATTATCACTGCCCGTTCTCAGTGATAGGTGTACGACTCTTTGATACTCGTATCGATATGTTTTAAATCATACTATATTGCATCTTACGTTGAAACGATCTTGCAAACAACAACATTGAAGCAGACAAAAATGAAACGGTGAAGTGGTAAAAACTCGCGGAGGATGTTCTGTTCTGTTATGTTAAAGCCGTTTGCAAATACAGTTAAGTCGCGATGGAAATGGTTTGAAACTTTCATTACAGTGTAGACTTTTATCAGACTGTGCATTATGCGGGTCTAAAATATCACGTGCACCAATATAGGTAAATATTATCAGAACAGAACAGAACATAATTTTATTCAGATTTGTACAAAGTACATCATCTTAGTCACATATAAATATTCACAAACATATAACATCACGTGACAATACGAGGATGAATACATCAGTTAGTTTTCATTGTAAGAATGTCTTAATCTAAGAGCATCTTTTATATACATAACTAAGTTATACAAAACATGCTTAAACATGGTAAATCTAATCGTTTGGTATAATTAATGTTGAATGAATAAGAAAGCTATAATTAACCACATTCGTTGTATTGTTATCAACACATTAATAATTGTATCATATTATGACCGCGTTAATGGTGTTAAATAATGCCCCATCCCATTCGACCGTATACATCAAACCTGGGGCGTTATTTTAATCTATTCGCACTGTGTGTTATAGATAAAAACATGTAATACTTTCTTTTCATAAGAACGGCTTGCTCAATTTTTAATTAACAGTTCTAACCAAATCATCTGGTATAACCACAGCTCATTCTGTTAAAAGCTACTCTTTAGGAAAAGGCGTTTACACTTTCATCTACTCTTCATTTACAAACAGTGTACCTGTGAATATTACACTTGTCCCATGCAAACAGTGTAGACCCTGATCAGAGGGCTCCTTAAGGAGCCCTCTGATCAGGGTCTACTTTGTTTGTCATTTTGAAATATATTGTTAAAATAAACCCTAAATATTAAAACATTGACTAGACCTATTTTTAAATTGGAATTGTCCATTAAAAGTTTCAGGGGTGAATGAGTTAATGTTTCTCAAAACAAGCGTTTGTACTTAAACAGTTATGTCAATTGATATCGATATTGATTCAGATCGTACGCAGAGTAACTCAGCCTCTGATCATTCTCTTACAGTGGAGAATCTGTTATTCTTTCCCAATAAACGCGTTTACGCTAAAACTATTATTTGCAGTGCAAACACTTTGGAGCCAGATCAGACGCCGGGTAACCCGGCGTCTGATCAGGCTCCAAACTGTTTGCCACCAAGATAAATAAGAATTATCAGAATTGTCCAAAAGTTGTTCTTTTCTACGTTTTAGTGCTTTGCGTTTGCGTACGTTTGCGTTTAAACGGGAAAGAATAACAGATTCTCCACTGTATGTGACGTCCATTCAGACTTTCAATAAACCATAAACATTTTAATAACCTAATGTAATCGCCGCGTCCCAAATAAAGGACACAGGCAAATAGTGTAGACTCTAATCAGACGCCACACTTTGCGGCGTCTGAACAGAATCAACACTGCTTCTGATAGAAATTGCAATATAAAACAAAACGAAAATTAGAATTCAGACTAGGCACCATATATGCTGGCGCTTGTGTTTAACCCATTTCTGCCCAGTGGATTCTTCCATGTTTATATATTGGATTTTTTTTCCTGTCTAAGACGGGAATGTCATCGCTTTAAGGTGGTTCGCGGGTCAGCTTATTCTGTGTCAGAATTCTTTGAAACCTTGATTAAATTGAAATATACCATAATTATGGAGAGTGAAAAATCGTTAAAATAAAAAAAAGTTACAGTGCCGTTTTTTTCTGACAGGACCTTTTGTCGAGAAAAGCTCCTTTTTATAATAAACAGGAATATTTTCTTTATAGAATGATATAAGTAAACTGTACATAGACTATAAGATATTGGGCAAACAAAAGTAGTTCATGATAGTAGAGGGGCTGACCCCATGAATCCAAAATTTTTTTTAACCCATCTGGTATAAAATTTCTGTTGATACGAGGGAATAGTATATATACATACATGACACTTGAGAGTGGATGCCAGATTCAGAAGTGGTGCAAATTTTTTCTACAGCAAATTTTGTTACCCCACCCACTCAAATTTAATGCTAAATACCGATATTGATGATTGTTAAATCTTATGACAAGGTTGTTATGTAAATATGTTTACTGTTTGAACTGTGTTGTTTAATGGGTATTTGAATGCTTTAAAATGTTTTAAAATGCAAAATTTTACTATTTAGAAATTTTAGAAGCTCATAGAATGTCATAGAATGCCATAGAATGTAATAGAAATAATAGAAATTTTCAGAAAGTCATAGAATTTTATGGAACATCATAGAATTTCTGACAGGTCTTAGAATGTGAAGGAATGTTCAAGAATAAACAGAAATGAAGACTTGTAGAATATTCTAGAAGTCTGTATTTGGTAATTTATAAGTAAACATAGTGTCACATAGTCTTGTTTTGTCACATAGAAAAACCAGGATTGTTCCATATCTTTCTAGACTTATGTCAAGTAGTATGTATATAAGGTTAAAAATAAAATGTTTTATATAGGATCTTTCTACAACTATTAGTTGACTAAAAGTGTAGATTAGATTATTAAAAGTGTGGACATTTAAAATAAAATGTGTAACGCTTTAGTTTATGCTAAAAGGATAGGAACAAGATTATAAAGGACTTTCAAAAAGCAGGTATCTACATGGGTTTTTTTCACTTGCCATTTTGAAAAAAAAAATGAGTTTATGGTTGTTTCTTTTGCGACGACTAGTAAAATGCTACATGAAAATTTATTAGCTTGTTTGTTTTTCAAAGCTAGTTTGTTCAAACGAGTTATTGTCGTCAGTTCGAAGTTGTCGTGCCATTGTTACTGGTGTCGTTGATGTCCAAACTCTTAACATTGGCCATAACTTCTTCAATTTTTCGTCTAAAACCTTCATTTTTGGTATGCATGTTCATCTTGACAAAGTCCTATCCGGGCATATCAAAGTAATTTACCAATTTACCTTGACCGTAACATGTGACCTAATTATACTGTAATTTTCACCGATCACCAAAACAGACAAGCTTTGTCACCCGCATGTGGTGGTCTTGTTAACTCAGACACATGACTAATGATCTCTCTTTTATACTTTCAGGTAGAATCACAATCTTAATAGAATGCTTCTAAGTATATGTATATTGACACAGAAAAATGGAAGAAAGTCCATTAAAACTTAGACGGTCACCAATTAAACGCAGACTTAGTCATGATAAGGATAAATGTGTTATATGTGAGATTGAGAAAAGCTACTAAAAAAGGCATTTCCACATTTGTGAATGCTTTAAAAAGCCACATTGAAGTTGGAGCTAGTGACACTGATAAATATATAGGCTCCATAGTTGAGTATGATTCTGATAGGGAACTTAGACGGCGGTAAACACATGGCATAAAAGCTGCTATTCTTCATTTACAAGTAAGGAACATTTAACAAGGCAAAGAAGTCATCATGCATCACATGAAGGAACATCTGGGCCCTCAAGTTCTTCAACTGAAGGTCCAACAAGTTCCAAAATCCAAAGACGTTGTTTTAACTGGAAAGAGTTATGCTTCTTTTGTGAACAGAAATCATATAAAAAAGACAGAACATTAATAAATGTGGCAACATTTGAATTTTGTTCAAATCTTGAGAAGAGAGCTAATGAAAAGGGTGATATGGTAATGAACCGTAAAGTAGGAGACTACAGCAAACTGATAGCTAATGAAGCTAAGTATCATAAAGGGTGTTACTGTAAATACATTAAGAAAACTGAAAGTGCACGATTTATCAAAAAGTGTGAAAATGTGTACACTACCGCACTTGAGAGTCTTGTCAATACTATCATGCCTCACATAAAAGCAGGAAAGGCTTTCTTGTTGACTGATTTGATTCAGCAATATCGAGCAATACTTACAGAATCAATGACTGAAGATGAAGCCAAGTCTTACACTACCCAAAAACTTAAATTGAAACTAACTGCACAGTACACGGACCAGCTTCGCATTATATCAGCCAATCGTAGGGGTAGCCCTGCCTTTGTAATTGATAAAGATCTGAATCTAGAGGACGTAATAAATTCAGCAGCAAAATTCAAGGAGGCACTGAGGTATGCAGAGGTAGAAGCTGATTTAGCGATTTGTAAGGAATCTGAACAACCAACTGAATCAGTGTTATTTAATGCTGCACTTATACTTAGATCGTTGAAAAAAGAAGCCACAGGACTAGATATACATCCTTTGAATCCATCAAATGTTTGTTTGGAGCAGGAAGAAAAGATAGTTCCTGGTAAACTGTATTCATTTGTGTACTGGATAGTATCAGAGGACAGATCTTTGTCACCGGAAGGAGTAGACATGAATGTTATTAAATCCCAAAAGTCAAATATGCATCAGAAAGTTCTATCTATTTGTCAAGACATCATATATATAGGATCCAGAGGAAAGTGTAGAACACCTAAGCACATAGGTCTAAGTCTAGCAATCCACCAACTGACACAATCAAAAGATGCTGTAGTCTTAGTGAATAAAAATGGACATGGGATAGGTTATGAAGAATTAGAACGTATTGAGACAAGCTGGGCAAATGACCAACAGAGTGAAGATAAAATCACAGTACCTTCAAACATCAGACCTGGATTAACTATTCGAGCAGCTGGTGACAATTTTAACCGAGCCACAGAATCTCTTGATGGAAAACATTTGGATATAGTGAATATGGTGTTGTATCAGAGTGATGGCAACAATAACCCAATACAAGGAGAGTTTGCTTCAAATAAAAAACCAATCAAGGAGAGAAGTAAAACAATTAAAGATTTGAAAATTAGTGAAATTCTTGAATGTCAACACATGACAGGAAAACAACCTGGACCGTCACATTTATTAGGAAGTGTGAATCTTGATTGGTTCTTTTCCTGTTCAGCATCCCATAAAGAGGCAAGAGCATTAGACATAGCATACATAGAACTCAGAGCAATGCCATTACGAATTTTCGATGTAGATATTCATCCTCTTGATTCTCAAATACCTGGGTGGACAGTATTTCATGCTAGTGTTAGCAGAAGGACAAATATTCAAAGAACCAGAATAGGTTATTGTCCAATGATACCAGCTTCAGTCACAGAGTTTAACACCGTATATACTATGATGAAAGCTTCCAGCGAATGTTCCGATCCCTGAATTAAAACTGGACGTATGTAACCTATGATAAAGCCATATACAGTAAAGCTCAGCTGATAAAGTGGAGGAATATGAATGAGTTTATGGATGATGAGATGGAAATGGGTGGTATGCATAGAGCATTAAACTTCATGGGGGATATTGGTAAATGTATGGAAGAGAGTGGATTTGAGGATATACTGGTGGAAGGTAATGTGTGTGGGCCAAGCGTAGTGCAGGTCATTCTTAAGGGAAGAGCTTACAACAGAGGTGTTAGGGCACATAAACTTATGAACGAAACAATGAATAGATTGAAATGAAAAGCGTTTGAGAACTGGATAGAGAAGAAAGAGATTACTTTGCCCGTTGAAGACAAGGACTTGATAGTTGAGGATATCAGGGTACTAAGAGAGTGTTTGCAAACAAGTGTTAGCCAATGTAACCAGGTTGATATTCAAGAAAAGATTAACAGTCTGATACTTCACACAAGGAATTTGCATCTGTTAATGGGAGATTTTACAGCTGAAGGACGTCATCTGTCACACACATTCAAGTTCTGGGACAATTATGTGAACGATCTGTCTCAGCTTCTCCTTGATTACATAGCTGCTAAACGTGACGGAGACAGAGAAATTGAATTAGAAACATTCGCAGAGATGCTGCCTTATGACTTTGTATGTGGACATACAAACTATGCAAGGTGGGGTACTGTTAACTTGGTTGAAGGTCATATTCTGAAACAGAAAAAAACAGAGATATACCAAGGCATTTCTAGTGAATTAGCTGCTGTGTACAGAACAGATAAACCATTCAGTGGTGTATGGCACGACATGGCCATTGAGCAGTCCTTGAACAGAGAATGTGGCAAATTTAAGCAGCTGTATACCAATGAGGGTGCATTGCAGAAGTATTATCTAACAGCCCAAAAAAAAGCCGAAGTTTGTCAAAACATGAAACGAATGAGTGGATTTCTAGAAAACATTTCTGATTACAGGGAATCGCCAAAGGAAAGATCCAGCAAAGACGAGAAAGCTGTACAAAGTCTTGTCAAACTAGTTGAAGAGCGAATGGTAAATCCTTTTGAAGTAGACACTACTGCGAGTGAAGATGAAAAACAACCTCTCATAAATATAGCAACATCAAGTGTAGCTACAACAGAAATAAGAAACGAGGTGTGTAATGCTCGTGAGATAGGCAATAAAAGATTACAAGAATTTGTTGAAAATAGACTTCAAAACAGCAAAATTGATTTCATGGCTCCGATTCCACGACAGGTTATTAAAACGTTTGCATCAATGAACAAGCCAATGAAAGTTAAAACACGTGAGAAAGTTGAGTCAGTAAATATTGACAGACAAATCTTCAGTAAGCTAACAGTGATAGGACAGAGTCGTAACGTAGACATTAATAACCTTTTAACATATGAGCTTACACCAGTCCCCTTAGCCTTGTTCAACTTGGATGGGAGTATTAGAAAAACTACCAAGTCGGCAACACTGTCATACATAGAAGGCAATAAGGCTAGGAAACAACTACCAAGGGATGAGAATCCAGAACTACTTGTTATTGACTTTATGATGCTCCTTAGAATGATTTGTACAGAAAAGAGTGAATGCAAAACATTTGGGGAAGTGTCCCAGAAAGTAGCTTCAGTAATACTTGGAATGAAATTCAAGTATACTGCAGTAGTTGGTGATAATTATCAAAATGAAGAATCAATCAAGTCAGGGGAGAGAACAAGAAGGGGACAAGTGCAAATGCAAGAGATACGAAATCCAACCTCGGAGACACCAATGCCAAGACAAACAATAAAATACTTGTCAAATCCTGTCAACAAGATAAATTTGGCGGATTTTGTTCTTTGTGATTTGGTGAGAAAGTTTGAAGGAGAACTGGGTGATGGAATGATTGTATATCTTGCTGGTGGTTTCAGAAACCCAAAGAAAGCTCTTCAAGTACAACGAAATGCAACTGAAAGGGTAGAATGCCTGGAGTCTGACCAAGAAGAAGCTGATTCAAGAATGTTCTTGCATGTTGAATATGCTGTGAAGGACCATAATGTCTCAAACGTCATGATTTGGAGTGTTGACTCTGATGTTGCTGCAATGTGTCCAAGAATCTCATTACTTCTTGGTATCAAGATATACTTTAAGACTGGTGTTCGACAGTCGAAACGCTTCATTCCAATGCATGAAGTCGCATCCGAATTAGGACAAAACTTTTCAATGGCTTTACCAGTTATACATGCACTAAGTGGTTTGACTCAACAAGTGCGTTCTATGGCATTGGAAAGAAACGCTGGAATATGGTGATAATGAAAAACCCAATGTTACTGGATGGAATAATGGAACTTGGTGAAGACCCTGTAGATGTGTCTGACAGAGCCAAATTGGCCGTGATCCAAACAGTGTCTTATCTGTACTCAGGAAAATATTCAGAAAATGTTGACACTGTTAGATACGATCTGTTCTCGAAGAAAGGTTTCTCTAGTGAAAAACTCCCACCAACAAATGATGCCTTAGATGAGCACATTAATAGAGTCAATTATCAGTCGTTCATCTGGAAATCAGCGACCAAACAGTACTTAAACCTGCCATCACCATTAGAAGCTGGTTGGATGAATGACGAGCATGGACATATTGTTCCTGTTAAAATGAAGCAACAGCCAGCACCTGAAGCACTTATGGAGTTCACTAGGTGTTCTTGTAAAAGTGATTGTCTGTCTAGACGTTGCAAGTGTAAAAAGGAAGACTTATTCTGTACTGATGCATGTGTATGTGACACAGAAATATGTGAAAACAGATTGGAAAATGTTTGTTCTGACAGTGAAGAAGATGACTGAGACAGATATGCGTCTGAATTCATTTGCATTCTTAATACTATCTGTAATGTACATATGTGCTAAGATGATGGTGATAATGTTGATGTTGATAAAGGTGTTTTGTCAGGTTTCAGGAGTTAAATACGTTTTGATAGATAATACCAATTGATAAAGATTATCACAGACAATTATCCATTCCATGAGAAATTCAGACTTATTGCATATCAAACCAGCGTATACCACGCCTTAGCTATCAAATCAGGGACTGATCAAGGTATACAGTGGCAAAAAAGATGCAGCGACATCTTCACTGTTTTAATATGTCTGTTTTTCTCATGACATAGATTAATGAATTACTGTTTACCGCCTTTAAATGCCCACAGGGGCAATGAAAAGCCCCATAAGCATAAATCATGCTTAAAGTAAGCAGATTGCTCCTTAAGAAGCACTCTGCTTTACTTTCAGTATTATTTAAGCAACTGCAGGTCTTCAAAACTGAAAACAAGCTATAAATGAAAGGGATAAAGTGCAAGTATTTTTAGTTAAATTCAGTGCATTCTTGTTAGATTTTGGCAGATAAGGGGTTCGGGAATTTATTTGAAGGGGGTGCGTTTAAACGGCACTATACGGTATATCAGTATTTCTATGAAGTAGCATAAGGCAGTCTTTAAATGTCTGCAAATGATATCTCATTCTTAGGCTATAAAGTGACATTTCTTTAACCTTATATAAAGAATACAAGACTTTTTGCGTAAAATAATATTTGCCTGGAATACATGAATATTTCAAAGCATGTCTGTCTGCTTTGTGCGCTTTTGAAAGGAGTCATACAGTACATTATATCAATGGATATCACTTTAAGTTATATCAGCAATGGTTCGGTATCATGATAAAGCATGTTTAATAAATATCTACATGTTTTATCAAGATTTTGAGGGGACAATATTCTGTGTATGCTATTATTCATTAAATTTGGTTAAATCTGATGTCAAGAGTTATAGCCCTTGTTAAAAAAATCAGCACCACTTTCGGATTCGGCATCCACCATAAATCAAAGCCTCATGGTCTATACTATTCGAAAATATCATCAGAAATTTTATACCAGATGGGTTAAAAAAGAATCCATTTTAAGGCCCTTTTCATAGGCTGGCCCCTCTACTATTGTTTTTTAAGTGATTTGGAGGGGTTTGGAGTGGTTTAGTTTAGTTTAAACATATTTTATTCTTATAAACGTACAATACATGTTTATAAATATCATAGTACAAAAGGATTAGGTCGAAAGCATAATGCTTATGGAGACCCTCTCCTCAATACTGATATTTTACACAGGTGGAACAAATTTGTACAATAACACCTCTCCATCATTTGAGTGGTTTGAGAAGGTTTGGGGTATTTAGACAGACCGTAACAGTTGACATGTTGACACCCTTCATAGGAATTATTGTAGTAGACCCTGATTTGGGTTCCGTGCCCTGTTGTCGTTGTTCATATTTCTTACCCATTTCTAGGGAGACGGTGGGAATCCTTACTTGTGCGATGATGGCTCCGGGAACATGGTTCTGTATGGTCTCACATCTGGAGCAACCTGGGAACAGTCGGGACGGGCGTTTTACACAAGACTGGTTTATTACACAGACTGGATTGTGAGAAACGCAAAATCTCTTCAGAACGGAGAGGAGTAAAGCGTTGTTTGTCCATACAGTGTCAAGCTCGGCTAACACTTTACATACGCAAACATATTGGATTCTCGTATAAAAGATTTTAGGTCAAATTGTATAAAATTCTAAAGTTTTCAAATAAAAAAACCAACATGTGAGCAGACATGTAATGGCAGTGCAAAATGCAACACTAACATAGTAGTGTAACATACCAGGCTAAACTTCAACGCTAAAATATGCAAAAAGTTTGGATCCAGACAAGACGCCGCGTGACGCGGCGTCTGATCAGGATCCAAACTTTTTTACACTTACATAAATGTTTTAGGTTTAAACTGCATACAATTCTAAACATTTGAATCAAAGATGACATTCAAGCAGACGATATTATGACAGTGGTTGTGTTGGACGGGATATGACGTCATAGTGGTATTGACGATGGTGACGTCATAGTGGTATTGAAAAGGGTTATATCTAGAACATAAACTACTTGGATGATATGTTGTTTGATTAATGTTTTATTCCACATAAGTATAAGTGTTTTATTAACACCTGGCCGAGTTATTTTTAGATTGAAACATTCTAAAACTTTAAATTGGATGATCATCGTACTCGGTGATTTCCGTAAATCCAGCTAGGCATACGGAAGGTTGTACAGTACTGAACCTTATTAAATTAACAATTTTTGCGATTCGCTTGCAATTCGCTTGCAATTCGATGGCAATTCGCTTGCGATTCAAACTACTAACTTTACCCTCTGGTAAGTTTTCTTGAATGGTGTATCTCACAAATATTCGCAAATATGTCTTCGTTAATTTTTTCGATTCCATTTTTGTCACAACCGCTTCGGAAAATTCGCGTAAAAATATTCAAACGTAGGATTTGTTTTTTGAAGCGCCCGATTCGATGGCAATTCGCTGGCAATTCGATGACAATTCGCTGGCGATTATCAATTTAATTTAATAAGGTTCAGTACTGTATTTATTGCGTGCAATGTACAGTAGAGAAGACATTATCTCTTCCCGATATCTAAAACGCTAACGCAATGCACAAAGCTGCATGAAATCACTTTTAGAAATTTCTCACCATCTTGTTAATCTGAGAGACAAACAGATTGGAGCCTGATCAGACGCCGGGTTTCCGGCGTCTGATCTGGCTCCAAACTGTTTGCAATGGAAATAATACTTTTAGCGTAAATGCGATTACTGGGAAAGAAAAACATATCAATAAAATAGAGTAGCGGTCAGGAGGATCATGTTTATCATAAGTAGGAAAGTAGACATACGAATATATATCCTTTGTTACATGTACTCATGTTTATGTTCTTTTAAAGGGTACGAACGAATTTGTTTACGAATCAAAATCACACACGCTGAAGTGCATTAATAATCTGAAATGCATGCGCTACCAACGTAAGGGTAGTACATATAGGTTCGGTCCCTGATAGAGTGTTATTCCGTAATAATTCGTGAAGCGCATTAAGGCATATTCTGCTTCACTTTCAGCCGGGTTTAAGCTACCATCTGCTAAGATATAACAAATATTCATTTTGATACATGTTAAGGATTGTATAAATTGGCACTTTTTTCTTCAGTCAGAGTGGGTGAATTAATCAAATGCGATAAAAGGCGTGTCTACAGTACTGAACCTTATTAAAATAAATTGATAATCGCAAGCGAATTGCCATCGAATTGCCATCGAATCGTGCGCTTCAAAAAACAAATCCTACGTTTGAATACTTTTACGCGAATTTTAAGCAAGCGGTTGTGACAAAAATGGAATCGAAAAAAAAAACGAAGGCATATTTGCGAACATTTGTAAGATACACTATTCAAGAAAACTTACCCGGGGTTAAAGTTAGTACTTTGAATCGCAAGGGAATTGCCATCGAATCGCAAGCGAATTGCCATCGAATTGCAAGCGAATCGCAAAAGTTGTTAATGTAATAAGATTCAGTACTGTATCTCTTGCGGCGACAGTCAGTAACCGATATGACCTCGATATCGATAAGACGTAGATTTTACAACAACTTATAAATTGTTAAAGGCCAAATCTCATCCGTTAATACCCTATTTAATAGGCTTAAACATTGTATATAAATAGTTATAATCAAATCGATAATCTTTTATCCTACATTTCTACTTTGAAACACAGTCAAATATCTCTACAATACATGTAACACCCGATTTGGAGACTAAGATTGTATGTGTTGTTGGGAGGTAGTTGATAAACCAACTTATAAATCTTCATTTTATATTTTAAAAATATCAACACATTGTTAGACACTTTGGATCCAGATGAGTCGCAGACTTAGCCGGCGTCTCATCTGAATTCAAATCTCATGCAAATAACCCTTGTATGTTAATCCTTGATTACGTTCATGTATAGTGACCTGGGATTTGTTAAATAGCCACATGTTACCAACAAATTGTACTATTGATCCAACTAGATATATTATGACCTTTAAAAAAGTTCTTATATTCCGTTTTGAAATAATGATTGCTTAAAGCAAGATGAAAGTAAAATAACAAGTTCCTGTGTGAGATATGTCAGGGTTTTTTTCACGTTCGTTAAGTTGTCCCTTTGCTTTAAGAACAATCCAATAGTCTTACTGTGAAAAGCCGTTATTGTAAGGTGTCTCTGTTTCTTAATGCGCTATTGTGTTCAGAGATTTATTATGCCTTATGAAATTGGCCAAAGAATTCGAACTTATCGATGTGTGTTTCAATTAATGAATACAGTGGAGAATCTGTTATTCTTTCCCAATAAACGCGTTTACGCTAAAACTATTATTTGCACTGCAAACAGTTTGGAGCCAGATCAGACGCCGGGTAACCCGGCGTCTGATCAGGCTCCAAACTGTTTGCCACCAAGATAAACAAGAATTATCAGAATTGTCCAAAAGTTGTTCTTTTCTACGTTTTAGTGTTTTGCGTTTGCGCACGTTTGCGTTTAAACGGGAAAGAATAACAGATTCTCCACTGTATCTAGAATGCATGGTGAACTAGTTTTAATAAACAGTCATAATAATAAAGGAAATACAGTACTTAGTGTGATCAATATATATTTGTACATAGGAAATACATGTAGAGCTATCAGAAGTATTCAAAATGAGTAACTCAACGGATCAGATTGTTAAGACTTTAGCCGATACTTTCTTCACTTGGTTCAACAATGACATTCTGCCAGTTTGTGTCGTTATATTTGATATCCTCATCATTATTGTTGGTGTCACCCTCAACATCTTGCTCGTCGTCACCTTCAAGAAACGTGGTCTATTCAACGAACCCAGTACTCTTTTCATCTTCGCAATGTGTGTTTTGGATTTTATATCATATCCATTTCTTCTTGTTCCACATGTGATAGCCGCTATTGCTGGGAAATGGCTTTTAAGTCAACCTGTATGTGAAATGCACGGAGCTATGAAGGATGTACTAATGATTGGACAGTTTTATATTCTGATAATTCTAAGTATTGAACGGGCAATGAAACTGGTTGTGAAAGCAGAGAAATATTATGATAAGACCTTTGAAAAGAAAATGATCGTTCGTATTATAGTTGGTGTGACTTGCGGAGTGGCAACGGTCGTTGGTTTTATACCAGTGACAGGGGCAGGAGATATACGATATGAGTTCTACCATCATGGCTGTGCGCTGAATTACATGAAAGGAAAGGTCTTCATGTACGTGCATTTTGCATTGACAGTGTTTGTTTCGTGTATTGCCGTTCTTGTATGTTACATTCTAATTTTCAACGAAAGGCACAAAGCTATCGTCAAGAACAGACTTCAATGTTTTAAAAAGAGTCAGCTTTCAGACAGAAAGAAGTCCAGCATGTCAAGCACAAATGATGCTTCACTACCAACAATTACCGAAGCGGATGATGATGCATTTGCTGGTGAAAATTCTGACACAGAAAAGATCGTGAAAACGCCTGACCATAACACACGGAGGAACACAAATACTCGTCCGCGGTCTCGCCCAAAGTCTTCTAAGCGACAGTCTCTTATATTTGAAGTTTTCAGTGATGACGAGGAGAATCCAGCATTCCACCTGTCAATAACATACTTATCGCTTTGGGGCGCAATCTTGCTCTGTTACCTACCTTACTTTGTGGCTAACTTCTATGATGCGTTCAGTTCAGACTCACTATGGGGTGGTTTTTACTCTATTACATTGATGGTTATGCACACAAGTTTTGTAGCGAAACCTATTATATACCTAGGTCACAATCGCCACTACAGAGAAGTCACTAAACAGACAGTACCTGAGTCAATCCGTAATAAAGCAAGGTCCGTCCGTGGCTCTGTATCATCGGTAACAAGTAAAATTGAAGATTTCGTTTTCAAATCCGCAGCTAACAAGCGATTCGGTGCCACACTAGCAGCTCATAAAGCAGTCTTGATCTGGAAGAAACGAACCAAGAAAACCACTGCCAAGCTAAACCTAAAACCATCGGGCTCAAATGATTTAAACAATGCAAATGTGATTCCTAAATCAATTCTAATGAATAAAGATGAGAACAAAACAGCATTGGATCAACAAACCACAAGCATCCAATCGAACAGCGTAATCAAGGCATTTGATGAGGCAAGTGCGAGGCGACTTTCTGCGGCAGTTACACCAAGTTCTATTGAAGTAGCACCTGCTTCGTCGTATATAGAGAGGGAACGCGAACGGTTAATGGGCTTGCATGGACTTTCAAAAGGACCATCGCCAACACATGCTGTCCATGTGACCAATATGAATGTGTTAGATAATGACGAAAGCAACTCCATGCCAGGTGTAGTCAGTGACGATGGCGGACAGTCTCCAATCCACGACCAGACATGTTTGGCACTTGGACGAACTTAACCCATTTACACTTTTACAGTAAACCCGTCTCTATTGTAACCACTAAATTGTGTGAATTATTAGCTGTTTAATAAAGATGACTGTTTAAAGCAATGTGATAATAAAACCGAAAGCTCCTTTAGGAGCTTTCTGTTTTATTGTCACCTTGCTTTAAGCTGCTACCTGACGTGTATGCAATTAATTAGTCATCTTTTTAGTGGTCGGAATAGATAATGGTTACTGTATATTACAATGGACACCCAATCCGCTGTGTGCTTACAGGACGCTTTCGTTTTATATAAATAATGGCGCTTAAAACGCTGCAGTTTCCCCATCAATCAGAACGTTTCCTACGAAAATGTAAAGAGTTCAGACTCTATACAGTGGAGAATCTGCTATTCTTTCCCGTTTATACGAAACGAAACGCAAACGCAAAACACTAAAACGTAGAAAAATGAAATTTTTGGACAAGTCTGGTAATTCATGTTTATCTTGGTGGCAAACAGTTTGGAGCCTGGTCAGACGCCGGGTTACCCGGCGTCTGATCTGGCTCTAAACTGTTTGCAATAGAAATAATAGTTTTAGCGTAAACGCGGTTATTGGGAAAGAATAACGTTTTCTCCACTGTACATGTAGCGTCACGTAATGTCGCTTCTCACCACGGTCTACATTGTTTGCCGATGTCTTCTTTAGTAGACAATATACTTTAATTAGTCAAGTCTTACAGTGTATGTACTATACATGTATTAGTGTCTACTAAAGAATTGCCATCAATATGTTATGTTAGGAATTTATCTAAATAAAACTTTAATACGAATGTCAAACCAGTTTTTTAAGTCTAATCTGACGCCGATCAGTATGGCATCTGAGCAATGTGCACACTGCTCGAAAACGCCACAAAAATTGCTCGAGTCAGTGAAAGAATTAATTAAATGTCAAATTACAAGTATGTGTAAATGTCTCATTGGTGCAGTGTAACATAGAAAAAATGGCAACAATTATCGGACTATGGAATCGAAAAAATAAAACCCAAGGTACTATGTATGTAACGTGTTTTTTCTGCTCGCTGATCATGAAACGTTGGTCATTGATGAATTTGAGAGCCCAGAGATAAATTATTGCAGTGGAGAAAACGTTATTCCGTCCCGTTTAAACGCAAACGAAACGCAAATGCATTGCAATTAAATGGAGAAAATGACAACCTTTTGATAAGTCTGACTATTCATTTTAATATGATGGGGCAAACAGTTTGGAGCCTGATCAGACGCCGGGTTACCCGGCGTCTGATCTGGCTCCAAACTGTTTGTATTAGAAATAATAGTTTTAGCGTAAACGCGTTGATTGGCAAAGAATAACGCTGTCTCCATTGTATTTGGCATTACCCATTTGTGACTAGCGTCCTATAAGAGAGACAAAGGCCAATATTGTAGGTTCTGATCAGACGTCTCAGACTTCTACACTCAGTACAAAAAGAAACGCACATCGTGCTCAGGCGCAGATTAAGAGAATTTGTTAAGATACTAAGACCATGTCTCAAGATCAATTCAATTCTGCAACAAGTTCAGAAAAACATATACTTAAAATTACTGTGCTGTCTTTTAACCCTTTCACTATCAATGACGTCAAAAGGCGCGTTTTCAAACAGTTTGGATCCTGATCAGACGCCGCGTAACGCGGCGTCTGATCAGGATCCAAACTGTTTGACACTCGTAGAGATATACTTTAAGTCATACTACTTTGAATCTTACTTTGAAACGATCTTGCAAACATCAAAAGTGAAGCAGACGACAATGAAACGATTAATTTGGCAGCGAAAGAGTTAACTAGTGCCTGTTGAAAACACCGCTCCGATTTGTGCAGGTTGTGATGATACCAATTCAATGATAAACTTCCCATTTTCAACATTGATAGCCCAAGACGGAACTACTGGCTGTAAGGAAAAGATTATTTCACAAATACGTTCCTTCTTCATACAAATAATATTGTAATAAAAGTGTGCGTTTCTTTTTGCACTGAGTGTACATTGTTTGTTGATAGGAATTTCAATATAAATCAAAACGAAAAAATGAAAATTTAGACCAGACACTCCTTATATAAAAACATGATCCAAGAATCCACGTGGCATAAATAACTGAATTAATGCTTCATTCCGCATTGACGAAACAATAAGGTTCTTCATGAATGTCTCGGCTATATCAGAAATTCACTTATATTAATGTGGAGAAGATACACATTACCAGTTGACAGTGCGATACAGAGTGATGTATTTAGCTCGAGACGTTTTTGGCGGAAATAGCCGATCTGACGAGCGCCTTGGCGCGAGTCTGATCGGGTGTTTCCGCGAAAAACGTCGAGAGCTAAATGCAACACTCTGTAGCACACTGCCAACTGGTAATGTGTTTATTATATGCCTTGAATACACACCAGAAACAACTAAATAGTTGTTTAAATCATTTTATATCCAATATTTATTAGTTATTTGAAGCAGAAGAATAATTTTAGTATGCCACAAAGAATAACGCGGCACTTGCACATGGACGTAAATGACGTCACGTTAAACCGAAAGCGACGTCAGAGTAAAATACAAAGTGGCTGATACAAGGTGGCTGATACAGACTCTTGTATTTTACTGTGCAAATACACGCGGAAACGCTCGATATCATTCGAAGGCATATAATAAACGTTATTATTTACCGCATAAACGCATTATAATAAAATGGCGAAAATGGCAACTTTTAGAAATTTATATCCTGTCGTTTGAGTCGGGACGGCAAACAGTTTGGCTGATCAGATACCGGGATACCGGGCGTCTGAATTGGATATACACTGTCTCTTAGGATTTTGCAAGATCTACTTATGGCAGCCCTGTATTCGTCCCGAGTTTTAGTACGCCTCAGTTCAGAAAAAGGAAGAATCAAAACGCTTCTAGTGAAGTAACGACAATGAACTGGAAAAGTGAGTCGATTCAAACTTTAAAAAATTATACAATTGAAATCAAATGGACCATACTTTACGCTTCATCTCATGAGATAGAATTTCAAAACAATCGACTGCAAAGTATCACCAGTTTTCACGTTGCTAATCAAGGTAGTTAATTATTTTGGAACAATTTCTTTTCTCACTCCTTATAGATTCAAACTCTGCATCTGTAAAATGCTTATGTCGAAATTTGCTACTAAATCTGACATTCTGCTTTGTCTATTTGCCTACCTATAGTATCTGTCAACTTGTTGCTACAGGTTACATACTCGGCTATACCGTATTGCTTTGGTAGAAGACAGAATTGAAGACGATTGCAGAATGGTCTATAAAAGCGTAGAACTATATGAGAATACAAATAACGAACGGATAATGTGTTTATAAACTTTTTTTTGGCAATATTTATTCAGAATAAAGGTTTGTTACTTGCAATTTTATTTATTTTTAAACGCGTCAATATACAAACTTTATATACAACTTAAATCGACTTCACATCATATAGCGTTATGATGGTCGACTCTGCCCACGGCGGTCCGAGTTTTTTGTGGATACAGTGGTAAATACGCTATTCCTACCCACTCTATGCGTTTCTTACGCGTTCGTTAACCGATCACTATGCGTTTATTATCCGTTTTTCGTTAAACGCCTTTCATATAGCCGTTTCTTTACGCGTTTATTTACGTCTAAAAATTAACTTCTCCGTTATTGTTTTTAGTAATGAAAATAAAACAGGTCCGATACATGTATTCGCGATCGTTGTTCTGTATTAAAAATAGTGATAATTAGATCTATATTTTTGTTCTGTATAATAAAATAAATATCACATCTCACAGAGGGTGAGAGAACGAATTGGTCACCCTCGACAAGTAAATGTCAACCTCGGGTGACGCCTCGGTTGACATTACTAGCCTCGGGTGACCAATCCGTTCTGTCAACCTCTGTGAGATGTGATATTTATATAATGATATAGATGAGACTGAAGTATAGAGTAAAAATAATATAAATATATACTTCCTGTTCCTGTTCATGTATTTCTGGGTTTATGGTATGTGGCTGCATACAATGGAAGAGACGTTATGTAATATACCAATAGAGACGTTCTTGCTATAACTAGTATACCATTGCAAACGGTTTGCCACTCAGATTAAAAGAAATCGTTAGAAATTTTCTAACATTGTTATTTCGTCATGTTTGTGCCATGTGTGTGTGTGCTTCTAAGGATAAGGTACATGTATACCGTAATAGTATGCTAGTCGGGAGTGACTTGATTGGTATAAATTGCAAACAGTTTGGATCCAGTTGCGATTTTCATCAATTTTGCCATCTGAGGCCCAATATGTACACGTATGTACAGGAACATTTTCCTTTGGTGGAATAGGTACACATACAGATGAGAAATTGAAATATGAAAACTTTTTTTTTTTTCAAATAACTTTTACTAAATGTTCTAGTATGACACAACGAGCCTTGATTGTAACTATTCTGAAAAACATAAGTAACGCATAATGTGTTCAACTTATGTATCGGTTGTATGGGAGTACAACCAAGATTATCGATACACCGTGTGTTGATAAAATAGATCCACGATTGTCCAACAAAAACGTGTGCATATCCTGCGTGATAATTGGATTCTACACCGACATATTTTAAAACGCTGATGTAAGCCATCCGACCAACTTCTGGTGAAACAAATTCAAAAGCACTCAACTGGTTGAAATGTACAGTACGCTTACTGACTTTAAATCAGCAAAGCAGTTAAGCACAACCTGCAGCGCGATGCCAAGGTTGAACGTTAATGATCGTGGCCGAGCTATTGATCTTCTAATGCAAGAGCGTTTACAGAAAAATGCCGCTAGACAACTGGGGGTCGTACAATCAACAACTTGTCGATTCCGTAATCGTTTGCTGGAGACAAATTCCGTAAATGATCAACCGAGAGGTGGACGCACCAAAGAAACAACGCAACGTCAGGGCCGTCAGATACTCCTTGCGTTTTTAGGAATCCGGTTCTTAACGGCGACAGAGGCGGCCAATAACACACAAGGGCGTTACTGGGACAGGGTACGTTCCGTCACTGTTATCATGCATCTCAGAGAATGCGGACTTCGGGCGTACATACCGTACGTTTGGTTTTCACTAACGCATCGACGTCGTGTTTTTCGCATGGAATGGTTCAACGTCACGCACGTCGATTATTCTCTCTTCAACCTTGGCAACCTGTCGCAAATTGAGCACCTTTGCAACCAGTTAGACTGCAATGTCAGACGTCGACGTAACGTCCCAAACCACGTTAATGACCTCGCAGCTTTACAGAAGGAATTGGATGCTTTAAGAGAATCACCATGTTGATTAATTCCATGCCAAGGAGAATACTAGAGGCAATATATGCAATACGCGATACTACAGATGCTGTTTTTTAACTCTTTTTGAAAGGGATGGGTTTAGAAATCGTAATTAAGCAATCAAAAGAAATTGAATTAAGCGTTTTTGTTGTTTGTTGATTTCAAACATAATGCATTAGTAATTTCGTATACCAATGTTTTGTTATAACTCCTATAATACATTCCCTTTATACAAGGAATCCCATTATGCGTTACTTATGTTTTTCAGTATAAATTCAAAAGAGCAGAAACTCTATAAAAGGTTGTTATGTGTTGGTCAATTTTGGCTATTTGAAGTTAGAAATGAAATAGGTTTAAACTTAGGATTATATTTTAGGCAACTCATGGACTGAATATGAGTTTACACCAGCGACCCGTCGTCGTTGGATTAAAGGTCCAATGGGTCGCCGGTGATCCGTTGCTTTTGGAAGGTTTGTGAATAAAATAGTTTGACAATATATCATATGTGTGCCTCACATACTGCTTACTTAACATGTATTATATACATATAATCTAAATACATTGAAATTAACAATGTTTATATGACAAAGAAAATCAGTTGTCTCTTAGGCTCACTGGGGCGTCGGCAACCCATATGGTTAGCCAAATTTGACCTTAATACCCAATTGGTTTCAAGTGACCATTGAAATGTGTGAGAATCAAAGACTTTAACAATATCATATATTAGTATAATATACTGCTCAATTAAAATATGTTTAATACACTTGCCAAAATATTTCAAAACTTAACATTTCTGTGATTTTATGGCTTTTGAAAATAATTGGTCAAAACATGACGGACATTCCCCAAGGAAGCAGTCATTGGTACAGGGCAAGTACATGTACATGTAACTGTATCCAACTTGTTAAAGTCAGTGAAATGTGTTTCTTTATATTCCGCATGTTAAAGGGTGAAACATGCAAAACTACAATATGCAAATTTATCACATAATCTGCGGTCTGGGAGTGACATAAAGTCATTATGTAAATATCTTAATCCACTAGTGGAATATCGTTTTTTGGTCTCCGGCCCAACTTGTTGGCCCACAAGCGCTGCGTGTAGCAGGACGCCAAATGACGTAATTTGCGACGAAGTTAAAGTAAACAACGTAACGTTTTGGCGGAAAATCTATATAGCGAAGGGTCTACAAACTACGGCTTCAATCAATTTAATAGGTGCCTAAACTTGTTATGTGATAAATAGAATCTCACATTCGTGCTCATTATTTATCATTTTAATAAACTCGTTGACTAAAATGAATATGACGCTCGCCAAGGCTCGCGTCATATTATTTGAGTCAACTCGTTTATTAAAAATGATAAATAATGAGCACTCAAACAAGATCCTCTATATTTAGTGTATACCCAGATCAGAGGTTGGGTCATCATCATCATCATCTTCAGTAATCGCCTCACTCTGCGAAGAGTATACTCGCGATTTGTCGCTGGTGACCCCAATGGCCTATGAGAATTAAACATGCATAAATCTAAATTTAACAAAGTCTGCAGACGACAATTTTTCAAAGCAGACAATAAATCAACAGGGTAATGATTGAATGACGTCACGGCTAGCAATCGTGCTATATGTATAGTGTCAAGCGCATCTATTAATCGAGGAATCAGTGTTAAAGTCGACTTTCGTTTTTCAAAAAAATAAATAATTCTATGAATCATCTGTTTTAGTTACTGTTTATGTTTAACACATTTATCATTAGACGGATATTGGATACAAAGTAGATTTCTATAATCAATATGTTGATGTTTGTCCTGCATTCATTTTGAAGATGACACCTGTCATTTAGGATTGAAATTATACTTAACCAATATTTCAGTTCTTGCTCGGTTTGGATGTACCTTTGGCTACGGGTGGATACCGCGTGTTTACAATGACATGTATACATACGTTTGCTTCACATTTGAATTTAATCACAAATTACTTGTGTACTGGTGAGAAAATGAAAATGTTTTGATTATAACACTGGTCAAAAACAGGAAACACAAATTTAAATGTTTTTTTTTTTTTTCTTTAAAAATATTTTTTAACATAATACTTTCTAAATCGAAGAATTGTAGAGTAAATGCATAGACACATCAATATGTTTTCGATGTTTAGCACCTGGGATCATGGGCATTCATTCACGGGTCAAAAGATAAAAATGCTTCACCGCTCTTTGTCGAAACCTCAACTCTTTCATTGCCTTACCCCGATAACAGTGGCAGGGCTGCCATTTCTTCGGATTTTTCCTAAATCTCCGGATTTTTCCCCAGTACATGGTAGCTTACAGCAGGCTAGAAGTAAAGCAGAATACGCCCTGAGGCGCATTCTGTTTTACTTACAGCCTGCTTTAAGTAGTTGCATGTCAACAAAACAAGAAAAAGGCTATGGGGTAAATGTACGATTCGTAAAATCGCACTTGAAAAATACAAATTTGGAAATCTTAGGATTTTTCATGTCAACTTATGGCACCCCTGCAGTGGTTATTAGCAAATAGTTTTGAAGACAGTCAGTTAAATAAATTTCAGTCTTAATTCCTATAATTAAATTGAGGAATAAAATCAGACGACAAAAATTGTTTAATATTACTGACGTCATAGCAATGAAAGAATAACCACTTCACTACCATACGTCACATGGTATGGCCTGTGTAACCAGGGCTCCGTCTTACGAAACTTCGTACGTCAAATATTGTCGTAAATCATATTAAAAAATTGTCAATTATTATTTATTCACCATCTTATACTGTCTTGATAAATCTCTTTGGAATCGTTTTTAAAACACGATTCAAAAGAGATACCACAATACAGGATTACATTCCAAAGAGATGTCACAAGACAGGATTTGATGGAGAGTTCTATCGTACGGCGTTTCGTAAGACGCCCCCTCGTGTCGACAACATTATTGCAGTGACAATGCTGGACGAATGAGTACGTCCAAATGGCAGTTAAAGTGTTACATTGATAGAACAAAATGTCGTCAGAACATTTATGCCGGACCGGCTTTATTCTTGTAGTGAGGGGTAAATTGTTTGCCTTTCACTCACAAACAATATACACATGTACATTTGTTTCATATGTACTGAGGGAACAGTCAAATCATTGACCCGAGGTAGCAGGGAAGACCTTGAGAACTGTTGCCCGAGGCCAACGGCCGAGGGCAACAGTTCTCAAGGTCTTCCCTGCTACCGAGGGACAATGGTTTGACTGTTTCCGAAGTAACTATCAAACAAATGATTTATTAGCTGACTCTCTATTTAAGCCAGGCTGAATGAATAGCTAGATCTAGATCTATCTAGATATACAAGATTTGAACAACACGTATTTATAAATTCTAGAGATGATCTTACGTGTATATTTAATCTTAATTCAATTCAATAACACAACTGAATGTGAACATCACTGTTTTGTAAAAAAAAAAATGTCTAATATATTCATATTTTCAATTACGATTGAATTATTATTGTTTCTTATTGACTGAAATTGATTGACACTTTGTCGAAATTACGTCATGTATAATATGACGTCATTTATTTCTGTAACGTCATAATTTGTTTAAAAAAAAGGAAGACGTTAGATCTGCAAGCGGTTTATCGCTTTTATACGGAGTTACTCTTAATGTTAGGTCTAGAATTATATAGCCTTTTAAGGGGATTGTTCTGTAGAGAAAAAAATGACCCGATCAACTCCGCAAAAGGCTAGATCCTTAAACAAAAATCTGTATCATAAAGACGCCTTAGTTGGTCCCGCGATGCAGAAAAGTTTTGCGCACCATTTTCGCGCATGTAACAGTGCTATGTAACAGTCAACTGTTGCCCGCTGGCCTCAGTCTGGTAAATATTTCGGAAAACAGTCAAAAATGCTTAATATTCACTTAAATAGAGAGTCAGGTAATAATAGTTATTGATGCATGAACCTGTAAAACGATGACACATTATGATATAACCATTTTATTTCAATTACAGTTTTATAACAAAAACATTGTGGCGTTGCTATTCAACCTCTTACCCATAGATCTATATCGATAGAACAGTAAGTGGATGAAATAATATAATGTTCCCAATAGACACTTTTATGCTAAAACAATGATTTCCACAGCAAACAGGCTCTAAACACCTCAAAACAATAGTACCAAACTATTGTCATTTTAGACGATACAGTGATCCCTCCCTATATACAGTGGAGAAGCTGTTATTCTTTCCCAATAAACGCGTTTACGCTAAAACTATTATTTTCAGTGCAAACAGTTTTGAACCAGATCAGACGCCGGGTAACCCGGCGTCTGATCAGGCTCCAAACTGTTTACCACTAAGATAAACATGAATTATCAGAATTGTCCAAAAGTTGTACTTTTCTACGTTTGAGGGTTTTTGCGTTTGCGTACGTTTGCGTTTAAACGGGAAAGAATAACAGATTATCCACTATACAACGGCCATCACAACAACGACTCCTTCCTTACAACAACGCTTGTCGTTATTCCCCAAAATACAAGATAATTATGTCCAACCTATTAACGACAGCAATGTCATCTGCTTAAATTTAACGTCTACTGTTTCTCTCAAATTTACATAACGGACATTTTGACGGAAAAAACTTAATGACGAGTGACAAACAGCTTGAATCCAGATCAGACGCCGCTTCTGATCTCGATTCAAACTGTTTGTAAATGTAAGCCAATTTCCGTTTGTACAACGACTCCCTCCGAAGAACGCACACATTTTGTCTCCCTTTGGATGTCGTTGTTTAGAGGGAGCAATGTAGGTGTCACCATGCACACTGCAATATGGAAGAATGTGTTATATGAAATGCTCTTGGTACAGTGGGGAAAACGTTATTCTTTCCCAATAAACGCGTTTACGTTATAAGTATTATTTCCTATGCAAAGAGTTTAGAGCCAGATCAGACGCCGGGTAACCCGGCATCTGATCAGGCTCCAAACTGTTTGCCACTCAGATTAAAATGAATAGTTTGAATTTTTCAAAATGTTGTCATTTTCTCCATTTAAGTGTGTTGCGTTTGCGTTTAAACGGGAAAGATTAACGTTTTCTCCACTGTAGAAATTTCTGCATTAAGCTGGTCTCTTAAATTACCGAAAATCAGTTTTCTTTTTGTAGTGGATATTAATAAGATTGATATAGTCTCTTGTACGTAGTGCAAACATGAAAGCTTTCGTAGAGGTGATAAGACGTTATTCTTTCCCTTTAAAACGCAATGCAAAAACACATTTCAATAAAATGAAGAAAATGCAGGTACAGTGGAGAAACAGTTATTCTTTCCCGTTTACACGCAAACGAAACGCAAACGCAAAACACTTAAATGTATTGAATAACAACTTTTTGACAATTCTGACCATTGATTTTAAGCTGAGTGGCAAACAGTTTGGAGCAAGATCAGCCGCCGGGTATCCCGGCGTCTGATCTGGCTCCAAACTGTTTGCACGAGAAATAATAGTTTTAGCGTAAACGCGTTTATTTGGAAAGAGTAACGTTTTCTCCACTGTACGTCGTATTTGATAATATTAACATTTTTTAAAAACAAAAACCAGAGTGGCGAACAGTGTGGCGTCTAATTAGTAAAAAAGTTACCTGGCATCTGATCTAATCCCGATTTGTTTGCAAGATAGGCATAACGGCTTTTTGCGCACACTGAATGCATTTATTTTGACGACGTTTTTTTATTATAACGTCTTCTCCACTGTTCTAGTATGTTGTCACTGGAGTGAATACGTGTAAGCTATTGCCGGTCACAAGAAGCTAAAACTACCTATAGTAGCAGTACGGCAGTGTCCGAATTTTTCCGAACAAGACAGAACTGACATAAAGCCTTGAGCAAGGTCCGAAAGATTTCAAAATTTCCTGGAATTGGAATATTACTGAGATATCGGTGGTGGGGGTTTGCAGAATCTTAGAGATCCATTGTTAATCATGATTTTCCGCAACAGTTTTTGGATTCTTCCTACTGGCGATGTTTCGATAGGCTCCTCATCTTTAATCTGTTTCCTTAGATGCTCTTTGTACTTCTTGTTGGCCTCCATCAACTCACTGAAGATATATGTACATGTATAATATATTATATATTATTAAGTTGGTCAAAGAATGACTGCCAAACTAAGGCTCATCACAAAACCAAAGTAATTGAAAGTGCATGTTCTGTAAACTGCTTACCTATAGTCGATTTCTCCGTTTTTGTCAGAGTCGCAACTTCTAACAAATTTTTCAAGTGTCTTCCTCTTCAGTGGTATATCAACTGCCTGTTAAAACAAACAATCGAATTTAGTCTCGAGGAATAAATGTATCTTTGTATTTCCCCAATAAAAGTGTTTCTGTTAAAGGTGTCCGTTGTACATTGTAAATAGTATTGAACCAGATCAAACACTGAGTAACTCGTCTTCCGGTAAGACTCTAAACTGGTTGCCAATCAGATGTCAATAACTCGTTCATAACTTTAAAAAATGTTTTTGTTAACGTTATACATAGCTCGCTCCCCATCACGGCCATCCGAACAACGATCCATTCCTTACAGTGGAGAAAACGTTATTCCTTCCCAATAAACGCGTTTACGCTCAAACTATTATTTGCAGTGCAAACAGTTTGGAGCCAGATCAGACGCCGGGTAACCCGGCGTCTGATCAGGCTCCGAACTGTTTGCCACCAAGATAAACATGAAATATCAGAATTGTCCAAAAGTTGTACTTTTCTACGTTTTAGTGCTTTGCGTTTGCGTACGTTTGCGTTTAAACGGGAAAGAATAACAGATTCTCCACTGTACTACAACGCTTGTCGCTGTTCCCCAAACAAGACAATTAACTTATTCAAGGCTGCAATATCGATTGATTAGATTGTTGTTTTCGCAAAGTCATACTCGAATATGGACATTTTGACAGAACTAAACAAAACATAATGACGAGTGACAAACAGATTGAAACCAGATCAAGGCCGCGGCACGCGGCGTCTGATCTGACTTCAAGTTGTTTGCAAGTGTAAGCCTATTTCCCTACCAATAACATCTCCCTCCGAAAAACGCACTCAATCCTTGTCTCCCATTGGCTCTTATTGTAGAGAGAGAGCACTGTTTTGCTTTTAGTTTGCGTTTAGTTTTCTGTTTCACGAATGAAAATACAAAACTTCTGTTAACCTATTACCCCATCGCCTGTTCTTACTTTTGAAAATAGATGACCACTTAAAGCAGGTTGAAAGTAGAGCAAAATGCGCCTTAAGACGCAATTTGCTTTATGTTCAGCCTACTTTAAGATGCTATCTGCTAGAATATAGAAAATATTTCGTATGAATCTTATTTGTAACAGTATAAATTGGAACTATTTTCTTCAGTGAGGGAATGAATTAAAGGCATTAAAAAGCGTATTTATGGGGTACTTGGTTAACTCATTGAACCTTAACGACAATTCTAACATGACACGTGAATTCGTCTCTATAAACAAAGAACAGGTCTATCGTGGTATACCTGAGACGTCATACCACGCTCTTCCCTACCCCGCTCCTCCCGCGGTTATATGACATGACGTGACCTCGTGCGTTCATACGTTATGTTTTTTAAATTTCTTTCGTTATTCATATAGCCCGTAAAGACCATATACTTTTAACCAGTAACGTTACAGTAATTTTCTCATTCTTCTGTCTTGTTTGGTGTAATGTTTGTTCTATGCCAGATTGTGGATCGGTAAATGTAAATTTGCTTATGGGTGTTAGATTCTTGTAATGCCGCGGAAAAAGTTATTTGGTCGAAAAACTTCATCCGCTGAGGAAATAAGTATGGAACATTTGATTTCCTTTCTAATTAATTTCTTTAAATCTGGTCATGTTAGAATCGAAATAATCTTATGTTATACCGTTGTGAAACAGTATTTTACAACGGTCGGTCGTTGTGGTGCGCAGGAATTGACCACTCAGGCCTTCGGCCTTCGTGGTCAATTCCTGCACACCACAACTCCCAACCGTTGTAAAATACCGTTTCACAACGGTAGAACATAGATTATTTCTTAAATATACACGTATTTTACAAAGAGTACAACTACAGGAATCATCTACTTACAGTGGAGAATGTGTTAGTCTTCCCCGTTTAAACGCAAACGTACGCAAACGCAAAACACTCAAGTACAACTTTTGGACAATTCTGATAATTTATGTTTTTCTTGGTGGCAAACAGTTTGGAGCCTGATCAGACGCCGGGTTACCCGGCGTCTGATCTGGCTTCAAACTGTTTGCACTGTAAATAATAGTTTTAGCGTAAACGCGTTTACTGGGAAAGAATAACGTTTTCTCCACTGTAGATAATGTTATACATTGCACAAACAATCCTAAATAGTCAAAAAATGGACAATACTTAATAAGTAACTTTAATTACCTATGAAAATATGTATTACAGTGGAGAATCTGTTATTCTTTCCCAATAAACGCGTTTACGCTCAAACTATTATTTGCAGTGCAAACAGTTTGGAGCCAGATCAGACGCCGGGTAACCCGGCGTCTGATCAGGCTCCAAACTGTTTGCCACCAAGATAAACATGAATTATCAGAACTGTCCAAAAGTTGTACTTTTCTACGTTTTAGTGTTTTGCGTTTGCGTACGTTTGCGTTTAAACGGGAAAGAATAACAGATTCTCCACTGTATCAGTATAATTAATTGTTGGTATAGAGAACAGTATACTCGAATTAGTACCGTATACTCACAATATTTGGAGCTCAACAGAAATAGTTGAACAACTAACCTCTAGTCCGAGTTTGAACTCGTCCACACTGATTCCTCGGCTATTGTCTTTGTCCATCTGATGGAATAAGTCGACCAGTCGCAACTTCTGTAGCCGCATAAACTCCATCAAGACAAAGTGGGGGTTCTCGTTCAACAGGGCCAGTTCGTCTTCACTCTGATCCTAAATTGAGGAAGGAAAAGGGAGAACATACAGTGGAGACAACGTAATTATTTCCCAATAAACGCGTTTACGCTAAAACATTATGTTCTATGCAAACAGTTTGGAGCCAGATCAGACGCCGGGTAACCCGGCGTCTGATCTGGCTTAAAACTGTTTGCCACTCAGATTAAAATGAATAGTAAGAATTATCAAAATGTTGTTATTTTCTTCATTTTAGTGTGTTGCGTTTGCGTTTCGTTTCCGTTTAAATGGGAAAGAATGACGTTTTCTCCACTGTACATCTACACTGCTTGGGAGAAGACGTTATCACATTCAATCATAGCGACGAGTATAGTCATCATTTACAGTGATTCTAAATGTAAACAGTATATTTATCCCATGCAAACAGGAGCAATCAAATCAAGGTCTGCACTATTTGGAAGTTTGAAACATCTTGAGAGAAAAAAACCAACAACAATAAATAGTCAAAAAGTTAACCAGACTTTATTGAGAGATTTGAATCGTCAATCTAAAGTTTAAGGGGCGAATGATTTAATAAACGTAGAAAAAGCAAATTCGTCAAAATACAGGAGAATCCTTTTCACTGTTACAGGGCTGCCATTTCTCCGGATTTTTCCTAAGTATTCGGATTTTTATCCTAGCAGATCGTAGCTTCAAACAGGCTGAAAGTAAAGCAGAATGCGCCTTAAGGCGCATTCTGCTTTACTTTCAACCTGTTTTAAGCAGGCAGGTGTCTTCAAAACAAGAAACAGACTATGGAGCAAAGGTACTACATGTATTAGTAAAATTGCGTCTGAAAAATTGAAAAATTGAAATCTTAGGATTTTTATCATCAACTCATGGAAGCCCTGTTCACATGAGTGGCAAACAGTTTTAGAGCAAATTCTGATACCGGGTTAGCTGACTTTTACCTGATTTTAAACTGTATGCAATAGAAAAGATTCCGCAAACGAAACGCATTTTTAAGCATTGCAGTAAAATGAAGAAAATTACAATTTCTTGATCATTCTGAATGTTGATTTTAACCTGGACGGCAAATAGTTCGGATGGTTACCCGGCGTCGGATCTGGCTCCAAAATATTTGCATTGGAATTATATATTTAGCGTAAACGCGTTTATTGGGAGAGAATATCGTTTTCACAACTGTACATATTTCGTCTGCTGGTTGTTTTTATAAGATTTGGAAGTACATTGTACATGTTTTGAATGGGTTTTCTTTCAATTAAGAAACATTAATCTGAGAGTCAAACAGCTTTGGCAATTTATAAAGTAAAATACCCCTCTTGATTGCATTATCAATGTGAAATATTTTCTCATCCGGGCTCTACTTTTGCACGTACATTGAAACCCCTCTAAACCGGACATGTGTGGGGACAACAAAACTGTCCGGTTTAAAGGGGTTTCCGCTTTAGATAGATAGATAGATAGATAGATATTCTATTTCAACTTGTACATAGTACATCGTTATCAATATCATACAAAACATTAAGAGGGGGTTTAACTTGTTTCTAGTATGGAAGATAGCTGACCACTTAAAGCAGGTTGAAAGTAAAACAGAATGCGCTTTAGGCGCATTCTGTTTTACTTTCAATCTGCTTTAAACTATCATCTGCTAGAATGTACAAACTATTTTCTTCAGTGTAAGAAAAAACCAAAGAGGAAATAAGGCGTGTTCATGGTGTAATGGGTAAAAAAAAAATGGAAACGGGACCAAAGCTTTTGTCCGGTTTAGAGAGGATTCCGGTATTTAGAGGTTCCGGTTTAGAGGGCTTTCACTGTACCTGTTTTCCGAGTGGCTCTCTGTCTTTAGACCATACACTTCCATACGTGATTGTTATGTGTTTTGTCTCTTTTAACTCATCCAGCAATTGTACAAAATCTTCTTTGACATGCCGATCCTGTAATTTGAAAAGAAACTTTCAAGTTTTCATAATTGACATATCTAGCGGCTCGAAATAGTTCTAATACAGTACAGAGTATGTTTTATTTTAATTTAAACGAACCAAACGCAAATACAACGCAAAAATAGGCAGAAAATTCAAATATTTTTAAACCCGACGTCTAAACTGTCTCAAAATGGTTTGCGACAGTCACGTATTTTAACATAAACGCATTTGGGGAAAACTCAAGTCTTCTGCACTGCACTTAACCCCTTCACTGTCGTGACGTCATCAATTTTAAACAATTGTCGTCTGCTGTTATTTCTTAAAGTTTAATTTTTGATATTTTGACTGAAGAAATATTAAAATGAGTATCTAACAGTTTACATCCTGATCAGACGCCGCGTAAAGCGGCGTCTGATCAGGATCTAGACTGTTTGTAAAAAGCTGTTGAGCTCGGGGTAAGGCAGTGAAGGGGTTAAATGAATAATTATCTAAACAGTGGAGAATCTGTTATTCTTTCCCGTTTAAACGCAAACGTACGCAAACGCAAAGTGCTAAAACGTAGAAAAGAACAACATTTGGACAATTCTGATATTTCATGTTTATCTTGGTGGCAAACAGTTTGGAGCCTGATCAGACGCCGGGTTACCCGGCGTCTGATCTGGCTCCAAACTGTTTGCACTGCAAATAACAGTTTTAGCGTAAACGCGTTTATTGGGAAAGAATAACGTTTTCTCCACTGTACAGTGTTTCTCTCACCAATCCATGAAACATTTAATAGAAAAAACAAGTTTCCAAAGCTAGTCCATTAGGAGCCCTCTGAACTGGGTGTATACTGTTAGCATAGAACATGTACTATTCACCGGCACACTGTTTGTAAATGACAGGTAAAGTCGTCGCTAGGGTTGAGTGTGTTCAAATCGACAATTTATATCTAAGACCAGGCGTCCACTAGGGTGCGGACAAGACGCGGAAAACAAATTTATTAAATCCGCAACCCTTCCGCATATTCTTGAAAGCTTCTTTTCATTGTCCGTATCATTCTTAAACATTTCCCTATGATTCCGCACCTTCCGGAGGGGTGAAATTGTCCGCGTCGAAATTTTGGTCAAGAGCAAAATTTGGACGCGGAAATGAGCTTCCTGACACCTTCCGCAACCAGTCTGCATTGTCCTGCCGACAACGTCATGACATCCGGCCTTTACTTATGCATTCCGGCTCTTCCGTAACCGCTCTTGAAAGCTTCCGCGGTAAAGAGAGTTTCGCGGGTCGATAGGAAGACAAGCGGATGGTACCCCGAATCCTTCAGGAACGTTCGGAGCCGGTGCGGTACTGTATAAGTGAGTGCGAGGAACCGCCGCGGACAAATTATCACGTGACTGTTTTTGTCCTACTACGATCGACATGTTAGGTGGACATTCTGTGTCAGTCCTGTTTAATTCTTGCAAAAAATCGGACATTGTTTCATACCTGACGCGGAAACTATGTCGAAATGCCATTTTGAAGTTCCGCAAATCTTCCTTATCTTGTCCGCACTCTAGTGGACGCCAGGCATAAAGGAAGGATGCAAACGAGAACTGATATATTCTACTGATTAAGCTAGTATAATGCTAAAATTAAAAAAATGGTCTATTCCATTTTCGGATAATTTATCAATTTAGATTAACTAACTTTTAGTTTGTGTCACTAACACATTGAATATATTATGTTAATGATATATTAACGTACGACAAAGAGTGAAGATCATACTCAGAGGGCTTCTGCAAGAGTTTTCAGGGCTTCCATAAGTTGACATGAAAAATCCTAAGATTTCCAAATTTGCATTTTTCAAGTGCGATTTTTACGAATCGTACCTTTATCCCATAGCCTGTTTCTAGTAACTGTTGACATGCGACTACTTGAAGCAGGCTGTAAGTAAAAACAGAATGCGCATAAAGTCTTGCTTTAAGCTACTACAAACTGGGGGAAAAATCCGAAGATTTAGGAAAAAATCCGGAGAAATGGCAGCCCTGAATTTTCCTTTCTGGGGCTTCATTGTTGGCAATTAATGCAAGTTAGTATTTGGTCACCAAACTATAAGAGTTATGATTTCCAGAGTCATGGTTTCAGTATTTGAGTTGAGTGTGAAATCATTCCCAAGCATTTGATTAGTCCAATTTGAGTTTATCCTCAATCACCATTCAAATGCTTGAAAGTGATCTCAGACTCAATCCAAATAGTTTATAATGTTTATAATGTTGGACTCTACAAGTATTAGTGTTTTCTTCTGACCTGTCAGAGTTATTTTTAGATTGGAACACTCTAAAATTTTAAAAGGGATGATCACCGTACTCGTTGATTTCCGTACAGATATGGAAAGCTGTCTTTATTGTGCGTAATGTACAGTAGAGAAGACATAATTATTTCCCGAATAAACGCAAACAAGATGCACAAAACACTAGAATATTAATTTTATCTTTTTAATCTGGGTGGCAAACAGGTTGGAGCCTGATCAGACGCCGGGTCACCCGGCGTCTGATCTGGCTCCAATCTGTTTGCAATGGACATAATAGTTTTAGCATAAACACGTTTATTGAGAATGAATAACATATATCAGTAAAATCCGCGCAGCTGTCTCGTGCTGCACGATGATCATGCTTATCTCAAGTTGGAAATCGACGACCATACAGATCCGATGTTATATACCCTGTTAATTATTTACCATTATGAATATTCTGTTCTAAAAATAACTCGGACAGTTCAGAAAAATCGAACAATACTAACCCCTAAATCTATATAATCCAGTGGTAGAGTCGGATACTCTTTTACACACTTCAGTATAGCCATGGCACCGACATCTGATATATGGTTTTTCGACATCTGAAATGTAACAAAATATTGTAGAATGAGACTACAGTGAAACCCCTCTAAACCGGACATGTGTAGAGACAACAAAATCATCCGGTTTAGAGGGGTTTCCGGTTTAGAGGGGTTTTAAAGCGACTCGCAACCAGATGGTGCATTAAAAATAGTAATTTGTAAATATGTGTCAAACGCTTATATAAATGGTAAAGAATTAGTTTAGGATAAGAAATTCTGTTTAAAAAAATGTATTTCAATAAAAAAAAATATTGGTCTCTGGTGGGATTCGAACCCGGGGCCCGGCATTGGCGGACAGAAGGCAAAATAGGGTAAACCGCTTAGACCAATTGACCACTGAACTATCCGTTTATCTCGGATCGATTTAACGTATTTCAATGTGTAGCGATCGAAAGTGCATACAACTTCGTAATTCGGCTCGTGTTTATGTCTGAGCCCGTGTAGAGAAGCAACAACAACAAATATACCGTCTACTAGTCGGTATAGAAAAACGATGGAAAATATCTAAAAATCTAAGATTCGGTGACGATTCTTGAAACTTTTTTTGGACTGATCATATTTTTTTAATGTCAGAAGCCAAATAATGCCACAAATTTGCTTTTATTTGAGTATTTTATTTTATTTTGACAAGTACACCATCCGGTTGCGAGTCCCTTTAACCCATAGCTTGTTTCTAGTATGGAAGGTAGCTGACGGCTTAAATCAGGTGGAAAGTAGAGCAGAATGCGCCTTAAGGCGCATTCTGCTTTACTTTCAACTTGCTTTAAGCTATTATCTGCTAGAATATAAAAATATTTCTGTTGATTTATGTTCATGAATGTATTTTCTTCAGTGAAGGAATAAATTAATGGCGTAAAAATGGGTGGGAAAGGGGACCAACGTTTTTTGCCCGCTTTAGAGAGAATTCCGGTATTTAGAGGTTCCGGTTTAGAGGGGTTTTACTGTAATGGAAATTATTGGCAGTATTCAGTGCATCTGTCAGCAGATAGTAGGACACAAACAAGAACTGTGCAACATAATTCTGACCTGTCAGAGTTATTTTAATAACAGAATAGTTCATAATGGTTAATAGCTAACAGGGTAAAATCGGATCTATATAGTCGTACACTTTCCAACTTGAGATAAGCATGATCCTCGTGCAGCACGAGATAGCTGCGCTTATTTTACTGATATGTTATTCATTCTCAATAAACGTGTTTATGCTAAAAACTATTGTGTCCATTGCAAACAGGTTGGATCCAGATCAGACCAGTTTGCCACCACGATTAAAAAGATAAGATTATTTTTCTACAGTTTAGTGCATTGTGTTAGTGTTTATTCGGGACTCTATTGTACATTGTTCACACAGTAAATACAGCTTTCCACATCTCTGGCTGACAGTACGGAAATCAACGAGTACGATGTTCATCCCTTTTTAAAATGTTATAATGTTCCAATCTAAAAATAACTCTGACAGGTCAGAAGAAAACACTAATACACAAGGAGTGTTCTATTGATACTGAAATATATTGTAGTGTTGTAAGCAGATCTGCAAAAAAACTCATGGCAGGGCCACCATAAAATGCTCAAAAAATCCTAAAATTTCCGAATTTCAAGCACGATTTTATGAGTGCCAAACAGTTCTGATCCTGATCAGGAATCACACTGTTTGCAAATAACCATTATACTCGTGGTAATGTTGTGAAAAGGATAGGTAAATATTGCTTAATACAGTGAAGAGACCGTTATTCTTTCCCAATAAACGCGTTTACGCTAAATATATTTTTTCCAATGCAAACAATTTGGAGCCAGATCAGACGCCGGGTTACCTGGCGTCTGATCAGGCTCCAAACTTTTTACCGTCTTGGTTGAAATAAACATTCAGAATGTTCAAAAAGTTGTTATTTTCTTCATTTTACTGCAATACGTTTGCGTTTCGTTTGCGTTTAAACGGGAAAGAATAACGTTTTCTCCACTGTAACTGGTATCTTACTTTAAGTTTCTTTAGCGTGGTGTTTTTCTTCAGACCGCTAATAAACTTTGGTAGACAAATGTCCATGATTCTGTTACAGGTGATGTTTAGCTCTAGCAGGGTGCTGTTCGTGGCTAGAGCCTGGCCCACACATGCCAAACCCTCCAGGTGAAAACCGTTCCAGGAAATGTCCAATACTTCCAATCCGGTGTTTTTCTAAAAAAGAAAAATGATAAAATCGTGTAACTGAAACATGAAACGTCATCTGCCTTTATATCTCAAAGGGCTAGGTACGTTTTTGGCCGATCTTTGGCCCAAACTCATTATAATGTGAATTTTCATAAAAGTAAAAAAAGCATTCTATTCTGAACAATATTCAAAATTTTACCTTGATCGAGATAACATGTAAACAAAATATATATTACAATATGCATGTATTTCAGCCAAACGATTTGCATCCAACTGCATGTGTCATACAGATGAAGACGTTAAATATGCATGCACTTATAAGTTGAGAATAAGTTCAGACTCAACTCAAACGGTTTATAAGCATACACCCAGGCACTTAAAATTTGATTAGGCCAATTAATAAATTACATGCCAAAACAATTAGGGTCGGACGGTCGGACACTCTTTTTTTTATTTAACTTTTCTGATGGAGTATTTTATATAATGATACTCATATAAGACAATATATGAAGGAATGTTCTTTTAGTGAGCCCTGTGCCATACATAAAACCCTTTAAAGTATCGATTCAAATTGTTTTAATTGATAGGTCCCGTCATCAAATTTACCTTAAAACTTTAAACTGGTATGATTGCTAACCAATATTGGTATACCAAACAGGCAAAGAGTTACTTATATTTGATAGATGGAGTTACATGTACATGTAATAATAAAATTATTTTGAAATGTGTTGTATGCATGTCAAATGTATCAATAAAACATGTTGTCTGCATGTTGAATGTGTCAATGGTTAATTAACTAACATATCATATCTGCAAGGAAGATACTTAATGACAGATTTAGATCAATTTTACTTAGATATTTGTTAAATCTTATTTAAAAATCAATTTTCAAGACATTAAAAACAACTAGAAAGTAGCCTTTTAGACAATTAAGTAAACAATAGCTTCTACTAGACGGTCCTAAAAAACGACGGCCACATTCTTCGAAAAAAAAAAAAAAAAAGAGTTTAGGGTTGGAGGGAAAAATGAAGGTCGGTCGGGTTTCCGGAAACAGTGGTAATTTTTTAAATGGCCTTAGTGAGCTACCTCGAGTGCCGTGCCAATTGCCACTGCACCTTTTAGACGTAGATGATTCCAGCTGAGGTCAAGCACAGTAACTGTGTCGTTTTGAGCTGCAAAGTAAGACAATAGTATTAGTGTTTTCTTCTGACCTGTCAGAGTTATTTTTAGATTGGAACATTCTAAACATTTAAAAGGGATGATCACGGTACTCGTTAATTTCCGTACTGTCAGCCAGGGATACGGAAAGCTGTATTTATTGTGCGAAATGTACAGAAGAGAAGACATCATTATTTCCCGAATTAACGCAAACAAGATGCACAGAACTGTAGAAAATTAATTGTATCTTTTTAATCTGGGTGGCAAACAGGTTGGAGCCTGATCAGACGCCGGGTTACCCGGCGTCTGATCTGGATCCAATCTGTTTGCAATGAACATAATAGTTTTAGCATAAACACGTTTATTGAGAATGAATTACATAAGCGCAGCAGGCTCGTGCTGCACGATGATCATACTTATCTCAAGTTGGAAACTGTACGACTATACAGATCCGATGTTACCCTGTTATCTATTACTTACCATTATGAACTATTCTGTTCTAAATATAACTCGAACAGTTCAGAAAAAACGGACAATATATATTATGAATAACAAAGACAAAGTGTAATCTCGCATGTTTATTATATATTTTAAAGCACGTTAAAGTGATCTTACAAATGCGTTTTGAGCTACACTGTTACCGGCCAGGATGGTTTACAAGTTGTCATTTTCGACTTTTAATAATTTAATATTAATTTTAAACCAACAATGATGGCGTAAAGCAGATGATGGTCATGATAGGGGAGACAAAAATCTACTTACCAATACCAGCAGCCAGAGTTACTCCCCCTTCTTCTCGGAAGAAATTATGACCGAGGTATAACTCCATGATACCACAGTTTTCCTTAAAATAGAGTCGTGGGAATGCTATTCTCTCGCAAGAAAACGTATACAGTAGAACCTCTCTATCACGACCACCAAATATTAGTCGTTTAAGACAGGTGCCTGCTTAAAGCAATGTGAAAGTGAAACAGAAAGCTCCTACAGGAAAGGTCGTAATAGAGGGGTTCTACTGTATGTGTTAAACTCTTCTCATCTATGGCAAAACATCTGGAACCAGATCAGATGCCGAGTTACTCTCTATTTCACTGTGTTATTTTTATTTTGATAAACCGTCGATATTTTCAAAAAAACTTTACATGTTACTTATTATTCTGGTGCTCCCTTCCCTAGGATGGTCCCCCAAACAACAATTCCCTCCTTACAACAACGCCTACCGCTGTCCCTCATACCAAACATTTGCGCCTTACGTTTTTACTGCAGTAATATCGTCTCCTTAAACCTGCTGTGTTTTCTTAAAGTTCCATATTTTTACAAAAGATGCGTAATTAGCAGCCTTTTCAGGACACGGTCGTTTTCTACATGCATTGAATTTAGTTATATTTAACATTTTACCTCAAAGCCTGTTTCTAGGTTTCAAAATATGTGACTATTTAAAGCAGATTGAAAGTAAATCAGAATGAATTCTACTTTACTTTCAGCACGGTTTAAATTACCTTTTACTAAAGTATGGGAAATATTTCTTGGGACGCACATGCATTTCTGTATAAAGCGTAACTAGCTCTATATCTTTTTAGTGGAGGAATAAATTAAATGCGTAAAAATGAGTATCTATGAAGTGAAGGTTTAAATGCTTAAAGAAATGCTTAAAGAAGTCACTTTAACCATTTTCCTGATAGCCTATTTCTAGTATTGAAGATAGGTAACTGCTTAAAGCAAGTTGAAAGTAAAGCAGAATGCACCTTCATGCGCATTCTGCTTTACTTCCAACCTGCTTTAAGCTATCCTGTGCTAGAATATAGAAAATATTCCCTATGAAATATATTCATGACTGATTAAGTTGGAACTATTTTCTTCAGCGGAGGAATAAATCATATTCGCTAAAAGGCGCTTCTATGGGGGAAAGGGTTAAGAAATAACGATCTCAGAAATGTGTACAGTCTTACCTCCAATAGTTCTTTGAAAAACACAGCGTCTGTTTCTTTGAAACCATTCCCTGTAGAAAACACGATACAATTGATGAGGCTTTATTTGTGTCAATGTATGCTAAGATAAGATAAGATAAGATAAGATAATCTTTATTTATAGTCGGTTTCAGTCAAACATACTAACACTAGCTTTAAGCTATTGTCCGACATAACAAGATTATCCAGTAACAATTTAAACAAACAATCTGTAATAAAATATGCATTAACTTCTATAAGAGACTCCTATAAAAGCTTTCTATAAGGTGAGATCATAAGTTTAATCATAGTTAAAAATATATTTTTATGCAATACTATGGTAAATAATACAATTTAAAAGATGACAGGTTCACATTTTTGCATAGCTAGAGGATCCAGATCATAGATAGACCAGTAGCCCGAGACATATCGGTATGGCACTAAATCTGACCTGGACCCACTTGCTGGAGCTATCACATTAATTTTTGAAGACAACACTGAGCATACTTAAGGATCAATATAAAGTTGTGTAGATCCATTTTTCCTACAGACCAATTATGGCTAACTCAACATTTATAAATATGCCTCATAATAGCAGCCCAATAGGACAAGGGAGATAACCCAGTTTTCAAAGAGTATATTATGTTCCAACCTCCCTTCAGCTGTACAATATGTTACGAAACAATCTCTGAAGCTGGCTGAAAGTAAGACCGAAAGCTCATACATGCCCTTTCGGCCTATTTTCAACCCGCTTCAAGTGTTTAAACTGTTACCACATTAGTATAAGGCTAGTTATTGTTCGATTTTTCTGACCTGTCAGAGTTATTTTTAGAACAGAATAGTTCATAATGATAAATATATAACATCGGACCTATATTGTCGTACACTTTCCAACGTGAGATACTTGTAAGCATGCTCCTCGTGCAACACGAGACAGCTGAGCTAATTCATTCTCAATAAATGTATTTATTGTACAAACTATTATGTCCATTGCAAACAGGTTGGAGCCAGATGAGACGCCGGGTAACCCGGCGTCTGATCAGGCTCCAACCTGTTTGCCACACAGATTAAAAAGATAAAATCAATTTTCTACAGTTCAGTGCATTGTGTTTGCGTTTATTATAGGGATAAACAAGATCTTTTTGACGTTCATGACGGTATGACTACATTAGCTTTGCAGGGGGTAAGTTTAGTAAACGCCCGAATGGGCGTTTACTTTAAACTTACCCCCCGAAGCTAATGTAGTCATACCGTCATGAGCGGCAAAACTATGTTGTTTATTCCTTATATTTATATTTTTATTTTCTGTCTTATCCATTTAATGTGTAGTTTGACCAGATTTGTTTTCATGTATATGAATATATCATATACCGGTCAAATAGGTTTGATAGATGTAATATCGATGTAATAGCCATTCCAGTTTCTAAATATGGTGTCAAAAGTAGTCCTTACTACATGTACTGTATTTGCATGATACTTTCAGGGTTTTACCCAGTAACCCTTCTCGCTGTGCTTTAAGAACGCTCGTAAGAAACTAAAACAAAAATGTCAATCTGAATATCATTATCAAAGCATATTTTAAACAATTAGGTGGCGCAAGTTTTTATACACGCTTTACACATAGCAACGCGAATAGCAACGCTGAAATGCGACTACATAGCGTATACATGTACACACACTTGGCCGCTATCCGAAGCATAATTATGTTAACTAGAACAATTTCGGGCCGGCCGATACATAACAGTTACACATAGGATAGTTTAAATATGTCAGAACGGAACATAACGTTCCCAATTTAGAAAGTGTGAATTCATTATTTTGCTTTATGTTTGAGCGACTTTCCTATGTAATTCTGGTGAACAAATTGTTTGAAATTGTCAATTTCAAACCGTAGTTCGAAGACAACTTGTCAAATCTATAAATAGAACACCACTGACTCACTCAAAGGGAGAGAAAGCGTACAGCTTTAATGACGGAGCGTAATATGATAATCTCCCTTAAAAAAGGCAATTTTTTATCGCAATTTGATTTTAATTGAACTCTCTCCGACTTTAAATAGGGGTTTCGAGATACCCAAACGGATAATCTAAAAGTAGATCATAACTTGGTCGGTATCTCTCCGCCGTATGGAAGATTTTCTTTGCAGCGGAGACTCCGCCCTCTTTCTAACTGGCTGGAACCAGTTTCTATTTGTAGGTTCATCGAGAATTGACCTGCATATTTTTAATACGATTTCATAGAGACTTTACAGGGTGAATGTAAATATTCGGGAAATAATAATGTCTTCTCTACTGTACATTACAATAAATACAGTTTTCCGTACCCTTGCTGACCGTACGGAAATCAACGAGTACCTTGATCATCCCTTTTAAATTTTTAGAATGTTCCAATTTCTGACAGGTCAGAAGAAAACACTAATATAATTAACCCAATTTCGCCCAGTGGATTCTTCCATTCTTACAATATTGGATTAGTGATTTGTTTATCTAAATGGCGTATGGTCTAACTGCTCATTTTCAGATAACTCATATGTATGCAGTAAACCACTCTTATACAGTCCATTTCCTGAATGGACTGTATAAGAGTGGTTTACTGCATACATATGAGTTATCTGATTGCCTCCCTTTAATACACAATATGCTCATTTTCGTTTTGTTTTTTATTTAAATTCCTATCAAAACAGTGTAGACTCTGATTGGAGCCTACATTGTTTACCTATTTCCCATACATGGGATCGTGGGCGCAAATGGGTTTGCATATTTATTAGTATACATTTTCAATGGAACCTTTCCACTGTGTTTGTTTAAAACGATCCATATGTTTTGTAAGTGGAATACATGTACCTGATCAAGTTTGAAACAAATACACATCGTACATTTAAGCTCAGTTTAAAATTGAGAAAATGGTTGTATTCTATGACCGAAATTCGAATACATACTGCAGGGTTCTATTAAAAACACATACACACACAAAATACACTATTTAAAAGTGTTGGTGTTATCTCGTATTTACAGTGGAGAATCTGTTATTCTTTCCCGTTTAAACGCAAACGTACGCAAACGCAAAGCACTAAAACGTAGAAAAGAACAACTTTTGGACAATTCTGATAATTCATGTTTATCTTGGTGGCAAACAGTTTGGAGCCTAATCAGACGCCGGGTTACCCGGCGTCTGATCTGGCTCCAAACTGTTTGCACTGCAAATAATAGTTTTAGCGTAAACGCGTTTATTGGGAAAGGATAACAGATTCTCCACTGTACCAGTTAATGTCTCTAAAATATAAGGTTCGAATCTCGATCGAGCTCATTATTGTTTGTTCTTGGGAATGCATTTTTAAGATAAAATAGTTTCCTAAACGTATACTTGTACTGGCGTTGTTGTTTTTATATAAACGCCTAACATGTATCTAAACTTTGATGCCAAATAAAGTTTTGAATCTCTGTATTGTATAAATCTATATTGAATGGCTATTACGAAAAGTCATTTTGGTTACAGAATTACAGTTTCGGAAACGATATTGTTTTATGTATAATAAAATAGAACGGTAATGCTAGGCAAAAAAAATGTAGAACATGACAAGATGGGGTCCTGATCAGATATCACGTAATTCGAGATCTGACCTACATGTAGCTATCAACTGTTTGCAATGGATACATATTTCGAGTAACAGAGGAGAAGACGTTATTCATTACAGTGGAGAAAACGTTATTCTTTCCCAATAAACGCGTTTACGCTAAAAACTATTATTTCCAATACAAACAGTTTGGAGCCAGATCAGACGCCGGGTAACCCGGCGTCTGATCAGGCTACAAACTGCTTGCCACCAAGATAAACATGAAATATCAGAATTGTCCAAAGGTTGTTCTTTTCTACGTTTTAGTGCTTTGCGTTTGCGTACGTTTGCGTTTAAACGGGAAAGAATAACAGATTCTCCACTGTACCAATAAACTAGTTTTCGCTGAACTAATTATTTCTGGTGCAAATAGGTTGGAGCTAGATCAGACGCCGGGTAACCCGATGTCTGATCCGGCTATAAACTCTTTGCAATATAGATTAAACAAGCATTAAGAACTGTCAAAAAGTTGTCATTTTCTACATTTTATTGCAATGCGTTTGCGTTTCGTTTGCGTTTAAACGGGAAAGAATAAAGTACTGTCCACTAACCAAGTACGAGTTATCAGGGTTCGATTTCATTGATAAATGCCATACAGTGGAGAAAACGTTATTATTTCCCTTTTAAACGAAACGAAACGCAAAACACTAAAACGTAGAAAAGTGCAAATTCTGATAATTCTGATAATTCATGTTTATCTTGGTGGCAAACAGTTTGGAGCCAGATCAGACGCCGGGTTACTCGGCGTCTGATCTGATTCCAAACTGATTGCAATGGAAATAATAGTTTTAGCGTAAACGCGTTTATTGGGGGAAAATAACGTTTTCTCCTCTGTAACATTGAATGATGTGAACAACATACCAGTCAGATCAAGCTTTTTCACGGCGCTATTCTTCATTAAAACTTTGCAGATGGTCTCTGCCCCGAGTGACTCAAGTCGATTCCAAACGATGACCTGCAAGACAAAGCAAAATACAGAGTAATTGATGCTAAATGGTACTTTATCAAGATACATTATTACATGTATCTCTAAAGTATCGCTTAGCACTATGAACCCTAGCGACGAGTACACTTGTCATTTACAAAAATAAAAAAAGTCTGCAATGTACTACATGTAGTATATGGGCAGTACTTACCACGTCTGTGATGTACAGGTTTCGTGACAATAGGTCAGCAAAGTAACTTCCTGACTGTGGGCCCATGTCGTTGTTGTAGAAGTTAATAGACTCGCACCTAGAGTTACCCTGAAACACAAATGCTTTATACAGTGGAGAAAACGTTATTCTTTCCCGTTTAAACGCAAACGAAACGCAAACGCATAGCACTAAAACGTAGAAAAGGTTAATTTTTTAGACATTTCTTTCACTTCAATTTGATCTGAGTGGTAAACAGTTTGGAGCCTGATCAGTCGCCGGGTTACCCGGTGTCTGATCTGGCTCCAAACTGTTTGCAGCGGAAATAAACGTTTTCGCGTAAACGCTTTTATTGGGAAAGAATAACACATTCTCCACTGTATGATACCCAGACACACTGTACGAGCAACCCATGATCCGTGTTGACAAAGCCTGGCTCTCAAATGAAACGTTGATGACCCTCAATAAGATCGGGCCGATGTCGGTTGAAATCGGCCCTCTATGAAAGAGATCGGCCATTCTCGTCAGCTGCCGACCTGTTCCGAACCATGTCAAAGCATAGTTCGGAACAGACCGGCAGTTGACGAGATAGGCCGATCGCTGTACTTATAATACCGATTTTGTTCCGATACATTAGGGGTCCTCAGCCTTAAGGTTAGACATTTTTCGAATTGAGATCCCTGTGAGAGTGGTTCAATTTCAAGATAGATCTCGAGCATAGTTCGGTACGCCCGGTCAGTGGACAACTCTGACATTTCTTACTATGCATTTAAACTCGATTGGTGAACAGCTTGGAACCTGACCATACGTATTTGTTACCCGGCGTCTGATTTGACTTCAAACCGTTTGAAAGTTTGAATAGTTTTAGAGTAAACGCGTTTATTTGGACATACTAACGTATTCTCTGGACAATGTATAGGAGTAAGCATCCTTTCTACATGTACCCTTGCTTTTGTCTTGGTTGGTGGTTAGTAAGAGAGAATGTCGCCGTATAACTTACCAATAGTGCTATGGTACACGCCTTGACCTCATTAAGCTGCAAGGTCACGCCCTTACACTCCATGTTGACCTTGACGAGACCTTGATAGATACATTTCATGGGCATGACCTTGAGATCCTCGCACGCCTGGCAGTAGTACCGCTGTGAGAGGTCAAGGTCAGGAGGTGGCAAGTCAAGGTAATCTTCATCGGCTGTAGTGTGAATTGAAACAGTTACAGAAAATCCTCTCTGTTGCTACAGTGGTTAATACGCTATTCCTACCCATTTACGCGTTAATCTATGCATAAGAAACGCATAGTGAACGGTTAACGAACGGTAAAACGGACGGTTAACGCCTAACGATTTTAACGCGTTTAAACGCGTTAATAAATTATTATACCAATGCAGTCTCGGCTCAAGGGTCCGTCGGCTAAGTGATGACCCTTTCATCCGGGCTCTTTTAAACGCGTAAAGAAACACCTAAAGAAACGGCTAGGAAACGCGTTTCACGAAACGGATAATAAACGCGTAAGAAAAGCGTAAGAAACGCGTAAAGTGGGTAGGAATAGCATATTTACCACTGTAATTGATTGTTTGAAGGACAGGTGGGAGCTTAAGGCAAAGTGAAAGTAAAACATAAAACTCCTAAAGCAACCACTTGCCTCAAACATAAAATAATTAAAATACATGTAAGTTTGTGGTCGTAATAGAATGGTTTTACTGTACTCAATAGAAACGCCTTTAAATGTCTCTTATATTTTCTAAAATTCTGCTGTCTGTCTTAAGCTGCTTTAGTGCATAGACAATGCTTATTCTTCTAGGTTTAACCCATTGTGTCCATGATCCCATATATGGGACATAGGTATGCAAACAGTGTAGACTCTGATCAGACGCCGCATTATGCGGCGTCTGAACAGAGTCTACACTCTTTGCTGATAGGAATTTTCAAAAAAAAAATATTTACATGTAGACCAGGCACTCCTTGCATAAAAATGGACTAATCCAATATATAAACATGGAAGAGTCCACTGGGCGCAAATGGGTTAATTAAGCAAATCAAAACGCAAACGCAATAAAATAAAATAGAGAAACTTACAGATGTTGTTTTTCTATTTTTGATACTTCAAACGATTTATCTTAATCTGAGCGGCAAACAGTTTGGAGCCTGATCAGACGCCGGGTTACCCGGCATCTGGTCTGGTTCCAAACTGTTTACGATGTCGACTCTAGTTGCCAGGTAAAAAGGTAACGGTATTGGTTCTTCAAGTCTGAAATTGATATGTCATATTCTACCGACTTTTACAATTACCTCCCTGTTCATCGAGTCACAAGTCGGCCATTTACATACTGCGCAAGTTGCAGCCATGGTACATTGACTTCCTTCCTCTCAGGTACCCATTTAAATCACCTGGGTGAAGTGGGGCGATGTAAGGTTAATGTTTTGCTCAGAAAAAATTCAGTGATCCTGACAGGGCTCGAACCATACAGGTACAAACATAAAGACATAAATTGTATACCGTACCATCAAAGTCGAATTCCTCAAAGTCGTCTACTTGTGTCATCCAGAAATTGGTGTCAGTCGGAGCATCGAAATTGATATCTTTTTCAGCATCTCCCTCTTCCGGTTGCTCCTTACCCCCGGACTTCTTTGGGCGGAACAATTTCTTGGGCTGTGGGCGTTTAGGCTTCAAGTCAAGTCTGTATTGTTGGGCCAGCGACACCGGCTGGATTGAGCGATAATGTCTTAGTGCACACATTGTGTCCGTACACTTTTAGGTTCGAATCTCTTTAACGATTTCCCTGCCAAATTTTACCGTCTATTTGAATCCATTGCCGACAAACTATCGTCTACATTGGTTGTGTCATCTGCAATATTTTAAAGTCAGATTGAGGACTTTTTGACTGAAGAAATGTTTATAAGAATGTCGAATAGTTACGTGATCCAAACTCTTCTGTACATGTGTCACGAGTTTAACTATAAAGGTTTATTTAATATTCCCCCATATACGAAGCATAAAAACATAAAGCTTCTAACCAAAAACACATTTAGCCCAATATATGGCCATTACCAACACCAAAACAATCCCATCGAATTTATTCCATCTCACTTATTATAGACCAATTGGCAGTTATAGGTTTGTACTACAGTGGAGAATCTGTTATTCTTTCCCGTTTAAACGCAAACGTACGCAAACGCAAAGCGCTAAAACGTAGAAAAGAACAACTTTTGGACAATTCTGAGAATTCTTGTTTATCTTGGTGGCAAACAGTTTGGAGCCTGATCAGACGCCGGGTTACCCTGCGTCTGATCTGGCTCCAAACTGTTTGTACTGCAAATAATAGTTTTAGCGTAAACGCGTTTATTGGGAAAGAATAACAGATTCTCCACTGTACATTACATGTTAATCCTTCATTGACTTACCTCGGGTATAATGGTTCTTCGCAAACAGTTTAGAACCTGATCAGACGCTGTGTTACGCGGCGTCTAATAAGGTTCCAAATTGGTTGACACTCATATAAAAATTTCTCAAGTCAAAATACCTTAAATTTAAATTTGAGAAATAAAAACAGAGTACAACTGTTTTTAAACAGATGACGTCATGACAGTGAAGGGGTTAAACCCTGCGTTTAGTTTAATCCCACAACTGAGTGCACTGACTTGTACAAATAGTTACAGTGGAGAATCTGTTATTCTTTCCCAATAAACGCGTTTACGCTAAAACTATTATTTGCAGTGCAAACAATTTGGAGCCAGATCAGACGCCGGGTAACCCGGCGTCTGATCAGGCTCCAAACTGTTTGCCACCAAGATAAACAAGAATTATCAGAAATGTCCAAAAGTTGTTCTTTTCTACGTTTTAGTGATTTGCGTTTGCGTACGTTTGCGTTTAAACGGGAAAGAATAACAGATTCTCCACTGTACAGTGGAGGAAACGTTATTCTTTCCCAATAAACGCGTTTACGCTGAAACTGTTTTTCCAATGCAAACACTTTTGGGCCAGATCAGACGCCGGGTTACCCGGCGTCTGAACTGACTCGAAACTGCTTGCAATTAGAAATAAAATGTTTAGCGTAAACGCGTTTATTGGGAAAGAATAACGTTTTCTCCACTGTAATCTCAAGTTTACCTCTGTTCCGTTCAAAACAAGTCTTTCATTCAGAAATCAATCATTCATTTTAATTATACTGCGCTTGAAATATTCCAGTTTTCACATTGCAATTAAAATCCAATGACAAGCTACACGTAAACTAGAATTCGTCCATATGTGTACGCACTTTCATCATAAAGGATCAGTTCGAATTCTGAATACACGGCATGTTATCAAGTCTCCGTTTTAGATATACATGTACTTTCAAAATAAAGCAATTAATACAGGCGGGCATTGAAGTCAATGAATCGTAAAGTTCTCCAACAGATTTCATTCGGACCACTGCCAATTCTTAATTAATGGTAATCCTTTAAATAGTACCATTCCGTATAAATAATACATGTATATTCTCTGCTAAATATTTCAGAATTCATTTTTTTTTAATTTTCAGGAATAAATAAAAGAATGGCTAAAAGCTTAGACCCTGACGCCGAGTTAGTCGGCGTTTAATCTGGATATACCCTTTTGCAAATATCCGACATGTAACTATTATCAGTTTAGAGGTTCGAGAAGTGGCTATATTCCACGTCATGGTGTTTTAAGCTTCAATTGAGATCAAGTTTAATTAGCCTCCAACCATATTAATCCGTTAAGAAGCTTTGTCTCTGAAGTGATACATTGTAATCCTGCTTAAAAATAAACTAGTACATATTTTATCAAGAGAGCTAACTCAAAAGCAAGCATATTCCATTATCATAAAGAGTGTTTTCCCTTTGCTCATTTTACCGAATGGTGCAATTGAAAAAAATGACATGGGTATAAACGCCTACGCTAAGACTATTTTTTCGTATGCAAATAGTTTGGCGCCAGATCAGACGAAGGGTATCCTAACTTCTGATAAGGCCCCAAAGTGTTTGCCACTTAGATCAAAATGCATATAAGTTTCTATACAAATTGTCTGGTATTTTCTACATTGCACTGCAATGCATTTCGTTTGCGTTTCAACGAGAACACTAACGTTTTCTCCACTGTACATGACACTTATGTGTGCGTTTACAACATAATTGTTCAGCGAATAGAATTCAATATCTTTAAAATACAAATAAGTCGCATCAAAATAAAATCAGACATTGCTTGTTAAAGTAGATGGGATGTTATTCCTTCCTGTCTGAACGCAAACGAAACGGAAACACATTGCATTAAGGTACTTCGCATATGCGCGTAGTTTCCATACGATTGTTATGAAACTTTTCATGATGAATGATAATAGCCTAAGAAACAATGTGTGTAAATATAGGCAAATTTTATCGTGTGGTTTGTCTTTAAGGTATTTTTCTGACAAAAACCTAGAATTTTGATGATTTTTATTTTGCTTAAAAATGAATAAAGCTAATGACTATAATTCTCGCCCAATAAGTAGTCCACAACATTCATTACAAGAAAAGCTAAAAACATTTTGAATAAAGGTGTTCAGAAAGATGTTATCAGCTATTTAAATTTTGCAAAATGCTAAAAAATTGAATTACAAAAAACTGACTCATTCAATGTATATTTGTTTTCATTTTATTCAAATATATGGTTGATGAACTAGTCAGTCTGAAAAAATTAGAAAATATTACAGTCAGGACTTGTTGTAATAACATATTTTCTTATTAAAATGTGGGATATTTGTTGTTTAGATACAGTTACCTACCTTAGAATTAAAACTTTGTCATTAAAATGCATTATTATTTATTCATGGACTTGCATACAAGGTTTATTATATTGTTTGAACATAATTATAATGGGCAATATCGATCTTGAAAAGGTTAGCGTATTGATAAACTTCAATGTGTGGCTTTATAGTTCGATCAAATCGTTTACATGTATACCGATTTAATTGACTTGTAAGTCATTAAACTAAAACGTACAGGTAAGTGGACATATACTTGGACCGTAAACATCACTAGTACTAATCAACGCAGACTAAACATAACATGTCTCTTGATTACTGCGTTATGGATTGACAAGTCAATAAATCGGACACTTAAAAAAAATATTTGGATCGGATGGGTCTCGAACCTATGACCTTTGGATTGCTTGTCAACCACTATAGTCAACCACTATACTAACTGCGCTATGAAGGATTATACTAATTCGTATCAACATTTCCTTTATATAAATTTTCTAGTATAAACACGTACGAAAAAAGTCTGTGTCGTCCAGACGCATATCCGCTCGCCCGCAAGACCGACTTCCGGTAGCGAAAGGCCTTAATAGGTAGAACATTACAAATGCGTTATAATTCTTATGTAAGAAATACGAGCCAGACCATAGACTAAACTACAGACGTGTGTGTTGTTTGGAGGGAGTCGTTATAGGTATGCATGTTTACAGGTGAAATCCGGATCAGATTCGTAACGTGTCTATCAAAATGTTCACTTATATGTAACTGTAACCCCTTTACCTTATAGAAGCGCCTTTTAGCGCATTCCGTTTAATCCTCCGCAGAAGAAAATAATTCCAATCTATTCAGTCATGAATATGTATCAGAAGGAAAATTTTCTTAAATCTAGCAAGTGGTAACTTAAAGTAGGCTGAAAGTAAAGCAGAATGAGCCGTAGGGCGCATTCTGCTTTACTTTCAACCTGCTTTAATAAGTCACCTATTTTCAAAACTAGCAACAGGTTATAGGGTAAAGGGTTAAGAAAAAACAACAGACCACAATTTAAGCAGACGATATTGCAGCAGTAATACGCTAGCCACAATTGTTCCGTTTAGAGAACTATGGAAAAGGTCGTTGTAAAGAGGGATTCGTTGTTGGGAATGTCGTTGTAGGGAGGGATCACTACGGTACAGTGGAGAAAACGTTATTCTTTCCCAATAAACGCGTTTACGCTATAACTATTATTTCCTATGCAAACAGTTTGGAGCCAGATCAGACGCCGGGTAACACGGCGTCTGATCAGGCTCCAAACTGTTTGCCACTCAGGTTAAAATGAATAGTTTGAATTTTCTAAATATTGTCATTTTCTCCATTTTAGTGTGTTGCGTTTGTGTTTCGTTTGCGTTTAAACGGGAAAGGATAACGTTTCTCCTTTGTATAGACACAAAAAAAGGCAAACTAAGAAGTGTACAAACAGGACAGCGATTGACGGAAAGTATACAGAAAGAAAAGACAAACAAATAGACTATTGAACTCGAGAGTGTTTTATCTATTTATAGTTATTTGGTTTAAGATTTTTTTTCAGGTTTAAGTAGTGGTGTTGTTGTTGGGGTTTTTTTTTGCTTAAAAACATTTCCTTGGTCCTTTTATCACACTGGTATGGCAAAACGAACGGGCTCCCGCTTAACGCTTCAGTTCCCGTTAATCTAACGTATCGGTTCCCGTTAAAAAAAAGGGCGTCAGTTGTCAAATCGACGCATGTGAGTATACAAATATGATGTTTGTCCTTGGTTATTGTTCGAAATGTAGACCAAGACAACTCTTACGGAGTGTCTAACACACTGATGCATGCATACGTACCATTTATGTATAGGATAAATGCTTGGGGTTGATGTTTAACTTGAAAAAGTTTCTACCGTTACAGCGATTCCTGAAGAAACTGATGCTCATTGACCATAAATTGTTCTGAATAGGCAACACATTCAGCTCTTATCGACACCAAATATGTCCGTCGAGTAGTCTGGATATAATCGTCAACTGCATATAAAAAATAATCCGTTTAGCTATTAAACAAATAAAGATTTTGATTGTTTTTTATTACAAAGAACCACGCTCCAGTTGTGTGTACAACGAACATGCTCCAGAGCAAAATCATAGTAGAGGTGTTTTTTTTCTAAAACTCTAGACCAATTTGAAATTAATATTTGCATCTGAAGTAGAATACCGTCCCCATTGTTATCGTCGGCAATGTTTCGTTATTTTGAAATATAAATCCCTTACTGAGACCGTTTGAATAACGCATAGTGGGCAGCCAGGGCACCCACAATTTTTTAATCCATATTGTCAACATCCGTTATGAATGAAAATAATTTTCAAGCACAGGGCATTATATCTCGTTGCAGGTATAGATAAGGAAACGAAAGCGGATCTTCCACCTGTGCCTGTTATTTATAACATCCCTGTAATGTATCTTTGACCAGACCAAGAACCCCAAGCACGTGAAAATACAGATCTTCATTGGTCTTGAAAATTAATTTCATACCCTCATACTACCTACTCCTATCACTACCACTCCCTACCCCTAATTGTACCACTACCTACTCCTAACACTACTCTGTCTACCCCTAACACTACTCTGTCTACCCCTAACACTACCACTACCTACCCCTAATACTATCACTACCTACTCCTTACACTACTCTACCTACCCCTAATACTATCACTACCTACTCCTAACACTACTCTGTCTACCCCTAACACTACCACTACCTACCCCTAATTGTACCACTACCTACTCCTAACACTACTCTGTCTACCCCTAATACTATCACTACCTATTCCTGACAACCACTACCTACTCCTAACACTACCACTAGCACTACCTACTCCTGACACTACCACTACCTACCCCTAACACTACCACTACCTACTCCTAACACTACTCTACCTACCCCTAATACTATCACTACCTACTCCTAACACTACTCTGTCTACCCCTAATACTATCACTACCTATTCCTGACAACCACTACCTACTCATAACACTACCACTAGCACTACCTACTCCTGACACTACCACTACCTACCCCTAACACTACCACTACCTACTCCTAACACTACTCTACCTACCCCTAATACTATCACTACCTACTCCTAACACTACTCTGTCTACCCCTAATACTACCACTACCCTCTCCTAACACTACTCTACCTACCCCTAATACTATCACTACCTATTCCTGACAACCACTACCTACTCCTAACACTACCACTACCTACGCCTGACACTACTCTACCTACCCCTAATACTACCACTACCTACCCCTTACATTACCACTACCTACTCTTAACACTACTCTACCTACCCCTAATACTATCACTACCTATTCCTAACACTACCACTACCTACTCCTAACACTACTCTACCTACCCCTAATAATATCACTTTCTATTCCTGACAACCACTACCTACTCCTAACACTACCACTACCTACTCCTTACACTACTCTACCTACCCCTAACACTACCTACTCCTAACACCACCACTACCTACTCCTAATACTACCACTACCTACTCCTAACACCACCACTACCTACTCCTAACACTACTCTGTCTACCCCTTATCTTAGCACTCTACTATATATGTACTTTATCTACTTCTAACACTAAAGCTAGATAACTTCTACTACAACAACTACTACTACTACTATTACCCCTGTGGGACAGGAGTAGTGCACGGACAAGGCAAAAAGACACCCAATGTAAACAAATACAAAGGCGTCATTGACTCCCGAATGGGTGTCAGTTCAAAGAAGGCATTGTGCCATACAGTGAAATTGACCTTAAATATATCACGGGGATTATATACAAACACAGTTTTACGTTGGTCAAGTCTCTGCAGAGTGAGTGAAAAAGTTATGAGACAAAAATGGCCTTCAAACTCATTTTGGTTCATTCAAGCGGACGATTGCTTTCATGTGTGTCCTTTAAAAATAACAATCCTATTTAAATATTTATTCGTTTTTATTCTCACCTCTTTAAAGAAGTTAATATTAATAAAATTCTAAATTTGCTTTCCCAAATGTATGCACTCCAAACGGTATGTCCCTGATTTGCATATGAACAAGGTGTTATACCCCCGTGCAGCCAAAACAGTTAAGACTGCCAAAGAGTTATATTTCGTGTGTCTATTGTTGTGGTTGTTTAATCCCTTCACTGCCTTACCCCGAATACGATAGATCTAGTTATTTGCATACAGTGTGGTTCCTGACCAGACGCCGCGTAACTCGGTATTTGATCAGGTTCCAAACTATTTGCAACTAAGATATAGCGTAAGAAAAAAAAACGTATTTCTACATTTTGTTGCATTTCGTTTGCGTTCTTCGCTCATCTCAATAATTCAGGCCCAAATACCTAAAACAAAAACTACATTTGATAAATGAAACCAGACTTCGCGTATCGCTGCTTCTAATAATGGTCTACTGTTTGGCCATGTCCTGCTATGTTTAAAATGTACTAAATGCATTTGCAAGACCCAGTAGTCTACCCAGAATTCCAAGAAGATTGGTTCATGTTTTGGTAACTAATATGATCCACAAGGTAACTTATAACCCGCAAAGGTATTTAGTGTTGAAAGAGTTAATCCCTTCACTGCCTTACCCCGAGTGCGATGGTTATTTGCAAACAGTTTGAATCCTGATCCAAACCACAGGTACTTGACACATACTTTATTATCTATGAACCCCCTAGCTCCCCCCTTAAAAAAAAAAAAAATTTTTTTTTTTTACTATACTTCTATTATAGATACAAGGTAAACAGCGCAATTCGACACCTAGTCTTTACTATCCACTTAAACTGATGCTAAAATAGACTCGATCGCCGATATTCTCTTGTGGTACCCTCGGGAAATGATTAATTTATCAATATCTACTTTTTATTTCATCAAATTCCGTCAAATAACGCCACAGTACGTGAATTATAACGAAAATAAGCTTCAAAAAGTTTTATGTCGTTCTCTTGGTACAGAATTTATTGCCCAAAATAAGGGGTAATCTAGTCGGTTTGCACATTTAACGGCCTTTACGGCTGGAACTTTCACCTAATTTTATTAGAGCAAATGCGTTTGTGTCGGAACATGACCCTCTTCACTATCAGCTATATGAAATATACATGTAATTTGGCACGAAATTGACAAGTGAAAGACTCATTTAATTTTCAATGCCATTTTGAATACCGGAATGAATCGAATGAACGGAGCGATCTCATTGGTCAAAATTAAACAGGTAAAGTTTCTTTTAATTTTGCATTCTATGTAAATTATATAAAACTGATAATATTTCATTTAAAGATGATTTATAATATTTGGTGAAAGTTCCAGTGGCATAGGCCGTTTATTGTGGACAAATAACAGATCACCCCTACATGTACATTCGTTGCTATGTACCAAGAAAACGACAAAAAACTTTTTGATGCTTATTTTCGTTATAATTCACGTACTGTGGCGTTATTTGACGGAATTTGATGAAATAAAAAGTAGATATTGATAAATTGATCTATTCCCGAGGGTACCACAAGAGAATATCGGCGATCGAGTCTATTTTAGCATCAGTTTAAGTGGATAGTAAAGACTAGGTGTCGAATTGCGCTGTTTACCTTGTATCTATAATAGAAGTATAGTAAATAAAAAAAATTTTTTTTTTTTTTTTTAAGCGGGGAGGGGGTTCATAGATAATAAAGTATGTGTCAAGTACCTGTGATCCAAACTGTTTGACACTCATTTCAATATTTCTTAAATCAAAATACCTAAAACTTAAATTTCAGAAATAAAAGCAGACGAAAATTGTTTAAAATTGATGACGTCACGGCAGTGAAGGGGTTAAATGGGTTTATGGTGCCGATGGTTTCATTTTAACAGAACACGGACTTGTTTACCCCTTGGCAATGTAAAATTGGGCGTCGGTTAAATTCAAATTAGCTTCAGTGAAAATATTTAAGTTTTATCTCTTTTCCTACCGTAATATCGTCTGCTTTTAAATTGACGTGTGCAGACACGTCCCTAACGTCTGTTAACAATTTGGATCCCAAAAATGTGGATGCCCTGAGGATAAAAGATCTATATTTTAAACCGGCGATAGCAGTGGATAAGATATTTTATTTCAGATGCAAAGGTTTATTTCAAAATGGTCTAGAGTTTTTGAGAAAAACCATCAACAATGATTTTGATCGGGAGCGTGTTCGTTGTACACACAACTGGAACGTGGTTCGTTTTAATAAAAAACAATCAAAATCTTATTTGTTTAATAGCTAAACGGATTATTTTTTAAATGCAGTTGACGATTATACCCAGACTACTCGACATACATATTTGGTGTCGATAAGAGCTGAATTTGTTGCCTATTCAGAACAATTTATGGTCAATGAGCATCAGTTTCTTCAGAAATCGCCGTAACGGTAGAAAACATCAACCTCAAGCATTTATCCTATAAATAAGTTAACATAGACCTATGCATGCATCAGTGTGTGAGACACTCCGCAAGAGTAATCTTGGTCTACACTTCAAGCAATATCCAAGGACAAACATCATATCTGTATACTCACATGTGTATGTGTCGATTTGACAACTGACGTAATTTTTAACGGGAGCCGATACGTTAGATTACCGGGAACTGAGGCGTTAAGCGGGAGCCCGCTCGTTTTGCCATACCAGGGTGTTTATGGACTACCCCCTACAGTAAAGACGCAGACGACAACACAGCAGTGAAAGCGTAAGAAGCTTAACTAACTCTCTGAAGTAAATATGATAACCATGAAATTAGTAGAATCTACTTTCACTTTCATTTATGTATGAATGGTACGGGTCGTGACGGCCCTTGGTCGTTTCGGCCTAGGCTCATATCCGACCAATTAAATGCTTGAAAACAAACTCAGACTCGACTCAAACGCTTTATAACCTTAGACCTAATACTCACAAGAACTCTGATTAATACAGTGAAGCTCACTTATAACGAAATGAATATACAGTGGTGAATCTGTTATTCTTTCCCAATAAACGCGTTTACGCTAAAACTATTATTTGCAGTGCAAACAGTTTGGAGCCAGATCAGACGCCGGGTAACCCGGCGTCTGATCAGGCTCCAAACTGTTTGCCACCAAGATAAATAAGAATTATCAAAATTGTCCAAAAGTTGTTCTTTTCTACGTTTTAGTGCTTTGCGTTTGCGTACGTTTGCGTTTAAACGGGAAAGAATAGCAGATTCTCCACTGTACATGTAATACAATATTTGTTATATACAAAAGAAAAATCCCCAATACTTAATCAACGAATGGTAAATTTAACGTGAAATCATTATGTAACGACATTTGGACATAATGATAGAAATCAGTCGTTTTGAAGTACTTCGTTATAACCGAACTTCACTGTAAAACATTTACATGTATGTCAGTGTGAACCAGATTGGATCCTGATGAGACACAAACAATAATTCGGTGTCTTATCGGTATCCCGAACTTTTTTGCAAATGTTAAGGTATTCGGACTTGTCTGTTAATGTGATCAAAAGTTGAATCTATGAAACAGCCTTCATCGCCATATTTTTAGCCCATTTGTCACAAAAGAAATTGCGTTTTCTGTTGCTCTAGGCAACAAAGGGACACGACAGTCGCGCGATTTCTCGCAGAAAGTGTGGGGCCATACGTCAGCCTAAATTAGCGCGATCACAAAGCTAAGACGTGTCTGTTTCAGTCACAGATCTGCGGGACAGGAGAAAATTGGAGCCGATGATATCACCATCGTCTTTAGCATGGAGACAGGATCTTTTGAAGAAAGTCATTTAGCCCTTGTCACGCACAGCGTAAATAAGTCTAGTATTTCGAAACAGCTTTGATTCTGATCAGACGCCGAGAAACTCGGCGTCTGATCAGAATCAAAGCTATTTCGAAGATATTAGAATTTTTTGTTAGGAAAAAAATGAATGTTTTGGCTTAAAAGTATTTTTGCAGACGGTAATTTCATAACAGATCATCATTGTTGCGTGATAAAGTTTTAAGGGAAATATTTAATAAGTTGACAGGGCTTGTCAAGACAGGTACACCGGGAGCATGTGAATGGCATTCGTGAGACGTTACACGGATAATGAACATCAGGGTGCACCGAACAATGAGACTAGTCACAACGTTATCTCATCTAATAGCAGACGAGCATGTTGCAGCAATGACGACATGGCATTTTGCACGAGAATTTCACCTTTGACCCGAGCATCTATATTAACCCTTTCCCCAATAGAAGCGCCTTTTAGCGAATTTGATTTATTCCTCCGCCGAAGAAAATAGTTCCAATTTAATCAGTCATGAATATATATTATACTGATTTTTTTCTATATTCTAGCACATGATAGCTTAAAGCAGGCTGAAAGTTAAGCAGAATGCGCCTTAAGGCGCATTCTGCTTTACTTTCAGCCTGCTTTAAGTGGTCACCTATCTTCAATCCTAGAAAAAGGCTATCAGGTAAAGGGTTATGGCGTCCTTTTACAAATAGTGCACTTGTCCTATGCAGACAATGTCGACCCAGACCAGAGGGCTCCTAAAAAGCCCTCTGGTCAGGGTCAGCATTGTTTGTCTATTTGCAATACATGTATATTGTAATAACAACCACACCTTCACTCGACACACACTAACATTAGAACAAACGAGAACGTTAGATACCTTCAATCAGAAAGGTTCTTTAACTCATTGAGCCCTAGTAACGCATATATGCGTCCTTTACCTAATGTGTACCTCTGAAGAGTACACTTGTCCCATGCAAACAGTGAAGTCTCTGATCAGAGGACTCTTGCAGGAGCCCTCTGATCAGGGACTTCACTGTTTGTCATTTTGCAATTTATTACAAATATCCACCCTAAATAGTCTAAAATGGACAAGCCTTTATTGCAAACTGGAATTGTCCATTGAAAGTTTCAGGGGATAATGAGTTAATATATACCTTAAATCAGAAAGGTCATTTAAGCAACGAGTTTTGTAACATTTTCACAACATTTAGATCAAGCACTATAGACACATTCAACAGTGACGTCACAGTTATCACAGAACTTATTTTTATCTTAAAGATTCGTAAACGCTATATAAAACTAAAACCAGTGCTAATCGTTGATTACATGTACATGTATATCTTGTAATACATGTATTATATATATCTCCTGTGTGGAGAAAATAAAACATTGAAATGAATTGATAAATTCCTTACATATATTAGTATACAGAAACCCAAGCTGTAGTACATGTATAACACATGTTATATTAAGCAGCTACTTATTTTCAAAGTTTTTCTTTAAAATTCGGTCTGATCACGTTTAACAATATTGAGTGCAACTCATTTAAGTTTATGACATTTTTTCCTAATAATTTGTGACTTTAAATTAACCACTAAAATGTATTTTACCGATAGCGAAGTGGTAAACCCAACCGCTTCTCACTATGAAAGACCGTTGAGACTACGGTTTGATGCGGGTCGGACTCCTTATGAATTAGTGAATGGTTTTGGACATTTCAATTTCCTTCGGGTATAGTATTAAAGTGCCCCCTCTCTACAACGGCCCTCCCAACAACGAATCCCTTCTTACAACGACCCTGCCGCAGTTCCATAAACATGAGAATTATGTCTAACGCTCTACTGCTGCAATACCGTCTGCTTAAAATTGACGTCTGCTGTTTTTTCTCAAATATACATGTAAGTGGACATTTTCTTAGAATAAATATAACGACGAGTGACAAACAGCTTGAATCCAGATCAGACGCCGCGTAACGCGGCGTCTGATCTGGATTCAAGCTGTTTGCAAATGTAAGTCAATTTCCCTCTCTATAACTACTCTCTCCGAACAACACACACAATCTGTGTCTCCCATTTGGTGTCGTTGTAGAAAGGGAGCGCTGTAGTTTAAATAACCCTATTCACCACCGATGTATCATTGCGTATTGTTATTTTAAATATGTTTTTAGATTAATAATAATAATAATAATAACGACTTTATTTCATGTGGATTACATATTTGGTAACAAACAAACAAACAAACCAATTTTCAATAAGAACAGACCCTGGGTTAAACAGCATGTGATCTGGCTCCAAACTATTTGTAACGGTAGCAAAGTATAGCGTTTTACAACTACATGTATATATAAACTAAAGCAGTTGTACATGTATGTTATTATATTATATTATTAATTTAAAACATATTTGGGAAATGATTGATTGATTGAGTATGGTCTTGCGGCACAATTAGAATGGTCATATTGAAAGAATTGGCACACTTTATTATATAGAGGATATTGAATGAGTGTGTTTTAAGTCGTGAATTTATTGAACGAGTTGGATAAAATCATATGTTGTGAGCCTTGGCGAGCAACATATCATTTTATCCAACGAGTTCAATAAATCCACGACTGAAAACACACGAATGTGATATCCTATTTATCACATAAACACCAAATGACACGAACATCCGAACGGTCTTACTTTCTCTTTTGCCCTCGACTCTTATGAAACGATTCGTCAGATGCGTTATTCGGTTTTATTCATCCGTAGATAAAAACACCTATCAAACTAAAATAAAGAAAATCATCATCAATGTGTTGTGAAAAGACTTCTCTGATACCATATTCAAATTTTAAATTAATATTTAATCTAAAAGTTGTTGTAATGACTAAATATGATCAGTAGACATTTAGATCAGTTTCGTTTTCAAAATAACGTCGTTAGAGCAACATGACGTCATTATCATTGTAACGTCTAAATTTGAAGAAAAAAAACCGGTCTGAGTCACTGTTATTACTAGAGCTCTATGCAGCCTGATTTGCGGGACTGCTCGGAATATGTTTCTAGGACATTTGGGAATGTTTCAATACCTAGTGGTGATCTAAGTTTGTCTAGATTCTCTTAACTGAATTACAGTCGGCGTAGAAATACATTATTTTGGTGATTCGAAAATTAGTATAAAATATAATGCCCAGTGGGCCATACGATTTTTACGGACCTCTTTATTTTGCACGTTTCTGTGATAAATAGAGGATTTTGAATGAGTGTGTGTTCAGTCGTGAATTTATTGAACGAGTTGGATAAAATCATATGTTGCGAGCCTTTCCGAGCAACATATCATTTTATCCAACGAGTTCAATAAATTCACGACTGACCACACACGAATTTGATATCCTATTTATCACATAAACACGAAAATGACACGAAAATCCGAACGGACTTACTTTCATTTTTGCCCTCGGCTCTTAGCAAACGATTCGTCATAGGCGTTATTCGGTTGTATTCATCCGTAGAGAAAAACACCTATCAAACTAAAATAAAGAAAATCAACATCAATGTGTTGTGAAAAGACTTCTCTGATACCATATTCAATTTTTAATTAATATTTAATTTAAAAATTGTTGTAATTGACTAAAAATGATCAGTTGACATTTAGAATCTAGTTTCGTTTTCAAAATAACGTCGTTAGAGCAACATGACGTCATTATCATTGTAACGTCTGAATTTGAAAAACAGTCTGAATCACTGTTAATACTAGAACTCTATGCAGCCTGATTTGCAGCCAGAGTTTGCGGGACTGCTCGGAATAAGGTTTCTAGGACACTTGGGAATGTTTTAATATCTAGTGGTGATCTAAGTTTGTCTAGATTCTCTTTACTGATTTACAGTCGGCGTAGTAGTACAGTATTTTGGTGATTCGAAAATTAGTATAAAATATATGCCCAGTGGGCCATACGATTTTTACGGACCTCTTTATTTTGCACGTTTATGTGATAAATATACACATTAAACCACAGTTTGTAACATATAAAACGGGTGTATACCATAATAAAATATTTCTTTTAAAGTAAAAGAACCTTCGAGATGGTTTGCAATCGGTCATCCGTTCGTCACAAAAGTCCGCCAGTGACTTTAATAACGACTCAATGCTTCCGACACTGGGCACGCACCCGCCATAAATGTGAAATCCGTTAAAACCATAATAGATAACCCACATTTATGCTAATCATATTGTTTTACTAATTAGTAAAACAGTCAGGCACCATTTGCAATTAATCATTTTCATTCTTCTGGGACCTGTCTAACCCGGGCTTTAACTCCACTATTTGTGAACGTGTTAAATCTATTTAACCTTTAGTCAGCAACGAGCAACTAAATTCCTATAAGCAAACTGTTTGGATCCTGATCAGACGCCGAGTAACTCGGCGTCTGACCAGGATCCAAACTGTTTGTTATTTATATTCATATCTTTATAGTGAAATAAGCATGCATATACAAAGATTTCGAAATTTTCGCAGTCAACCGTTGGTATGTTTGTGGTACTGATATCATAGCAGAAAAAGGGCAAAATACAAAAAAAATCGATGAAGCGGATTTTAGTGAAATATAAATTATATTTTGAATAAGTTTGATACTGGTGCCGTTTTTAATTTTCTGGAATGGCCAGTCTTAATCTTTGATGCAATACTTTCCACTTAAGCGTTGCATTTTTAATTGTCTGCAACATTATCAAAGTATCTTGTGCATGTGTTTTGCCCCACAGAGCATCAACATGAATGTCGAATAGTTTGGATTCTGATCAGATAAAATGTTACCTTTTGTTTTGGAATGTCGATTGTGTGAAAAGTAAAAGTTGCAGACTTGTAATGATTTTATAACTCTGTGTAAAATTACGATCCAAGGAGCGAGACCATTTATGACGCTAGTGGCATAATTCGAATAATTTTGGTAGAGATCTATTTTGGAACGCTACGAGTACATATCAACTAGCAAATCTCTTATTTGCCTCATGGTTGATGGCCAACAATCAAAAGTAAAGCATTACAAGTCTGCAACTTTCACTTTTCACACTTTAGGAGCTTTATGTTTAACTGTCAACTTGCCTTAAACTGTCACCTGTCTTTTGCATGTGTATACAATTAATTAGACTTCGTTTTAGTGGTTGTTTCCAATACAAACCGTTTGGAGCCAGATCAGATGACGTGCAACTCTGCGTCTGTTTAGACTCCAAACCGATTGCCACTCAAATTTAAAATAAATCGTGAGCACTTTAAAAAAAAGTCGTTACTCTCTACATTTTAGTGCATTGCGTTTGCGTTTCGACGGGAAAGAATAACGTCTTCACTGTACATAGACATCGAGAGGGTAAATGGCAATAAACGATTGCTCTTTAATGGTCATTATTCAAGTCTTGACAACGAACCAGAATAAATTGTGTTTAAGCGACCGGGTCGCGCGTTCGTGAAATAGATAAAATCGTTCTGACTTTCGAAGAGAAAAGAAATCGAGGTAAGGGTCTGATGCTTTCAACTCCCCATTGACCTTGTTTGTAAGCAGCTACGATCTGTTTTATAAAAATAGGGATCCCCTGCGTTGTTCATCTCGGTTCAACCGAGACGACAATGACATAGGTATTGTTATTCATTCGGCTCATTTAAGGTAATAACGGTCGCAATTTATCTAATCGGGGATGAAATTTTAAATTGATGTCAAAAATAAATAAACATATAGGAAGATGTTTTATTCGCATTTTCCAACCAGATGCTTGATTTTGAACAGAACGAGAACATTTGAGTGATCACTTGGCGCAGGGATCTGCGTTCTTTTCGTGATACAGTAAAACCTCTCTATAATGACAACTGAATTGAGTTTTTATCAGTTTAAAACGAGTTTACAAGGTCTCAATAGAGCAAGGTGACAGAGAAACTTATTTTTAAGGCTTTATGTGTAAGCTCTCTGTTTTACTGACTCCTTGCTTTAAAGCGACTCGCAACCGGATGGTGTACTTGTCAAAATAAAATAAAATACTCAAATAAAAGCAAATTTGTGGCATTATTTGGCTTCTGACATTAAAAAAATATGATCAGTCCAAAAAAGTCTCAAGAATCGTCACCGAATCTTAGTTTTTTTAGATATATTCCATCGTTTTTCAATAGTTTTGCTGTTGTTGTTGCTTCTCTACACGGGCTCTGACATAAACCGGAGCCGAATAATGTAGAATTAAGCGCTACCAGTGAAGTACGTTAATTCACTACCATATATATAGAGAGCGTCCGTGGTCGAGGCGTTAAAGGCGTGTCCTCATTTTTCTTGTTTGTCTCCGCAATGGAGGGTCACGGGTTCGAATCCCACCAGAGCTTCTTCTTTTTTTTTTTGGAAATGCATTTTTTAACAGAATGTATTATCCTAAACTAAATCTTACCCATTTATATAATCATTTGACATATATTTACAAATTACCATTTTTAATGCTAAATCCGGTTGCGAGCCTCTTTAAGCTGTCACCTGTATTTTATACAATCAACAAGCCTCTATTTTAGTGGTAGTTACATGTATAAAGAGGGTTTATAGAGTTTATTCAGATTACAATAAGATATTAATAATGCGTAGATACGGTAATTTTCCGAATTGCTAGCGATATACTGATTTACCAATTAGATCGGATAAAAATCTGCGTCTGCTCGGTGTTAAACTTTTCATCAGTCAAATATAAATTCAGAATGTCTCTCAACAAAATTGTGTGTGGTTGTGTGTACATGTATGTCTCTTTTTTCTCTCTATCAGTTTCAGTGCGAATGTCTGTCTGTGTGTTTGTACCTGTATCTGTATATGTCTTTGTCTATCTGTCTGTCTTTGTTTGTCTGTCTCTGTGTCTCCCTGTCTCCATCTCTCTCTCTCTCTAGCTCTCGGTCTCTTTATCTCTCTCCTTTTTTGGTTCTCACTCCCTCCTCCCATCCCTCTCGCTTCCTCTCTCTATCTGCCCCCCTGTCTCTCTGTATATATCTCTGTCTCTCTATGTCTGTATGTCCGTGTGTGTGTGTGTCCCTCTCTCTCCCTCTCTCTCTTTCTCTCTCTCCCAGTGTATATATCTTCCTCTGAGTTTATCTCTCTATCTCCCCTCGTCCTGATGCCATCCTAAGTTATCTTTCTAACATTTAAACAATTTCCATACTAAATGTTTAATTATGCAATTGTTGCGCCCGTGTAACATACCAATTAATCATCTTTCAATCTACGAATATGCTGGTAGTAAAACCGTTATAATTAGTTTGGGAAAATGACTTTCAATCTTTTGACATCCTGGTTTTTCACGTGGATGGAACTGACTTCCGGCTGCACGGTGCTGTGAAACTTCAATGTTCGTTATATTCGAAATCAATTTCCGCTTTTCAGCGCGTGGAAAAAATGCAATCATAGGAAATGAAATACGGGACCCAAACATTGTTTTGCAGTGTGTAACCCTTAACGTGTCATAATAAACTATGTTTCAAAATTGTTGTTGACGATACTACAGTGGAGAATCTGTTATTCTTTCCCGTTTAAACGCAAAAACGTACGCCAACGCAAAACACTCAAACGTAGAAAAGTACAACTTTTTGACAATTCTGATAATTCATGTTAATCTTGATGGCAAACAGTTTGGAGCCTGATCAGACGCCGGGTTACCCGGCGTCTGATCTGGCTTCAAACTGTTTGCACTGTAAATAATAGTTTTAGCGTAAACGCGTTTATTGGGAAAGAATAACGTTTTCTCCACTGTAGTAATTCCTAGTTTATTTGTTCTAATCTGCAATAAAAACATTTATGTACGACATTTTCCAAAACGTGAGATAGAGATAAATCAAATCAATAATGGTAGATGACAAGTTAAAGCAGGTTAAAATTAAAACAGAAAGCTCCTATAGGAGCTTTCTGTTTTACTTTTAACCTACTTTAACGTGTCATCTACCAAAACATTTTAAAATCAAGCCCTTGTTCGTGAATATGATTTAACTGAAGCAAACGTTTGTTCTGGACCCAAAGTACATACAAGTATATGTGCAATAACACAAACACTCGGACAAGCTAAGGTCTAAAACCTTGTACATAAACAATTTAAACCTCAACACTATTGGTTTCGTTTACGCATAATTTTCTCCGTGAAACTCCATATGAAAATGACCCTTTTCATGTCGACATTAATTCTGTCACGTGAAACAGTTAGAGCAAATTTCCCGACTTACGGGCTTTTTCAATGACATAAATTTTCCCCAGGGTGGTAATTTTTTGTTTGCTGGTATCGTTAAAGAAGAATTATTTGGTAATAGAAAAATCGATGTTGATAAAATTCACTCCTTGTTTTCCTATATATTAGCTCCTTGCCGCAAGGCATTTGCTCAAATGATTCTTGGTTTTTTTCTTTAACATTATTAACAAAGCACTTAAAATAATTCACACATTCATCCCCCGCTGAAAACCAAGGCAGAGTTGAGGGTTATTTTCGCTTCTGAGAAATAACGAGTCGGTTGAATGAGGTACAATGGAGGAGGCTTTATTTTCCCAATAAACGCGTTAACGCTAAAACTATTACTTTGATTGCAAACAGTTTGTGCCAGATCAGACGCCGGGCAACCCGGCGTCTGGTCTGGTTCAAAACTGTTTTCCACTCAGGTTGAATTAAAACGTAGACATATTTCAAAAAATTGTGATTTTCTGCATTGCGTTTGCGTTTCGTTTGCATTTAAACGAGAAAGAATAACGTCATGTTCCTCCTTTTAAACGAAATGAAATGCAAACGTATTTAAATAAATTGTGAAAAACGACAGGTTCATACAAATCTTGAAGATTTAGTTTTTTCTGAGGAGCAAGATGTGTCGGACCTTGTCAATCACTGAGTAACCCAAACTGTTTACCATATACAGTGGAGAAAACGTTATTCTTTCCCAATAAACGCGTTTTCGCTAAAACTATTTTCTCCGCTACAAACAGTTTGGAGCCAGATCAGACGCCGGGTAACCCGGCGTCTGATCAGGCTCCAAATTATTTGCCACCAATATAAACATGAATTATCAGAATTGTCCAAAAGTTGTATTTTTCTACGTTTTAGTGTTTTGCGTTTGCGTACGTTTGCGTTTAAACGGGAAAGAATAACGTTCTCTCCACTGTACAAATACAACTGTTGAACGCCCAGTCAATTAGATTCAAAGGAAATTTAGTTATCGAAATTGGGTTGTACTTCCATAATGCTCAACTATTAGACTGAAACCCTGAAGAAGACACGTACAGTGGAGAATCTGTTATTCTTTCCCGTTTAAACGCAAACGTACGCAAACGCAAAGCACTAAAACGCAGAAAAGTACAACTTTTGGATAATTCTGATATTTCATGTTTATCTTGGTGGCAAACAGTTCGGAGCCTGATCAGACGCCGGGTAACCCGGCGTCTGATCTGGCTCCAAACTGTTTGCATTGCAAATAATAGTTTTAGCGTAAACGCGTTTATTGGGAAAGAATAACAGATTCCCCACTGTACCAGTTGACATGTAACTTCTTTTCCACTGTACATAGTGTTTCTTTTCATACCGTGACTATATGGAGAAGACGTGTTTCTTTCTCGTTTAAGCAATGCAGTATAATAGTGAAAATGGCAGCTTTTAACAATCTGACTACATGTAATTTAGCAAATATGTTTGAAGCCTGATCAGATGCTGGGTTACATGTACACTGAGTCTGATCTTGCCCCAAACTGTTTGCAACGGATATACATGTACCCGGAAGCGTTTTAAGCATATCTTAAATGCGTTTGTTTGGAATGTATAACGTCTTTTCCATCGTAAAAACATGTATTTTGTTTATTTTGTCTGTACATGTATATAGTGTAGGATGGGTAGATTGCACGAGGTAAGTTGCTCCATGAATTTTAAATTTTATAGCAAGATTCGGTTTCTCTGGGACAGTTTTATAACTTAAATACACCAATATGATATCAATTTTATTACTTAAATATCTAGTTCCGACACCCTACCTTATGATAAAGTCCCCTAATTCTGTAACCTGACCGCCGGGGATGACCCGTCACGCCATCGGTCTCGAGTTTGATACCCCTCAAAATTTGTACACTGCAACCCCTCTAAATCAGCCAACCAGGAAAGAAAAAAATTGGGATTTATGAAGGCATATATGCTTAATGCAAGATGAATGTAGGGCAGAAAGCTCCTAAAAAAGATGGTGCATTACATTTACACTGTATTAAGCTGCAACCTGTCTTATACATGTACATGTATACATGTAGACAGACACTGAAACCTTCAGTGGAGACGATGTTATTCTTTCCCGGTTAAACGCAAGTTTTTGACAAGTCTGTATGCTTAATTTTATCTAAATCTGAATAGCAACCAGTTTGGAGCATGATCAGACGCCATGTAACTCAGCGTCTGATCTGTCTCCAATCTGTTTGAAGTGGAAATGACAAACGCGTATAGTGAGAAAAAAACAATGTCTTATCCACTGTATCTGTATGCCTCAAGCGTCTATTGGTACAGTGGATATTCTGTTATTCTTTCCCGTTTAAACGCAAACGTACGCAAACGCAAAACACTAAAACGTAGAAAAGTACAACTTTTTGAAAATTCTGATAATTCATGTTTATCTTGGTGGCAAACAGTTTGGAGCCTGATCAGACACCGGGTTACCCGGCGTCTGATCTGGCTCCAAACTATTTGCATTGCAAATAATAGTTTTAGCGTAAACGCGTTTATTGGGAAAGAATAACGTTTTCTCCACTGTAGATATTTTACTGTATTGCTGAGCATAGCTCTCAACAAAACTGTTTACCTTCAAAATTTTCTTCGGCATTTTTAGATTGCATCTTTTACTACAATATCTTCTGATGATATTGAATCGTTATGTGTTGTGCCAGCTTGGTGTTGATTAGATATCAAGTCATAGGGATTTGTTTAGAATCCAAATTTGTAAAAATGATGACCTTTATGTTAAAACGTAATCCGTTACTATATACATGTCTGCAGAGGTCTGCTATATAACAATGTATAAACTGTGATATTAGATTTTAATGCAATTTGTATTTAACAGTGGTGAAAATGTCCGTTTTAGTGTAAATAATGTTGTATTGTTTTATTACCTAGTATGTGTTCATTTTGATAACATTATGATAGTCTCTTATAATTCATAATTGAATGACATGGGTCATTGACATGTATATATAGATGTTAACTAATTGTATGTATGCTGTATCCATGATGAGACTTGAATAAAGATATTATATTCTAGTATTGAAAATAGATGGCCACTTAAAGCAAAGCAGGTGGACAGTACAAGCAGAATGCGCATTATGTCTCACTTTCAAACCTGCTTTAAGGTACCATCTGCTATAATATAGAATATTATTTTTATTTTACTTGTGTATGCCTGTAAAAAAACAAAAAAAAACAACAACATGTACGTGATATGTAAATAGATACATTTATTACGCGTACATTGTTAATCGGTGTGAAAACATCCGTAATCAAAGTACATGGATATACGAGCTTAGTCGCTTTAAAAACTCTAATGCTGTGCATCATATAATTATGCTACAGTTGAAAGATGTTACTATTTACCGTTTAAACGTAAACAAAACGCAAACGCATTGCAAGAAAATGGAGAAAATAACAACTTTGCGGCATTTCTGACCATCTATTTATAGATCTAGAGGGCAAACAGTTGGAGCACAATCAGACGCCGGATCATTCGGCATCTGACCAAGCTCAAAACTGTTTGCAGGAGCTTTCTGGTTAACGTTCACCTTGCTTTAAGTTGTTATCTGTATTTTATACAATCTATTGGCCTTCTTTTTAGTGGTCGTATTAGAAAGGTTTTATTGTACGCGTGTACTTGTTTCAGTACAATGCTCTTAATTGGGAAAGAATACCTTCTTTTACCCTGTAAATTTATCAGACAGAGAAACAAACATAAAACAGAGACAGACAGAAAGAGACAGTGAAAGACATACATGGTATTTCATAATATATACCACCGTTTTGCAGTCTCACGTGCATTTTCAACATTTTTAATATGTGTAAAAATGAAAGTAACTAAATGATAGGAGACAAAACAAAGTATCGTTTGATACCGAACATCAACATGTTGTCTTGAAACGCTCACCGTAAATATATGTGAGTCAATAGTACATACATGTATAGACAGAAATACCGACATACAGACAGACGTACAACAAGCAGACAGAAAACTTCATAACTAGAGAGAAACATACACACATTCACAGATACTTTATCAGCAGCTGTTTAAGTACATGTATATACATTCCCATTTAAACGCAAACGAAACGCAAACGCAAAGCACTATTTAAAATGTAGAAAATTACCATTTTTTGTAAATTCTGACTATTTATTTTAATTTGAGCGGCAAACAGTTTGGAGCCTGATCAGACGCCGGGTTACCGGCGTCTGATCTGGATCCAAATTGTTTGAAAAGGAAATAATAGTTTTAGCGTAAACGCGTTTATTGGGAAAGAATAGCGTTTTCTCCACTGTAGATCAATACACACTACATGTATAATAATGATATCAAATCATATCAATAACTTGAGTAAAGGGCATTGGTCGCACGGTTCTTACTAATTTCTCTTCGAGAGATATCACCTGCGAAAACTGATGTTTACAAATGATGCATTGTGTTTTATCAGACCCTCAATGGCTTCCTGAAGAGCGTTCTATAATCCATTGTGATACAGTCGGACTTGTTATATACGAGCATTCAATACTCTGGCGATTTACACGTCTTAAATACAAGCATCAGCTTAATATAAGACAAAAGCAAAGCAGAAAGCTCCTATAGGAGCTTTCTGCTTTACTTTCGACCTATATTAAGCCGTCACCTGTTTAAGAACCCCAAGTTTCCCTCAACGGCTGACCGGTAAATACATGTTGAATTGTATTGATATTACAATCACATGTCACTCCTTGGTTTTAAGATCTGGCATAGGTCGTACATCTTAATCAAGAGTGGACAGTTTTCCACCTGCGCAAACTATTATTTCTTTTTCCTCTTTTATACTTTCATTGCCTTTATCATCTAGTTAGAATTTTTATCTGTTTTTTTTTTAATTTATTTTTTTGCTTTCTAAGTTATGTTTTCCAGATTTAGACTGATGCAATGAAAATGATCCTGACCAGTTGCAGAGTGTCTTGTGGTAAGCATACAGTATGGTTATAATTTAATGTGCGGTGTCGCCTTTTGTGCATGGAGGCTTGAAATTTTTTGATTTATCACCAGTATATTACATTTGTAACCCATTTGTGCCAACGATCCCATATATGGGACATAGGCAAACAGTGTCGAGTCGGACCAGAGTCTATACTGTATGCTGATAGGAATTTCAATTTAAAGCAAAATGAACATGTAAAATTTGACCAGGCATCCCTTTGATAAAAAGGACTTACATGTATCCAATATATAAACATGGAAGAACCCACTGGGCGTAAATGGGTTAATTCTGGCAATCTTCTCGTGCATATGCCGTCTTGAGCTTTTACGTGCAAGTATTTCTATGCTAATGGCGACTTTGCAAACAATTTGGATCCTGACCAGACTTTCACTTTCATTTTTAGGTATATATGAGACAGATTTGCCCTCAGACTACGTGTACTTTAAAAGACAATGGATCATTTTAAGCAGGTTGGAAGCAATAAGGAGAGTTAACCTTTTCCTCCATAGAAGAGCCTTTGAGTGCCCCTTCCTAAACCTCTCTCATACAGTGGATAATCTGTTATTCTTACCCGTTTAAACGCAAACGTAAGCAAACGCAAAGCACTAAAACGTAGAAAAGAACAACTTTTGGCCATTTCTGATAATTCTTGTTTATCTTGGTGGCAAACAGTTTGGAGCCTGATCAGACGCCGGGTTACCCGGCGTCTGATCTGGCTCCAAACCGTTTGCACTGCAAATAATAGTTTTAGCGTAAACGCGTTTATTGGGAAAGAATAACACATTCTCCACTGTAGAAGCACCACAATTGAGTATTCAGTTATTGTTTTGAGTAAAGGTGGCAGCTTAAAGCAATGTGAAAGTAAAGCAAAACACTCCTAAAGTAACTTTCTTGTTTACTTTTAGCTTGCTTTACGCATTAATTGTTGGATATAATCTAAGTGATTTTCAGATATTGGCTATAGAGTAAAAGCTTAACCCTTTACCCTATAAATACGTCTTTTTTGCCTTTACTTTATTCCTCCACTTATAATAATATGTCCAATTTATGCAGTCATGTAAAGGTACATGTACAATAAAAATATTTTCTATATCCTATCAGATAGTAGCTAGCTCATATCAGGTTGAAAGTAACGCAGAATGCGCCATAATGCGTCAACTATTTTCAATGCTAGAAACAGGTTATCAGGTAATGGGTTAAAGAGGGGACACACTCTAATTTTGGCTGTCGCAACAAATGAAGTGTCAGAAATCAATGGTGAGATTTCTTTACAAGACACGTAGGGTTTGTTTTTGTTTCTTGTTTTCTTTCTTTCATCTATTTTAACTTTTGTTATCTCTTCATCGATGTCACAGGGGACAGTGATAGTCTTCAGGAAAACTAACTGACTGGAAAATAGAGGTGGATAATAACAGGACACGGTGATTTACCCTATAGAAAATATCTCACAACAAGGATAAGTGAACGACTTCCTAACCCATTTATGCCCACGGTCCCATATATGGTGCATAGGCAAACAGTGTAGACTCTGATCAGACGCCGCATTATACGGCGTCTGAATAGAGTCTACACTGTTTGCTGATATGCATTTCAATATAAAACAAAATGAAAATGAAAATTTTGACCAGGCATCCCTTTGATAAAAAATGGACTTATCCAATATATAAAACATGGAAAAACCCACTGGGCTCAAATGGATTAAGCGAACGACTTCTTCACCTTCAACTTCTCACTGCCTTGCACAGAGTACTATGGTTATTTGCAAACAGTTTCGGTCCTGATCTTCATTTACTCTTCAACAGATCTGTCACAACAGGGTTAAGTGCATCACAACTTAACCTTATGTACAGTGGAGAATCTGTTATTCTTTCCCGTTTAAACGCAAACGTACGCAAACGCAAAGCGCTAAAACGTAGAAAAGAACAACTTTTGGTCAATTCTGATATTTCATGTTTATCTTGGTGGCAAACAGTTTGGAGCCTAATCAGACGCCGGGTTACCCGGCGTCTGATCTGGCTCCAAACTGTTTGCACTGCAAATAATAGTTTTAGCGTAAACGCGTTTATTGGGAAAGAATAACACAGTCTCCACTGTATTTTACTGCCATGGCTTCATCAATCTTCAACAATTATCGTCTGCTTTTATTTCTAAAATATAAATCTAAGGTAATTTGACTTAAGAAATATATACATGTAACTGGGTATCAAACAGTTGGGAATCTGATCGGACACCGGAAGTCCGTCATTCATTTTTAGATGTAACCGACTTTCGCTGGCAGATTTGAACATTATAGGAGTTAGAATGTGGAGTAGAAAGTCAAACAGTGTTCTTGCAAAATCTTGACGTTTTTTTTTAACATCTACAGTATTTGAAAGGAAAAACAACTACATGTTTACATTTAAAAACACTTCAGAAATAAACGTTAACAACCTGTAATTGTAATCACGACTGGAATCGGAATTTCGTTTAGATTCAGGTCTATTCGGTGCCTGATCTAAAGTCAATCTAATCGATATTCGTTTTATCGTTCTTTGCATTAAAAACGATTTATGTATAAAGCTTAAATTTGATTCTTTATAACAGACGATAAAGTTAATGTTACGATAATTCCGCAAGCCTTTTGGTTTGGTTAAGACGTCATATGCTTTATACAATTGTCGTCTGTTTTAATTTCAGGTATTTTAATTTTAAAAAAATTGAAATCGGAGCGGCAAACAGTTTGAATCATGATCAGACGCCGCGTTACGCGGCGTCTGACCACTATCCAAACAGTTTTCATTTTGGAGCGTCTGATCAGGATCCAAACTGTTTGCAAATAATCGTTGTGATCGAGATACATGTAGGCAGTGAAGGGGTTAAATTTAGGATAGGGTTGGGTATTTGCCTGCTACTGTAGGCTTAACCAGTATGTGCCAACAGTTTGGATACAGACCAAAAGCCGAATTACCCAAGATAGTGCTGACCACAAAATTAATTTTGTTGCAGATTTTTTGTGTACATGTGTAGCAGGCGAACGGTTAACTCTTTCACTGCCATGACGTCATTATTTTGTCGTCTGCTTTAGTTCTCAAATTCAAATTATGGGTATCGTGACAAAAATATTGAAATGTGTCTCAAACAGTTTGGATCCTGATCAGACGCCGTCTGATAAGGACCCAGACTACAGTTGAAACTCGATACAACGAACTCGCTTAATTCGATCAGTCCAGTATTTCGTAAGTTTATTTTTGATAAGTCGATCTCGTTTTTAAAAGTCGAACATACCCATATTTCAAAGTCAAAACGTTTTAACTTTGAAATATGGGTATATTCGAAGTAACGCGAGTTCGTAGAATCGAGTTTTTGCTGTATTTGCAAATATATATTGTACCCCGGGAAAGGCAGTGAAGAGTTAATGGGTTGATAGCACATTTTGTTTATTAACTAAACAAAACGTCGGCAATTGGAAAATTAGCCAGTGTCAACGAGATTGTTGAAAGTAACAATTTACGGACAGATACTGTCTAATTATCATAAACGAAGGAACAAGACACGGGATCCGATCACAAAACTTGATACCATTAGTCGTAATAGAAGACGACTAGGTGTTGAAGGGGGCATTTGTTCGTTACACTTGTAACACGGTAAATCGTTGTTTAAAATATACGCTAATGATAGGGCCGGGATGGGGTCGCTAATATTTAAATGTAAGCGCAACACCCACTTTTCAAAGCCTGAATAAGTCAACTGTCGGTAAAGACTATCTCTCACTAATGCTTTTATACAAATGTATATGTCTTTAAAACTAAATCACCATTCAACAACGTCCCACAAAGTGGAAGACGTTATTCGTTCGTAATAAATGTAAACATGCTTGTATTAAAGCAAGCGTGTCCATTGCAAACAGTTTTGAGCCTGATCAGAAGTCGGAAAATAGTGACACCTAAATGTTTGCCAATCAAAGTTTAATGAAATTGTTATCATTTTAATTAAAACATCGTTTTTAACATTTAATTGCTTCTTTTAAACGGTAAACGCTAGACTGCATCACCCACTGTATACCACTTAAAAGAAGACCATCTGGTACATGTAGTGCAACATCGTATGTTGAAGCATGTTGGAAGTAAAGCAGAATTAATTTATAGAAGTTTTGTGTTTAACCCATTTGTGCCCACGATCCCATATATGAGACATACATGTATGCAAACAGTGTAGACTCTGATCAGAGTCTACACTGTTTGCTGATAGGAATTTCAATATAAAACAAAAATGAAAATGAAAATTTTGACCAGGCATCCCTTTGATAAAAAAATTGACTAATCCAATATATAAACATGGAAGAATCCATTGGGCGTAAATGGATTAATAGTTTCCCCGATAGGAACGCCTTTTAGTATTTCTCCACTGTGCATGTACAACCCTTTAATGTCTTATTGTTTTAGCCCGTGTAGAACTAAATCATCCACCAATCCATGATGGTGTGGCTACAGTGCTCCCTCCTTACAACGGCCCTCCCAACAACGACTCCCTCCGAACAACGTCTCTTGCCGCAGTTCCCTAAACAGGACACTTGTGTCATACGCTTTTACTGATGTAATATTGTCTGCTTAAAGTTGTCGTATGCTGTTTTTCTCAAAGTTACATATTGAACATTTTGACAGAACTTTTTTTATTAATGCCGAGTGACAAACAGCTTGAATTCATTTCAGACGCCGCGTTACGCTGTTTGCAAATGTAAACCAATTTCCCTCCTTATAACGACTCCCTCCGAACAACGAACATAATGTTTGTCTCCCAATGGGTGTCGTCGTAGAGAGGGAGCACTGTATTTTAAATTGTTTTGCGATGCAATGAGCGTGCTTACATGTATGTGTACATACTGATGTCTAAAGTGGAGTAGAACTATTATTTTCCAATTACATGTATGTAAAACAATTACATGTAAATCCATTGTAAAGTGTTTAGGAAGTAGACAAGACTTCAAAGAACTTTGTTTTGATCAGACTCCAAAGCGTTTATCACCAAGATTTTAATAACTCATCAAAACTTTCGAAGCACTACAGTGGAGAATCTGTTATTCTTTCCCAATAAACGCGTTTACGCTAAAACTATTATTTGCAGTGCAAACAGTTTGGAGCCAGATCAGACACCGGGTAACCCGGCGTCTGATCAGGCTCCAAACTGTGTGCCACCAAGATAAACAAGAATTATCAGAAATGTCCAAAAGTTGTTCTTTTCTACGTTTTAGTGATTTGCGTTTTTGCGTACGTTTGCGTTTAAACGGGAAAGAATAACAGATTCTCCGCTGTATAAGTTTCTAAAGTCTTTGGCAATGCATTTATTACACCATTACTCAATGCAAACACTTTTTAAAACATTTAATTTATTCCTTCACTGAAAAAATAGTTTATTTTATACAATTATGAATATGTATTGTAAGAAATATATTTTAAATACTTGAAGACGATAGCTTAAAGCATGCTGAAAGTAAAGCAGAATGCGCCTGAATGCGCATTCTGCTTTACTTTCAACCTGTTTTAAGTGGTCATCTGTCTAGAACTAGTTTAGAATTTTGCTATGGAGTAATAGGATAAACGGGAAAATAGCGTCCTCTCAACTTTTAACTTGCTCACCAAATAACTTGTAATTGACAATCCCAGTATCCAATTACAGTGGAGAATCTGTTATTCTTTTCCAATAAACGCGTTTACGCTAAAACTATTATTTGCAGTGCAAACAATTTGGAGCCAGATCAGACGCCGGGTAACCCGGCGTCTGATCAGGCTCAAAACTGTTTGCCACCAAGATAAACATGAAATATCAGCATTGTCCAAAAGTTGTACTTTTCTACGTTTTAGTGCTTTGCGTTTGCGTACGTTTGCGTTTAAACGGGAAAGAATAACAGATTCTCCACTGTAAGTCTAGCCCATTCATGGCGATTTATGGTGTTACATGTATCTGCAATAAATTGTAAGATAATAAACAGTGCAGGCCCTCATTAAAGCGCCCCTTACGACCCCTCTGATCTGGGTCTACACTGTTTGAATAGGCCAAATGTACTTCATACAGGTACACTGTGTTTGAAAGACAAGTCGCTAAGATTGAAAGTGGTTTATCAATAACAATACAATTCACGTTAGCTTAGCATTTTTCAAACTGCCAACTCATGTTTTATCCAGTAATATTGAAGGTCACAATATTTCAAGATTTCAATTTTATCAAAAGCATGTCTCACGGATATTTTATACCAAGTTCTTATTTCATGTCACAAAGACAGACTACTTAAAGAGTTTTATAAGTATGCCAATATTTAAGCATTGTAAACTGAATAAGTTTTAATTGCAGGCGATACATTGTTTTGCTTTTAATGTCATGATTTTTTTTTTACTAAAATGTAAATTTGTCAATATCTGCAGAAATCTTTACTTTCACGAGTACGTTTTAATCATTTTATAACTTCGTCGCCAAACTTATTGTCCGTGAAACCCCTTCTGCATGTTGCGATATCGTCAGCGTTTTCACTGCTTTCTGCATGCATGCTTGCGTTCAATTCAGATTACAGTTGAAAAGATGTTATTCTTTCCCAATAAACGCGTTTATGCTAAACTTTGACTGTTATATCCAGAGCAAACAGTGTGCGTTTGCGTTTCGTTTGCGTTTAAACAAAATAGAGCAATGTCTGTTTCCACTGTATGTCAGCTTACCTGAGATATTTATATATACGAGTGTACAGTGGAGAACCCATTATTCTTTCCCAATAAGCGCGTTTATGCTAAATATGTTATTCCAATGTAAACATTTTGGAGCTAGATCAGACGCCGGGTAACCCGGCGTCTGATCAGGCTACATATTGTTTGCCGATCAGGTTAAAATCAAAATTCAGAATGGTCAAGAAATTGTTATTTTCCTCATTTTTTTTGCAATGTGTTTGCGTTTCGTTTGCGTTTAAACGGGAAAATGAGGGTTTCTCCACTTTAAGGTACTTCGCAGGTGCGCTTAATTTCCATACAAGGTGTTATGAAACTTTTCATAAAGAATGATAATAGCCTAATAATATAATCAAAATTTATCGTGTGGTTTGTCTTTTAGGTCTCTTTTTCTGACAAAAATTTGTTTTTCTCATAAATAAATAAAGCTAATGACTATAAGTCTCGCCCAATAAGTAGTCTACAATATTCATTACAAGAAAAGCTAAAAACATTTTGAATAAAGGTATTCAGAAAGATGTTATCAGCTATTTAAATTTTGCAAAATGCTAAAACATTGAATTACAAAAATCTGACTCATTCAATGTATATTTGTTTTCATTTTATTCAAATATATGGTTGATGAAATAGTTAGTCTGAAAAATTAGAAAATATTACAGTCAGGATTTGTTGTAATAACAGATTTTCTTATTAAAATGTGTGATATTTGAAGTTGAGATACAGTTACCTACCTTAAAATTAAAATTCTGTCATTAAAATGCATTTTTATTTATTCATGGACTTGCATACAAGATTAATTATATTGTCTTAACATAATAATAATGGGCAATATCGATATTGAAAAGGTTGACGTATTGATAAGCTTCAATTTATGGCTTTATAGTTCGATCAAATCGTAAACATGTATACCGATTTTATTGACTTGTAAGTCATTAAACTAAAACGTACATGTAAGTGGAAATATAATTGGACCGTATATAACATCACATATTCTAATCAACGAAGACAAAACATAGCATGTCCCTTGATCACTGCGTTATGGATTGAGAAGTCAATATATCGGACACTTAAAAATAATATTTGGATCATATGGGTCTCGAACCTATGGCCTTTGAATTCCTAGTCAATCACTTTACTGACTGCGCTATGAAGGATTATACTAAATCGTATCAACATTTCCTTTATATAAATTTTCTAGTATAAGCACGTACGGAAAAAGTCTGTGTCGTCAAGACGCATATCCGCTCGCCCGCAAGATCAACTTCCGTATGCGAAAGGCCTTAACCATAACCCTTTCATGATCTTATTTATCGTGGTAATTTTACCCCTTCACTGCCATATTGTCGTCTGCTTGTACATGTATATTGGTATCTGCAATATCGTTTCAAAGTTAGATTTTAGGCAGTATAATTGATGTTATTTCAAAACAAGTGGCAAACAGTTTTGATCCTAATCAGACGCTGCATTATGCGGTGTCTCAGCAGGATCAAAACTGTTTGCAAAAGCGCTTAATGACGTTATTGAGAGTGAAAGGTTTAGGTGCGTTCCGTCAGTCGTCAATTTACAGTTGGGAAGCCGTTATTCTTTTCTGCATATTAAACAAAACTATTCACAAGTGCAATTCAAAAATAATATAGAAAATGACAACTTTTTGACAATTATTATACGAGTATCTTTTATTGTTGCTGCATTAAATTTGGAGACTAATCAGACGCTTGGTAATGCAACGTCTAATCTAAATTCAAACTGCATCTGCTCAAACTGACCAATCAAAACATTGACAACGATCTCACAATCAACTCAAAAACTTTATAATCTTGGACGATGCTTTCAATGCACATTCCTTTGACCGACTTATAAACCACTATAAGACACAAACCTCTCTGAACCGGAACAGTTCGGTTTTCAGAGGTCTGTTAAATAACATGTCCTGTTTTAGCTTGTGAGGCGAAGAGTGTATTCAATCGGATGAGACGAATTGAACACATCTACCCTCCGTTAATCAAATAGAATTGCCCCCAATTACAATTATCTCCCATATCTGTTCGATATAATGACTAAATTAACTTTTCTATTGCCAAATATCTTCAACTGATTTGTGATTACGTGTAGTCAATTTAAATTGTTAGAGCCTTAGCTTGAATTCTTAGCGTGAGATACAGTGGAGAATCTGCTATTCTTTCCCGTTTAAACGCAAACGTACGCAAACGCAAAGCACTAAAACGTAGAAAAGAACAACTTTTTGACAATTCTGATAATTCTTGTTTATCTTGGTGGCAAACAGTTTGGAGCCTGATCAGACGCCGGGTTACCCGGCGTCTGATCTGGCTCCAAACTGTTTGCACTGCAAATAATAGTTTTAGCGTAGACGCGTTTATTGGGAAAGAATAACAGATTCTCCACTGTAACTTTATAATAAAGTTTAACCCTTTCACTACTATGACGTCATCTGCTTCAAATAATTGTCGTCTGCTTTTATTTCTCAAATTTAAATGTTACGTATTTAGACTCAAGAATTATTGAAAGGAGTGTCGAACAGTTCGGATCCTGGGGCCCGTTTCATAAAACTCCTTAAGACAAATGTTGTTGTAAGTCAAAACTTAAAAATACATTTAATTTCTGACTTCTCTATCTAATCCTGTCTTGTGACATCTCTTTGGAATCGTATTTTCAAGACGATTCCAAAAAGTATGTCACCAGACAGGATTAGATGGAGCAATTAATAATAATTGAGACTTTTATAATCTGACTACCCGGCGTCTGATCAGGAACTAAGCTGTTTGCAATTCACCATCGTACCCCAGGTAAGGCGCTATAAAGGGATTAAACATGAATTATCAGAATTGTCCAAAAGTTGTACTTTTCTACGTTTTAGTGCTTTGCGTTTGCGTACGTTTGCGTTTAAATGGGAAAGAATAACAGATTCTCCACTGTAACTGTATGCAGTGAAAATAAAAACGGTAGCGTCAACGCGATTAGTGAGAAAAAATAACGTCTTCTCCACTGTACGAAATGGTTAAGAAACAGAATGGTTGTTTTATAAATGTCCGTTTAAGAAAGTATCTACTGTACAGTGGAGAATCTGTTATTCTTTCCCAAAAAACGCGTTTACGCTAAAACTATTATTTGCAGTGCAAACAGTTTGGAGCCAGATCAGACACCGGGATACCCGGCGTCTGATCAGGCTCCAAACTGTTTGCCACCAAGATAAACAAGAATTACCAGAATTGTCCAAAAGTTGTTTTTTTCTACGTTTTAGTGCTTTGCGTTTGCGTACGTTTGCGTTTAAACGGGAAAGAATAACAGATTATCCACTGTAGTTCAATCAGGTTTGAAAATTACCTGTCTTATTATAATCTAATTTCAAACGTTTTGTAAGAGATCACCGCTAAGATGATTGTCAAACTATTTCAGAAAAGTGCAAATAATAGCGATTGATTTATGATAAAAGTTCAAATATTATCATTTTCATATGTACATGTAATATACAATTATTGTTCAGTAAAACGTTCTTAGTTTCATGTAAGGATTGGCAACTTATATTATGTTGTGACAGTTAAACTTAAGTTAAGCGACGATATGTTGAAACAAATTTTAACGATAAATTCCGTTTTAAAACACGTAACTGTTTAACCCCTTTGTGTCTATAAAAGGGACTGGCAAACAGTGTAGACTCTGATCGGACGCCGCATATTACGGCGTCTGATCAGAGTCTACACTGTTTACTGATAGGAATTTCAAAACAAAACACAACGAAAATAAGATTTTAGACCAGACACCCCTTCTTTAAAAAAGGACGAATCAAATATATAGCATGGAAGAACCCACCAGGCATAAATGAGTATATATTATTTATGTTATTTATGTTAAAATTGGTGGTGACTTATAGGCCCACTGGGCCGGGTGCAAATTGTTGTATTTAAACAATATTTTGTTAAAAACATTTTGTACTATTCACATGTCACAATAATAAAATATTTACTTACTTACTTACTTACTTATTATTTGACATAAATAATGAAGAATAATGCTTTCTGCATTAATCCTCAACTGTAACCTGTCCAAATGACGAAATGTGATAAGCCGATTGTCAGTCCCATAACCCCATAAGTTCGCCTTTTTGCGCCTTTGATTTATACCTCCACTGAAAGATATAGTTCGAATTAATACATGCATGGCGATGCACCATGATTAAGGTTTTCTACATCTTACGTGTAGCAGATTGAAGCTTAAAGCAGACTGAAAGTGAAGCAGAATGTGTCTTAAGGCGCATTCTGCTTTACTTTCAGTGTGTTTGTTAAAGTGGTCACTATCTTCAATACTAAAAAAGGGCAAGGGGACAAGAGTTTCATTCGGACTTATCCGTATTTCGAAGCTAAAACGTATCTAAGACAGGTTTTAATTTGAAATAAGGGTACGTTCGATTGATGTGATCTCGCGATATTGAATTGCAACTGACGAAATACGGGGCAGTGCGACTTAAGCGAGTTTGAAATACCGGGATTTAACGCCTTCTCTTCCCCACCCCGAGTACAATAGTTATTTGCAAACAGTTTGGATCCTGATCAGACGCCACGTAACGCGGCGTCTGATCAGGATCTAAATTGTTCGACACTCGTTTCAATTTTTCTTAAGTCAAAATAACTAAAAATTGTTTTTTAGAAATAGAAGCAGACGACAATTGTTTATTTTTGATGACGTCATGGCAGTGAAGAGGTTAACTGTAACTCTTGTCAATGATTGATTGATACAAGTAAAGTAAAACCTTTGTACAGTGGAGAATGTGTTATTCTTTCCCAATAAACGCGTTTACGCTAAAACTATTATTTGCAGTGCAAACAGTTTGGAGCCAGATCAGACGCCGGGTAACCCGGCGTCTGATTAGGCTCCAAACTGTTTGCCACCAAGATAAACATGAAATATCAGAATTGACCAAAAGTTGTTCTTTTCTACGTTCTAGAGCTTTGCGTTTGCGTGCGTTTGCGTTTAAACGGGAAAGAATAACAGATTATCCACTGTATTACGACAACGCCATTGCGTTAATCATTAGGAGCCCGTTTCATAAAATACAAAAGTCTGAATTATTATCTGCTTCTCTATCCAATCCTGTCTTGTGACATTTTTTTGGAATCGTCTTGAAAAGACGATTCCAAAGAGATGTCACTAGGCAGGATTAGACAGAGAAATCAGAAATCAAATGTATATCTAAGATTTGACTTACGACCGTTTTTGTCGTCCGAAGATTTACGAAACGGGACCCTGGTGTTTACGACAGATGACTGCTGTTCAAAAGGAAGGTGACAGTAAAACAGAAAACTCCTTTAGGGGGTTTCTGTTTGACACTCAATTGACATTCGTTTTAATGGTCGTAAATCTAAGCAAGCAATTGCCTGAGACCGATATCAGACTCAGCTGAAACCCTTTGTATACAAGTAATTCGGCATCATGTCCAGATCTTAAATATTTTCCTCTTTGTTCATATTTTTTTTAAACAAACAGGGTGGATGATTCGGTGAATGTAAAAATATGTCCACGTATAAAGATAAGTGTGAGTTTTTTTTTTTTAATCTAACTGTTCATTTATGTCGATGGAATTGGACACTTTTTACCATGCACGGCTGCCATAATTTGATCATTAAAAATCCTCAGAGTTCTAAAGTTTCTATTTCTCTAGCGCGTTTACCTAAAGCAGGTTGACAGTAAAGCAGAATGTGCCTTAAGGCGCATTCTGCTTTACTTTCGACCTGCTTTATTCTACTGTTTGCTAGGATTAAAATCTGAAGATATCGGAAGAAGCAGGAGAAATGACAGCCCTGCTTTACTGATAATACACGTAAACGTAACAATCAATAACTATAAACGAGCCGAATACGACGTCGGCATTCTCCGTTAAACTTCGGACGTTTCCTCCGACGTCGTTTATTCATTGCCGTCAATGGTAAAATAAGCAAAACACTCAAATTATTTAAAAGTAAAACTGCAGAAGATATTTTACATAAACAATATCACCAATCCAACAATATTTACGACATTTTGTTTCACAAAAAAAGTTTATATTAAAAATCAACAAAATAACGTCGCTGAGAATATGACGTCACTGACGTCTCTTAGTAACGCGCTCATTGATTGTTTCGACACCATCCTCGTGAAACGTATCTCGAGAAGCTCGTACCAATCATCATTATTTCTCCGTTTTAAACATGGGAAATTCAAACGCACTACCCGCAAAGAGCGGGGAAAGTGTTGTTGACTATTTGCGGCGGAAGTTTCGAACTCAAACGCGCAAAGTTGACAACTTAGTCGCTCAGGAATTGAGAGAGGAAGAAGCGGAGGAAATGAACATAGAAGGTAAGTAGATTATAACATATCATCATTAACCCTTTCATGATCAAATTATTCGGGATATGTTTACCCCTGCACCGCTTTGCTGTCGTCTGCTTTAGTATCGCTGTCTGCAAGACCCGTTTCAAAGTTAGATTTAAGATTGTATGACTTAATAAATATCGATAAGAGTTTCAAACAGTTTGGGTACTTATCAGACGCCGCGTTACGCGGCGTTTGATCATTACTCAAACTCTTTGCAAACGCGCTTTAAGGCGTCATTGAGAGTGAAAAGGTTAATTCTGTTATTATAGCTATTATTATTTTTATTATTGAAGCTAAGTAGATTTAAGCCAATTTACTTAAGCATCCTTATCAGCATCCTCATCATTAACAGCAGCATTTATCACTTTTTTAAAAAATAATATTATTGATATTGCCATGTTTTTTATCATTATTATGATTACATGTATTATGATAATACTAATTGGTGTACATGTAAATATTGTTAGTATGATTACTACATGTATTATTACCTTTAATTTCATTATTATTACTTTTTTGTAATCAGTATTATTACTATGAGTAATAGTATCAGTAGTAATAGTAGAGATAGAAGTAGTAGAAGGGGCAGCGACAGTAGTAGCAGTGGTTTTAGTATTAGTATATCTTCTTAGTAGGAGACGTATTAATAGTAATAATAGTTGTAGTAGTAACATTGATGCTGGTAGTAGTAGAAGTAGTAGTAGTAGTAGTAGTAGTAATAGTAGCAGTAGTAGTAATAGTAGCAGTAGCAGTAGCAGTAGCAGTAGTACTACTACTAGTAGTAGTAGTTTAGTTTAAACATATTTTATTTCCAAATTGTTTTACAGGAAAAGGGGTTGGGCCACAAGTTCTACCAACTTAGAATCGGCCCTTCCCCTACAGTTTTACAAATAATACAAACACTAGTAGTAGTAGTAGTAGTAGTAGTAGTAGTAGTAGAAGTGGTAGTGGTAGTGGCAGTGGCAGTGGCAGTGGAAGTGGAAGTGGGAGTGGGAGTGGGGGAGGTAGTGGTAGTGGAAGTGGTGGTGGTGGTGGTGGTGGTGGTTGTTGTTGGTGGTGGTGGAAGTAGCAGTAGTAGTAGTAGTAGAAGTAGTAGTAGTAGTAGTAAGCAATAAGCAGTAGTAAGCAGTAGTAAGTAGTAGTAAGTAGTAAGTAGTAGTTAAGTAGTTAGTAGTAAGTAGAAATAAGAAAGTAAGTTAGTAGTAAGTAGAAATTAGAAAGTAGAAAGTAGAAAGAAGAAAATGCAATGGCAGTGACAGTGGCGGTGGCGTTGGCAGTGGTAATGGTAGAAGTCGTCGTAGTAGTAGTAGTAGTAGTAGGTAATTGCAGTAGTAAGTATTAGTAGGTAGTAGTAGTTATTAGTAGTTAGTAGAAGTAGTAGTAGGTAGTAGTGGTTAGAAATAGGTTGTAATAGGTAGTAGTAGTAGTAATTAAAAGTAGGTAGTAGTAGGCAGTAGTAGTTAGCATAAGAAGTAGTTAGTAGTGGTAGTAGTAGTAGTAAATTGTAGGTAGTAGTAGCCAGTAGTAGTAGTTAGTTGTAGGTAGAAGTAGGTAGCATGTAGAAGTAGGTAGTACTAGGAAGTGAGTAGTAGGTAGTAGTAGTTAGAAGTAGGTAGAAGTAGATGGTGGTAGTTGGTAGTAGGGTGTAGTAGTTTGTAGTAGGTGATTGTATGTAGAAGTAGTTAGTAGCAGGTAGTAGAAGTTAGTAGTATATGGTAGAAGATAGAAGTATATGGTAGTAAGTTGTAGTAGTAGTTTATAGTAGGTAATTGTAGGTAGAATTAGTTAGTAGCAGGTAGTAGAAGTTAGTAGTATATGGTAGAAGATAGTAATAGATGGTAGTAGGTTGTAGTAGGTAGTGGTAGTTTATAGTAGGTAATTGTAGGTAGAAGAAGTTAGCAGCAGGTAGTAGAAGATAGTAGTATGTGGTAGAAGATAGAAGTATATGGTATTAGGTTGCAGTAGGTAGTAGTAGTGTATAGTAGGTAATTGTAGGTAGAAGTAGTTAGTAGCAGGTAGTAGAAGTTTGTAGTATGTGGTAGAAGATAGAAGTATATGGTATTAGGTTGCAGTAGGTAGTAGTTGTATATAGTAGGTTACTGTAGGTAGAAGTAGGTAGTAGCAGGTAGTAGAAGTTAGTAGTATGTGGTAGAAGATAGAAGTATATGGTATTTGGTTGCAGTAGGTAGTAGTAGTTTATAGTAGGTAATTTAAGGTAGAACAAGTTAGTAGCAGGTATTAGAAGTTAGTAGTATGTGGTAGAAGATACAAGTTTATGGTATTTGGTTGCAGTAGGTAGCAGTAGTGTATGGTAGGTACATGTAATTGATGGTAGAAGTATTTAGTAGCAGGTAGTAGAAGTTAGAAGTATGTGGTAGAAGATAGTAGTAGAAGGTAGTAGGTTGTAGTAGGTAGTAGTTGTGTATAGTAGGTACATGTAATTGATGGTAGAAGTATTTAGTAGCAGGTAGTAGAAGTTAGAAGTATGTGGTAGAATATAGTAGTAGAAGGTAGTAGGTTGTAGTAGGTAGTAGTTGTGTATAGTAGGTACATGTAATTGATGGTAGAAGTATTTAGTAGCAGGAAGTAGAAATTAGAAGTATGTGGTAGAAGATAGTAGTAGAAGGTAGTAGGTTGTAGTAGGTAGTAGTAGTTTATAGTAGGTAATTTAAGGTAGAAGTAGTTAGTAGCAGGTAGTAGAAGTTAGTAGTATGTGGTAGAAGATAGTAGTAGATGGTAGTAGGTTGTAGTAGGTAGTAGTAGTTTATAGTAGGTAATTATAGGTAGAAGTAGTTAGTAGCAGGTAGTAGGAGCTAGTAGTATGTGGTAGAAGATAGAAGTATATGGTATTAGGTTGCAGTAGGTAGTAGTAGTATATAGTAGGTGCATGTAATTGATGGTAGAAGTATTTAGTAGCAGGTAGTAGAAGTTAGAAGTATGTGGTAGAATATAGTAGTAGAAGGTAGTAGGTTGTAGTAGGTAGTAGTTGTGTTTAGTAGGTACATGTATTTGATGGTAGAAGTATTTAGTAGCAGGAAGTAGAAATTAGAAGTATGTGGTAGAAGATAGTAGTAGAAGGTAGTAGGTTGTAGTAGGTAGTAGTAGTTTATAGTAGGTAATTTAAGGAAGAAGTAGTTAGTAGCAGGTAGTAAAAGTTAGTAGTATGTGGTAGAAGATAGTAGTAGATGGTAGTAGGTTGTAGTAGGTAGTAGTAGTTTATAGTAGGTAATTGTAGGTAGAAGTAGTTAGTAGCAGGTAGTAGGAGTTAGTAGTATGTGGTAGAAGATAGAAGTATATGGTATTAGGTTGCAGTAGGTAGTAGTAGTGTATAGTAGGTAATTGTAGGTAGAAGTAGTTAGTAGCAGGTAGTAGAAGTAAGTAGTATGTGGTAGAAGATAGAAGTATATGGTATTAGGTTGCAGTAGGTAGTAGTAGTGTATAGTAGGTAATTGTAGGTAGAAGTAGTTAGTAGCAGGTAGTAGAAGTTAGTAGTTTGTAATAGGTAATTTTAGCTAGAAGTAGTTAGTAGTAGGTAGTAGAAGTTAGTAGTTTGTAGTAGGTACTTGTAGGTAGAAGTAGTTAGTAGCAGGTAGTAGAAGTTAGTAGTTTGTAGTAGCTAATTTTAGCTAGAAGTAGTTAGTAGTAGGTAGTAGAAGTTAGTAGTTTGTAGTAGGTACTTGTAGGTAGAAGTAGTTAGTAGCAGGTAGTAGAAGTTAGTAGTTTGTAGTAGGTAATTGTATGTAGAAGTAGTTAGTAGCAGGTAGTAGAAGTTAGTAGGTTGTAGTAGGTAATTGTAGGTAGAAGTAGTTAGTAGTAGGTAGTAGAAGTAGTAGTTAGTAACTGAGTAGTAGTTAGTAGTATTTAGTAGTAGGTAGAAGTAGTTAGTAGTATGTGATAGTAGATAGTGGTCGTTGGTAGTAGGCTGTAGTAGGAAGTAGTAGTTTGATGTAGGTAATTGAGGGTAGAAGTAGTTAGTAGTAGGTAGTAGTAGTAGTAGTTATAGTAGTAGTATTTTTGAAATGGTAGAATGCCTAGTCGCTTAGTTTGTAGTAGGACTAGCAGTATATGTAGTAGTAAGCATACAGTGGAGAATGTGTTATTCTTTCCCAATAAACGCGTTTACGCTAAAACTATTATTTGCAGTGCAAACAGTTTGGAGCCAGATCAGACGCCGGGTAGCCCGGCGTCTGATCAGGCTCCAAACTGTTTGCCACCAAGATAAACAAGAATTATCAGAATTGTCCAAAAGTTGTTCTTTTCTACGTTTTAGTGCTTTGCGTTTGCGTACGTTTGCGTCTAAACGGGAAAGAATAACAGATTCTCCAAGTAGTTAAAGTAGTAGAGGATGTTTTATAAATATTATCAATATTATTATTAGTAGTAGTAATAGTAATAGTACTAGTAGTAATAGTAAAGGTAAGCGTTATAGTAGATTATAGCAGTAGTAGTAGAAGTACATTGACTGTAACATATAGATGAGTGAAGGTACTGAGCAAATCAAGAGTTCGTGTCTGTATGAATGGTTACAGTAGAGATGTGCATGCATAAGCGCAAACGTTTTCATGACAGAAAACGATGGAGAAGACATTACCCCAGTCCATTCAATGCCCCCCAATGTCCTCACTAGGCAGAAATTAACTGTAAAGCATGAGACAAGTGTGCAAGTTTTCTATAGAGGCCCTGACATACTCACACTCAAGTTTTTATGCCCCCGCACGACTTAGTCGGGGGCATATTGTTTTTGGCCTGTCTGTCTGTATACCATAACTTTTGAACTACATAGGATATGGACTTTATGTTTGGTATGTGTACTCACCTCAAGAAGTTCTTGAGCTCAGTACAATTGGGGTCATGTCTGACAAAGGTCAAGGTCATTTAGAGGTCATTTAGCGGTAAATATGGTGGAAAGGGAGAGAACTCATCCTACATGTATAATATTTCAAGTGAATAAGAACTTTGGAAGGGAGATAACTTATCCTAACTGGCCATAACTCTTTGATCATGTGATTGTGATCATTTCTAAATTTAGAAATTAGTCCTCAATATGACTCTTGACAAACCTTGTTATGACGACGACGGCATCATGACATCAATATGACGTCATGATGCTATGGTGATGATGCATTTGAATAAGCTAGACAAATCTTGTTTCTTTGTGCATTTTCATCACAACAACAGCAAGGAGTATTTACAATTATAAGTTACCTGCTGTATGATTTTACTTGAAAGTCAAATGAATACATTGCAGAGGCAAAACACCTCGGGGGCATTTGTCACTTTCTGTGACACCATTCTTGTTTTTCAATGGGTTTTACTATCAAAACAATCAAATATAAGGTATGGGCCTCAGATGAAACGCCTAACTGATTCTTTGCACAGACCTTACCATTGTTCTGAGCATGGTTGCACACTATTTAATTGACTAGGTGTTATCACCCAAGCTACGTCAAGTAATTCTAAAGAAGCAGAAGCAAAGACAGTGCTCACCGTCAATGTCACCAATCTCAAGTTGTCTAGACAGGCCCTGACATACTCACACTCAGGTTTTTTCAATGGGTTTACTAACAAAACTAGCAAAATTTAATAGTCGTATGAGACGCTTCAATGATTCGCAGTAAAACAGGTATGCATAAAAAGCATGATTTAAGCAAGGACACCGCCTGATTAGGTATTATCACCGATATTGTGAAGCCCAACTGTTATATTTGATAGTTTTGTTAGAAATAACGATTGAAAACCCCCATTGAGTATGAGTATGTCTGGGCCTCACTAGGCAAACTGAGGTTGGTGTAGCATATACTGCATGCTTTACATTGAATTTTTACGCCTATCGAGAACAATTTGGGGTCCATCAAAGGACTGAGGAAATACATTTGAACTAAAATTTAAATACACCTTCTTTCCACGAACAGTACCCGCATGGAATTCGCTACCAGCTTCTGTAGCTGAGGCTCCCTCTTTGACATCCTTCAAGAGGGAGCTGTCTACCCTGTCCTTCTAATGGGGACCGATCCAGTTGCTACATCCTGTATGAGACTCTGAGCTGTACCGGCGGTGATCCGTCCCTGGTAGCTCCTCGCAAGCCGGAGTGGTCACACGTACAATCTCTTGGGATGTAGCGACTAACCAACGTTTTCTGTATTTTTCCTCTTTCCCTATTGCGTGCCGTGTCAAGTCTGACAGCTTTACGTAGCCATGTAGATGTAGATGTAATATGTTCATTGCACTACATGCTTGAGCCAAGCCGGACGCCGAGTTCTTCAATGCCTGGTCAGACTTCAAACTACAAATACTTGCCATCCAGTTATTAAATATCGTCAACATTTTTAGAATCCTTTTGTTTTCTACAATTGAACCATTTCCCTGCCAAGTTTTATCGTCTGCTTAAAAGACATTTCCACAGTCCATTCATTGAAAACCCCTCCATTGTTCTCACTCGCCGTGTAAATAACTGTAAAACATGAGAAAAGTGTGCTTAGCTAATGTCAGCAATCTCAAATTTCTATAGAGGCCCTGCCATACTCACACTCGACGTTTTTTTCAATGGTTTTTACTAACCAAACTATCAAACTTAAGGTACGGGCCTCACATCAGATGCCTCATTGGTTTTCTTGCCGATACATTTATACAGGTAAAAACATGCTGTATGCTTATCTCAAAATTTGTATGGGACTAGGTGTTACCACCCACTCTAGGTCAAGTAATGTCTTAAAATACATTTTCTGATCTACTTTCGGTGATATCACCTATCCAGGCATTTTCAATGCAATACTCCATGGTCTTGTGCGCATACCAACTGTACAGAACCACTGAAACGTCTTATGTGAGGCCCGACTTTTGTTTTTAATAGTTTGGCTAGAATTTCCCATTGAAAAACCACTAGAGTATGACTGTGTATGGGCCTCACCAGGTAAACTGAGATTGGTAAAGACAATGTTGCATGCTGTTACATTTACTTTCACGCCTGTCGAGAACAATGGGGTGGGGGAGGTAGTCCATCAATTGACAGAGGAAATGTCTTGAAAGACACTTCCTGACCTACTTTCAGTGATAATCTCTATATAGCCAGTTCCCTTGGCAATACTCATGAATATCATGCATACCTGTATTTAAATTTTACTGTGAATCATTGAAGCGTCTCATGTGAGGCCCGCGCCTTATATTTGATAGTTTGGTTAGTTAAACCCATTGAAAAGCCCCATTGAGTGTGAGTATGTCAGGACCTCTCTAGACAACTTGAGATTGGAGACATTGACTGTGAACATTTTGTTGCTGCTATACATTTACTTTCACGCATATCGAGAACAATGGGTGTGGGATTGGGTGGGAGTTAGTCCATCAATGGACTGAGGAAATGTCTTTAAATATCTTACCGGCAAAACATCGCCTGCATTAGTAGTGTCGTCATTTACAGTGGAGAATCTGTTATTCTTTCCCAATAAACGCGTTTACGCTAAAATTATTATTTGCAGTGCAAACAGTTTGGAACCAGATCAGACGCCGGGTAACCCGGCGTCTGATCAGGCTCCAAACTGTTTGCCACCAAGATAAACATGAAATATCAGAATGGTCCAAAAGTTGTTATTTTCTACGTTTAAGTGATTTGCGTTTGCGTACGTTTGCGTTTAAACGGGAAAGAATAACAGATTCTCCACTTTAGCTTTATGGCCATTTTGTCTGAAGAAATCGATACGAGTTTCAAACAGTCTGGATCCTTATCAGATGCCGCGTGACGCGGCGTCTGGTCAGGATCCAAACTGTTTGAAAAGTCGTCTTTTGGTGCCGTTGGCAGTGAAAGAGTTAATGTATTGTTTCTATAATATGTGTGTTTTGGTTTGTTCAAACAGGAAAGCATAAAGTTTGCCCAAATATAATTTCATAGATATGTGACAGGTAATAATCCTTTGTTTTCAGATCCCGTAGAAGTCGAATCTTTGATTAGACTCCACTGCTTGGACCAGGCTCTTGTCCTGGATGACATCCAAGATCAGGAGTTAGATCAGATTCAAGGTCAAATCATACCAAGACTTCCAATGGGCAGACCTGTTCCACGAGACAGAGCTGTTCCACCAGACAGACCTGTTCCACCAGACAGACTTGGTCCACGTGCCCTACCCGGTAGGCAGGGCCAGTCTTCCCGGGCCCGGGAGGACGCAGGGGCAGCTCCATTCAGGACCAGAATTCAACTGCAGGAGTCCACACCTCACGGGTCAAGGACATACTCACAAGACGTATCCATTGACGACAATGACGTCGTGGAAGAAAGAGTTCATTATGAGGAGACGTTTGTGAGAAGACGAAACTTACGAGATGTCATAGTGACAGACCTGGGAGATGATACAGACACAGCAGGTACAGTCTGCTATTTAACCCATGACTCACACAGATACTCAGTTTAACGCATATAATTTATTCCTTCACTTAAGAAAATAGTTCCATTTAATAGTTATATGTATGCGCCACATGAAATGCTTGTACGTGTGTATTTCCTTTATCATAGTAAATGAAACTTTAAAGCAGGCTGAAAGTAAAGCAGAATGCTCCTTACGGAGCATTCTGTTTAACTTAAGCCTGCATTAAGCAACCATCTGTTATAATTACTGAAAAAAAAAGTTTTTGAGTAAATGGTCAAGGTATTGACCGCAGCAACTTTAAATAGGGAATTCCAGTTTCGGGTTAAGTCAATATCATTCATTGGCTATTGAGATATTTTAACAATAAATTGCAAAATGGCAAATTTGCCCTCTGATCTGGGTCTTTACTATTTGCATATGATAAAAGAAGGTCAAACATATACACCATTAATAAATAGCGCGTATACAGTGGAGAATCTGTTATTCGTTCCCGTTTAAACGCAAACGTACGTAAACGAAAAACACTAAAACGTAGAAAATGACAACTTTTGGACACTTCTGATAATTCATATGTATCTTGGTGGCAAACAGTTTGGAGCCTGATCAGACGCCGGGTTACCCGTCGTCTGATCTGTCTCCAAATTGTTTGCACTGCAAATAATAGTTTTAGCGTAAACGCGTTTATTGGGAAAGAATAACAGATTATCCACTGTACGCGTCGCTCTGAGTTAATAATATTATGTTAAACGAAAGGAAGGCTCATACAGTGTATGCAGTGAAATAGGATGAATGTATCACGTGACATGTTTCTGAAATAGTAAAGATTCGTTGCTGTAGTTTTAGAGTTTTAGTTAAGTGTCAATTAGTTTAGAACCAAATCAAACATAATAAAACATTGAGTTCTTTGGTAAACTGATATGTGTAATCAGTGTTTACCTATTGTCCAATAAAGGAATATTTCGAAACAGTGTAGACCCGGTTAGTTACTTCAAACTCAGTACTGTACTTACAGTGGATAATCTGTTATTCTTTCCCGTTTAAACGCAAACGTACGCAAACGCAAAGCACTAAAACGTAGAAAAGAACAACTTTTGGACAATTCTGATAATTCTTGTTTATCTTGGTGGCAAACAGTTTGGGGCCTGATCAGACGCCGGGTTACCCGGCGTCTGCTCTGGCTCCAAACTGTTTGCACTGCAAATAATAGTTTTAGCGTAAACGCGTTTATTGGGAAAGAATAACAGATTCTCCACTGTACTATGTGCAATGCGTTAAGGCCATTCTTGTGTACTTATGATTTGCAATAAGCACACGAGGTAAATCAAATTGAAATATTAGTGTTTTTTTTCTGACCTGTCAGAATTATTTTTAGATTGGAACATTCTAAAATTTTAAAAGGGATGATCACCGTACTCGTTGATTTCCATACTGTCAGCCAGGGATACGGAAAGCTGTATTTGTAGTGTGCAATGTACAGTAGAGTCCCGAATAAACGCAAACATAATGCAATAAACTGTAGATTATTAATTTTATCTTTTTAATCTGGTTGGCAAACAGGTTGGAGCCTGATCAGACGCCGGGTTGCCCGGCATCTGATCTGGCTCCAACCTGTTTGCAATGGACATAATAGTTTTTGGCATAAACACGTTTATTGAGAATGACTAATATATCAGTAAAATTAGCGTAGCTGTCTCTTGCTGCATGAGGATCATGTTTATCTCAAGTTGGAAAGCGTAAGACTATATAGGTCCGATTTTACCCTGTTATCTATTTACCATTATGAACTAGATCTATTCTGTTGTAAAAATAACTCTGACAGGTCAGAAAAATCGGACAATACCAAGACTCTACTTCTACTTGTATACGTTATAGGGCATCATGGGACCCCGCGTGCTAACCAACGAGGACAAAGGACTGATCAGGTTTGTTATAGTCATTCTTGTTATTACTATGTTAACCCATTTGGTCCCACGATCCCATATATGGAACATAGGCAAACAGTGTAGACTCTGATCAGACGCCGCATAATGCGGCGTCTTATCAAAGTCTACACTTTTTGCTGATAGGAATTTCAATATAAAACAAAATGAAAATGAAAATTTTGACACGGCATCCCTATAATATATAAACATGGAGGATTCCAATGGGCACAAATGGGTTAAGGCACTATTTTACAATGTTGAAGACATAATAAGGGTCCTGCATTGAAAGTACAGGAGTCGTATAGAAGTCGCATTTTCAAACAGTTCTTCACATATCAAGTTCATATTAGGTACATGTATATGTTTAGTATCGTGAGAGGACGAATCGACTCATTACACCCAGAGTTATCTGCCCTTTGATTTACCAAAATTCCAATATTAAACCATGTTTAAAACTAACTATGCTGACGGTCGCGAAGCGACAATGTCTTTTTTTCATCATTTTATTTCACTGCTGTTCTCCATTCATTTGTCTAAACCATGTTTACACTCTAGAAAACCTCATTTGTCCACCCCTTTTAATCATATTTTGATAGAATGTGTACCAGTATAAGATCTTTATAAAGTTTGGTCGGATTAGAATGTAAAGAGTTATTGTCCCTGTTTTACAAAAATAAAACTGCTATACTTGGGTTAGCTTACACTCTAGCTTTTGTAGACTTTGTAAGAGAAGGTAAAAGTAAGTAGATCGCATGATCCTGTCGGAATTTCTGAATTTTATTATTTCAAACCTAACGTTTTCAGCACGTCAAGTGCCTTCATCAGGTTTAATACAAAAGTGAGTATAACTCTAACTCTCGAAGTACTGCTTTTTAAGAAGGATAAGTCGTGTAAGTATGTTTATAAATACTAACCTTGTTCTAATCGTCAGTGGATATGACGTCATGGCGTCATGCTGACATTCAAATGACACCATGACGTCAAAATGACATCATCCTAATGCTTCCGGGTGACAACTAAGAATATGCTGCTGATCTAGAACTCTGCTAAACAACTGTGTACGCTACATGTAGCGGCGGATATATCTGCCACAGACAGTGATTGCCTTTGCAAACAGTTTGGATCCAGATAAGACGCCGCATAATGAGGCGTCTCACCAGGATCCAAACTGTTTGACACCCTGACCATGTTTTGAAAATAAATTTAGAAAATTCTACTTTTAGAACATCAGCAGACGACAACTGTTGCAGACGAAACAATTACCCAGCATGTCAAGGTGTTGGTTCATCTCCATGAGTATGCCTTGAGGATCATACTTTCTACTCATGCTCAAACATTAGATAGCTATGCAAGCATAAGTCAGAGGCTATGTACAGTGGAGAAAACGTTATTCTTTCCCGTTTAAACGCAAACGAAACGCAAGCGCATTGCACTAAAACATAGAAAAGGGCAATTTTCGACAATCCTGACTATTTATGTTGGTCTGAGTGGTAAATAGTTTGGAGCCTGATCAGACATCGGGTTACCCGGCGTCTGATCTGGCTCCAAACTATTTGCAATGGAAATAATAGTTTAAGCGTAAACGCGTTTATTGGGAAAGAACAACGTCTCCTCCAATCTAGGTCTAGCTGAGCTTTAATACTTATTTGAATATATTCTTCTGTTAAATCTTTAAATAACAACATTTTTTAAATAGAATTATATTTCTACCCAAAGGATCGTGCGCCAGTATCTCAGGCCCAAGACCGTGAGCGCTACCAATCAAGACTTTCACGTCTACGGCAGATGACCTTGAACTTGTTCAGAGGTCGAAGACGTCAAAGAGGCCAAACAAGCCAGCCACTAGCCATAGAAGAAATCAGCCACGGGGATTATATCAATAATGCCCAAATCACAGATTATGAAGAAAGTCCAGAGGACAAACAGGACAATCCAGACACAGCCGAGGACAAAGATGACACTCCTAGACCAGGAACATGCGACACCACAGGCAGAGCAAGTCGATTAAGCCTGAAAGACAAAGCCAGACCAGTCAACCTCGGTGGAGCTACGATGATTAACGAAGGTTGCCGAACACAAAGATCGGCAAGGACCGCTGGGGCTATTCGCAAGAAATCTGGCGACGCTGCAGTAAGTGTACCTGTATATTTGAGCAGGGCTGCTTCCATCTGCTAGGATAAATATACGAAGATTTTGAAAATATCTGGAGAAATGGCAGCCCTGTTTTAGTAGTCTAATCACATTTTTGTTCATATTTTCTCTAAGGGAGTAACTGAGTATACGTTCACTTCTTCTGTTTCATAAAATACTGTTTCAATGATATTCTTCAAGGAAATACATTTCATGTTTCTTCTCTGCCCTGAACAAATAATAAGGAAACCTTTTCAGTACCCTGACAGATGGATGCTTTAAATCTTTTTAAAAGTAAAGCACACTCATCAGCTAAAGCGGCAAGCTTTAACACATTACTCCTAAGGATTTTAAGCATTTGATTTATTCTTCCACTAGATAAAATGCAGTTATAACATTATGTATCATAAGAAGTATTTTTGATATTCTAACAGATAATAGCTTAAAACAGTCTGAAGGTAAAGCAGAATGCGCATTAAGGTCTTCGCTGGGTAATGCTTGACTGCGCACACGGGCCCCGACACGATTGCTATTTTTAGAGAAAAAAATCGATATACTTCTAGTGCTGAAACGGTTACCAGAATTTTGTAACCGGTTAATCGTTGCTCGTAGCCGGGGTTAACCGGTTAATCGTAACTTAAATATGCCGACTGACACATCATTGGTCAGTAAGAGTTGGACGTTACACATGTACACGGAAGACCGTTCAACTGTTTTACCTATACACATTTACAAATTTGGAGACCGTTTGCATGCGTGTGTAAACGATAATAAAATAATAATATTGGTGCCAAAGAACTGTTTATGAATGTTATACTTTTTTCGAACTATTTTACCATGCATGCCGACGTAGGTCCTTCATAAATTGCAAAGAGAAGAGAACTTATAAAATGAACTTACATGTATACTGCATGATTATGTTGATCAATAAATCGTTTAAAAAGCGGCCATTTGATGTCTTCTCTAAATAAGTTGCATTTGTAAAATAATAATAACTCCAACACACGGAATAATCATGCGCGGCCGAATATGAAGACTAATCCCGCATTGTGTTATAGATATTAATTGGTCCCATTCTTGTCTTATTTTAAACCATTCCAAACCGGTTGAAGTGTAGATTCAGCTAACCGGGTTTTATTATTTTATCGTTTTTGATTGGGTGGTCTAAAATATATTTGAAATTCCTGGAAACCCTTGTTTACGTTTTCCCTACGCGAACGTCATATATAGCTACTAGGGTAGAAGTCCAAAGCAAACCGAATATTTCGAGGTCAGAAGGTTAGTAAGCGTGTCAAGTTCAACTGTCAAAATAGCGAAGGAAACAATATATCGAAGACAAGTTTGTTGTAAATAAAACTGTTCAATCGTCATTTATTGTAAAGACATGTGAAATAAGGGTTCTTTAACCCATCTTCAAATAAAATGACACGATGCAGCGAGTATTCAGTGTTGAGAACACCTGAAAAGTATATTGAATCCCTTACATAAAATACTTTGTTAACGGCATCGTTTTGTGTATTGAGCTCCGTGTACATGTTAACAAAAATCAGGAAACGCCCTACCCTTATCAATCAACATGCTACTGTATTTTAAAACTTAAATATCATGTATATCATAGAGTAAGATATTTCAACTTCAAGTGAACGGTAAACATATCTGAAGGTTGTAGCTCCCGTCATATGGGGCTTCATTATTGTTAAACAAAATGGCTGCCGAGTAACCGGTTACCGACTTTGTAACCGGTTAATCGGCAGTTCATAACCGTTAACGGTTACTGTTTCAGCACTATATACTTCTGACGGTTTTTTTCTCAAAAAGCAATCGTGTCGGGGCCCTGTGAGAAATCGAGCCCTGAGTGGAAACGTTTGCACGGTGCGCAAATACAAGAAAAACATGTTTTAGCGGATCATAACTATTGTGCGGGTGGTAAAATTGTTTTGTCTGCCAACGAAGAGCTAAATTTGCCAGGATCTGCGAGAAAAGCGCCCATAAATGATGAGGGATGCATGATGAGATGACATGATAATGATTACAGGAAGATGATTTCGGCTTATCTCATTTGTTCCAAAGTAGCCTGTTTGGATTAAAACCACCAAACCGCCTTCCTTTTTAGCTCTTACAGTGGAGAAAACGCTGTTCTTTCCCAGTAAACGCTTTTACGCTAAAAGTACTATTTCCAGTGCAAACAGTTTGGAGCCTGATCAGACGCCGGATAAACACGGCGTCTGATCAGGCTTCTAACTGTTTGCCACTCAGATAACAATGAAAAGTCAGAATTGTCAAAAATTTGTCCTTATCTGCATTTTAGTGTAACGTTTGCGTGTAACAGGAAAGAATAACGTTTTCTCCACTGTAGCAGAGGGGATCATCTCGGTCTAATAAACTGAAAACATTCCCTATGACAAATATGCCCTAGAACCACAACAAAGGTAGAGGAACAAACCGCCTATTAAATACAGGTCTGACTGTAAATCAAACCTGTGGTACATGATAAACATGTTTTCCTAAATCAACCCTTTACTCCATTGATACTCATGTTAACACATTTAATTTATTCCTTCACTCTTGAAAGTAAATAGTTTTAATTTTATACAGTCATGAATATGCATAATAAAAATCCTTTATCTAAGCAGACTGTACATAGTTTAAGCAGACTGGAAGTAAAGCAGAATGAATCCTGCTTTAATTTCATCCTGTTTTATGCAACCATGTCTCTTCAATACTTAAAATAAGCTATGGAGTAAAGTGTTAAATATCTCTTGCAATTATTGGGTTGCAACATACCAGCCGTTTATTATGAAACTTGGTAATCATTGTCAACTTTTACAGTCAATCTTGTATCAAGCGATCACTCTATTGAATACCCATATTTTGTCTGGTATTGAGCTGTCTGTTTAATGCAGGATAAAACTAATTCAGAATGCTTCAGTAGGAGTTTTCTTCACTATTTCTACCCGGAGTTAATTAGTCTAGTGTCATAATGAAGAGGTATGCAGACTGATTCGCAAGGTGGTTGCTTTATACAAGATTGACTGTATTTTTCACATTTCTTGCTGGAGAATATTGTTTATCTTGCAGAAAATAATTTGTAAAACAGACAGTAGCTATTAAATTGACATTTTTGTGAATTCCACAACTATTTGCAAATGACTGCATGTTTTATCAAAAAACTTCAATTTTCCTTGATTTTACTTCCCCACAAATATTGACCCCTCTCAAACACAATTTCATTTTTCTCAAGTTACATGTGGTCAACCCTCCTAATTTTTTTTTTATTTTGTTCTAGAGACATAGTAGATAGTTTTAAGTGTAGTCAGTATGAATGCCCCTGCCTAATTTTTGTAAAAATCTCAGTTTTGCTAAAACGTAAAAAATGATTTTTGAGAAAAAATTGACTCATAAATTATTTTTTCCGAAATATAAGAGATTTTTTTAATGTATTATGCAAAATATTTAATTGTTCTGCTTGTATTTGTATACAACAATGTCTTAGGTATAAATGCATGAATAAATTTTGATCTTTTTATTAATATTTGTAATTTTTTATCCTCGGAAAGAAAAAAGAGGGGTAGTCATTTCAGGACGTTTTTAAGTAGGGTAACAAGACAAAAATATCCATAAATTCAGTTATATGAGGTCAAAATTCTTTTAACTCTGGAAAATGATGTAGAATTGGATACTGAATGAAATGGTGTATAGTTTTTGCGGATTCGTTTCGATAGGTGTTACCAATCGAAAACCTTAAGGCATATTCTGTTTAAATTTCAACCTGCTATAAAGACCACCTGTTTGTTTCCAAGTCTAGAAATAGGATATAGGGCAATGCGAATTATGCATTTTTCTGTGCGAAACATTGAAATGAAGCTATGAGGAAGTGCATCGTAGAACACTACCAAAATATAGTCCGAAAAGTATTAGACTTAACCCTTTACCAAATGACCTGTTTATAACATTAAAGACAGATGATCACTTAAAGCAGGTTGAATGTAAAGCAGAATGTGCCTTGCGGTACATTCTGCTTTACTTTGAGCCTGCTTTAAACTACCATCTGCTAAGCTGTATAAAATATTTGTTATGGTAATTGTTCATGAGGGTATAAACCTGAACTATTTTCTTCAGCGGAGAAATAAATTAAATATGATAAAAGTCGCTTATATGGGGGAAATGGTTAATTTGAAATTTGAATAGTCCATTTAAAGTCTCCGGAGAGTCACCCATCTTACGGCCGTCGACGCTACATCAATTATTGTTTAATAATACAATATTGAACGTGTATTTCAGATTCAGAAGGGCCCAGACCGCGGTATTGTGTGGCCCAAGAAGATGGAGGAACTCTACAGTGCCACCGACAAGGCGTACTACATTGAACAGTTCCAGAGAACAGAGCTGTTCAGACAGAGACTAGCAAAGAAGGAGCAGGGCAGCCCCGCCTGGATGAAGGCCCTCAGCAGTTTCCAGACCTGGGTCATTGAGTGAGTAATGCTACATTAGCTTGTCTCAAGTCTTAGAAGGATAAATAGTGACGAATTTGTGGTCTGGCGATAACGAGCTTTACTAGTAACACAGGGACAGCTTGTACGAGCCGAAGCTGTACCAAATGAAGTTACTAACGTTACATAAGGTGATCCAAGAATAAACGTCGTACTAACCGATGCCTGATTTGGATCGAACCTCTGTGCAACCGAATACGTGTATAAGATGTATTGGTCTGTTAGAAATAGACACTGTTCAATCAAGTTGTTTCTCAGAGAAGCCAAACCAAAACCACCATGACTATTTCATATTTTATTTCAGGAACGTTGGAACTGCCAAGATGGATGCCATCTTGAAGCCAAAGCAGAAAGCTCGCCCAAACCACTCTAAGGCCAAGGTAGAATGCTGGAGGGCGGACAAGGTGGTGCCAAAGAGGAGGCACAGGATGGACGAGTGATTTTGTTATTTTGTTTTGTTTTTGTTTGTTTTGGGGTTTTGGGAGGGTTTCTTTCTTTCAGTCAGAAGACTGGATGCTCAGACATTCTATCTTATCATGTTTTAAATGTTGAGGACAAAGAATGAGTTGATGCTTAGTGTCTCTTGTGGAGATATTTGTACAGTTTTGTGATATTCACATTCTCTTATATCGATATCATTATAGATATCAAAAACATAGATGTCATTAATTTCATATATATGTGTGTGTATGTGATAGAGTGGGCATATAAATTGTTAACCATGCAGATAAAGAAATGGTTTATAGACTGTAAAACAGGATTGCCGATGGACATGGTCAATGAAATGAAAGTACTGGTAATACTAGTGTTCGCTGGGAACTGGCAAACTCTGTTGATGACTACTGTCAGTTTTTATGGAGACAACATGGTAGTTAAGTTGGAAGATATGAGAGAGAAGATGGAGGATATCATTGATCACTATACGAACTCTTTTGAAGAGATGGAAAGTCAGAGAAAAGTTAGAAATTGATTCGAGTTTGTCCATTTAACGATGTATGGTAATACATAGACATATATAGAGATTGAAAGTCCCTGCAAGCCAGATAATGCACAGTCTACGAAGATAACTATTTCCCAATAGGCATGGGTGCTGTCGAAGGACGTTTGGCGATGCTTGATGCCAGTGAGCAAGTCCCGACAATCCAAATGATGCTCAGTCTTCAAACATATCTATTTTCCCAAAGCATGGATGATGTCGAAAGACGTTCGGTGAGGAATTATTTCCGTGAGCCAGTAAAAAGCCCCGTTTATATCACTACACACAATACACACATTATGTCGTAGTATCAAAGTTCTGTCTAATAAAAGAGCAAAGAAACTACAAACAAATAAACCCAGTTTCTAATTTAATCATTTTCAATTTGTTTATTTGACATACCAAAGTACAGTCGAAACTCAATACTTTGAACTCGCTTTAAATCGATCGTTCCATGAGATCTATGTCATAAGTTGAATTTGGATAAGTTGTCTGACCTAAGCTGAACACACCCGTATTTCAAAGTTAAAACGTGGCTGAGCCACGTTTTAACTTTGAAAAATGGGTATGTTCGAACAAACGCGATTTCGAAGTATCAAGTTTCGTCGGTACATTGAACGCCTTCCCCGAGTACATTGATTACAGTAAGGCCTCTCTATTTCGATCACACAATTGTGTTAACTATTAGGTGTTTATGACACTTCAGGTGATTGCTTTAAAAATCAAGGTGAAAGTAAAACAGAAAGCTCATTAGGAGCTTTCTGTCAAAACAGTTTTATCCCCATGGTGATGTGAAACAGGCTTTAACGCATTGACCGCTATTGACGCGCTATTGCGTCTTTTACGAACAGTGAACACATGCACATGTCCAATGCAAACAATGTACTGTCCTTTTCACTCAGCTCTGTCACTCAATTTTTATTGAGATTTTTTTTGTTTCAAATAATATCAGCTTTGTACCTGCACGAGACAATCAGATTGTTTTTTACGAACTCACATGCAAAGTTTTAGATTTATCCAGGCTGTATGCTGTCCTGTGAGTGTTAAGCACAGATACGCCAACAACAACAACAACATCCAGGCTGTGAATGAAAAATGATCGTGAAAAAAGTATTTTCCCCATAGTGAAATAGGCCTCAGTTATTTACAAAATGGCTGACTTTGTGACTAGTGTGTGACGTTGTGGGACAGTCTATTTTTACAGAGGTGGAGAAGGCCTATTAAAATAAAACATAAAAATGATATTGTCAATCCGTGAATAATAATCTAAACGTGAAATTAAGATAAAAATAGATTTTTACATCGCTATTTGAAGGTGATGTTAAAAAGAATATTAAAACACACAGCGGCCATTTGCAAACACAGCTGATCCCAAGTTTACTATAGGAAAAAACTATTTATTTAGGATATCTCCCTACTCACGGTCCCGATCTTACTCAAACTTTGCATGTGAGTTCGTAAAAATCGATCTGATCGGCTCATGTAGGTTCAAAGCTGAAATTGTTTAAAATAAAAAATAAATCAATAAAAATCGAGTGACAGAGCTGAGTGAAAAGGACAGTAGACCTAGATCAGAGGGTTCCTTTAGGAGTCCTCTGGTCAGGGTCCGCACTGTTTGTATGCCCCTGCACGACTAAGTCGGGGGCATATTGGTTTTGCTCTGTCTGTCTTTTTGTCTGTTTACAACTTTAACATTGGCCATAAAGTTGGAGCTACATAGGATAAAGACATCATTTTTGGTATGTGTACTCAAGGTCAAGGTCATTTAGAGTCAAAATTGGGTGAACTAAACATTGGCCATAACTTTGGAACTTCATGTGATAGATACTTTATATTTGGAATGTGCACTCAACTCAAGAAGCTCTTGAGCTTGGTACAACTCGTTTTATGTCCAACAAAGTTCAATGTCATTTAGATTTCAAATACGGTTAATCAAATATTCCTTATAGTTCTGTGATCTTGTGATCATTTCTAAATTAAGAAAATGGCCCTCAAAATGACAAACGTTGTTATGACGACGACGTCATCATGACGTCATCATGGTATCAAGATGACGTCATGATGCTATGGTGAAGTAACATTTGAATAAGAGTTCGCAAGACTAGTTTATACCTTTTCAACTGAACCAAAACAAAATAAGAAGGCTAATTGATAGTATGAAAGACAGATGTTATCTTAAAGCAAGGTGAAAGTAAAACAGAAAGCTCCTATAGATTTAACTTTTACCTTGCTTTAAGCAGCCATCTTTATTAAACACATAATAATTTACACAATTTAGTGGTCGTTATACAGGTGTTTGACTGCTTTTTGTCTGACGTAAACCTGAACGCACAGTGGGGAAACTATTATTCTTTGCATACCGGTATACAGTGGAGAATCTGTTATTCTTTCCCGTTTAAACGCAAACGTACGCAAACGCAAAACACTAAAACGTAGAAAAGAACAACTTTTGGACAATTCTGATAATTCTTGTTTATCTTGGTGGCAAACAGTTTGGAGCCTGATCAGACGCCGGGTTACCCGTCGTCTGATCTGGCTCCAAACTGTTTGCACTGCAAATAATAGTTTTAGCGTAAACGCGTTTATTGTGAAAGAATAACAGATTATCCACTGTAGACGATCTTGTGCCGAATAATCATAATATTGCCAGTGCAAACAGTATTGGGCCTGAGTAACCCGGCGTCTGAAATACCGTTATCATTTACAAAAATCCTGTCATTTTCAACAATCTGATACAATGCGTTTGTGTTTAGTTTCGTTAAAAAGGCAAAGAATAAAGCCCTGCCCACTATATTCACATAATAACTACAACGGAGCGATTAAAACGAATTGAAAATACACACGCAAAATATTACAGTGGAGATTCTGTTATTCTTTCCCGTTTAAACGCAAACGTACGCAAACGCAAAACACTAAAACGTAGAAAAGAACAACTTTTGGACAATTCTGATAATTCTTGTTTATCTTGGTGGCAAACAGTTTGGAGCCTGATCAGACGCCGGGTTACCCGGCGTCTGATCTGGCTCCAAACTGTTTGCACTGCAAATAATAGTTTTAGCGTAAACGCGTTTATTGTGAAAGAATAACAGATTATCCACTGTAGACGATCTTGTGCCGAATAATCATAATATTGCCAGTGCAAACAGTATTGGGCCTGAGTAACCCGGCGTCTGAAATACCGTTATCATTTACAAAAATCCTGTCATTTTCAACAATCTGATACAATGCGTTTGTGTTTAGTTTCGTTAAAAAGGCAAAGAATAAAGCCCTGCCCACTATGTTCACATAATAACTACAACGGAGCGATTAAAACGAATTGAAAATACACACGCAATATATTACAGTGGAGAATCTGTTATTCTTTCCCGTTTAAACGCAAACGTACGCAAACGCAAAACACTAAAACGTAGAAAAGAACAACTTTTGGACAATTCTGATAATTCTTGTTTATCTTGGTGGCAAACAGTTTGGAGCCTGATCAGACGCCGGGTTACCCGGCGTCTGATCTGGCTCCAAACTGTTTGCACTGCAAATAATAGTTTTAGCGTAAACGCGTTTATTGGGAAAGAATAACAGATTATCCACTGTAGACGATCTTGTGCCGAATAATCATAATATTGCCAGTGCAAACAGTATTGGGCCTGAGTAACCCGGCGTCTGAAATACCGTTATCATTTACAAAAATCCTGTCATTTTCAACAATCTGATACAATGCGTTTGTGTTTAGTTTCGTTAAAAAGGCAAAGAATAAAGCCCTGCCCACTATATTCACATAATAACTACATCGGAGCGATTAAAACGAATTGAAAATACACACGCAATATATTACAGTGGAGAATCTGTTATTCTTTCCCGTTTAAACGCAAACGTACGCAAACGCAAAACACTAAAACGTAGAAAAGAACAACTTTTGGACAATTCTGATAATTCATGTTTATCTTGGTGGCAAACAGTTTGGAGCCTGATCAGACGCCGGGTTACCCGGCGTCTGATCTGGCTCCGAACTGTTTGCACTGTAAATAATAGTTTTAGCGTAAACGCGTTTATTGGGAAAGAATAACAGATTCCCCACTGTATAATGTAGAAACTGACGAATTTCCTTGAAATGTTTATATGTTTTTTTATCTGAATGCCAAACAGTTTAGCGTCCGATCAGGCTCCAAAATTTTTGCAATTGATATAATTTATTCAATAATACACGCGTATCCACAGTTTTGTTGCAGCACCAGTAATGTAGAAAATGTGTGGAAATAATGCCAAAATTTCGTAGAGTGACGAATAATTATGTCCCATGACTGTATTATACTCGCAAACAGTTTTGAGCCAGATCAGACGCCGGGTAAACTGTTTGCCAATCAGATTTAAATAAACATTTCAAGAATTGATTTCATCATTGTATTGCATAACGGTTGCGTTTCGTCAGCGTTCAAACTTAAAGGAATAACGTCATCTCCACTGTAATTGACCGCAAACCGATGGAAGCCAGTGAAGTCAAAAGACAGAAACCAATCCCTTTCTATATCTAAACAAACATCGTAAAGAAATTGATCAGCAAAAAAGATGTCACGTATGAATACATGCACAGCAAAACATGTGTTGACCCATTTGTGCCTAATATTCCATTATATTAGACATAAGCAAACAGTGTAGACTTTGATAGGACGCCACATAACGCGACGTCTGATCAGAGTCTTCACAGTTTTCTGATAGGAATTTCATAACGAAACTAAAATAAAAATTAGACCAGGTAACCCTTAGATAAAAAAGGACTAATCCAATATATAAGCATGGACGTTTTGGAACTTGTGGTATAACCCCATTTCCATGTTGAAATCTTGGGAATAAAATATGTTTAAACAGTAAAATTGTAAGAATCCACAGTGTGCAAAAGGCTTAACATATTCAACCCTAGTGACGAGTATACTCGTCATGAATAATAAATGTCCCCTGCAAACAGTGATGACCCTGATCAGAGGGCTCCCAGGAGCCCTCTGATCAGAGTCTGCACTGTTTGTCATTTTGCAAGAAATTGTTAAAATCAACCCTGAATAGTCAAAATTGGACTTGACTTAATAGGACAATGAAAATGTCCATTTAAAGGTCCAGGGGTAAAAGGATTAACTTAAGTTGTCATTCAAAAGAAACTAAACTGGCAGTTTTTGTACGAAGCTACAGTCACAGTACATGCAGAAAATATTGTTCGGGTAGAGAAAACGTTATTCTCTCCCGTGTTAACCCTTTCGGCAGCGGGGTCGCATAAAGGCGACTTTGCAAACAGTTTGGATCCAGATCAGACGCCACGTAACGCTGCGTCTGATCTTGATCCAAACTGTTTGGCACTTGTATCGATATTTCTTAAGTCATATAAACTAAGCTCTAACTTTGAATCGTTTTTGTAGACAACAATACTAAAGCAGACGACAATAAAGCAGCGAGGGGTAAAAATCTCCCGATCAAGTTGGCACCGAAAGGGTTAAACCTCGGAGTACATACATTCCGATGTTTAAACTCACGCAAAAGCAAAACAAAACAATGTAGAAAGTAACGTTATTTTGAGATTTCCCTAAAACCTGAGTGGTAAATAGTTATTCCAAATCTGATCTGACTCCAAACTGTTTGCAATGGACATCGTGTCATTGCTTTAGCATAACCGTGTTTATGGGGGGGGGGGGGGGTATTATGAGACTGCAAAGTGAATTCCTTGCTTTTGATTGGGTACCGAGCTGTAGACGTGATCTCTTGGTGTAATGAAGACGTCATGATGACGTCGTCGTCATAACAACGTTTGTCATATTTAGGTTACATACATACAAACATAGGATGAGTTATCTCCCTTCCTATATTTATAGTAAATACTCATGACCATGTAAAGTGAGACGAGTTCTTTATTGGATGAATAAACTTAAGGCGTAAACGGCATATTTATTGAGAAATGGGTTAAGTAGCATAGGTAAATCGAAAGGCAAGTGACCTACTAAATTCACAATGCAAGGGTGCTATTTATAATGTCAATAAGGAGAAAAACATTGTCAACTTGAGCCTTTATCCGTGTGAGAAAGTTTATCGAGGAAGCCCAAATATTTTTCAAGTAAGGGCTACCATAAAGTAGCATGTTTGCTCAGCCCTGGGGGCGCTAAAATAGCGTCTGCTGAAATTGTATAGTCTGCAAAATATTTTTAATCTAATTTACATTCAATTCAAACGGAAAAAAAATTTCACAACGAATGTTAAACGGTTTGGGTAAAGATCAGACGCCGAGTTTCGCGGCGTCTGATCTGGACCCCAACCGTTTACAAATTCAAGCACAGTGACGTTATACAGTTTAAGTATTGAGAGGCTCTTTAGTGTGAAAGTTTACCGACTTGAGAACTGATATGAGAATATTGATTTGACTGTTTTGATAAAAAAAAGCCTTTCATGAGCCGACGATAAGCGGTAGGATTGTCCTACTGTCTAAATTACTGAGTTTGTCGTTTAAATTATTACTCCACAAGTAGGCCTTTTTACGCATTTGATATATTCCTTCACTGAAGAAAATGTTTCCGATTTGTACAATCAAGAATATACATGTACACCAATTTTTTTATCCTAGCTGATGGTACATGTAGCTGAAAGCAGGCTGGAAGAAATGCAGTACGCGCATTAACCTTTTCCCTTATAGAAGCGACTTTTAACACATTCATTTTATTCATCCGCTGAAGAAAATAGTTCCAATATATACCGTAATGAATATGTGTCATATTTAATACTTTCCTTATTCTAGCAGGTAATAGCTTAAAGCAGGCTGAAAGAAAAGAAAAATGCGCCATATGGCGCATTCTTCTTTACTTTCAACCTGCTTTAAGTAGTCACCTATTTTCCAAACTAGAAACAGGCTATCGGATAATGGGTTAAGGCGCATACTGCTTTATTTTCAACATATTTTAAATTCAAACGTGTCTTCAAAACTTAAAAGGGTAGTATCCTTACTGTTTTCAAATGTCAGTGCAAACAGTGTTGGCAACGGAAGGGCTAATTAAGGATAAGTTGGGCAGAAAGCCTCTGAGGGAACTTTTTGTTTTACTTTATCATTTTTTACGATTCAAACTTCAGGGCCACCATAAGTTGCTAATAACAAGAATGATGTCACAGAAAGTGACAAATGCCCCCAAGGTGTTTTGTCACTGCAATGTATTAATTTGATTTTCAAGTAAAATCATATAGCAGGTTATAATTTGACTCCTTGATTTGTTGTGATGAAAATGTACAAAAAACATTCAAATGCATCATCACCATAGCATCATGGCGTCATATTGATGTCAATGATGACGTCATGATGACGTCGTCGTCATAACAAGGTTTGTCAATTGTCATATTGAGGACTTTATTCTAAATTTAGAAATGATCACATGATCAAAGAGTTATGGCCAGTTAAGATGAGTTATTACCTTTCCTATTCACTTGAACAAATAAAGGATGAGTTATCTCCCTTTCCACCCGATTTACCTCTAAATTGCCTCTAAATGACCTTGACCTTCGTCAGAAATGACCTAAACTGTACTGAGCTCAAGAGCTTCTTAGGGTGAGTACACATACCAAGTATAAAGTCTCTATCCTATGTAGTTCAAAAGTAATGGCCAAGGTTAAAGTTATGTACAGACAAACAGACAGACAGACCAACAACAATATGCACCGACTAAGTCGTGCAGGGGCATAAAATTCCAAAAGTTTCAAAATTTTCAAGCGCGATTTTAGGAATGGTACCTTTAACCCTTTTCCTGACATGTTCTATAACACTTACATAATTATACAAACAATTTGGAACCAGACCAGACGCCGCGTTAAACTGGATCTAAACTGTTTGACACCATGTCAATATTTCCGTGGTAAAAATCGCATAAAATTCCAAAATTTAAAAAAGTAAGAGCATAAATCCAAAGATTTGGCAAAATGTCCGTAGGTCCTGAGAATCTAAGACAACTCCGAAGATTTCAGAAACTCCTGAGAAATGGCAGCCCTAAAACTTGTTCGAAAACCAGATGAGGAGTATGACCGTTGTAACCTTACTTTAGTGTACAGTGGTGAAAACGTTTTTCTTAAACGCAAACGAAACGCAAATAACTAAAATGTAGGAAATAACCATTTTTGACATTTCTGATTTTTTTTTTTAATCTGAGTGGCAAACAGTTTGGAGCCTGATCAGACGCCGGGTTACTCGGCGTCTGATCTGGCTCCAAACTGTTTGCAACGGAAATAATAGTTTTAGCGTAAACGCATTTATTGGGACAGAATAACGTTTTCTCCACTGTACATCAAATGGAAAGACAGACAAACGAGTTAATACTGTGAAAATAAACTAGTTTATTTTTTATGTTTTGTAAGCAGTTTTTTCTCTTTCAGCATTTTGCATAGTGTGTGTTGTGAGTTACAATATAAGTGGGGGTTTAAAGGGGGCTCACTGAAACGATGGAATATGTACTGCCAACGCCATCCGACACCATGGCCTCTGTGATATGGACAACTCTGTGGACCTTGCATCCTCTATCTGGTGGGCTGGTGCTCTGTGATTCTGTTTACTATTGCCATTCATTCAATCGTAAACAGATTTCATGTACATGTACCTGTCAAGTGCAGTTCGTCTCCTTTAAAAAGTTCAGTGTATTGGTGATGTAATATCATTGCCTAGCTCATATTGTCGTTCTGAACAATTGTGAGCGTTGGTTAAACACTTTTTTCGTCATCGATAAAGCACACCAGTTCCATTTTAGTTGCCATTTCAGTTTATGAAACAGGTTGATACATTTCATCAGGTCCATGTACATTCACATTTCTCTTTCTATAAAAGTGTAACGTTTTTGTCATCAAACTGTCAATTCCCATGCCCCACTGATTTGTACACACACCCACACACTCACACATTTAAACAAAACAATATAATTTATGTATCGAAAAAGATATCAACATAAATGACTATGAATACAACAACAATATCAAAACATCTTAATAGGAGACATTTAACAACCAAATCATGCCTTGTCCACAGATCTTGAAACATGATCAATAAAAAGTCTAGTCATCTAGCCTTCTGGCTGAACGAAAGTAACTCTCCCCAAACCTCAAAACAAACAAAAACAAAACAAAATAACCAAATCACTCGTCCATCCTGTGCCTCCTCTTTGGCACCACCTTGTCTGCCCTCCAGCATTCTACCTTGGCCTTGGAGTGGTTTGGGCGAGCTTTCTGCTTTGGCTTCAAGATGGCCTCCATCTTAGCAGTTCCAACATTTCTGAAATAAAAGATCAAAATATGTGTGTGAAATTAAAGATTGCATCACTATTTGTATTACTATGTGTCTGATAATGGGTCAACAACTTTGAGCACGATAAAATATTACTTAGAACATGGGTCAACCTTTTCTTCTTCTTTTTTTAACACTTTTTTCTCCGTAATACAGTAGGTGTTGGCAGGTCGCAAAACCACCCTGTTCAATAACGTACACTGTATAATTGTACATTTACAGTATAACTACAACTTATTAAACACAATATACACAATACGAATACTATATACAGTACTTAGCACAGTGATATTTGCAATGATTTATTGAACAGCAATAAAGTGTTAATTTTATACGAGTCCTCTTGATCTTAACACGTTAATGTTTTTACCTTACAGCTCGTTGTAAGTTTTAAGGACAGTTGATCACTTCAAGCAGATTGAAAATAAAGCAGAATGCACCTAAGGCGCATTCTGCTTTACTTTCAAACTGCTTAAAGTTACCATTCTCAGGGATAGATAATATATATCTTTTGGTACATGATTATGATTGTATAAATAGAAACTATTTTCTTCGACGGGTAAACAAAATAAATGCGCTGAATTGCGCTTTATGGAGGAAAGGATTAAACCTAACGATTAGCATAAATGCGCTTCAAGCAAGTATTACTCACTCAATGACCCAGGTTTGGAATGGACTGAGGGCCTTCATCCAGGTGGGGCTGCCCTGCTCCTTCTTTGCTAGTCTCTGTCTGAACAGCTCTGTTCTCTGGAACTGTTCAATGTAGTACGCCTTGTCGGTGGCACTGTAGAGTTCCTCCATCTTCTTGGGCCACACAATACCGCGGTCTGGGCCCTTCTGGATCTGGAAATATACAGTCAATATTGTATATTAAATAAACACTTGCGGTATACCGCGGTCTGGGCCCTTCTGGATCTGGAAATATACAGTCAATATTGTATTATAAAACAAACACTTGCGGTATACCGCGGTCTGGGCCCTTCTGGATCTGGAAATATACAGTCAATATTGTATTATAAAACAAACACTTGCGATATACCGCGGTCTGTGCCCTTCTGGATCTGGAAATATACAGTCAATATTGTATTATTAAACAAACACTTGCGGTATACCGCGGTCTGGGCCCTTCTGAATATGGAAATATACAGTCAATATTGTATTATTAAACAAACACTTGCGGTATACCGCGGTCTGGGCCCTTCTGGATCTGGAAATATACAGTCAATATTGTATTATTAAACAAACACTTGCGGTATACCGCGGTCTGGGCCCTTCTGGATCTGGAAATATACAGTCAATATTGTATTATCAAACAAACACTTGCGGTATACCGCGGTCTGGGCCCTTCTGGATCTGGAAAATTGTAATATTAAACAATTGTCTTCTAGAAGACGGGTACAGTGGAGCAGCGTTCTTCTTTCCCATTAAACGCAATCAGGACGCAAACGGAATTCAATAAAATGTAGAAAATTACATTTGTTTTGCAAATTCTATCGATTTATTTTTTGTAAGTGGCAAACAGTTTGGAAGCTGATCAGACGCCGGTTACCCGGCGTCTGATCAGGCTCCAAACTGTTTGCAACGGATGCCCTATTTTTAACATTAACTCGTATACTGAGAAAGAATAACATCTACTCCACTATTTCGTTTCTTTATGGTTCAAACTTTCTTTCTGTTGCATGGAGTGATTGAAGGAGTATTTGATTATCTGACGTTAGAGGTAGAACTTGAATAGGACGGGTCGCAATAAATAACGAATCAAAAAGAAAGAATATTGAAGGGTCACGTATCCTTTCAAATTAAGAATATTTACTCGTTTCCTACCAAAACGCCACCTAAATGAAAATATTGGCCTGTACTTTGGTTATCAAATTTATTTTTTATGTTTTTTGATATTTGAAAAAAAGACAAAATACGACTGTCAAACAGACTTAATGCAGATTAGACGCTGAGTTACTCGACGTCTGATCTAGATCTAATATGTTTACAAATGATAGGGTAAATATTGTGTGATAGGATAAGGGATAAATACACAATCAACTTCACATGTCTTCGGGGATAAAAGATAAATGATTATTTAAGTCAGCGATTAACGTATACTCCTTGGTTTCTGTCAAGGATCTCTTCGGAGTTTCAAAGGGATTCTACAGTAGATATTTGAATTGGATAGTTAATCGATTCAAATCTGTACACCTACAGTGGAGAATCTGTTATTCTTTCCCTTTTAAACGCAAACGTACGCAAACGCAAAGCACTAAAACGTAGAAAAGAACAACTTTTGGACAATTCTGATATTTGTGGTTTATCTTGGTGGCAAACAGTTTGGAGCCTGATCAGACGCCGGGTTACCCGGCGTCTGATCTGGCTCCAAACTGTTTGCACTGCGAATAATAGTTTTAGAGTAAACGCGTTTATTGGGAAAGAATAACAGATTCTCCACTGTATATAGTGCAGAAGATGTTATTCATTCCCGTATCAACGCAAAAGATACGCAAAAGGAATTCACTAAAACGTAGAAAATTACCCTATTTTGGCATTTCTATCTATGTATTCTAATAAGAACGGCAAACAGTTTGGAGACTGATATGACGCCGGGTTAAACTGCGTCTGATCTGACTCCAAACTATTTGCAACTGACATAACGATATTGCTGTTAACGCATTTATTGGGAAAGAATAACTTTTTCTCCACTATACAAATGGTAGCGGAAGATAAACGACAAATTCCCGCCGTGGGGGAGGGGTTGTTATTTCAAAACTAAAAGCTTTATTTCTGCATTAAACCCTATTATTTGACTACTTATTAGAATCGTCTCTTCGACACGATTCTATTGAGTAGTAACACCATAGGATTTGGTGCTAAAATGAGTGAGCAAAAATGTTGGCCTTGTTCAGTTTACTCCATCTTATCACGACCCCTGATACGTGGTAAGAACACATGTATAAAGAGAACTACATGTATTAAGTATAATTAATTAATATACTTACTGCAGCGTCGCCGGATTTCTTGCGAATAGCCCCAGCGGTCCTTGCCGATCTTTGTGTTCGGCAACCTTCGTTAATCATCGTAGCTCCACCAAGGTTTACCGGTCTGGCTTTGTCTTTCATGCTTAGGCGGCTTGCCCTGCCTGTGGTATCACCTGTTCCTGGTCTTGGAGTTTCATCCTTGTCCTCAGTTGTGTCAGGATTGTCCTGTTTGTCCTCTGGACTTTCTTCATAATCTGTGATTTGGCCATTACTGATATAATCCCCGTGGCTGATTTCTTCAATGGCCAGTGGCTGACTGGTTTGACCTCTTTGACGTCTTCGACCTCTGAACAAGTTCAAGGTCATCTGCCGTAGACGTGAAAGTCTTGATTGGTAGCGCTCACGGTCTTGGGCCTGAGATACTGGCGCACGATCCTTTGGTTTAAAATAAGTTTAACATTGATTTACTTTCAAACACGAAAAGTCTTTTTTAACTTTTCTACAAGATACTTGTTTTCAGTCTTTAACCCTTGGCCCAATAGTCTGTTTCTAGATTTAAAGACACGTGACCATTTATAGCAGGTTGACAGTTAAGCAGATTGCGCATGAAGGCGCATTCTGCTTAACTGTCAACCTGCTTTAAGCTACTATCTGATAGAGATAGGTAATATTTCTTAAGGTACTTGTTATTGACTGTATAAAGTAGATTTATGTTCTTTGATGGATGAATAAATTAAATGCGCTAAAAGGCGCTTCTATGAAGTAAAGGTTTAACCAATTAACTATCGGTGACAAGTATACTCGTCATTTACAAACAATGTTTCTGTGAATAGTATACTTGTCGTACCCTGTAAAGAAGAGTATTCGTTAACAAACAATGTGACAGTGAGAAGAACATTTGTCTTGTGTAAGCAGTATAGACACTGATCAGGTGGCTCCTACAGGGACCTACTGATCAAGGTCTGCACTGTTTGTCTTCCTGAAAATTATTTTAATAAACCACCTTAAATAGTCAAACGTGGACTAGACTTAACGGGACTCTGCTATTTTCAATACGAAATTTATGGAGTTGCTTAACTATAAGTTTAACTTACAATATTTTTGCAGCTACAATTTAAAGATACACTTGAAAAGCTAGCCTAAGATCTACATTTTAATGCTTCCAATGGACATTATTTTAACCCTTTTACTCTCAGTGACGCTTAAAAGCGCGTTTGCAAACAGTTTGAACACTGATCAGACGCCGTGTAACGCGGCGTCTGATCAGGATCCAAACTGTTTGACACTCGTATCGATAAGACATACTACATTGAATCTTACTTTGAAACGTTCTTGCAAACAGCAAAATTGAAACAGACGACTATGAAAAGGTGAAAGGATAAAAAAAAACCTAACGGGCAATTTGGTAGTTTGGGTTAACAAGGAAGACATGATATAGAACACATACCTGGTCAGCTCTGTGTCCTCGCTGATCAGCACGAGGGGTTCTATGGTGCCCTGTAAAATATGCAAGAATAAGAAGGGTTTAGATATTGCAATTTATTCTCCTTATAACGTGTATGCCTGTTGGACTTTTTTATTATTACAGTGGATATGACGTTATTCTTTCCCGTTTTTAAAAACGCAAACAAAACGCAAACACATTGCAATCAAACGTAGAACTTATAAACAATTCTAACAATTTATTTATATAGCTTAGTGGCAAACAGTTTAGAGCCTGATAAGACGGCGGCAAGAAGCCGGGTTACCCGGCGTCTGATCTGGCTCAAAACTATTTACACTGGAAACAAAAGTTTTTTAGCGTAAAAACGTAAGGACATTTTAAAACATGTAAAACAAGAACGGTGTCACAGTAAGTGACAATAGCCCCGAGGTTTTGTCGCTGCAATGTTTTCAATTGACTGTAAAATAAAATCATACAGCAGGTATTGAACTCCTTCAAATTTTGTTTTGTTCAATTGAAAAAGTTTATACTAGTAAAGCAAACAGCCTGGCAAATGTAGAAACCTCTTATTCAAATACATCATCCCCGTAGCATCATGACGTCAATTCGATGCCATGATGTCATATTTAAGACTACTTTCAAAATTTAGAATTGATCTCATAGATATTGGCAAAGTTTATTTAACTGCATTTGACCTCTAAATGACCTTAACCGTTGTTGGACATGACCCAAGTTGTACCAAGCTCAATATAAAGTCTGCATCACATGCAGTTCCAAAGTGATGGCCATTATTAAATTCGCCTGATGTGTTACTCTAAATGACCTCTAAATGACATTGACCTTTGATGGATATGACCCAAGTTGTACCCAGCTCAAGAGCTTCATGAGATGAGTACATATGCAAAGTATATATGGCTCTATCCTCTGTATTTCCAAAGTTATGGCCAATCTTAAATCCACCCTATTTTACCTCTAAATGACCTTGACCATTGACTGACATGCTCCAAGTTGTACTGAGCTCAAACGCTTTTTTGAGTGAGTACACAAACTTAATATAAAGTCAATGTCTTATGTAGTTCCAAAGTTATTGCCAAGGTTAAAGTTGTGGACAAACAAACACACAAACAAACAGATACGGTAGACCAAAAACAATATGCACCGACTAAGTCCTGCGGGGGCATAAACATGCATAAATTTGAATTTTAAAACTTTGCATACGACAAATTCAAAGCAAACGGTATTTAGTTAGGAAACGAGTTAAAGAAGAAAAAGGATTTTAAAGAATACAAACTTTATTTGAAATATAGCTACCTGCTGTGTCTGTTTCATCTCCCAGGTCTGTCACTATGACATCTCGTAAGTTTCGTCTTCTCACAAACGTCTCCTCATAATGAACTCTTTCTTCCACGACGTCATTGTCGTCAATGGATACGTCCTGAGAGTATGTCCTTGACCCGTGAGGTGTGGACTCCTGCAGTTGAATTCTGGTCCTGAATGGAGCTGACTCTGTGCCCTCCCGGGCGCGGGAAGACTGACCCTGCCTACCGGGTAGGGCACGTGGACCAAGTCTGTCTGGTGGAACAGGTCTGTCTCGTGGAACAGGTCTGTCTCGTGGAACAGGTCTGCCCATTGGAAGTCTTGGTACGATTTGACCTTGAATCTGATCGAACTCCTGATCTTGGATGTCATCCAGGACAAGAGCCTGGTCCAAGGAGTGGAGTCTTATCAAGGATTCGACTTCTACAGGATCTGAAACAAATAAATTATTGTTGTTATCTAAACCACCACACTAGGAAAACCATTACCCTTTACGAATAAAGAACAAACAGTACTACCTCTCTACAACGGCTCATCCGAGCATCGATTCCCTCCTTATAACGACCATTGTCGCTGTACCCAAAACACGGCTGCAATATAGTCTAGTTAAAAGTGTTGTCTCCTGTTTTTCTCAAAACACTACTCTATCGTCAAAACATATACACTAACACCCAACACCAAACACTACCCTATTGTCCATACATATACACAAACATCCAACACCATACATAGTCCTATTGTCCATACATGTACATATACACTAACACCCAACACCAAACACTGTCCTATTGTCCATACATGTACATATACACTAACACTCAACACCATACACTGTCCTATTGTCCATACATATACACTAACACTCAACACCATACACTACCCTATTGTCCATACATGTACATATACACTAACACCCAACACCAAACACTGTCCTATTGTCCATACATGTACATAAACACTAACACCCAACACCATACACTGTCCTATTGTCCATACATGTACATATACACTAACACGCAACACCATACACTGTCCTATTGTCCATACATGTACATATACACTAACACCCAACACCATACACAGTCCTATTGTCCATACATGTACATATACACTAACACCCAACACCATACACTACCCTATTGTCCAAACATGTACATATACACTAACACTCAACACCATACACTACCCTATTGTCCATACATGTACATATACACTAACACTCAACACCATACACTGTCCTATTGTCCATACATGTACATATACACTAACACTCAACACCATACACTGTCCTATTGTCCATACATATACATATACACTAACACTCAACACCATACACTGTCCTATTGTCCATACATGTACATCTACACTAACACACAACACCATACACTGTCCTATTGTCCATACATGTACATATACACTAACACTCAACACCATACACTACCCTATTGTCCATACATATACACTAACACTCAACACCATACACTACCCTATTGTCCATACATGTACATATACACTAACACTCAACACCATACACTACCCTATTGTCCATACATGTACATATACACTAACACTCAACACCATACACTACCCTATTGTCCATACATGTACATATACACTAACAAGTAACACCATACACTGTCCTATGGTCCATACATGTACATATACACTAACACCCAACACCATACACTACCCTATTGTCCATACATGTACATATACACTAACACTCAACACCATACACTACCCTATTGTCCATACATGTACATATACACTAACACTCAACACCATACACTGTCCTATTGTCCATACATGTACATATACACTTACACTCAACGCCATACACTGTCCTATTGTCCATACATGTACATATACACTAACACTTAACACTATACACTACCCTATTGTCCATACATGTACATATACACTAACACTCAACACCATACACTGTCCTATTGTCCATACATGTACATATACACTAACACTCAACACTATACACTACCCTATTGTACATACATGTACATATACACTAACACTCAACACCATACACTACCCTATTGTCCATACATGTACATATACACTAACACTCAACACCATACACTGTCCTATTGTCCATACATGTACATATACACTAACACTCAACACCATACACTGTCCTATTGTCCATACATGTACATATACACTAACACTCAACACCATACACTGTCCTATTGTCCATACATGTACATATACACTAACACTCAACACCAAACACTGTCCTATTGTCCATACATGTACATATACACTAACACTCAACACCATACACTACCCTATTGTCCATACATAAACACTAACACCCAACACCATACACTGTCCTATTGTCCATACATGTACATATACACTAACACTCAACACCATACACTGTCCTATTGTCCATACATATACATATACACTAACACTCAACACCATACACTGTCCTATTGTCCATACATGTACATATACACTAACACTCAACACCATACACTGTCCTATTGTCCATACATGTACATATACACTAACACTCAACACCATACACTGTCCTATTGTCCATACATATACATATACACTAACACTCAACACCATACACTGTCCTATTGTCCATACATGTACATATACACTAACACTCAACACCATACACTGTCCTATTGTCCATACATGTACATATACACTAACACTCAACACCATACACTACCCTATTGTCCATACATATACACTAACACTCAACACCAAACACTACCCTATTGTCCATACATGTACATATACACTAACACTCAACACCATACACTACCCTATTGTCCATACATGTACATATACACTAACACTCAACACCATACACTACCCTATTGTCCATACATGTACATATACACTAACAAGTAACACTATACACTGTCCTATGGTCCATACATGTACATATACACTAACACTCAACACCATACACTACCCTATTGTCCATACATGTACATATACACTAACACTCAACACCATACACTACCCTATTGTCCATACATGTACATATACACTAACACTCAACACCATACACTGTCCTATTGTCCATACATGTACATATACACTAACACTCAACACCATACACTACCCTATTGTCCATACATATACACTAACCCTCAACACCATACACTGTCCTTTTGTCCATACATGTACATATACACTAACACTGAACACCATACACTGTCCTATTGTCCATACATGTACTTATACACTAACACTCAACACCATACACTACCCTATTGTCCATACATGTACATATACACTAACACTCAACACCATACACTACCCTATTGTCCATACATGTACATATACACTAACACTCAACACCATACACTGTCCTATTGTCCATACATGTACATATACACTAACACTCAACACCATACACTACCCTATTGTCCATACATATACACTAACACTCAACACCATACACTGTCCTATTGTCCATACATGTACATATACACTAACACTCAACACCATACACTACCCTATTGTCCATACATTATAAGTTACACAGTTTTCAGGTGACCTAATATGGAATATACACTGCCAGTAAATTCCATATGGGACGAGAGCGGAGCTCGAGTCCCATATGGAATTTACTGGCAGTGTATATTCCATATTAGGTCACCTGAACACTGTGTAACGTTTCTATCCTACCGACTACCTTTTATTCTTGACAAAATAGATTAAAGGCGGTCACTGTCATATCATATGAAAACATGACGTCATCAATCATTATCTTAACATTAGTGCGTGACGTAATGTTTACGGCCCAAAAACTGTATACATCTTAATCAGCAACCGTTTTATAATGACTTGTTTGTTTATACAGTGGGGTCAATGTTATTCTTTCCCGTTTAAACGCAAACGAAACGCAAACACATCGTACTAAATGTACAAAATAACAACATTTTGACAACTCTGACTATTCATTTTTATACAACTGGAAAACAGTTTGGAGCCTGATCAGACCCCGGATCACCCGGGCGTCTGATCTGGCTCCAAACTGTTTGCAATGGATTTTTTAGTTTTAAGCGTAAACGCGTTTTTTTGGAAAGAATAACGTTTTCTCCACTGTACCTGCCTGGTACAAAATCAACGAATATGTGAATTGTTTGAATGTTTAAATACATAAGCGCGGCCGTTATAGAAACCAAATGACGTCATCTTCATTGAACGTTAGCCATTTTGAACGTTGCGTTGCTAACGTTTTCACGTGCATAAGATCTGTTGCCCCCGGGCCAATATTATTAGGTTCCTGAAAGCAGTGGATGGAAAATACACGGCTTTCACGTGACGCCAATTCACCAATCGGATAGCTAGAAACTTGTAGGAGGTAGGATAAGTACATATACACTAACACTCAACACCATACACTACCCTATTGTCCATACATGTACATATACACTAACACTCAACACCATACACTACCCTATTGTCCATACATGTACATATACACTAACACTCAACACCATACACTACCCTATTGTCCATACATGTACATATACACTAACACTCAACACCATACACTGTCCTATTGTCCATACATGTACATATACACTAACACTCAACACCATACACTGTCCTATTGTCCATACATGTACATATACACTAACACTCAACACCATACACTACCCTATTGTCCATACATGTACATATACACTAACACTCAACACCATACACTGTCCTATTGTCCATACATGTACATATACACTAACACTCAACACCATACACTACCCTATTGTCCATACATGTACATATACACTAACACTCAACACCATACACTGTCCTATTGTCCATACATATACACAAACACTCAACACCATTCACTGCCCTATTGTCCATACATATACCATTAAACCCAAAACATGTACCGCTCCACTACCCTATTGTCCATATACATATACACTAACATCCAACACCATACACTACCCTATTGTCCATATAAATACACTAACACCCAACATCCCTACATTACACTAATTGCCATACATAAACTCTAACACCCAACATCTCAACACTACCATATCGTCCATACATATACACCAACACCCATGCATTACCTATTGTCCATACATATACACTAACACCAAACATATACTACCCTTTTGTTTAACCATAAACACTAACACCCAACATATCTATACTATCTTATCGTCCATCCATACACATATACAATAACACAAAACATCCATACACTACCCTATTGTTCATACATATACGAGACACTAGCACATAAAACCAATACACTACCATTTTGTCCATACATATACACTTACATCTCATATCTCTACAGTACCTTATTGTCAATCCATATACACTAACTCCCATACATTATCCTATTTTCCATACATATACACTAACACCCTTACATTACCCAATTGTCCATGCATATACACTAACACCCATGCACTTCCTATTGTCCCTACATATACACTAACACCCATACACTTCCTATTGTCCATACATATACACAAACACCAAACACCCATACACTTCATATTGTCCATACATATACATAAAGACACAACATCAAAACACTACCCTATTGTCCATACATATACAGCAACACCCAATTACTCTACACTCCTCCATACATATACACTAAGTAACACCCAACACCATACACTACCCTAGTGTCAAAACATATACACTTACACCAAACACCATACAGTACCCTATTGACCAAACATATACATGTACACTAGCACCCAACATCCCTACACTACCCAATCGTCCACACACGTACACTAACACCATACACTACCCTATAGTCCATACATATACACTAACACCCAGCATCAATACAATACCCTATTGCCCATACATATACACAAACTAACACCCAATACCTATACACTACCCTATTGCCCATTCATATATACTAAAACCTAACTTCACTACACTACCCTATTGCCCATACATATACACTAGCACCCAACAACATATATATATTCTTATATACACTAACACCAAACATCAATACACTACCCTATTGTCCATCCATATACACTAACAGACAACACCATACAATATCCTATTGTCCATACATATACATTAACACAAAACACCCATACACTACCCTAGTGTCCATACATAAACACTAACACCCAATACCTCTACACTACCCTATTGGCCATAAATAACACTAACACCCAATACCTCTACACTAACCTTTTGCCTATACATATACACTAACACCCATAGCAACTGCATTACCCAATTGCCTATACATATACACTTACACCAAACACCCATACACTACCCTATTGCCCATACATATACACTTACACCAAATATACATACACTACCCTATTGACAATACATATACACTAACACCAAATACCTCTACACTACCCTATTGTCAATACATATACACTAACACCAAACACCCATACACTACCCTATTGCCCATACATATACACTAACACCCAATACCTCTACACTACCCTATTGCCCATACATATACACTAACACCCAATACCTCTACACTACCCTATTGCCCATACATATACACTAACACCCAATACCTCTACACTACCCTATTGCCCATACATATACACTAACACCAAACACCATACACTACCCTATTGCCCATACATATACACTTACACCCAATACCTCTACAGTACCCTATTGCCTATACATATACACAAACACCTAATACCTCTACACTACCCTATTGCCCATACATATACACTAACACCCAATACCTCTACACTACTCTATTGCCCATACATATGCACTAACACCCAATACATCTACACTACCCTATTGCCTATACATATACACTAACACCAAACACCCATACACTACCCTATTGCCCATATATATACACTAACACCCAATACCTCTACACTACCCTATTGCCCATACATATACACTAACACCCAATACCTCTACACTACCCTATTGCCTATACATATACACTAACACCCAATACCTCTACACTACCCTATTGTCCATATATATACACTAACACCCAAAACCTCTACACTACCCTATTGCCTATACATATACACTAACACCCAATACCTCTACACTACCCTATTGCCCATACATATACACTAACACCCAATACCTCTACACTACCCTATTGTCCATATATATACACTAACACCCAAAACCTCTACACTACCCTATTGCCTATACATATACACTAACACCCAATACCTGTACACTACACTATTGCCCATACATATACACATACACCCGATATATCTACACTACCTTATTGTCTATACATATAAACTAACACCAAACACCCATACACTACCCTATTGCCTATACATATACACTTACACCAAACACCCATACACTTCCCTATTGCCTATACATATACACTAACACCAAACGCCCATACACTAACATATTGCCCATACATATACACTAACACCCAATACCTCTAAACTACCCTATTGTCCATACATATACACTAACACCCAATACATCTACACTACCCTTTTGCCTATACATATACACTAACACCCAATACCTCTACCCTACCCTATTGCCCATACATATACCCTAACACCCAATATATCTACACTACCTTATTGTCTATACATATAAACTAACACCAAACACCCATACGCTACCCTATTGCCCATATATATACACTAACACCCAATACCTCTACACTACCCTTTTGCCTATACATATACACTAACACCCAATACCTCTACCCTACCCTATTGCCCATACATATACCCTAACACCCAATATATCTACACTACCTTATTGTCCATACATATACACTAACACCAAACACCCATACACTACCCTATTTCCCATACATATACACAAACACGAAATACCTCTACACTACCCTATTGTCCATATATATATATATACACTTACACCAAACACCCATACACTACCCTATTGCCCATACATATACACTTACACTTAAAACCCATACACTAAACTATTGCCTATATACATTAACACCAAACACCCATACACTACCCTATTGTCCATACATATACACTAACACCCAATACCTCTACACTACCCTATTGTCCATATATATACACTAACACCCAATACCTCTACACTACCCTTTTGCCTATACATATACACTAACACCCAATACCTCTACCCTACCCTATTGCCCATACATATACCCTAACACCCAATATATCTACACTACCTTATTGTCCATACATATACACTAACACCAAACACCCATACACTACCCTATTTCCCATACATATACACAAACACGAAATACCTCTACACTACCCTATTGTCCATACATATACATATACACTTACACCAAACACCCATACACTACCCTATTGCCCATACATATACACTTACACTTAAAACCTCTACACTAAACTATTGCCTATATACATTAACACCAAACACCCATACACTACCCTATTGTCCATACATATACACTAACACCCAATACCTCTACACTACCCTATTGTCCATATATATACACTAACACCCAATACCTATACACTACCCTATTGCCCATACATATACACTAACACCCAATACCTCTACCCTACCCTATTGCCCATACATATACACTAACACCCAATACCTCTACACTACCCTATTGCCCATACATATACACTAACACCCAATACCTCTACACTAACCTATTGTCCATACATGGACACTAACACCCAATACCTCTTCACTACCCTATTGCCTATACATATACACTAACTACCAACACCATACACTACCCTATTGTCCATAACAAAAATTATACTTACACCCAACATCCATACACTACCCAATCGTCCATACATATAGACATATATCCAATACCATACACTACCCTATTTTCATACATATGTATACACGAACACCCAACATCCCTAGGCTATACCCAATCGTCCATACATATACTCTAACACACCAACATCCCTATAGTTCATCCATATGTATACACATACATACAAGTAGGTAAACACTAACACCCAACATCCCTAGGCTATACCCAATCGTCCATACATATACACTAACACCCAACATCCCTATAGTTCATCCATATACACATACATAGGTGTACACTAACACCCAACATTCATACTCCACAATGCCCTACATACAAATATTCTGACATACAACAGTCATATAATACTCAAGCCTATTTTTATATAATTTAAACTGACACCTTGGGACTTACCTTAATTGTCATACATTTATGATACATTTACATTAATATCAAATGTCTGTACATTACCGAAACGAATATTCATAATATACATGTACGTATCATTCTTAGATATGTATTTATATTACTTTTGGCGATCAATTTGATACCGTGATAATAATTTTGATAGTAAGAAGATAAAGAAAAAAAAGGCAAAGAAGAAGAGAAACAACATCAATAATAACAACAGCAGCAACAATAAAAAATAGTAATAATAGTAATAATGATAACATTAATAATTGCTGTATAACAATAGTAATCCTATTACTCTCAATGACGCTTTAAAGCGCGTTTGCAAACTGTTTGGGTCCTGACCAGATGCCGCGTAATGCGGCGTCTGATCAGGATCCAAGCTGTTTGACCCTCTTATCGATATTTATTAAGTCATACAACCTTAAATCTAACTTTGAAGCGTGTCTTGCAGACAACAATACTGAAGCAGGCGACAATAAAGTGGTGAAGGGGTAAAAATCTCCCGAAATAATTTGATCATGAAACGGTTAATGACGATGTGTTATAATCTTCTTACCTTCTATGTTCATTTCCTCTGCTTCTTCTTCCCTCAGTTCCTGTGCGACTAAGTTGTCGACTTTGCGCGTTTGAGTTCGAAACTTCCGCCGCAAATAGTCAACAACACTTTCCCCGCTCTTTGCGGGTAGTGCGTTTGAATTTCCCATGTTTAAAACGGAGAAATAACGATGATTGGTACGAGCTTCTCGAGATACGTTTCACGAGGATGGCGTCGAAACAATCAATGAGCGCGTTACTAAGAGACGTCAGTGACGTCATATTCTCGGCGACGTTATGTTGTTTTAGAAATAAAAGGTTTAAATATTTACTTAACATCTTATCTCCAAGACATTGTTTTCAGTAAGTGTTGAATTGAATATATTTTTCATTTAAAATAATTTCTGATATTTTGTTTTAAAAGCAATGACAATTTTACGCATGTTTTATCAATTACGAAAATAACCGAACAACGTCGGCGAAAACGTCCGAAACATCACGGAAATTTCCGACGTCATGATCGGCTCGATGGTAAAGGTCAACGTAACAATTATGACGTTGCACGTACATATTTTAGCAGTAAATATATTGCCTATTTACATGAACTTCAATTAAAGTAAAATTCGTAGTTCTACATACAAATACCACTAACCGCTCTTAACCCATTTGTGCCCACGATCCCATATATGGGACATTGGCAAACAGCGTAGATTCTACTCAGACGCCGCATCATGCGGCGTCTGATCAGAGTCTACACTGTTTGCTGATAGGAATTTCAATATGAAACAAAATGAAAATGAAAATTTTGACCAGACATCCCTTTGATAACAAATCAACTAATCCAATATATAAACATGGAAGAATCCACTGGGTATAAATTGGGTAAGAAACTATACAGTCAATCTATGATATCTCGACCTCGCTTAACGCTAACATATCCGCATATATATATATATATATATATATATATCAAAATTAAAACGTGGGTTATCCACGTTTAACTTTGAAAAAAGGATATTGCCGATTTCAGCACGGTCGAAATAATTATACTCAACCGTATAAATACAGAACAAACGAGTTTACTGAGTTCTAGATTACAGTGGAGAATCTGTTATTCTTTCCCAATAAACGCGTTTACGCTAAAACTATTATTTGCAGTGCAAACAGTTTGGAGCCAGATCAGACGCCGGGTAACCCGGCGTCTGATCAGGCTCCAAACTGTTTGCCACCAAGATAAACATGAAATATCAGAATTGTCCAAGAGTTGTTCTTTTCTACGTTTTAGTGCTTTGCGTTTGCGTACGTTTGCGTTTAAACGAGAAAGAATAACAGATTCTCCACTGTATTATTATCTGAATAATATTCAGAAAGAAATGAAATGCGGATTCAGGCCGTATATCGAGCAAGGCTCGATCAACACAAGTTCAAATAAATGTGATTCACTTATATCAACCCATTTGTGCCCACGATCCTATATATGGGACATGGGCAAACAGTGTAGACTCTGATCAGACGCCGCATTATGTGGCGTCTGATCAGAATCTACACTGTTTGCTGATAGGAATTTCAATATAAAACAAAATGAAAATATAAATTTTGACCCGGCATCCCTTAGATAAAAAATTGACTAATCCAATATATAAGCATGGAAGAATGCACTGGGTATAAATTGGTTAACTCACTCCTCTCCTAAAACTTCAAAGGAAAACTGCAATTTCCAGTTACAGTGGAGAATCTGTTATTCTTTCCCAATAAACGCGTTTACGATAAAACTATTATTTGCAGTGCAAACAGTTTGGAGCCAGATCAGACGCCGGGTAACCCGGCGTCTGATCAGGCTCCAAACTGTTTGCCACCAAGATAAACATGAAATATCAGAATTGTCCAAAAGTTGTTCTTTTCTAAGTTTTAGTGCTTTGCGTTTGCGTACGTTTGCGTTTAAACGGGAAAGAATAACAGATTATCCACTGTAAGTAGTGTCTATTTTTACTTTTTACTATTTAAGTTGATTTTAACAATGTATTCAGTACAGACCCTGATCAGAGGACTCCTTTAGGGACTTGCTGATCAGGTATACTACTTAGGACAAGTTTGCTGGTTACTTATACATTATTTGTAAATGACGAGTATACTCGCTATGACTGAATGAATGAGTTAATAAACTGACATAAAAGTCTTCTTAACCCATTAGCACCCAGTGGATTCTTCCATGTTTTATATTGGATTAGTCTATTTTTTATCAAAGGGATGTCTGGTGATTTTTTTAATTTTCATTTTGTTTTATATTTAAATTCCTATCAGCAAACAGTGTAGACTCTGATCAGACGCCGCATAATGCGGCGTCTGATCAGAGTCTACACTGTTTGCCTATGTCCAATATATGGGATCTTGGGCACAAATGGGTTAAATTAGAATTTGAAGCTGGCAATAATTGATTGCGATACAAAATATCACTTTGAGATCTTGATAAATATAATCTGATAAAAGTACCGTATACACTATAATTCTTAAATTTACTTCTTCTATACATTAAACACACTAGTGACAAACACTACATGTATATTTTTATCAGACAAAAATAAAGAGATTATTCGTGGGTTTTTTTCGCGTTTCGTTTGCGTTAAAAGTGTAAGAACAACGTAGTCCGCACTGTATACAGTAAAACCTCTCTATTACGATCACTAAATAATAGTAGTCATGTGACCACCTACAATGTTACGTCATGCAATATGTCTTCATGTTTATTGATGACGTATTGCATCGTTTTCGCCTTGATCAGTTTCGTTTATTTGTGTATTGTGTATGACTATTGTTGGGTGTATCATATGTGGTATGAGAGATGAGTGATCGATTCGGGTACATGGCATTTCTAGTTTTCGTTTTCACTAAAACTATAAAACTGATCTTGTTTGGTGGTCACTATGACGTAGATTTCCCAAAGAAAGCTTATTGACTGCATAAAAGACATGTGACTACTTAAAGCAAGGTGAATGTAAAACAGAAAGCTCCTTAAGGAGCTTTCTTTTTTACGTTAACCTTTCTTCAAGCAGTAACCTGTCTTGAATACCTGATAATTAACACAATTTAGTGGCCGTTTTTACGCGGCGTCTGATCTGGCTCCAAACTGTTGGCATGGGAAATGATAATCTTAATCGTAAACGCGTTTATTGGGAAACAATAACGTTTTCTCCACTGTATATGAGTACAATCTAAATCGCCATCTCATTTTGCAATTTGCAAAATCTCCGAAGACAAAATCTGAAGAAATAATTTGATACCGACGGGCAAGCGCCAGTAATTCCACCGGTGATTTATTTGATTGAAATATGACGTGAGATGTCTGCAGGCTATTCTTTGATAACGAAAGATGAGTTGTAGAACCAATCAATAGTCAAGTGCTTTTCAAAATGACAGTTAGCAAACAGACTTTGTTTTCAGCAATTACACACGATGTCATTCGGCAATTTCCGGAGAGATGTCGAATGTATCCGGAAAACACGAGATTTACACAACAAGCGTGTTTCTTGTCCGACATTAGCTTCTTTACTTATACACTGGGGGCCATCGAGGTATCACGAGGTTTGTTTCGCACAGAAGTCCTGTATATGTTCCGCACCGACAAAGTACATATTTTGTGTACCCAAAACGAAAGTAAAACACGAATTTCCTTGAGTGTCTATCAATTTCGCCTATACTTTTTTTTCCTAGCCGGAACATATTATCAAATAGGTCCGATGGTAGGTAGAACGGTTTCTCGAGCAATCTACGTACAGTGGAGAATCTGTTATTCTTTCCCGTTTATGCTTACGCATGCGGAAACGAAACGCAAACAAAACGCAAACGAAACGATAAACGATAAACGCGTTTTGCGTTTATAAGTGAGTTTTGCGTTTATAAACGCGTTTATAAGCGGATTTTTGCGTTTCATTCGGCATACCTTTGTTTTTATCGAGACCGATCAATTATACGAATTAAAATAAATCCGAAAGGTATTTAATTAATTATACTAGGTTTATAGTACCCTTCTTATGCCTACATGTACATGTATGCCTAGATAAAACTGTGAGTGTATACAGTATGACAGAGTGTATAGATTGCCAGAGGCCTTGGGCGGACAATGCCTGCTGTGTACACGTCCGGCTTTACTATCTCCCATATATGGTCATGCTGATGCAGTCACCAATAATTGACATTTAAGTCATGCTTAGTAACTCGGCGTCTGAACTGGGTGGAATCATTTATGTAGACCAGGACCTGAGTAACTCGGCGTATGATATTGATCCATGCATTGGTTCATATCAAATGATTAGTAAGTCGGCGTCTGATCTGGCTCCAATCAATGATACTGTTTGAAAATCTTCCCGTCTGAAAATTGCGTCACGTATGCAGTTTGTCAAGATCAAATAAATACTGTTCTTCATCTACGCAAACGCATTTTCTCAATATCGCTCAATTTTTATGTGACCTTTGAAAACATTTTTCTATGTACATGTAGATGAGACGCCGATAAGTTCGCCATCTAATCACGGAGCAGTCTGTGATTTCTCCATGATCTAATCAAGATCTAAACTGATGTACGTTATAGAACGAATTAATATTTTGATTAAAAACCCAGACAGTTTTGTTCTCCATCATAATGCTGAGTGACTCGGCGTTCCAACGAGATCTTAACTGTTAAATTTTATTAGATTAATTAAAATCATATTGATTTCTAATCAAACGGTTTGAATCTATTTCAATTACTTTGGGGGAGTTAGGGGTAAAATAAGTAAAATGTTAAATCGGCAATACATCAGGATCCAAACTGGCAGCTTTGATAAAGTCAAATTAGATCTACTTTATATGATAGATTTACACTAGTGTGGCCATTTCTTGTGAAAGTAACCTGACCATAAAAATGACAATTTTGGTGGCGGACTATAAATTGTAAAATTGCCCCCAACAGACTCGCACCCCTAATTAGGATTATGTTTACTTTGATAAGCCGAAGTTTTATTACCCCATATCCGGTTGATGACGCAACGAGATGTCGGGTAGTTACACCACAGAATTATATTATACAAGAATTCCGTGGTTACACGATGGGCAATTATTATATTGCTGTTTTTGACCATGTACAGTTATACTTTACAGATAGATAAAATCCTTCATATTTACAGCTCATCTAAATGTTATGTGACTTAATGATTCTTTTGAATATGTTGACTCGACACTGGAATAACGTCTGAACTTATCAGGTATGCGTTTAGATGATTTTATGATAATTTTAGATTAGTTTTGTTATAACCTATCATTATATAAACTCCAAAAAGAATGGACCTAACAGGGTCTACACTGTTTCAATTCCATGTATAGAATTTAGTACAAATGTGTGAGTGTAACAACATATTTGTAAAAAATCAGAATGTGCAAAATTTGATCATAATAACTCGGCATCTGATCTGGATCCAAACATTGATGCGAATCAGATGCCCAGTAATTTAACAACTGATCTGAATCCAAGCAATTAACAAATATTTCGGTTGGAACAAAACGCACCACCATATTTTTAAACGAAACACAGATCGTCTAATTTAACGATCGAATGAGATAAAACTCTTTAAAAAACACAATTCGCACAACTTGTGTATATATAAAGCACTTTTAAAGTGCAAAAATGAGAAAATATCTTTCTTAACGTTGTTTAAACGCCCAAAATGCAATGTAAAACTATATTATGACTATTAACTTATAAGTGCGTTTAAACGCACTTACAAACGCGTTTGTAAGTTAATAGATAAAACGCGTTTCAAACGCCTTTCAAACGCGTTTAAAACGCATTAAGTGGGAAAGAATAACAGTTTCTCCACTGTACAAATTTCATATTATTCATTGTATTACTTGCAAAATAACATAGTCATTCATCCTATGATGTAAAATGTTTCAAATGTATGATATTTGGTAAACAATGCTATTAATCATTATATGAACATTACCTTTTTAGATTGATTGTAACAATGGAATATTATTTGGGTTATAAAGAATCTGCAGTAATGCAATAAATGGATTTTAAATCGAGTTTAACAAATTAACCGTGTATAGGTGCCGCACAGAGTATGTATATGTTACTAAACGAAGTCCATTTTATATGTATATGTTACCAACTGATGTCATCATTGAATTAATAGGATGCAAACTGCCTAGTATCATGCACTTACTGTTGCCTATACCGTTTATCTCGAAAATAAATAATCTCCACCAAATATGTTGATAGTGACAGTCCAGTGAGAAAATTTTTAAAGGTTAAACACACAAAAAAACCCGGTCCATTTCATGTAAGTTTCTGAAGCAGTTAAAAGTGCAGGACTAGGAAATGAATTCGATCAATCAACTGTTGCGGAAGCAGATGAAGCTGATAGAGTTGTTGATTTGTCAGAGCAACTGAAATACACTATAATTATTTTGTACGAAACAAATTCAAAGCGACATAATTTCTTTAAAAATGTTGCATCCCGAATTGAAAACCTCATGAACACCTTGGTCTATGTAATCAATTAATCTGTGAAAGTTTGCAACATGTTCTTTATAGGAAAATACTCAAAGGGCTATAATTTCGTAAAACAGAAACAGCCAATATTCCAAACTACACGAACACCTTCATATATAAGCATTTACTCTGGGAAAGTGTTAAGAAAAGTGTATGAGAAGCTGCACAGGTTTTTCACAGGTTTTTCCCTATATATATTCTATTTATGAAACAATGATCTAATAATTACGTATATACCAGCAAATGGTAGCTTAAAGCAAACAGAGTAAAAGTACCTTAATGCTCATTCTGCTTTACTTTCAATTTGCTTTAATAAGTGACTATCCGTCTTCAAAACTAGAAACAGGCTTTAGGGTAATGGGTGAATGTCTTTTATTTTACACGTTTTATCAAAAAGCGAAGAGAATATAAATGGATAGTACCAAGTGTGACCATACCACATGGTCTGTGACGTAATATGTGGATACCACTGGCAGTCAAATTGTCAACAAAAAGGCCTCCATTCGGAACTTCAATCAAATGTAAGAAATTTGTTTAAGCCGATTTCAACGAAACATAGCTTATGATACGGGGGACTGGATTCTTTACAGTGGTATCAATGGATTTGTCTCCAAGGTAATACATTTTGCCTGAAAATGGGGCAAATTAGCTGGCAATATCTAGCATTAAATTGTTGTGGTATCATTGTGTGTGTTAACATTTCTGGATATTTGCCTCGTTTTCAGACAAAAAGTATCCATCTAGGGACAAATACATTGACATCATTCTAAAATAACTTATTAATACCCTTAGCATAGACTATGTTTCCTTGAAATCGACTCATAAATAAAAAAAACAACATTCGATTAAAATTCCGAATCGAGGCTTTTTGGTGATAATTTAGCTGTCAGTTGTACCAAAATTAACGTCACAAACCACTTGGTATGGTCACACTAGTACCGCTTGACTGGACGGCCTCATCGCTAAAAGTGCGCCCACACTTGCTCTACGTCGGGCGTACGGCGCTCGCAGAAAGGTTAAATCGGACAGCGGGCATTATATAATGTTGTGAAAATTTGTAGCCTAATCCCCTGGATGTATATATTATGCAATAAATATGTTTAAACTAAAAATGAAATCGGAAGATTCTTGCGCTGGCCGAAGAAATCCTACGGCGGCAATGTGGCGGCCGCACGGCAAATCCCAAAGTTTTACAGGCCGTAGAGGTCGCCGCAGTATTATAACGCGGAGTTATAAAAAAGTTCATTTCTATGATGGCCGTAGAAAACGACACGCCATAGAGCGGTTCTGCGGCAGCCGTACGGCCACCGTGCCTCAATGGTTAATTTTACTATTGGACATTTGCACTTTTGTTCATATGTGTCTATTGATCTAAAAGTGGAATCATATATGGCCTTTGAGTTCTCGGTGTAGTTGGACGGATATTAGTTATGTGCACATGTAGCAAGCCAATGTGTGAAGCAGGAGCAGCATTAAGACTGCACATCAACGGCCGCCGTACGGCCATTTGGCGGTCGCCGTGGCTTTTATTAGAAATCGCGACCGCCGCAGAGGCGACGTACGGCTGCCGAGCGGAGACCGCACTGCCGCAAGTTTTTTACCCCCAAACATCAAATCTGGCATTGCGGCGGCCGCAGCAAATGTGAGCACAACGTACCGTGGTCGTAGGAAATCAACGGCGGCCGGGAAATTGCTACTCGCCGTAAAAATAATAATCCGTGCGACTGCCGTACGACCGCCACAGCCAATGTGAGCTAGGCATAAACAATACATTTGTCCAATCCATTTTTTTGTCACTGCAACAGAAATCAATTAATTGACTTCAGGAGGTAACACATACACCTTCTGTTGGTAACGTATACACGTAAATGCGACTTCAGGAGGGCACATACACACTCATAAACCCTTCAGGGTACTGTGAGTGATTTAAAGTTGTATACATTATTGTGAAAAATAAATTGAAAAAGTATGGAAAAATGAAGCTATTAATAAACATGCATCATGTCTGAGATGGGGTACCAGAATATTTGTAAATATAGTGGATCATTCCAATGTTTTTTTCGATAATCGCCCGGTAATATTCATTTAAGAGTGACAAATTGACGTTTGTGCTTGATATACATACTTATTTTCCATAAATAATACAAGAAAAGGTATGTAAACAGTTTATTCACGAACCTATACTTTAATTTGCCAAAAAAATAATTCAATTGATATGTGTGTCTATGGACACAGGTGGTTAATGCGAATGTCAACGCATAAAAACATATACAGGACTTCTGTGCGAAACGGGCCTTCGTGATACCTCGATGGCCCCCAGTGTTATAGACGATATTTGTAAAGCTATTTTGAGTTAATAAAAAGTAATCATTTTGCGTACGTGTATACAAACAACTTTACAGTGGAGAATCTGTTATTCTTTCCCAATAAACGCGTTTACGCTAAAACTATTATTTGCAGTGCAAACAGTTTGGAGCCAGATCAGACGCCGGGTAACCCGGCGTCTGATCAGGCTCCAAACTGTTTGCCACCAAGATAAACATGAAATATCAGAATTGTCCAAAATGTGTTCTTTTCTAAGTTTTAGTGCTTTGCGTTTGCGTACGTTTGCGTTTAAACGGGAAAGAATAACAGATTCTCCACTGTATAAGGTCAAACACCTTAATGTCTATTAACCCATTTACGCCAAGTGGATTCTTCCATTTTTATATATTTGATTAGTCCAATTTTTTATCTAAGGGATGCCTGGTCAAAATTTTCCTTTTCATTTTGTTTTATATTGAAATTCCTAATTAGCAAACAGTGTAGACTCTGATCAGACGCCGCATATGCGGCGTCTGATCAGAGTCTACACTGTTTGCCTATGTCCCATATATATGGGATCGTGGGCACAAATGGGTTAAAATAAGATGAGAGCCAGATCAGACATTCGGGTAACCTTGCTTTTGATCTATATCTTTACTGTTTGCTAGTCAGATTAAAAAACTTTGAAGCATGTTCGAGAAAATAATATTGCTACATTTCATTGCATTACGTTTGCGTTTCGATTTAACGAGAAACAGGTCGGAATACGTAACGTGTTCTCCACAGTAATTCTTCAGGAAAGAAATTGATTGTGGTCAAATAAACACATGCGAGACACAACCATTTTGTTTGCAGAGAACAGCAATTTCGAAGCAGATGATACGTGGAGAAAACGTCATCCTTTCCCGTTTTTAAAACGCAAACGAAACGCAAACGCCACAGACTAAAATGGAAAAAATGACAACTTTTTTATAATTTTGACTATTCATTTTAATCTGAGTGACAAACAGTTTGGAGCATGATCAGACGCCGGGTTACCCGGCGTCTATTCTGTTTCCAAATTGTTTGCAAGGGAAATAATAGATTTAGCCTAGACGCGTTTATTTGGGAAATAATAACGTTTTCTCCACTGTCTAGTAGAGTTATATATCTACTTCATTCTATTGTATACAGTAAAGAAGACTTTATTCTTTCCCAATAAACGCGTTTACGTTAAAACTGTTTTTCTATTGCAAATAGTCGTAAGCCCGGCCAGACGCCGGGTTTCATCTATTCGAATTCTTACAGGCGCATTCTTCTTTAATTTTAACCGTATCTTAAAAGACGCCTGTCTCTAAAAACGAAGAAACAGGCTACATTGGCTGTATTGGGTGTAGAGTTAAATGTCCGTTCGAAGCAATGTTGATTGTTTTCTCTGTTGAAAATAGTTTGATTGAAATATGACGTGCAGAGATATTTGTCTTCTGGCTATTACATGATCACATAAGATGAGTTGTAGAGCATCAATCAATAAGGAAATAATTATTATATTACAGTGGAGAAGACCATATTAATTCCCATTTGAACGCAAACGAATTGCAATAAAACGTAGAAAATGAATGTACATGTATATTTAGATAATTTGGAATGTTCATTTTAATCAGAATGAATGACAAAGATACCCGGCGTCTGATCTGGCTCCTATATGTTTATAATGGAAATAATAGATTGAGCCTAAACGCGTTTATTGGTAAAGAATAACTTCTCTGTAGCGACCACTAGTACCCCATTACCCCACAAATACGCCTTTTTACGCCTCTGATTTATTCCTCCATTGAAGAAAATAGTTCAAATTTATACAAAATAAATATACATCATAAAAAATATTTTCTATATTCTGGCAGATGATAGCTTAAAGCAGGCTGAAAGTAAAGCAGAATGTGCATTAAGGCACATTCTGCTTTACTTTCAACCTGCTTTAAGTGGCCACATGTCTTCAAAACTAGAAACAGGCTATGGGGTAATGGGTTATGCTATGCATTTGATTAAGACAACAACATGTCATCTGCAGCGGAGGGGAAGCTATTCTTTCTCATTTAACCCTTTTATGATGAAACTCAACTTGACAAATCCAGTTTCCAAATAAGTCTAGTTCATCTTATTGCTAGATCTACTTAAGGGTTATCTTTTATATTTTCTTCATACGTTGTAAATTGACAAACGGTGCAGACCCTGATCAGAGGACTCCGTTAGGAGTCCTGTGATCTGGGTATTCACTGTTTACATAGGACAAGTGTACACATAAAAGGTACACTTTTTCAAATGCTAATATGCTTTTTTCTTCAAATTGCTACATTCAGTTAGTACATTGTATTGCTATATTGTTAATTATTTGTTTTGTATGAAATGTCTTTTGTTTTATGTACTTGTATATATGTTGAGGGTCTCGTGGAAGATTTTTCTTTACAAAATGAGTTCTCTCCTTAAATAAAGTCTTTATCATTATTAGTATTATTATTATTATTATAATTATTAAACTATTATATCCATTGCAAACTGTTTGGAGCCATATCAGACGCCTGGTAACCCACAAATTGCCACCCATTTTACATAATTATAATTTGATTTGATTTGTTTTGATTTTACGTCGCTTTCAACAGTATTTCAGTCATATCGCGACGTCCAGCTAATTATAGGTGGAGGAAGACCCCAGAAGTCCTTTATGCACTGTTTCAGGCACAAATCGACAACTGGGTAGAACCACCGACCTTCCGCAAGCCAGCTGGAAGGCTTCCCCACATTACATAATTATAAACTATGTAAAATAGAGAAAACTACAAAGTTTAGGTTCTTTATATTTCTTACATGGTTTGGCCTCAGGCTGTGGCCTTCTTCAGAGAAAGAAAATAAACAAATAAATCATATGGCGTCATATGAATGTAATGTCGTTGATGACGTTATTGATGACGTCGTTATCGACGTCAAAAGACGTAATATTCTGAAATTTTTAAAAAGTTTTGGAATTTTCTGTATTGTAATGCATTGTGTTTGCGTTTCGTTTTCGTTTCAACGGGCAATAATAGCGTCTTCTACACTGTACTCTGCATCTCATCTGGATTCTACAATGGAGAATATGTTATTCTTTCCCGATTAAACGCAAACGTACGCAAATGCAAAGCACTAAAACGTAGAAAAGAACAACTTTTCGACAATTCTGATAATTCTTGTTTATCTTGGTGGCAAACATTTGGAGCCTGATCAGACTCCGGGTTACCCGGCGTCTGATCTGGCTCCAAACTGTTTGCACTGCAAATAATAGTTTTAGCGTAAACGCGTTTATTGGGAAAGAATAACAGATTCTCCACTGTACTATCGCACAACCAGGTTACTGCTTAAAGCAAGGTGAACATAAAACAGAAATCTCCTTTAGGAGCTTTCTGTTTTACATTCGCTTTGCTTTAAGCTGTCACCTGTGCAGTCAATAAGCCTTCTATTTATTGGCCGTAATATAGAGGTTTTACTGTATTTGTATGGTTATCACAACACTCCGCCCATACAGTGACATTTACAAGTGTCACTCGACAATTTCCGGCTTGAATCGTTATCTCCCGAGTGTTTCCGACAAAGGGGTCGATTTATGAAGCATTAATCTGTTTCTGAGATCGAGAATCTACGACGTTTTACAAACAGCCACTTTTTATTCTCCAGATAAGGGTTTAGCATCTGCTCAAATACAAATAGCAGATGCTATGTGTTGTGTCATAAAATAAAAGAGTTTTTAGTCACACGCACTGCAAACAAGTTTTGCAAATGATCTGCCTCTGCTTTTTAAATGTTGAAGCAAACGACAAAAAATGTATATGGCGATGATGAGGTGCACATTGTAAAATACCTCACGATTAATTTGGCACCGAAAGGGTTAAATATTTCCTCCATAACCAAAAGGGCAACGTTTCACCTTTACCCATCTGTTTATTACTGCTTATAGCAAACTGAAAATGAAGAATAAATTTCCTTCAAGAACTTTCTGCTTTATTTTCAGTTTGCTTTAAGCTCCTGTCTGTATCCATTTGCATCGATGAGTATTTTCGTATGTTGAGTTTATACGAAAGAAGGGAAATGGCGTCTAGTACGGCGCGCTTGCGGGAAAATGATTGATCCCTTCACAACAAAGCTCAACATAATCAGCATTAAGAGTCTAGGTGGTGATTGAACGCCGAGTAACTCGGCGTCGAAACAGTGTATAATTCTATGCTACGTCTGTAACTAAAACAAAATTGTATGTTTTTTACAGTAAATACGTTATTCTTTCCGCAAACGAAACGCAAACACAATGCACTAAAATGCAGAAAAATCACAACATTATGAAATATCTAACTTTTTAGTTAAACCTAAGTGGTAAACAGTTTTGAGCCCAATCAGACGCCGGGTAACCCGGCGTCTGATCGGGCTCAAAACTGTTTGCAATGGATCGTCTGATCTGGCACCAAATTGTTTGCAGGTTAATTAATAGTTTTACTGTGAACGCGTTTATTTGGAAATTATAACGTCTTCCCCACTGTACCGGAGCCTATGCATGATCGACAAGCAAAATCGTGATCCTTGAAAGTGGCATGTAGAATCTTAGACAACAGGCTTTATCACTGCGTTTTATGTTTGTAGAGTGGAGAAAAAGTTATTCTTTCCCAATAAAAGTGTGTACACTAAAGCCATTATTTCATTTTCAAACAGTTTTGAGCCCAATCGTGAAACATGTCAAAAAGGTGTAGTTTTCTACATCTTAGAGCATATATAGCGTTTGCATTTCGCTTGCGTTTACACGGGCAAGAATTCTCCACTGCTTACAAGTGTGCGGTGTCTTTTGATCACGCAAGGTAAGAAAGTGTCTAGTTAACTGTTTTCTTACACCATGAGTATATCTGGAAACTGGTCCCTACACATGTGTTCACACTTTTTAAATGTCAATTGGAAACGACAAACTAGAAATCTGTAAACATTACCACTTCTATACACGTTTCTATCATAGGTATGGAAGACAAAGATTGCGTGCATTATTCGGAAGGAGTTGCTAGAGGGAGGGAAAATTAAGACGTGGCTTACATTTGCAAACAGCTTGAATCCAGATAAGACGCCGCGTAACGCGGTGTCTAATCTGGATTCAAACTGTTTGTTATTCTTCATTATATTCCTTTTGTCCAAATGTCCACTAATATGTAATGTTGAGTAAAAACGGCAGACATCAACGGTTAATTCCGTTAATAAAATAGCGTGCTGTCGTCCCCAAAGTTGAAATGCAATGGTCCGCATCGAACTCCGCGCTGACAGGTCAATGAAATCGATCTATACATGCAGCAGAACACCCCTTTGCCATTCTCCCCATAGATATGGATTTGATGTCTTTAATTTATTTCTCCACTGAGGAAAACAGTTCACAATCTTGAACATACAAAATAAGAAATATTTGCTATACCTTAGGAAAGTATAGCTCAAACCAGGCATTATACCGTATAAAGAAATAGAATATACTTTAAGGCGCACCCTGCTTTATTTCGATCTGCTTTAAGCGGTCAACTGTCTTCAAAACTAGAAACGGGTAATTGCGTAATGGGTTAAACCTGTCCATTAGTTTAACGTTTCTTTGGTTTGTCACAATCGCCGGACATGAAACAAAACACTGATGGGCTAATGTTCTATTTCTAGAAGATAGCTGAGGTCAAACTCAGCAAAAGATGATACGTCATAAATACAAATCGCAGGTGCAAAAAAAACGTAATTACTAATTAACTACTTCATTGCAATCAATATCGTCTGATTATATATTGTCTTCTGCCTTTATTACAGTGGAGAATCTGTTATTCTTTCCCAATAAACGCGTTTACGCTAAAACTATTATTTCCGTTGCAAACAGTTTGGAGCCAGATCAGACGCCGGGTAACCCGGCGTCTGATCAGGCTCCAAACTGTTTGACACCAAAATACACATGAATAGTCAGAATTGTCCAAACTTGTCTACGATTTAGTGCTTTGCCTTTGCGTACGTTTGCGTTTAAACGGGAAAGAATAATGTTTTCTCCACTGTAATCAAGCTTATATATATAGTTTTAAACACAATATCAATAACTACAGGGGAGAAGACGTTCTTTTACCCCGTTTAAAAGGGACATTTTTTCGACAATTCTGACTACTCATGTTAATCTGCGTTGCAAACACTCTCGAGCCTGATCAGACGCCGTGTTACCCGGCGTCTGATCAGGCTCAATCCTGTTTGCAATGGAAATAACAGTTTTCGATTAAACGCGTTTATTGGGAAAGAAGTATGATATTTGTCAAGCTAATTGTTATATACAATATCAATACTAGTGTTTCATTGTTGTGATCAAGCTCAAGCGCCGAATTATCGGCGTTACCATGCGACTGATCTGGATTCAAACTATTTGCCAAAGTCAGTATAGTTTGGTTTAACCTACTACCCACATAGCCTGTTTCTATAGGTTTAAATACAGGTAATCGCTTAAAGTAGATTGAACGTAAAGCAAAATTCGCGTTAAGGCGCAATCTGCTTTACTTTCAGTTTGCTTTAAGCTAATATCGGCTTAGTCCACATGTGAACAGTTACATGTAGATAATATACCGATGGGGTTTAAAAGTGCCTCGTTTCCTATAGAAATGTGATTTTTAAAGGTTATTCAACAATTTATGTCACTTTGTGGACAGCACTGACATTATAACGAGTGGATCATCAGACCAGACGCTGTGTTGAAAATGCAGCAACTTTAACCCTTTCCCTCATAGAAGCGAATTTTAGCGTATTTGATTTATTCCTCCGCTGAAGAAAATAGTTCCAGTTTATACCCTCATGAACAATTGCCATAACAAATATTTATATATAGCCAAGTAGATGGTAGTTTAAAGCAGGCTGAAAGTAAAGCAGAATGTGCCTTAAGGCACATTCTGCTTTTCTTTCAACCTGCTTTAATTGGTCATATGCCTTTAATGTTATAAACAGGTTATTTGGTAAAGGGTTAAGAATACTACTTGCAATCTAAAATGTTCTCATTTCCCTGATATTTTTCACACAAAGCTAATGCGTTACAATGTATGGCATGGTATTTGTATTTATTGCAGTATAACTTCGAACGTATCGTATTTTCAGTTGTAGATCAGATGCAAAAACAACAACCAGTCAATGACCGTTTCGTAGTGTTGTTGTTACTCATACATGTAAGAAGATTTTACGTCCAGTTGAAGCATATATTGTTGATTCCTCTCATGCTGTGCGGCCCAGGGGTCCGTCTTACGAAACATCGTATGACAAAAACGGTCGTAAGTCATAACTTTAGAATACATCCAATTCTTGTTTCTCCATCAAATTCCATCTTGTGACATCTCTTTGGAATCGTCTTTTCAAGACGATTCCATAGAGATGTCACAGACAGGATTAGATGGAGAAATCAATAATAATTGAGACTTTTATAATCTGACTTACGACAATATTTGTTGTACGACGTTTCGTACAGTGGAGAATGTGTTATTCTTTCCCGTTTAAACGCAAACGTACGCAAACGCAAAGCACTAAAACGTAGAAAAGAACAACTTTTTGACAATTTTGATATTTCATGTGTATCTTGGTGGCAAACAGTTTGGAGCCTGATCAGACGCCGGGTTACCCGGCGTCTGATCTGGCTCCAAACTGTTTGCACTGCAAATTATAGTTTTAGCGTAAACGCGTTTATTGGGAAAGAATAACAGATTCTCCACTGTAGATGGGCCCCAGGTCAACACCTGCTCGATGGATGGGCTGGGTTTTAGGGCACTGCGACACAAAATAGGTCATAAAGTGCCGATGAATGATGAGGGATGGGGGATGGTGAGATGATTATCGGCTTATCTCGTTCGTTGTCAACCAGCGCATGGGATCAAAACAAGTGACCTGCCATCCGTTTCGATATTGGCAGAGAGGATTATATCGGTCTAATAAACAGAAAAGATTCTCTATATCACAATTAAGCCACAGAGACCTGGACGTCACTCAAATATGATCAATCTAATGTTTGAGAACGATCTCGGACTCAACACAAACGGGTTATAACCTTGTAACGCGGCGTCTGATAAGGCTCCAAACTGTTTGCCTCGCAGATTATAATAAATTATGGGAAATCTCAAAACGTTGGAATTGTATGCATTGTTGTCACAGCCTCTTCACTGTATATGCTTGAGGTTAAATTTTAATAAACCAATGTACCTATAGTTATCACGTTATTTTGTAATAAAACAATCTGCGATATTTGTTCCATCAATAATTTAAATTCTGCTCATTGATGACACAATCACATATCCATCACATCTCAACTTAATCATCATTTACAAACATTTAGAATCCAGATCAGACGCCGAGAAACTCGGCGTCTGATCTGGATCCAAATTATTTGTTACTCATAGTGATGTTTCGTCTGTTAAAACGAATCTTAAAAGTAACTTTGAATTTATTTGCAGACGACAATAGGGAAGCAGGCGGTAATCTGGCGGGAAAGGGCAAATGTTCTGATTGGACGTAATGAGTATGGGCCACGTAACGAGGGACTAGAGATTATTAAGATAGGAGGACGCCAAAAGGGATGTTCAAAGATCACAGTATGTTGCATGCCAAACGTGCATTTGAACATCACGCATATTCATTCCTACTTCCTTTGGCGTGAGAGGAGTATCTCGAAAGTAAAATGCAGCATTTGTTCGAATCGTAAGTACAGTGGAGAAGACGTTATTGCTTCCAAATAAACGCGTTTAAGCTAAAACTGCTATTTTCATCGCAAACAGTTTTGAGCCAGATCAGACGCCGGATTACCCGGCGTCTGATCAAGCTCCGAACTGCTTGCCAGTCAGATTTTAATGAATAGTAAGAAATTTCAATTGTTGTAATTCTCTACATTTTTTGCTCTGCGTTCGCGTTTAAACATGTAAGAATAACGTATCCTCCACGTGTATTAGAACAAATACCTTTATTGGGAAAGAATAACGTGTTCGCCCGGGGATTTAATGAAGTATCGCAGATCCTTAACATGATAACAATCCACCTCAAGGTATGTTCAAGGTTCACAGGTTGATGCATGCAAAACGTGGAATTCTACATCATGCATATTCATTTGTATTTCCTTTGCCGTTTGAAGTTGCCCTTGCATGATAGCCTTTTTTACTCCATAGCATGTTTCTAGCATTGACGATCGGTGACCCCCCCCCCCCCCCCTATAACAGGTTTAACCCTTTCCCCCATAGAAACGTCTTTATAATTTATTCCTCCACTGAATAAAATAGTTCAATTTTAAAGTTATAAACATCAAAAGAAATTTTTTCTATAGTCTATAACAGATGGTAGCTTAAAGCAGGCTGAAAATAAAGCAGAATGTGCCTTAAGGCACATTCTGCTTTATTTTCAAGCTGCTTTAAGTTGTCACCTTTTGTTTAAACTACATATATTATATAGAGGGTAATATGTTGATTGGTCAAAAGAAACGTGTGTATGATAAAGCCTTATGTCATTACAAACAGATTGGAGCCAGATCAGCCACTGGGTAACATCGCATCTCAAAACACAAAACAAATTGAAAACGAACTCGAATAATCGAAACTTCGACTAAAGAAATAAGGGTGTGTTCGATTAAAGCGAGTTCGACTGATTGATATTTGACTGTAAGTTGAACATCCATATTAGTTATAACGACCATTAAATTATAATAATAATAATAATAATAATAACAATAATTCTTTATTCAATCAGTAACTTGAATTCTAATGTTCAAGTGTTTACGGCAGGTGGCTGCTTAAAGGTGGGTGGGTGTAAAACGGAAAGCTACTTTACTTTTCTTTACTTATTGAACGTAGTTAACACACAATGGCATAAAATGCAGAAATTCACAACTTTTTTAAATATCTTACTTTCATAAGTATTGACCTGATAGTGTTGCAAACAGTTTGGGGATCTGGCTCAAAACTGTTTGCAATGGAAATAATAGTTTAGTGTTTAAATACATGCAGCGTTTATTAGGAAAGAAAAACGTGCGACCACTGAAAGATGGATACATGTATGTGTTTGTATGGAAGACAGGTGACGTTTTAAAACAATGTGACAGTAAAACAGAAAGCTCCTAAAGGAGCTTTCTGTTTTACCGTCACCTCGCATGAACCCTTTCACTCTTAATAACGCTTGAAAGCGCGTGTGCAAACAGTTTGGATCCTGACCAGATGCCGCGTAACGTGGCGTTTGATCAGGATTCAAACTGTTTGACACCCATGTCGATATGTTTTAAGTCATACTACATTGAATCTTACGTTGAAACGATCTTGCAAACAACAAAGATGAAGCAGACGACAATTGAACGGTGAAGAGGTAAAAAGCTCACGGACAATTTGGTAGGGAAAGGGTTAAGCTATCACTTGCCCTTAACACCTTATAATCAACAGAATCTAGTAGTCGTAACAGAGAAGTTTACACACAGGGCTACAGATAAAGGGAGTATTTCAAAAACAAAAATCTTATTTCTGTATTAAACCCTATAGTGTCAGTACTCATTAGAATCGTCTCTTCGAGACGATTCTAATGAGTAGTAACACCATAGGATTTTGTGTTGAAATTAGTGAGAAAATATTGGATTTGTTCAGTTTAACTTGAGCCCTGACATGAGTAGTAACACCATAGGATTTGGTGTTGAAATAAGTGAGAAAATGTTGGATTTGTTTAGTTTACCTAGAGCCCTGACATGTAAGGTCTTTAGCATTTGTAAAGGCTGATTAGAACCCAATAGTTCCATCTCCATTTTACGACAAGGTGTCAACCACTTCTTGGAGAGAGTTTGTTATAGAACCAATAGTGTCATAATAGCTTTCTATAATTCGCTAATTTGATGCATGATCGACGGGAAAACGATTAATCAGTTGTAATTATGAAGTGTTACCATGGCAACGACAATTTGCTAGTTCCTTAGAGCTTCAGATTATTCGGTATGTTATACATTGTCATACATCTGTTGGCAGACAGTCCCCGAGGTTTTGTCATAATTTTTGTCATTTTTAAAAATAAAAAAAAACAGATGAAAAATACCCTATAAGGACACAGCAGTTGACAAATGCGTTTTTTGTTGTTAAAAACTCATTTTATCAAATTATGAAAGTTTTAGTATAAATATTCAGATTATGAGAGAAACATCTTCAAGATATTTAGACAAATATTAGGACAGTCGAGAAACGCGTAACGCGGCATCTGATCAAGTTCCACATTGTTCGACACTCATTATGGAAATGTTTTACCTATTACATGTATTTAAGATTGAGAAATAAAAACAGACGACTATTGTTTAAAGCAGATGATTTCATGGTGATAAGTCTATTGTAATATCCGAATGCTGTTTGCTGTACAATGCTGATATTACCCCTGTATTACAGTGGAGAATCTGTTATTCGTTCCCGTTTAAACGCAAACGTACGCAAACGCAAATCACTAAAACGTAGAAAAGGACAACTTTTGGACATTTCTGATAATTCTTGTTTATCTTGGTGGCAAACAGTTTGGAGCCTGATCAGACGCCGGGTTACCCGGCGTCTGATCTGGCTCCAAACTGTTTGCACTGTAAATAATAGTTTTAGCGTAAACGCGTTTATTGGGAAAGAATAACAGATTCTCCACTGTAGCTCGTTGGTGCCTGAAAGTTTAACCAATTTCGCAATAGATACATGTATGCCTTTTTACTTCTTAAATGTTTCCACCACTGAATAAAATTAGTTCCAGTTCATAAAGACATGTGTATGCGACAAAAACAGGTTATATATACTAGATTATAGCTTATATAAAGCAGGCTGAATGAAATGCGGAATGCTCCAAATAGTACATTCTGCTTTACGTTCAATCTGCATCAATTGACCATCTCTCTTCAGAACTCGAAACAGGTCATGAACTAAAGATTTAAATAGACAATTTCAGTTACCATTCAAGTTAAGTAGTCTATTGCTTGACTGTTAAGAACAGAACAGAACAGAACAGGGTTGTGTGGTTTTGCAATATACAATGCTCTCTCTCTACAACAATCAACGGGAGACACAGATTGTGTATGTTGTTCGGAGGGAGTTGTTATAGGGAGGGAAAATTTATACCCTAAGAATTTATTTGCAAACAACTTAAACCCTGATCAGACGCCGCGTTACGCGGCGTCTGATCTGGCTTAAAGCGTTTATCACTCGTCTTTATGTTTTAGCAGACAATATTGCAGTAGTGAAAGTTTTAGACATAATGGTCTTGTTTTGGAAAGAGCAGAAAACATTGTTGTAAAAGAGCGAATCATTGTTCGGAGGGCCGTTGATGGGAGCGAGCGCTGTATTGCAAATTGACAAACGTTGCAGACCTTGATCAGAGGACCCCTCAGAGAAGTAATCTGTTTGCACGGGGCAAGTGTACTCTTCATAAGTCTCTGTTGGTCAATGGCGTATAAAAACATCCTAAAGACTTAATGAGTAAGTGCTACAGTGAAGAAGGCGTTATTCTTTCCCGTTTAAATGCAAACGAAACGCACCGAAACACACATTACACAGAAATGTAGAAAAAGTTAACTTTTTTTTCAACAATTTCTTGCGATTTAGTATAATCTGAATGGCAAACCATTTGAAGCCTGATCAGACGCCGGGTAACCCGGCGTCTGATCTAGCTCCAAATTGTTTGCGTTGGAAATAATAGTTTTAGCTTGTGTTTATTGGGAGAGATTAACGTTTTCACCACTGTACATCTATAGATATATCTGTTTATTATCTTTGCATTGATACATGTACAGAGGAAAATACATTATTATTCTATCCCTTTTAAACGCAAACAAAACGCAAACTCATCGCAGTAAAATGGAGAAAATGACAAGTTTTCGACGATTCTGACTATCTATTCCAATCTGAGTGGCAAACAGTTTGGAGCCTGATCAGACGCCGGGTTACCCGGCGTCTGATCTGGCTCCAAACTGTTTGTACTGGAAATAATAGTTTTAGCGTAAACGCGTTTACAGTCGAATACCGTTACCTCGAAGTTGAACGGACCGTGAAAAAATATCGACGTAGCCGAAGTTCGAGCTAATGGGAGTTTCTCATTTGAGATCTGTATCGTCATATCGAAGTTTTAACGTTATTCTTGATCCTAGTGTTTATTGACAGTTGATTGGTAATTGAAAATAAATGCGTAGGAAAGTAGAATCTGACAAAATCTTCAACTCATAACTTTCAAATTGATGAAGGTGGTCAGTATTTTTAAAAGTAGAGAATCTACGCGTCTATTAGATATGATATGCGGGAGCGAGTAAACAATTTTCGTATTTTAATACATTTGGTAGATCTACCTGATTTCATCAGCATAAACATCCAGCGCATGGGTGCTAACACAATTTTTATAACATAAAATTAGGTTTACACATTTCATCACACCAACACAGTGAACTGTTTACACTTCCGGTGACGCTCTGAAAGCGTTAGTTGTTTACATGTTTAATTTTCAAAAGGGTGTGTCCGACTTCGAAACGCCGACGAATTATTTCGGCGTTTTAAACAGAAGCGGCGTGTTTGAACTGACTTAGATAAAAAATAAATCAGAAATGAAATGTAACTTTTGTTTGATCTCACTACACTTATTCGCCGTACGGCACCTTCAGTCTGCACTACAAAGAATTCTGTAGTATGATTTAAACAGCGCGGCTATAATTGTCCCAGGTTTGACAGAATCGTCATCGAAAATATTTACGCAAACTTCGTAACCAAAGTTATTCGGGAATTCATTAATAATATTGATCCAGTGCAATTAAGATGGGATTATCTTTCGTGCTGACTAGTGCAATTTCGGACATGTTCACTCATTTGGTGCTACAATCAGTCACGGTGGCCGAGGGCCATTTTTCGCACCTCCATCCAATGTTTGCCGAATGTGCGATATGCGGTCACGGTGAAGCAGATATCGACGTAAGGGTGAGAAAAATTCTCTGGTTCTGAAAAATTACATCGACGTAACCGATAATATCGAGGAAACAATATCGAGCAAATGAGGGATTTACTATATAGATAAAGAAGGAATTTGCCGGGACCGGTGAAAAATATCGACGTAAGCGGAGTATCGACGTATCGAATATCGAGGTAACGGTATTCGACTGTATTTGGATAGAATAAATTTCTCTCCACTGTATCTATGCATTGATACATGTAGTGGGTGTAGTCATTCTGTTTTGGGAAACCCATTTAAAACCAACAAAGTGTTCTCATTTCATATCTTTTATTCTGAGATCCTGGGTTACCGAGGCACCCTTTTAAATAATTGCTCACATATAGTAAAGCATTTATAAATACATAATATTAAACAACAGTATAATCATACACATATAGTAACGGCACTTAAAACTACATTGATTATGCATTGGCATCGATAAAATAAACGTCATTGTGTCTTTTACATACTTTGTGTCTGTTTGAGAAAATTGAGGCACTACAAATATTCGGAATATTTCGGTCGTTTTCGACAAGTAAAATGTATCTAGACGGAAATGGCCGAATTGTACCGATTGACATTAGAGCATCATGAACAATAAGCACATTGATAATATTATATTTCCTTTTTGCTCTACAAATAATCGGAATCACATAGATTTTATGCGTTTGTGATAGAACGAAACTAACGCAAATAAATAAATATGAAGAGAACTAGAATCTACAGGTTTTATGGAAATACAGTCGAACTTTGATATCTCGAACTCGGTTAAAACCAACATACCCGTATTTCAAAGTTAAAACGTGGCTTAGCCACGTTTTAACTTTGATATGTGGGTATAATCAACTTAATCGAGCATGAAATAATGCAATTAATGTGTCGAACTATCGGATAATTCGAGTTTAGCGAGTTCGAAATATCGAAGTTTGGAATCACTCAGATTGTATGCATTGCGATAGAACGAAACTAACGCAAATAGATAAATATGACGAAAACAAGAATCTATAGGTTTTGTGGAAATATTAAAAAATTATTTCAGTCTGAATGCCAAACAGTGTTGTGTCTGGTCAGAAGCATTGTACATGTAACTACGCGTCTGATATAACTCAAATGTTTCGCATTTTCAGTAAGAATAACGAATTGCCCTGTGACACTTAGCCCATATACTTTATACCTAGATGTATCAATAGACTCTTCCATTGTAACTTTTGGAAGAGTTCAATATCAGTAAATACCATGGACCATATGTCACGTAAGATTTATCAATCCATCTTTTATTCGTAAGTATTATAGCAACTCTTCGCTCCTTGAATTAGCATTTTAACCCATTACCCCATAAATATACATTTTTACGCTTTTAATCTATTCCTCCACTGAAGAAAACAGCTCCAAATTATACCTTCACAAATATATACCATAAATAATATTTTCTACATCCTAGCAGATATAAGTTTAAAGCATGCTGAAAGTAACGCAGAATGTGCCTTAAGGCACATTCTGCTTTACTTTCAATCAGCTTTAAGTGGTCACCTACTTTCAAAACTACAAACAGGCTATGGAGTAATGGGTTAAGGAGACTTTATACCTTCGTAGGTTAAAGTAGAAATGTTCGTCGTGTTTTAATACCACTTGCAATTGAATGCTACATGTACTACATCTATGAAAAACCGCAAACTAGTCAAATGATGCAAATGTTAGAGCGAGACTGGTTATTGTATCGTTACTATTAAAACAGTTAAAACTAAATAGCTGATCATATAATTTTATAACAATTTGAATCCAGATGAGACGCCGAGTTATTCGGCGTCTCATCTGGATCCAAACTATTTCCAATGGTTATCTCTAAATGATCCACAGAGCTTTAACATTCATAAAGATTCAGGTCAATTTCAAACTTTTATAGACATGCAAGTAACAAAACTTGATACATTTGTCGCTATGACATTCTCATAGTAACTTTGTAACACATCTAAAGACATGGTTAGTGTTGACTTTCAAAAACAGTCGTTATTTAATACACAAACGGTAGATAGCTGTAAGTATACTATATATCTCTTTGCAAAAAAGAGATAGATTTACAACTGCGAAGAAGGCATATAATATTACATGACAAAAAAATAGCACCGTCATAATGTTAATTTATACCACGTGCGCACGAGACTTTTGCACTATCACGATACATTTGCAATAGTTACAAAATAAATTATATTTCTCTATAGCTGAAACATATTTTATAGCTTATAAGATTTGCAAACCCTACTTTTATATGATATACGCAAACAGTGCAGACCCAGTTGAAACGCAGTGGTACGCGGTCTTTCATCAGGGTCTACAATTTTTGCAATAATAAATATATCATCATAAAAATTAAAAACTTTTTGAAATATACATCATGAAATTTAATCTGTTACAGTGGAGAATCTGTTATTCTTTCCCGTTTAAACGCAAACGTACGCAAACGCAAAGCACTAAAACGTAGAAAAGAACAACTTTTGGGCAATTCTGATAATTCTTGTTTATCTTGGTGGCAAACAGTTTGGAGCCTGATCAGACGCCGGGTTACCCGGCGTCTGATCTGGCTCCAAACTGTTTGCACTGCAAATAATAGTTTTAGCGTAAACGCGTTTATTGGGAAAGAATAACAGATTCTCCACTGTAATATCTAGTGGACCAGACAAATGATATATGCAAATCGGAGAGACCCATATGGGATGTCGCAAAAAACATGGTACATGTAGCTTCAAGTATTGGAACTTTTTTGCTATGGTGTTTATGTTACATTAGGGACATGTTGCTCTTTCCCAATTCAACGAAACGAAACACAAACGGTTTGCAACAAAATGTAGAGAAATATTGTTTATATTGGAGCCATGTCATGAAAAAACTAACTTATTGCATTGCAAACAGTGTAGATCAAGGCCAGCTGCCGCGTCTTTGACGCGTCGGCTGGTCTTGATCTACACTGTTTGACACCCACATAAATCTATTTATCATTTTATGTATCTGTATTATACAATGTATACGATATTTGGAAGTGTAGGCCAAACTCATATACAGAGCCTGGGATGGCATGGCTCATTTCAACGTTGATGATAATAATTTTTATTCAATCTAAGTTATTATATAGAAGTGTTTAGCGCCTGACCAGATACAGGATTATCCGGCGTCTGATCTAACTCTAAAACAGTTTGTAATAGATATTTATTAGTTGAATGCAAACACGTTTGCAGGGAAAGCGCGGCGTCTCCCCAATGTATTACATAAACATAATCAGCATACAAATTTGTTTAAAATGAAATAATGGACCCTTCCAAACATAACAATGGAAGAGTCCATTTCAAATATTCAGTGTCCAATAGATAAGGTTAATATATCAATGATGGGCAGTTTGGTTGGTGGTCATTATATAATATCTTTATTTCACATATTTGCAGTAAGTCCAGAGGAAGTTAGCATCTTGTTCTTTTCAACTCTTGTTTGAAGTCTCGTTTTCAATCACGTGACACGTCTTGTTTGAAGTCTCGTTTTCAATCACGTGACACACAGCTGAGATAGAGAGCTGGCAGCTGAAAAGGAGAAAATTAAAGTGTAAGTATAAGAGTCGAATTTCTGAGCTACATGTATATGACAGAATTATAGTGTTTCATATTATCCATTTAATTTAAATAAATTATTTACCATGATGCGCCTCTTTTTACGACCGACAAAATAAAAGCGTGTTTTTTTCATTTGCATGTAGATGACTGCTTAAATTTCTGCATAAGCTGGTCGAATATATGAAAACTATTGCAAACAGTTTGGATTCAGATGACAGGGCTGCCATAAGTTGAAATGAAAAATCCTAAGATTTCCAAATTTGCATTTTCAAGTGCGCTTTTACGAATCGTACCTTTACCCCATAGCCTTTTTCTTGTTTTGTTGACATGCGACTACTTAAAGCAGGCTGTAAGTAAAGCAGAATGCGCCTTAGGGCGCATTCTGCTTTACTTTCAGCCTGCTTGAAGCTACCATAACTGGGAAAAATCCGGAGATTAAGGAAAAATCCGGAGAAATGGCAGCCCTGAGATGAGATGTCTCATCTAGTATCCAAACTGTTTGACACTCTGATGATATTTCCGGAAAGAAAATATCTTAAAAGTTAAAATCATCTTTTGAGAATCACAGCGTGCATATTAAAGTTTATGATAGGTGAAGGTAAAATCGATGTTCTTGCATTGACTGCCAAGTTAAAGGCACGATGGAAATAAAGCAAACAAATTGGTTTTTTTGTTTGTTTAAAACTGTCACCTGTCTATAATAACGCCGCGTATATATTTTATTTTATTTTCAGCTGTTGCGAAGTTTTACGGTATCGGACTGTGGAGAAGACGTTGTTGCTTCCAAATATAGGCGTTTACGCTTAAACTATTATTTGCAGTGAAAACAGTTTGAAGCCAGATCAGACGCCGGGTATCCCGGCGTCTGATCAGGCTCCAAACTGTTTGCCACTCATATTAAAAGAAACTGTCAGAATTGCAATAAGGTTGTAATTTTCTATGTTTAACAGCACTGCGTTTGCATTTCGTTTGCGTTAAAACGGAAAAGAATAACGTATTCTCCACTGTACAATAAAAAGCTTAATACATTCAACGCATGGTAACATGAAACTTTACAACATGAATTTACATATAAAACATCAGATAAGTAGGAATTTGACAAGGCTTGGTCGGTAGTTTTAACGTTTTGCCGTAAAAATTAGAATGTAAATGAAACAGACAGTTTTATCACGTTTACTCCAAAGAAAAACAATGTAGGATATACATGTAGGATATACGCTGTGAAAATTCAGAACTTTGGCAACTTTAACTGCGAACTTTATATATAGGAAACCTCTGAATTGGTCTCCTCACACTTCATGAAAATAGACAATTACAAGTAGTAAGCAAAACAGATATACACGTACAGTATGACCTGGCTTATCCGACACAAATTACGCAAAAACCTGCTTTATCCGACAATGTTTTCAGACCTAACTGTCAAATGACATAAGTCAAACTTCGCTTTCTCAAACACGTTTAATGTCGAGCTAACCTATATTTCCTTTGGTGGATTTCTATATCTTGGGCTCGTTTAAGTGGAACCTTTCCGTATTCCAAAGTTAAAACTAGGCAAATCCACGTTATTACTTTGAAATACGGGCATGTTCCACTTCGGCGAGTTTGAAATATCAAAGTTCGCTGTATATCTAAAAACTTGTTTAACCGGCACACTGCTTTCTCTGACATCATCAGTTGGTACCGAAGGGTGTCGGATAAGGCAGGTTATACCATACTTAACATGTTTCAGAATATCTGGATATTTTCTATATACAATACAAATGAGCTTGCTTTTCCGTAGCGCAGATACAAGTTATTAGAACGTTAATGTTTTATTATGAGTCTAGGTGTTTGAAACTGGTTTCTTTTTGCTACAAGGAAAATTAAAACCAGACTGTTTAAATCCAAAAAATGTGTTTGAAACCAACAATGCCATTAATTGATTTACATGTAGTGTTTAAATATCAATAATGATATGACATGTATACATGTACATGTATTTACCTTTTTCTGAAATCTATTGTATTCTGCTGTGGTATAAGCATGGGCTCTAGATGAGATGATGTACACCAAACAGCTTCATGCCGTATATGTTGTATTAGAAACACTCCCATCATCTGGATCTTGGGTCGTGTAGCTCTCTAGCAGCTGCTGGTGACCACATGGTTGTTCCGTGGACCTCTCGTCCGACTGCTCATGAGGAAAGAGCAAAGCATTCTGTTTCTGTCAGTATCCAAGAATCACACTTGATATGTATGCATAATTAGTGCCCTTTTGTATATAATAATTCCTGCATATTTAATTAAGACAAATTTACTGCATGTCCATCTGCAATCAACACAGACAAGTCACTTTGTGTCATAAACTATAGAACTTTACAGACACTTGAATCTATAAACGATTTGGCAATGTGTGAAAGTCAAATATTCAAACTACCAAATGTCGGTAATTCTGCATCACTTCTGCGTCTATTTCATCCTGATCAAGTGTATAACTACCGGAAGTAGTAGTTGAACCACCATCGTCATCATTTGACCTTATCGAACTAAAACTGTCATGACGCATGCGGACTTGGTCCAAATCGTTCCGATGCGGAACTGGTCGCCAAGGATCGTTTATATTCATAGAAAATGTAGGATTATATCTGTTTTGAGTATTAAAATGTTTGTTGTGTGTAGGTTTGGTACCCATTTTAGGCTGGTTCCCATTTTTTGAAGGCACTGTATCTAATCTTAGTTTCTGGAAAGATTGAGGTCCGTATGAGTAAGCTTCCGGTTGTAATGGTGTGCTCTCCTTTTGTGGAGGTGGGAAGTGGGGCATATAACGATGATTTAATTGTTGCGGAAGAAATGATACCCGCTTCTGGTTCTCCTTGGTTGCTGAGGTGAAACTGAATCTTTTCTTCTCGTCTGTAAAATGAAAAATAAATATTTTACTAATTGTGATTTAGTTCGTTAGCACTTTTACATGTATCCTCTTTACTGTCTTATCCCGGTTATTTGCAAACAGTTTTGAGCCGGACCAGGCGTACGCAGTGTCTGATCAAGATCCAAACTGTTTGATGCTCATTACGATATCACTTTGGTCAATTTATCGTAAATAGTCGAACACTATTGTTTAAAGCTGATGACGTCACAGCAGCGAAATGAATTATCAATTTCGTATTGTTGTAGTCAACAGCCATTATTGGAATACTTGTACGCACGACATTCTTTAATACTTGGATCATTTTAATGAAGGATAATATTAATGCAGAAAGCTCCTATAGGAGGATCTTAAATGGAGGACAACATAAACATTTCAATAGTTATAACTACAGTGTAACACGCGTTTGGATATTTCTATTTACAAATTGGTTGCAGTAGTTTCAGTTGTTATCGACAAGGAACCATCTTTTGTCTGTTTTTAAAATATATTTTCAAGACCAATTTGATGTAAAACTCTTTCTTACGCGTACGTACCAATAGTGGGTGACGTTGTAGATACGTCATCTTCACTGCCGCCCCGTCCACTGTCACACGTGACAGTCTCACGTGACGTCTCGCTCTCGCTGTCCAGTGGAAGTTGCTGAAAAAAAGAAAAATTATTTTATATAAAAGTACACAGCCAACGCTTTGTTTTATACTAGAACATCATCACTGCAATTAGATCGCCTGCTTAAAAAAACAAACAAAAAAACCCACTTTTGCTGTACAGGGGCCTTTTTCATAAAACTTCGTACGACAAATGTTGTCGTAGGTCAGATTTTAAAGGTCTCAATTATGATTTATTTCTCCATATGATCCTGTCTTGTGACAACTCTTAGGAATCGTCTTGAAAAGACGATTCCAAAGAGATTTTCACAGGACAGGATTAGATAGAGAATTCACAATTAAATGTTTTTTAAAGTTTTGACCGTTTTTTGTCGTACGAAGTTTTATGAAACGGGGTCCAGCCCTAACAGTTTCGCAAGATACGATTTCACACGATTTAACTGCAGAACATTGCATCTGAGAGTCAAACATTATGGATTCTGATCGGACGCCGAGCTACTGGGCGTCTGGTCATAACTGAGTCTTTTGCAATGTTTAGTAAACTCGAGCAATGACAGTTAAGAGGTTGAAGACTGTTGAGAAGTTTGACATAAATACAGCTTCTTTTAATATAGCTTTTTTGGCGTTTATGGCTTCTGACGGGCTTAAGTGTCAAGAAAAATGACAGAACCGGAAAAGCGGGAGTGACACTTTCTCTCTTTTTTCTAAATATTTTGAAATCACTAGTCATGATGAAGTTTTTATTAATGTACTTAATGTTGATTTAAACATTTGGGACAAATCCAGAAAAACGGGAGTTTAAACGAAAATGTTTTTGTTCATTGCTTTCATTGAACCCTTATCCATACATGTAACAACGAAGCTACATTAAGAACTACAAACAGTGTGGATCATGATCAGACTCCGCGGAATTCTGTGTATTATCTAAATCCAAACTGTTTGAAATTCGTATCATTGATTTTCCACCTACGAATTTGTAAAAGATAATTTTATATTTTTTGAAGAGGATAATTTTAAAGCAGAAAATCATTTTGACGAAAACAAGGGATTAAATGTTTGAGTAGAGGATATAGGTCTTTGTTCATAGCGTATTCATCGTTCATTCGTTATCTTCTTTTCATCTGTAATGACCAATTTATAATGTCATGTTGATTTATGTGATCACAGCATTTACGACTTCTGTTTTGAAAGGATCAGCGATGAGCCATTCAAGTGACAAGTCCGATTAGAATAAGCTTTAAAACGTTTAGAGAACCGGGTTTTGGAGTGACGCCATTTTAAGTTTAAGCACATATACGGCGCCCAATGACTTTTATTTACAGTACGTCTATGGAAATTTACCTATCAGCTAAAGCACCATTAAATGTTTTGAAGATAGACAGTAGCTTAAAGCAGTATAACAGTTACAGTGGAGAATTTGTTATTCTTTCCCGTTTAAACGCAAACGTACGCAAACGCAAAGCACTAAAACGTAGAATAATACAACTTTTGGACAATTCTGATAATTTATGTTTATCTTGGTGGCAAACAGTTTGGAGCCTGATCAGACGCCGGGTTACCCGGCGTCTGATCTGGCTCCAAACTGTTTGTAAAAGAAAAACTATTTTAGCGTAAACGCGTTTATTGGGAAAGAATAACAGATTCTCCACTGTAAGCAGAAAGCTGCTAAAGCATCTTTCTGCTCAGTTGTTATCCTGCTTAGCGACCTTAAATTCTGTATATTGCCATTCTCTTTAAATTGGAACATACAATCGAACTTAGATATCTCGAACTCGTTTAACTCGAACTATCCGATAGTTCGACATGTGAACTGCATTATTTCATGCTCGGTTAAGTCGAACATACCCATATTTCAAAGTTAAAACGTGGCTTAGCCACGTTTTCACTTTGAAATATGGGTATGTTCGACAAAACCGACTTCGAAATATCGAAGTTCGACTGTAACTGTTTACAGTTTAAACATATTTTATTTTCCATACGTAGATGGAAATGGGGTTGGGTCACAAGTTCTAACAACATTAGTTCTGACACTTCCCCTACATAGCATAACTGATGTGCTATTGTACATTATAGATATTGGTTTAGAAATGATTGCGTTTTAAAACTGGGGTGAATTTTAATGTACTGCATATTTATCAATTTCATTAGCGTTTATTTGAGCCCAGGTTCAAAATAGGTAAAGTTTCGATCGAGACAGACTTAAAAATTAGTAACTACAATGGGTCGAAATGGTATCTTGTTTGTTTTACAGTGGAGAATCTGTTATTCTTTCCCGTTTAAACGCAAACGTACGCAAACGCAAAGCACTAAAACGTAGAAAAGGACAACTTTTGGACAATTCTGATATTTCATGTTTATTTTGGTGGCAAACAGTTTGGAGCCTGATCAGACGCCGGGTTACCCGGCGTCTGATCTGGCTCCAAACTGTTTGCACTGGAAATAATAGTTTTAGCGTAAACGCGTTTATTGGGAAAGAATAACAGATTCTCCACTGTATAAGTACGTCCTATGTATTAGATATTGTTATATATTTGCGTGTCCTTTCTGGCTAAAGAGAATACGGTAATAACCGTTCCTAGTAGGACAGTGGAAGACGTTTTCTTTCCATTTTCAACGCAAACGAAATGCACTTAAATGAAGAAAATTACAAAATTTTGAAATGTTTTACGTTTCATTTTGATCCGAGTTGCAAACAGAAGTGATAGCGTGAACGCGTTTATGAGGAAAGAATAACGTCTTCTCCAATGTATGCTTCCAAAATCAGCAATTATCTGCTATTGCATTAATGAGAACAAACTTAGATTCCTGTAAATACAGTCAAACTTCGATATCTCGAACTCGGTTAAGTCGAACATACCCGAAGTTCAAAGTTAAAACGTGGCTTAGGCAGATATCGAAGTTCGACTGTAGATCTCTAGCACGATGGAAAATACGTTTTTCTTTCTCAGTAAACGTGTTTATAATCAAAACTTAATGGTCGGACTCAAACAGTTTGGAGTCAGATCAGACGCAAGGTATGTCTGATCTGGCACAAAACTGTTTGCAATAGAAATACATATTTTACAGGGCTGCCATTTTTCCGGATTTCTCCTAAATCTCCGGATTTTTTCCCAGTTCATGGTAGCTTAAAGCAGGCTGAAAATAAAGCAGAATGCGCCCTGATGCGCATTCTGCTTTACTTACAGCCTGCTTTAAGTAGTCGCATGACAAAAAAACAAGAAAAAGGCTATGGGGTAAAGGTACGATTCGTAAAATCGCACTTGAAAAATGCAAATTTGGAAATCTTAGGATTTTTCATGTCAACTTATGGCAGCACTGATTTTAGCACAAACACGTTTATTACCAAAACATTATGTACTAGTATTCTCTACCGTACTAAGTCATAAAGATCGGGGTGGCTGAATATTACGTGACTAACCTGTACATCCGGGTGTTCCCAGTCACGTGACTTGGCCTCCCAAAGGTATTGCTGGAGTTTTAGGGCTTTCATGTGACTGTCTATCTTCTCCTGTTTCTGGACGTTGAACTGGGGTGTTTGGTGCTGAGGGGCATACACTGTGTGCGTTTGTGGACTGGACTTAGTTGGGTAATTCTGAAAGCGAACGGAAATAATTAAATAAAACTGTAATGAACCGCTTCAATGGCAGGCCATGTTACACGCTATTAAACCACTCACTGCCTTACCCCAGTACAGTGTTTATTTGCAAACAATTTGGGCCCTGATCAGATGCCACGTAATGCTCTGTCTTTAGTCAAAATACTTTTTGACTTTAAATTTTAGAAATAAATCATAACGATGACGTTATGACAGTGAATGGGTCAAAGACTTTTTTTTTTTTTTAGAAAAAGGCACCAACCGATAGTCAAACAGTTCTGCAGTTACAATGAATCATTTTGAACAGTACAATCGTTAAGAGAAATCTCGTCCTTTGCAAACAATGTAGACCTAGATTAGATAGTTTTCTCCGGGGGTCTGATCAAGGTCAATATATCGCATTGTATGTTTGAATTTTCAACAGGGAGGGGGTTCATCGGTTAGAGCTGTATGAGTCACAAGTACTAGTATGTTTGTTGTTTTAGGATTGGATGGACTTATGGTAGGCAAAGCTTATTAAAAGCCAACAGGAAAAAGAACAATGCAATATGCTACCCTAAAGACGATACTTCAAAATAAATAAGAACATTAACGTTTCATAACAATATCAACAAAACATTACTGTCTATCAATTGTTCAATACATCGAGTGACCTGTTTATGTTAGGGTTTAACCGTATTACTGTACATGTTATGGTGTCAAAACCTGCCTATCCTTATGATAGAGCATAGGGTCAAAACGTAAAAAGTGTTTTAAAGGATCGAAAGCCTTATTGGACAGCGTCAGTCTGTATGTAAATCCTTAAAAATGCATGGTTAACATGGTTTTGACACCATCGTTTATGCTGAAACGTTAGCAGAAAAGAGAAATTAATTAAAAATGTTAAGGATCTGTTTGATCTGAGTGTCAAACAGTTTTGAGCCTAATCAGACGCAGGTTTTCCTGCTGTTTGATCTGGCTCCAACATGTTTTCATTTTGCATAATAATATTTTTTAGGGGAAACAACGTCTTCTATACAATAAGATAAGTTTGAAAGTGCAATTGCGTTTTATAACAAGCTTTAAAACATTAATAAATGGTTGTTTTAAGAATGAGAACGCCTCGTGAGATCGGGTCAATTTAAAAGCTGATGACCCTCTAATGAGATCGGGTCAATGTTGGTCAATATATGAACTATATGCAGAGTGATCGGCCATTCTTGTCAAGTGTCGGTCCGTTCCGAACAATGCTTAATCATGGTTGGGAACGAGTCGTCAGTTGGCGGGAAATGGCCGATGGCTGTACATGTACGTAAAATTTCGAGTTTGGTCCGATCTCATATGGAGACCTTAACCTTGTGAAGGACGTAAAATTTACAAAGCGCAATGCACTTACTATTTGTTTGTAGATTTCATCTGTGCTCGACTCGTTGTTGCGTCCACCATCCAAGCCGTCCATCGAAAATTCCAAAGAGAAGCTTACTTCCTTCCTCTTCTTGGCTTTGTCGTCTGTTGAATCTACTTCCGGAGGTAATGACTGAGATTCTGAGCGGGAGGAAATACCTGAATCGGAATACCTTCCACCGTCATCCTCAGCTGGGTGTCTTTTCCTCGGGTCCATTGATCGTAAGAATAGAATTATTACGATAATAGCAATAGCAATGGCAACGGTTGTTATGACAACCACTATAACAATTATAATGTTTTTGTTTCCCGAGTTATCGCCGCCATGACTAAGTGCAGTTGCGTTAGCGTATATAAGTTCTACGGTAAGATCTACTTCTGTTGATCGAGGAACGGTGCCTCTATCCTGAACCCGGATTTTCAATGATACTGAAATGTCTTTCTGGATATCTATAAATGTTTTAGTCGAGACTTCTCCGAGTCGTGGATCAATTTCGAAAATTCCAAGATCGTTTCCACTTACGATTGAAAACACCAGGGAGCTGTTTTCACCATCATCAATGTCATACGCGGCGACCGTTGTCACAACGTTGTAACCTTTCACAGGGTACACGAATTTGACAGTGTTGTTAAGTTCATTGGGAAAGGTAACTTTGGGAACATTGTCGTTTTCGTCTCCAACGTAAATTGTTATATACTGCGTATTGCTAAGAGGGTTAATTCCGAAATCAGTGATGGTAACTGGTATGTCATATCGACTTTGTTGTTCACGGTCTAAACCTTTTGTTGTTCTGATTTCTCCTGAGGCATCGATTGTGAATGGAAACGACTTTGATATAGGTGCCATAGCGAACTTAAATCGTCCACTTCTTCCAAGATCCTTGTCCGTTCCGTTCAGAAAACCGACTAGTACGTTTGCTTCTTTATTTTCCATTACCCAGAATTCAGGTCTAGCGGGCAATATCTTTGGTATGACGTCATTTTCATCTGTTACTGAAACAGTCACGGTGATATTTCCTGTCTTTCGGGTTTCGCCGTTATCTGTAGCGTAAACGCGAAATGCCATAAGCGTTTCTGTCGGTTCTTCCCTGTCATAACTTTTGTTTGCGTAGATGGTTCCGTTATCTTTATCAATAAAGAACTTGCCACCACTCTCAGCAGCCAGGCTGTATTCAATTCTACCATTCTCGTCAATATCCGCGTCATTGGCAATAACTCTGACAATCATATCGCCAACTTTGTTATTCTCTGGAATTTCCACTTTGATTACATTTTCGTCAAACGTTGGCGCATGGTCGTTGACGTCACCAATCAACACCATGAAACTTTCTGAAGCTGTCAACTTCGGACTTCCTGAATCTTCACAGATAATTGTCACGTTATGACTGTCAATTTGCTCACGGTCTAGGTTACCGTCGACAACAACTTTAAATCCACGCCCAGGAAACTTTTCAAGTTTAAAGTAGTCACTATCAACTCTGCAACTAAAGTCTCCGTTTGCCCCTTTATCATTGTCATCAACATAAACATGCGCCACGAAATAGCCAACAGGCTCATTTTCTTTTACTTGAACGAAACCAATATTTCCAGGTGACAAAAGATTGATATCAATATTTGGTGGATTGTTTTCAACGTCATTTACAGTCACTTTAATGATGGCAGTGTCACTCTGTGGTTGATCACCGTGATCCACAGCTTCTACAGTAAACTCGTAGAATTCCATTGGTTCATTAACAAGTCTCTTGATCACTGACATTTCTCCGGTAACTTCGTTTACATGAAAAACCTCTTTAATCGTAGCTACGTTGGATTGCCGCTCACTGATTCTGTAGGAAATATCGCCATTTTTACTGGCGTCCTTGTCTGATGCTGAAAGAGTCAGAAATACTGTATTCAGTTCGATATTTTCATCGATTTGTAAGGTGTAAACACTGGAATCAAACTCGGGAGCATTATCGTTGTCGTCCAGAACTATAACAGTTATGTTAAGCCTTCCGGTTAATACGGGATCGCCTCCATCCCGCACAATGACCTGTACGTCATGTCTCTGTTGTAATTCCCTGTCCAGAGCTTTCCTCAACACAAGTTTTAACTCATAACTGCTATTGAAGTTTTTTGGTTCTATGAGCTCAAACAGCTGGTCAGTCTGTTCAATGGTGTGACCTTTGATCGAATTATTTCTCCACATGTCAGCATCGAAAGCGCCCTTGATTCTGTACACAGTGCCAACTGCTTCTCCCTCCGAGATGTTCAAGGTCATATGACTCACTGGAAATGTTGGGGCGTTGTCATTAACATCTAAAATGTTAACTTTAACCGTTACTATGTCGAAGAATATACCGGATCGAGCTCCAATGGAAAACTCCATCACACAGTCCACTGCAAATACGCAAACTGTTTCCCTGTCGATCAGAATTGAAGACGTGTTCAGGTCACCTGTGACGTCATCAAGCGTGAAATATGCATTATATTTTGTATCTTTCAAAAACGTAAAACGTAGATTATCTTTTACGCTCTGGGAAACGTTTTTCGTCAAATTAGATTCTGAGACGACGTTACCCACATGGAATCCCTCTGGTTTATTTTCGGGAAGTTGAAAAGTGACGTCATATTGAGCAATTGTAGCTTGTAAACAGGCTGATATTAGGACGCAGAGTGTTCTCCCTTTAATGCCATCCATTTTAACATCCGGTGGAGATTGTCAGGCGCTTATCATCACAGGAGTATTCTGCAAATACACAACAGAAAATGGCATTTTACATTTAGATTTCAGAGATTTTGACACCAAAGGTATCTATAGAATTATCTAACCGTATAAATAACTACCGTTACCCTTAAAAATTAAAATACTATGGAGCACAAATTGCTTTAAATTGTCATCTACAAGGTTTTATTTTCAAACATGCATTATTTCATATTATCTACAGAAACCATAAATCGAATATCAAACAGAATGGATCCTGGCCAGACGACGAATTACTCGGCGTCTAATCTGATTCCAATAATGTTTGCAAAATTCGATCTTCTCGCAGGCAAAAAAACACACATTCTCTAATGGTACGGAAGTTTAACATGCAAACGAAGTACATTTGTACACTATTGCTTTTAGTAAAACTCGCGTGAACGGAAATTCCGCCTGCGACAAACTAGCTGATAAGCTAATGCCAGTATAATCTGTACAGGAATTGACTTAATGCAATTTGTTTTAACAGACACAAAAATACTTAAACTCTATTTATGAGAAGATAAATGATTGCTACTAAAGTCGATGTCACATAACTGTCACATGCAAAATGTGAACGTTTAGCACACTAGATGTACTCTAATGTCTGTCATCTGCAACCATTCTCATACAGTAAAACCTCTCTTTTACAACGTTATTCATTCTTCTCAATAAACGCATTTACACAAAACATAAAATTTCAATTAAAAACAGTTTGGAGCCAGATCAGACGCCGGATAACCCGGCGTCTGATCAGGCTCCGAAATGTTTGCTACTCAGGTTAAAATTAAAAGCTAGACATTTCAAAAAGTGGTGATTGCTGTACATGTATTTAGTGAATTGCGTTTGCGTTTCGTTTGTGTTAAAACGAGGCAGAACAGCGTCTGCTCAACTGTAAGAACACTACAACGAAGGTTAATTGATTGTGTAAAAGACATGTGACAGCTTAACCCTTTGAACCCTAGTCCCGCATATAGGCGTCCTTTTCTAACAGTGTACATGTGAATAGTTCACTTGTCCTATGAAAACAGTGAAGACCCAGATCAGAGGGCTCCGAAAGGAGCCCTCTGATCAGGGTCTTCACTGTTTGTCATAATGCCAAACATTGACACAAACAACCCTTAAAAGCCAGAAATGGACTAGACTAAAATGGAAACTGGAATTGTCCATTTAAAGTTTCAGGGAGGAAAGAGTTAAAGCAATGTGGCAATAAAACGAAAGGCTCCTTTAGGAGTTTTCTGTTTTACTGTCACTTTGCTTTAAATTGTAAGCAGTCACCTGTCAAAACACCTAATAATTGACACAAGCTAGTGGTCGTAACAGAGATGTTCTAACTGTATTTGGTTTATCTAGAGTTTATCAAAGAACTATAGTATCAGTTTCAAACAGTTTGGATCCAGATGAGACACCGAGCTACTCGGCGTCGCATCTGGATACAAACTGTTTCAACAGAAATGACGAAATTGTTCGCAAATGAATGTAAATTCGAATTGAAGTTAGAATTTTCAAATTATAAGTATCAGGGAAAATGATAAAAATGTAAAGAACGGGTAAAGTAAAGATTCCAAGAATCCATCAGTTAATTTGTTATCAAACGGCTGAATCTAACCGCATGTTCGTGACAATTCCTGGAACATACAGTACTGAATCTTATTAAATTAACAATTTTTGCGATTCGTTTGCAATTCGATGGCAATTCGCTTGCAATTCGATGGCAATTCGCTTGCGATTCAAAGTATTAACTTTACCCTCGGGTAAGTTTACTTGAGTGCTGTATCTCACAAATGTTCGCAAATATGCTTCCGTTATTGTTTTCGATTCCATTTTTGTCACAACCGCTTCGGAAAAATTCGCGTTAAAATATTCAAACGTAGGATTTGTTTTTTTAAGCGCGCGATTCGATTGCAATTCGATGGCAATTCGATGGCAATTCGATGGCAATTCGCTTGAGATTATCAATTTAATTTAATAAGGTTCAGTACTGTAGTTCTAACACGTGGCGTATAGGATGGTATTGCACAACATAAAATGTTTCTAGCAGCTCGTGAGAGATAAAACAAAAACAAACAGCGTGAAATTGCAATGCACTTTGAGGTTTTGAGTGATTGTTTAGCACGTGACCATGACGCATCTAGACTTTGCTGTAAAAACAGTAAAACCCTTATGTGGCGACCACTATAGACGCATGAAAGATTGATTTTATCAAATGAGCTCTCTCGTTAAATAAAGTCGTTATCATTATTATTATTATTATCATTATTACTATTATTATTATTATTACTACTACTACTACTATTATATTATTATTATTATTATTATTATTATTATTATTATTATGTGTTTGAGGCAGTAGGGTGTTTAGATACAGGAGAAAGTGATGTAGGAACCCGAATACAATAGTTTATCAAAATTAAGACAGTGTTAAGGCAATTAGTGCTTAAAGTAGTGTGAACGTAAATCAGAAAGTTTCGAAAGAGCAGTTTCCACTTAGATTACATTCAATCTGCATAATTGTGAGCTTATAGCGTTGTAGCAGGAATATGACCAACAATGTTTAAACCCTGATAGCCATATTTACTTTATTTAGTAAAAACTAAATATTTTTCATGGAAAATCGTCTCAAACCTTGTAAAAATATGTATTGATATCTATCTGACTGGGATGTTCGATGCAAAATGAACAAAATGCATTGCATTGTCAGCTGCATTTCAATTCAATAGTCTCATATATCCATATGATGCGCGTTGTCCGACAACAGTAGATACAATTTATTACAGTATAAACCCCCAAACCTTGTTACGCACAAGCGAATGATGATTAATTAACTCCAATGTGTCACACATTTTCGTGGCCAACTTAAACCGGAACAAGATGCGTCGGTATCTTGATATTGTTGACCAGACTTCTTACTATTATTTAAACTGTATCAGAATTAATCCGTCTATTTGGGCAAGAGTTACGATAACTATTTACTCTCACGCCTTCGATGTGTAACCACTCCGAGAAGAGTAAACAAGTGACAATATACATTGAAAGGTTGGTATCAAACGTGTTCAAAACTTGTGAAAAGCGACCTTTCTTTGTAACGACGCGTTTCAAGATATGTTACTTCTTAATGCAGAACAAAAGTAAAGCAGAAAGTAAAGCTTTACTTTTGTCCTGCATTTAGATAGTTTCTGTAACGAGTAAACAACTGAACAATGTACATTGAAAGGTTTGTATCAAACGTAATCAAAACTTGTGAAAAGCGACCTTTCTTTGTAACGACGCGTTTCAAGATATGTTACTTCTTAATGCAGAACAAAAGTAAAGCAGAAAGTAAAGCTTTACTTTTGTCCTGCATTTAGATAGTTTCTGTAACGAGTAAACAACTGTACAATGTACATTGAAAGGTTTGTATCAAACGTAATCAAAACTTGTGAAAAGCGACATTGCTTTGTAACGACGCATTTCAAGATATTTGACAGCTTAATGCAGAACACAAGTAAAGCAGAAAGCTCCTAAAGGAGCTGTCTGCTTTACTTTTGTCCTGCATTTAGATAGTTTCAGTAAAGAGTAAACAAGTGTACAATGTACATTGAAAGGTTTGTATCAAACGTGGTCAAAACTTGGGAAAAGCAACCTTTCTTTGTAAATTGTATATAGAAGCTTTTCAAGATATTTGACAGCTTAATGCAAGGCAAAAGTAAAGCAGAAAGCTCCTAAAAGGAGCTTTCTGCTTTACTTTTGTCCTGCATTTAGATAGTTTCTGTATTTAAAATCGGTATTTCGAAATGTGTTTTCTAGAAGAGTGTTTGATATTAAGTAGTTGTATTGTTAACCTTGTAATAAGCGCTCGTCCTACGTGGATGTACATGTAATCGTAAACGTATATGTAATATCTTGGGCGTTGTAGTTTTATGCAGGACAAAAGTAGTACTAAAACTTCATTAATGTATGTTTCGAATTGTATTTGTCCTGAATTAAGAACAGACCAGAGGCAGTGATCGGTATTTACATGTCGACAGGCTTCGCCATTGTGTGGCCGGGTAATACAAATTAGACTAACTTTGGCATTGAAAATCTTGTGGGAATGAGAATAGAAGTGTGAATTGTCTAGCTTCATATCCTAGGTGTGAACCTACTTCCCACTGACTAAACATTATCGAAACCCATCTGTCCACAGGGCTTTGAGATAAGCAAATATTACCTGGGGATTTACAAGAGTAAATCCGCAATAGTTCGCACATACAATGACAGTTTAGTGTTAAAGACAATGCGAAAGGTATCGAGGATACTTGTGAAAGATATACATGCAAGTCAGCGAATGCTTGTAAAGAACAAATGTTTAATTTTCTCATCGCGTGGCATTTTTATTGTATGTATACAACTAAGGTGACAGCTAAAAGCTAATAGTAGAAATAGAATTAGCAGAAATGTCATCATTGAATAATTCGAAACTGCATAATTTCGAAATTGAAAATCCTGGCAAAATCTCTGTTTGTCTGTTTGTGGCTCTGTCTATCTGTCTCTATATGTATGTATGTCCATGTCTCTATCGGCCCATTCTCTCTCTCTTTCTCTCTCTCTCTCTCTCTCTCTCTCTCTCTCTATGTATGTCTATGTATGTCTGTCAGTCTCTCTCTCACACACAAACCTATATTCTTTCTGTACATATGCATGTGTCTGTCTCCTTCCATGTGTGCAATTCTATACCCGTATTTCTCTTTCTCTCTATCTATTTCACTCATTGACTCGCTCATTGACTCATTCTAGTATTGCCAATACATGTCCATGTATTTTGTAAAATTCCCACCACCCATATATCTCCATTAAACTGTTTGTCTCTTTCTTATGTTTTACTTGTAGACGTCAACATTCCAAAAAATAATTGAAATGGAAAATTGTTTCACTTTAAACTCGTAAACCGAGCTCTAAAATTTAAACGTTTTTCAAAACAATATAATTACGTATGAGTATATCCCCTGGGGCAATTGGGTAACATAAGTTCCCTAACCCACTTACAGTGGAGAATCTGTTATTCTTTCCCAATAAACGCGTTTACGCTAAAACTATTATTTACAGTGCAAACAGTTTGGAGCCAGATCAGACGCCGGGTAACCCGGCGTCTGATCAGGCTCCAAACTGTTTGCCACCAAGATAAACAAGAATTATCAGAATTGTCCAAAAGTTGTTCTTTTCTACGTTTTAGTGTTTTGCGTTTGCGTACGTTTGCGTTTAAACGGGAAAGAATAACAGATTCTCCACTGTAACCCCTTCACTGCCATTACGTCATCGGCTATAAACGTTGTCGTCTGCTTTTATTTATGGAATTTAAATTTTAGCAATTTTGACTTAAGAAGTTGATATCATCGCAAACAGTTAAGAATCTGATCAGACGCCGTGTTACGCGGCGTCTGATCAGATACTTAACTGTTTGCAAAGACCCATTGTACTTAAGGTAAGGAAATGAAGGGGTTTAAGTATCAGGTTTTGATGACTTTTCAATTTAGTGTTCCTTTTTCAAGTGAAACAATTATCTGTCAAAAACATCTATTTCGTTCAATTGAGCTAATGAATCGTAGTGACATTATAACGGGTAGCAACAGTTTTAACTCCTTAACAACCAAATGTTATCGTCTGCTGTAAATTTGTCGTCTGCTGTTATTGGTCAAAATCAAATTTTACGGATTTTGACTTTTAGAAACGTCGGTCTGAGTGTCAAACAGTTTGGATCCTGATCAGTCACTGAGTTACTCGGCGTCTGATCTGGATTCAAATTGTTTGCAATGTTAACGTAATCGGGAACCGGGTTGTTACTGGGTTAACGAAAAGCTTACGAACCATAACGTACGTTTTTTGAGGAATTAACTTTTAAAATACCCGTCATTAAGGGTATATTACCGCGGTATTCAGCGTCATTGCTCTACCGTTTAAGTTAATTATTTCAAAAGATGTGTTTTCCTTTCAAATTATCTGTTACCAAACAATAAAAGTATTGTGTTAACCCTTTCGAACAATAGATCTAGGCAGTTGTATATTTGCAAAATTATTTCGTTAAAAACAATTCGGGTTAATTTAAAAATAATTGTCTTTAAGCAAATATCGTAAGAGAGTACACGTTTGGATTCGGGTGAGATTTCGGGTTGCATTGTACTCGACAACTAATCTTGGTCCAAACTGTTTGCCCCTTAACCCTTTTATTCTCAATGACGTCATAAAGCACATTTGCAAACAATTTTGATCCTGATCAGACGCCGCGTAACGTAGGATCTAAATTGAATGTCACTTGTTTTGAAATAACGTCAGTTATACTGCATTAAATCTAACTTTGAAACGATAGTGCAGACACCACTAGTGAAGCAAACGACAATATGGCGGTGAAGGGGTAAAAACTTCACGATAAATTTGATCATGAAAGGGTTAACAGCCTTGCTACTGTTTATGTTAAACATCTGGAAAGTTAGATGGGTTCGAATAGATAATTTCTTCTTTTATGTTGGGATAATCTAAGGATCTATGGACGCTTTAAAACTTTGATTAATGAGAAAGCCACCTTAACACTCCGGTTGATAGAAATACCGAAAGGCAGAAAGGCAAGCGAAAGGCGGAAAGGCACTCTAAAACTTTTTTTGCAATTAACACTCGATTTAAAATTAAACATTGAACCCTGTTGACGAGTGTACTCGTCGATGACAAGTCTTTACCTGTATGTAGAAGGTAGATTAAAGCAGGCAGCAAGTAAGACAGAATGCAACTTAGGACGCTTTCAGCTTTCCTTTCAACGTGCTTTAAGCGGTCACATGTCTCAAAAACAAGAAACAAACTATGGAGGGAAAGGTATACGTAAGATTTTATGACGAACCTGGTAACGTGCCAGTGGCAATGTTGAGTTTGTAAATCCACGGCTCAAAATGCATTTCTGAGGAGAACACGTGCATTATAAAGACATTGTCAAACATACTTATATATGGCACGTGCCAGAAAGGGCATACACTGTCGGCAAGATGTCATTGAAAATAAACATTCCTGTCCACAACCTCTCGCGGAAGGTCATTCTTAACGAGTTCACAGCGATGTTAATTGGAGCATTCCGCGTGTCACCTCGGACTGTCAGCAACGAGGTGGGTAATTCACAATTATTAACCTGTTCTAAACTGACAAAATTTAAAACGTGCAGTATTGCTCCAGATCATACCTTATGCGATTAACTTTTAAAGAAAATAATATTTTTACCTTTAGATTACTATTTTAAAGTCATGGACGCAATGAATGGTCGTGTTTGGGCTATTTACGAACAGGTTTTATTACATAGCAGATTATTTTAACATGCTAAATATAAATGGCCATATTTTTCTGCCCTGTGTCACCTAGATCTACCTATCTATCATGTACATCCCGGAAGCTGATATACGAATGCGGGTGAAGTGATTGGCCCGCATGAGACAATACACAATGTAACCGTACTGTCTTTACGACCACTAAAAACAATCAAATTCACAGGGCTGCCATGTCTCCGGATTTTTCCTACATCTTCGGATTTTTTTCAAGTACATGGTAGCTTACAGCAGACTGAAAGTAAAGCGATTGCGCCTAAAGGCGCATTCTGCTTTACCATTAGCCTTTACAATTTCAAATAGTGTGTATCCGGGCCAGCTCAGACATCGAGTGACCGTGGCAACAAATCAGCCTCCAATTGTTTTCCACCATCATCAACTTCTAATTTACAATATTTTATTGCATTGCATTTATGTTATTAGACTAATACTCTTTGGCTTTATCTACAGTGGAGAACACGTTAAAACGCAAAAGCATTTCAGAAAAATGTAGAAAATTACAACTTCTTGACATTGATCACAATTTATTATAATCTGAGTGGCAAACAGTTTGGAGCCTGATCAGAAGCCGGGTTACCATTGCAAGGAAAATAATAAAGTGTTTGTCTCGAAAATTAGTATCTTAAAGTAAACGCGTGTATTGGGACTTGCAAGAATAAGGTCTTCTCCACTCTAATAGAGGAACGAATGACGTTTTCCACTTTGTATCACTAGCTGTAAGGGACACGTGATTTGAAACTGAAGACCGTTCACTGTAAGCAAGACAGGAAATGTATCTAACATTAATGCATATTCCATGTTAAAAATTTATCCCGCTCCGGAGTTAAACAATGCTTTAAGTGTTTTATTTCAAGGATGCTGTCATATTTAAAACCACAAAAAGAGTCAGTTTTAACAAGTTAATATATTACAAACGTCGTTTTTGTCCCTGATGCAGCAAACATTTGTCAAGTGAAGTCGTATGGTATATCCCCCGATCTAAAACGAAACTTTGTGTGAAAACTAAGTCAAGGGGTCAGGATAACAGACATCCTGACATGGTGACAATAAAGCAAGAAGCTTCTGTTGGAACTTTTTGCTGTGCTGTCACCATACTTTAAGCCTCTCTTCAATAGAAGCGCATTAAAGCGCATTTAATTTTCTTTTTACAACTAAAGAAAATAGTTCAAAAGTTACACAGTAATGAACATGTACCAAAAGAAATATTTTCTATAATAGATGGTTACTTTAGGCAGGCTGGAAGTAACGCATAATGTGTCTTAATGTGTCATAACCCATTATCCCATAAATACGCCTTATACGCCTTTCATTTGTTCTTTAACGAAAGAAAGAGTTCCAATTTGTACAGTAATGAATATTTATTATTTGAAATATCATCTATATTCTGGCAGATTATAGCTTAAAGCAGACTGGAAGTAAAGCAGGATGCGCCATAAGGCGCATCCTGCTTCACTTTCAACCTACTTTAAGTGGTCACCTGTCTTCAAAACTAGAAACAGCCTATGGGATAAAAAGGATTAAGGGTTCATATCCGTTAAATATACTTGAAAGAAAAACTGGATTTTTTTTTTTATTTCATGGCACGATTGTAAAACTAAGTTACATGTACATGTATTTACTTCAACAGAACGTCCTCAATTTTAAAACATACAGTAACACTCCCCAATTTATGAAATCAATATTCAAGTTTTTTATCTTTAACAACAGTTGTTTTCAAAACCACACTGATTGAGTCGCTGATGAATTATTTCAAATATTGATTTAAGCCCTGCCTTTCCGCGTACAATAGTTCAATATTCAAACCATAAACGACATAACTAATGATTATCACCCTTTCACTGCCATAGTTGGCGTCTGCTTATGAATTCAAGTCTTTTTTAATAGAAAATATTGCTTGATATCTATATTTTTTTTAAAGAAATATGGCAATGAATGTTGGATCCTGATCAATCCCCTAGTCATTCGAAGTATGAGCTGGAATCCAACATTTTAAAAATGTAACTGAGTCTGGATTGACAGTGAAAGTGGTTGAGATCCTTTGGTTTCTTTTTAAACGCTATCGATTGCATGTTTTTTTTGTTTTTGCAATTATTACACATCTCATATAATACTACATGTGAAATAGCAAAGCTCAACATATTTGCATACCTGTGTAAAAATTCTACAATCCCCTTAATTAAAATTAAAACATACTATAACTAACGATGGAATGACGAGCAAGAATCTTCTTTGAATGAACAAGTTGGAACACCCTTCCGGCTGACAATAAACCAAGACAATGTTAATACAGTAATATTGAGGCTTTACTACATACTAGTTTGTAACTTCTATATTCCTCTACATCAAAATTACAACAACATGTACTCATTCTAAACTATAACTAAACGACAGAAGGACGATTTGAAATCCTCGTTATACATGTATGTCAACATATTCATTCAAAGCTATAGCCACAGAGAGACGGACAAGTAAAAGTCCTTTTTGAAAGAACAAGCTGGAACACCATTCCAGCTGATGTTAAACCTAGACAATGTTAACAAAGTCACCAACAAAACTAGTCCCAAAATGATACAATTTCACACTAGGGTGTCACAGTAAAATAAATATTTAGTCTTCTCACAGAGTACGTCTATCACTTCATTGAATGGCTAAACATAACCACGCTTCTTTGTATACAGCAGGGACGTCATTATTATTTTCCCGTTTCAACGCTAACGAAACGCAGCGCAGTGCAATGCAATAAAATGTTGTTTTTTCCTCTCTTTTTTCAAGAATCTAGAGATTTATTTTTTATTTTAATCTTCAGGGGTTGGCAAAAGGTTTATAGCCAGATCAGACGCCGGGTAACCAGGCGTCTGATCTGGCTCCAAACATGTTGCCGCTCAGCACTAGTGCTTTAATAACTACAAATAACTGGCCATCAACATATAACAAATGTTATTTTCTATTTTTACTTTATTTCTTTGTTAAAATGCGTTTAGTTTCGATTAAACTAGGAAATAATAAACGATTTCTAAATGATTCTGATATAATAGCTTACATTACATGATGCACATTTACATACCTGTATTAGAAATTAATGTTCCACTGGCTTAAAGTACTGTAAATCCAAATTTGAAATAGTACTGTAGTATCAAGATATAGCCACATTAACATTAACAAAGACACTGTTAACAAAATTCCCAGCGAAACAGACTAAATTCTACAATTCCACACTAGGATGTCGCTCTCTATATAAATATTTAGTCTTAACACAGTGCACTTCTATCAATTACTGAAACACAAACACAGCCACGCTTTCTTATACACCCAGACTACCAAGTTTCAGCTGTTCTGTCAACCATACGATAGATCTCTTACCCTGATGACAATATCCACCCCTTTTAAGTCCATAGTCAAAAGCGAAAGCGGCTGTTAAAACACAAGATCTCGCACCCGTATCTGATTTCTAACCCGTGTAATAAACCACCCGAAACGGAAGTGACGTAGTAGTTAAACTTAACATCTTTCTTTTAATTACACCCGATTTAAGGAATTAATAATTTGCCCCAGGTAGTTAATGTGCCGCACTTTCATCACGGCTGGGAAGTCGTAAAACAAATGGAGCGTTTACTTACTTACTAATTACTTTTTCGACCTGTTACAATATTTAATTGATAAGATCAAATATCAACCGCTAAACCTTCAAAAGAAACCGATTCGAGATCGTTATCAAATACTTTGTATCTTCAACGCCTGTATAATTCAATATTTCAACGAACAATGCAGAAAGGTGAAAGAAATAAAATAGATAGTAGTTAACGATCAATGATAAAATAGTGAAAATGTTGATAACATTTAAAGATGACAGCGTAAATATTATACATGTGTACAGTTAAACCAGTTTATGCGACCGCTTAAAATATTTGATATATAGTTAGATACAGGTGACAGCTTAATGCGAGATTTAAGTAAAGCAGAAAGCTCCAAAAGGAGCTTTCTGCTATACTTGTATCTAGCTTTAAGCAGTAAAATGCTTTAATAAACACAACCTTCCAATTTTTAGTGATCGTGATTTTCCATATCGATAAAGGTAGACAATTTTCAATTAAGCAAAACTCTTTAGATATATTGTTGAAATCTAAAGCTATTAAAATCTATAGTAACATGACTAAAATAACAGCTAATATTGCAAATAATAATTAGATGTACCTATGAACATGAAATTTAATTCAATTATTCATATTATTAACTGGAATGATATATAGCTTAAACTAGAAACGGCTGTTGTAACATCAAAAACAATAGCATGAAACTATACCTTTTGAAAGTGTAAAATCTCAGTATAAATTCTATAGTTTACTGCCGAAACGAGTATTGAAATGTATATGTTATAAATTCTATGTTTTGTGAACGCATGAAATAATGATAGAAACGTGACCTGTAGTAAAATGTTTATATACTATTGAAACGATGTACGATGTACAAGTTGAAATAAAATATCTATCTTTCTCTCATGAAGACAAAAAAAAGCATGGGTACGTACCGCATTTCTATAATAACACTAAAACTATAACTTCCACTTTCACCAATTCGCCCAGAACCTTTCTCATTAAGACACTATTCCAATTCTAATTACATCGAACCAATCCTTTAACTACTAGCTTCACTTCTCAATGAAACAACTTAATCCGATTATAGGGTCCCATCTTTGACACCTGGTTCATATCAGGTAGGCCCCTTTTAAGACCCTTTAAGCTCCCTTAAACCCTTATGCTCATATAATAAGCATTAATCCCTCGTTACAATAACGTCCTATCTTTTAGAACTAACATTAGCGTCTCACTGCAGTACTGCTCTAGTTATCTACCGGAATATTTTCATTAAACATCTCCTCCTCCTAAAGTCTTTGTTTGGCCCCGTTGTCTTTATTAATCCCGTGAATACCAGAACTGTCATCTGCTTAACTCCTTCCCTGCCATGACGTCATCAATTCTAAACAATTGTCGTCTGCTTTTATTTCTCAAATTTATTATAGTAAATGTATTTTGACGTCAGAAATAATTCAAATGAGTTTCAAACAGTTTGAATTCTGACCAGACGCCGCGTGACGCGGCGTCTGATCAGGGTTCAAGCTGTTTGCAAATGGCCACTGTACTCGGAGTAAGGCAAAAAGGGGCTAAAATGTTAAATTTGCTGAAAATTTGAATTCAACTCTCTTTCTTTGTATACGTATTGTATACTTATATTCAGAATGGCGAACGTTTTTATCCAGATCTGGCAATATCTTAAGTCGGGCATGGTCTAGATCAAAACTTTTTACGAAGGTATTCAAAAGTTTCCCCTAGTATCTAAAGATCTTACTCAATGAGATATTGTCATTTGCTGCAAAATAACGTCTGCTGAAATTGTGACATTTATTTACTCTCTATAATATCATGTTAAAGTGACAAACTATTTGAATCTTGAATAAGGCATCATATTTAGTAGAGCCTGAGCAGGATCTAAACTCTATACAAATGGCTTGAATACAGAAAGTATTCAGTGTTGAAAGGTATGCGTCTTTATTTGTCCGCGCTGTCTCTTATTAAGCAATGTTTTACTATTATCGACATCCCTGATTAGGGCCGCAATCGTATCAGGAATTATCTGGCTGTCAGTTGTTTGTTCCGTCTCAGAAATTCCCAAACCGTGCGGTGATTAACGCAGCGCAGCTATCTCAGACATGACTGGCAGATGTCGCCGTTCCCGAATACGGGGATATTTGAGATATGCCAATTCCCATATAGTTCCCATGCACATGATGCTAGAATATTAATGTAGACTTGCTAATACTGCTATAAGGGTCCTCTGAAACCAAGATCCGTTGATCGTGCTAATGCTTTAAGACAGTCCCAGTTCCATAATATAGTTTGCAGGAAAATGCCCTTCTGGTTGTTGTTTTTTAACCCCAGAGCTGCCATTTCTTCAGAATTTTCCTCAATCTTCGGATTTTTTCCAGTACATGGTAGCTTAAAGCAAACTGAAAGTAAAGCAGAATGCGCCTCAGGGCGCATTCTGCTTTACTTACAACATGCTTTAAGTAGTCGCATGTCAACAAAACAAGAAACAGGCTATGGGGTAAAGGTACGATTCGTAAAATCGCACTTGAAAAATGCAAATTTGGAAATCTTAGGATTTTCATGTCAACTTATGGCAGCCCTGTAACCCATTTTAGCCTCGTGTCTACTAAAATGAACAATGGCAAACAGTGTTAACCCCGATGAGACGCCACGTAACGCGGCGTCTCACCAGGATCTACACTGTTTGCTAAATGAAATATGTTGCTGTATGGACAAACACTGCATTGTCTTTAGAACACTTTTGTTGATCTACAATGAAATCTTCCAGCAAGTATACAGGGCATTGCAACATCCAGGCATCAATTGGTAATGTCGATTTTGTTGATTAATAAGAATATTAAATTAATCTTGTTGAAAGAAGATATATAGTATAATGTGTGAACACTCTGATTAATACCTAGAGCAATTGCTTCGTTCCTTATACTGTGCATCTGATCGAGGACTATACTGTTTACAAAATGTTATATTGATCTGCCAACCCGCTTTAAAATAGGCTAGATATTGTGGCTTATCTAGGCATTAACTATTTTGTAGTGTGAGCCTCTATTTCGCGTGACAACGCACATACATGCATAGTTTCATGACAATTATGTAATTCTTGGATGATGATTAAAATTGTCACTCTGCATAACCATAACTAGATTTGGAAGAAACAAACTGCACGTCGAGTGTTCTGTTCAGTACAACGAAGATGGGGGGTTCGGTTCTCTCAAACACCGACAATATCACGTGTTTAAGACAAATCCAAAACTTAGTTCAGGATGGTAGTAAAAGAGACCACTCAAACATGAGCTTCCTGCTTCACGTTCATCTAAATGTCTTTCTTGCTCGATCGACACATGCACATATTATTAACCAATATATTTTTCATCATTACATGTATATACCCTAAATATATTTTCGGTGTAAAATGCTATTACTTTCAAATAATTACTTTTAACGGTACAACAAGAACGCAAGGTTACTGCATTTACAAGGTGTGTGTCTTATCCGGATAAACTATACAGCATTCTGATAAAAAAAGTCTAAATACTAAAACTAAAACAAGTAAAATAAAATGAAAAGAACCAACGAAAAAGGAAACTTTTCGTTTTATATTTTAATGTATTGCGTTACGCTTCTTCTGATCGAAACATAATTAGATCTATCTACATTTTCATAATAATTGTAAATCATTTTACTAACCAGTCTGATTTAAATCCAAAATTTATTATTTCCCATAGATACGCAATGCACGTGTCTTCTTCTAGATGACACTTTCACGCTTCCCGACTGGTACAGAACTGTTTGCACTCTTGCAAAACACTTTAAGTATATTTGAAAGACAAGCATTGAATAAGTCACGGTTTAATATCCGTGAACTATTCAGACAAGTTCACCAGATGTGAACTTCAAATAATATTTCATCGACAATTATTCATATCTCACTCCATTTCGGCAATTCATACCCCCGAAATCGCTATTATCCCTTCTTCAAACAGGCAAGGCAGAGGGAACAAGAGAAGCACCTCAATAGCTTGAATCAACAAGTCTTAAGTCGCTTTCTTCTCCCCGACGGAAATTAACTTACTCAAAAAACTAATATTTACTCTGAAACGATAGTAGTATTAGAGTATAAGAGAGGCAATAGAACCCCAAGTTGACACAAGTAAATAGTCCAAAACCTATAAAGACATTAAGGCGAAGTCAACAAACGAAACAGAGTCGCAGCACAAAAGCGCACTTTGTTACTCTACCTATTATACTCCATTAAGCCTTGTTAGAATAGGAACATATTCTTAAATTGTTAGATTTACGTGCTGAAACGAAATCGAGCGGTTAAATAAAATGGCGAAATCAAATAGTGTATTCCACTATTTACCTACATGTAATATTCGATTGAGCGAACAACGATATGTGTAATCTAAGAATAAATTAAAGTCATTTATTTCCAGTCGTCATCGATTTTTCAAACTATGGAGTTGTATTTGTTTAGCTGTATGTTACAAAGTTCCGAGTAAACATATATTACCGAAAAACAAATAGCACCATTAGAACGAAAATCTCGATGGCGTAAACTAGTGTAAAACGTCTTATCAACATTCTTAAACAGTTGGTGAGAAATACTATTTGTTCATATTTACATTTGATGATAGTAGGTGAGAAGAGGAAATGATGTTAACACTGAAGTATCCGTTTTAAACAGAAGTCAAAATAATTGAAATACAGTAGCGCCCTCTATCGGTACCACTCAAAACAAGTTCCAACTAATATCAATATCAAATTCTGGCTTAAAACAGGATGGAAGTAAAGCAGAAAGCTCCTTATGGAGCTTTCTGCTTTTCTTCCATCCTGCTTTAAGCCATCACCTGTTTTTCGTACCTAAAACAGGTCTTAAATTAGTTGTCGTAAAATATAGGTTTTAGTGTACGGCGAATAGTTTTGCACCTATAGGTATATAACTACATATCGGAGAAGTAGATTGTAACTGATAAGTGTGTCAACCGGTGCACATGTTAACGACCGTTAGTTTTAATTTTAAAGTAACAATAATTTTAAGATTATGATACAACAAGTGAAACATTTCTACGCTATATATATTTGCATAAATACTGTACGATATTTGTTGTCTACAACATGTTCATACTGATACTATGTTAACGATCAAGTTATGTGTGACTGTTATGTAAGAGAATGAGCGAAGATGAGAGACAAATATAGGCAGACATAGACATAGAGAGACAGACAGAATCAGATAGATAGAATGTAGAATCAGAGACAGACAGACAGACAAATAAAGACAACTATACATAAATAGAGAGAGACATGCATATACAGAGAGAGAGATACAGAGAAAGGGGAGAGAGGGGAGAGATAAACACACATACACACTGACAGACTAGCAGTGATGGATATATATATATAGAGAGAGAGAGAGAGAGAGAGAGAGAGAGAAAGACAGAAAAAGAAATGAAGAAAAAGAGAGGGACAGGGTTCGCAACAACGTGCAAAAATCATTACAAATGAGATAAAACAATTTTAATGATTTTTAGCTAGGAAACTTTATGATCAACTGATCACACACCTTATCAGATTTACTGATTTGGCCACCAGCATCACTTAATTGGCTTTTTACATTATATTGACAAATAAGTCCAATTTTTCTGATTGAAACCATAAATATTTGATTTGAAAGTCCTAGTTTCACGGGATAAATCTTCTGATCGTCGTGGTATTTTAAGTAAGTTCTAAAATGTTCAATTGCCCTGTCCTTCAGTGAAAACACCGCCACTTCAAACAGATTGCTTGATAACTTTGACCGTGCGTAAATCTAAGTAATCTGATGAGTAATTTTCAATATAGTTTAAATTTTCATATTTAGAGTAAATTAATATTTATTAGATTTACAAGCGAATCATGCCTGGGAATGATACATTTTATTTACTACTAAAACGGCCAATTGAACGATAAAATTGACTTGCGGATATTTTCATATCCAGACCAGTAACAGAGACAACGTGGAGAAGAAGTTGTTCTTTCCCAGTTACAGTGGAGAATATGTTATTCTTTCCCGTTTAAACGCAAACGTACGCAAACGCAAAACACTAAAACGTAGAAAAGAACAACTTTTTGACAATTCTGATAATTCTTGTTTATCTTGGTGGCAAACAGTTTAGAGCCTGATCAGACGCCGGGTTACCCGGCGTCTGATCTGGCTCCAAGCTGTTTGCACTGCAAATAATAGTTTTAGCGTAAACGCGTTTATTGGGAAAGAATAACAGATTCTCCACTGTATGTAACGCGTTTACGCTAAAACAATCATTTTTATTGCACACAGTTTGGAGCCAGATAAGTCGCCGGGTAATCCGGTGTCTGATCAGGCTCCAAACTGTGTCCCACTGAGATTAAAATAAGCATTCATATCATATTTGTCAAACAATTGTAATTTTCTACATTTTTGCAAAAATTGCGTTTCGTTTGCATTTAAACGGGAAAGAATAACGTCTTCTCCACTAAAACAACCACAGTAGAAAACATTTATTATTTTTCGTTAAAATCAAACTTAACGCAAAAGCAGTTCAGTTACAGTGGAGAAAACGTTATTCTTTCCCGTTTAAACGCAAACGAAACGCAAATGCAACACACTAAAATGGAGAAAATGACAACATTTTGAAAATTCAAACTATTCATTTTAATCTGAGTGGCAAACAGTTTGGGTTGCCCGGCGTCTGATCTGGCTCCAAACTGTTTGCATAGGAAACAATAGTTAAAGCGTAAACGCGTTTATTGGGAAAGAATAACGTTATCTCCACTGTAAATGAAAAAAAAAAGAAGGAAATTCTAGTGAAAATACTAACTTTTTTTTTCAGTTTAAGCGAACTGAACGCAAAAAAAGTGAAATGAATTGAAATAAAAACAAAGCGTTTTTAGAATATTAACGGGTAATCTTAATCTGGGTGGCAAACAGTTAGGAGCCCGATCAGACGCCGTGTTAACCGGCGTCTGATCTTGCTTTAAACTCATGTTTATGAATGGAAATCATTGTTTAAGAACAAACGCGTTTATTAAGAAAAACAAAGCATTCCAATAGTATATTGGAGTATCGAAACATTTGGCCTTCACATGTGACGCCAAGCAACAGTTACCTCAAACTCGCTTATAGCATGTCTAAGTTATAATCTCATAAAATATATCCTTAAAATACTTGAAAATATTTTTTTAATAAAGGGGACATATGGCGAACGTGTTTGTAACTTAATCGCTGCACCCTTTGAACCAACCAGCGTTTGAACTTCAAGTGTTTTTCGGACAATGCTAGTACTCGGACTGAAGCAACGCATTTCAATATGAGCTAAACCTCCTCTAACCGCCTTCCATTCATTTTACAATAGAGCACTCCAAACAGTTGAAGAGCAAAAACACAATAACACAAAACTCTGTTTTCTCCGTGGATTCACGACACTATAAAAGTACCCGAAGTAGGCGAACAATGACTTTAAAGGCCATCCTCAGTCGAAGTAGCTAATTCCAAACAATTAATCCCCTCTAAAACCACACCTCAAAATATGGATTGGTTTGGTTTTTAAGTGTAAATTTTCGTTTAAAGCAGGGTGAAAGTAAAACAGAAAGCTCCTGTTGGAGCTTTCTGTTTTACTTTCACCCTACTTTAAACTTTAACCCGCCTTTAACGTCAACCACGATTCTTCTATTGAGTGATTTAAAAAGCGCGGTTTTACTGTTAGGATAATCGTCAAAGCATATTTAATGCCTAGGTCAATTTTACCGGTGGAAATATTAAGTACCACAAACCGCAAATGATGCTTAACTTGATACATTCAATAATAATTTGAGAATGTTTTAGATGTTGTGTTAATTTTATACCTAATAAACTTCGGATTATGCAAATTAGATAATAAAATTCCCGTGGCCAGATTGTGGATATTTTTATTTCCAAAGGAAGACCTCCCTTTATCCGATGAAAATAATTCTTATAAATGTGTATGCAGTCTATGGGACATTATACATGTAAATAAATATAAATGAAAAGGAAATATTCAGATTGATAAAGTACAAAGCTACATGTATTAGCATCTTGATTCACACATGATTTAGTAAACGTCAAGACAATTTATCGCCATATGTTAAATGCACGTGAAAAGGACGCCATTTTATAGTACGCGGTCGACGCTTATGGACGGTGTTATTTTTTATTGCGTATTTATATCCGTTTTACTGCACGCCGTCAAGGTGTAAACCCTTACGAGGCTTCTGTTTCTGTCCCCGTACGACATACACAATTTGAAATATAAACATCAATATTCAATACCAATAATAATAATAACATAATAATATGATCATGAAACAAATAGCTTTGATTTGGTTTCAAAATTTGAAAAAAAGAATACACATATCACCAACGACTGTCAAGTTTTCATCCGCGCGGAAGTGCACAGACAGGACTTAAGGTGATTTTAGACAGCTGAGTAGCCGTTTTTGCCATTCTGTTTGCAATAAAAGTATCAAAATAATAACAAAAAGCCGCATTGTCTTTCAAACTATGTGTTGACTCATTCTGGTCGGTGTACTGGCCTTGCACCTCATACTGACGAATTTTCACGTAACAAACTTCACTCTGTCATCATTTGTAGGTAACAAGCCGTGATAGATCTATATACAGTGGAGAAAACTTTCATTTCCCCCCATTTAACCCTTTATTTCAAAGATACCCACTTTTTCGCATACAGTATATTCCTCCACTGAACAAAATAGTTCTTATTTATACAGTTATGAATAATTATCATGATAATATTTTCTATACGTTTTCAGATTGTAGCTTAAAGCAGACTTAAAGTAAAACTTTACTTCCAACCTGTATTAAGCGACAAACTGGATTAAAAACTAAAATTCAATGCTATGAAGTAAGGTGTTAACACATTAATAAATAAACTATTGAATACATCTTTTTAGTTTTTACTGCTTTTATCATTTCTATACTAAAAACAACTACAGTGGAGAAAATGTTATTCTTTCCCGTTTAAACGCAAACGAAACGCAAACGCAACACACTAAAATGAAAAAAAATGACAACGTTTTGATAATACTTACTATTCATTTTAATCTGAGTGGCAAACAGTTTTGAGCCAGATCAGACGCCGGGTTACCCGGCGTCTGATCTGGCTCCAAACTGTTTGCATAGAAAATAATAGTTTAAGCGTAAACGCGTTTATTGGGAAAGAATAACGTTTTCTCCACTGTAGGACATTAGTCCACAACTAGCCCGTCCTGTATATGAAGCACAAAAGGCATTTCCAGTAAATGTACTTTGCATTTTTTATTTTTACCTGTACATATATGTCCGCGTGAAAGGTATCATGAATTAAGCAGTAATGCCTGCGTAGCACAGACTTTATCGTATGCATCTGTTGCAAAATTACAAATGTGTACAGAGATGACATTATACTTTCGGACCCGTTTAAACCGTGCGAAAACGATACGCAATGTAATATAAAGTAGAAATGGCAAATTCCAATGTCTCGAAAATAATGACAATGCTTTTATTCTGACTGGAAAACAGTTCAGAGTCTGGCTCCAAACTTGTTTGCAGCCTGGATATAAAGTTTATAGCATAAACGCACTTATTGGGAAAGACTAACGTATTTTCCACGGCATTGCTTAAGTACATGTATTGTTAAAAATCCATTGCAAAGTTTTTTTATTCACTAACATTTGATACTGCGCGAATAGTTTCGCCCAAAACATCTATTTCGTCCTATATCATACAATTTCGATATATTTTTCTCTTGCTTTTCTAAATGACTAAGGCATACTTGATCTATGGGCATCATGATGGACACAACCATATGGTTGTTTATGGATCTGAACTTTGCCGATTCGACAGTGGTAATTTTCCTAACTCAACTTTATGTCTGTATTCATAAATATACAATACAAAATACGATGGCAACCCGCAATTCGGACCACGCAAATGTTGTAGTAGAGTGTACGGTAGCTGCTTAAATCAAGATGTTCAATGATACCTCTAAAGAAGCTTTCTGCTTTACTTTAATCAGAGACCTAGATGGTACATGTAGTATGTATCTACTTTGATCTTATTGTGACCTGTCTTTCAAATACGTACATATATAATAATAACGTTTAGCTATTGTAATGGCGAATAGCTACTGTCAGACAGTACAACTGTTCCTAAGCTAAATATCGTATGAAACCATGAGGATATTGAACTGCAGATGGACGCTTAATGCCGGATAAAAGTTATACAGAAAGCTTTCTGTATTACTTTTGTCCGGAATTAAGCGGTCTTATGTCTTTGAAAAGTAAACTTTTAAACTGTATTTGAGTGTCTCTGACTAGAGGGTTTACTGTCTAAACTGAGTGAGTTGACAGAGGGAAGCTATTTGGATCGTAAATATGCCATCAAATGATAGTCCATATGTTATTATACCGTTTATCGTAATATAATTTGCCCCAATGCCGCAATTCACGGCCGAGTTTAATCATTCTCTCCAACATAAAACAGTTAAATGAAATCGAAATAATTCGAACAATATCCTGCAGAACACACATCAAAACAAAATTAAGCTTGCTCTAATTAATTAACATCGATGTTTAACGACTGGATCTTATCTAGAAATCGGTGGCTATTCTCTCGACCATCGCTCACTACTTGGCACACCGCGTGGACTATTCTAACGGGAAAAGAATCGTTGACAATGCGCCATTGTCATTTCGACCATTTCTGTGATTTATTGCCATTTCGGTTATTTTTACGACTGAAAATCTTTAATGTTTTCATGTAGATATTGATAAAATGATAATCTGGCTGTTCTGGGCTTGAATACATTTTTTTGCTAATGTGAGGTCTGGTTTATTGTGAAGAAGATGAGTTATGTGGTTTTCAAAGTAGTAATGGCGATAGAAGCGGCTACTGGCGCGGTAAATAATGACATTTGCTAAATCATTGTGGGCTATGTACTTTGCTTCATGAGTTATGACCTTTCGCGACATTCTATTGATATACATGTATGTAGTTAAACTCACGCACCCTGGATTCTTTATATAGATAATTCCACTTCCCAACAAAGTCTAGTATTTTTTTTAACTATTTAGGTTTGTGTTTTACATTTATTTTACACAATGGCAAACATTACAGACCCTGATAGGGTCCCTCTGATCTTGGTCTACACTGTTTACATAGGACAAATGCTCTCTTTATTTGTACACTGTTTGTAAATGACGAGATTCTCTTCGCTAGGACAGAATGTGTTAACAGAGTCATATTTTTGTTTAACATCAATGCAGTCAAACGTGTGTTCAGCACCAAACCAATTGACGATTTTACATTTTGTTAAACAGTCGACAGAACATTGCAAAACAAAAGGCAACGCAGAAATTTAGCGTCATTTTTTTTATCCGATTAAGCTTTACAATATTGCAATCAGCCAAGAGTCTTCAAATCTAAATTTGATAATAAATTCAGAGGTTTTTTACCCCTTCACCCTTTCATTGTCGTCTTATATATTTTGTTGTCTGCAATGTCGTTTCAAAGTTAAAAAATAAGACAGCATGACTCAAGAAATTTCATAACGGGTGAAACGTTTTAAAACGAGTTTACCAGTAAACCGTAGTACATGTACTATTAACTGTTTGATACATCGTCTGCAATAACTTAAACTTTAAACTACATATAATTACGAATGGATTATTATTAGAAGAAGCACGAAGAGTAAATTCAACCTTAAAACGCATAAACAAACATCCTCTGCATTTATTTAGACCGTTCTTTACAACTTAAAAACCTAATGTACAGTGGAGAAAACGTTATTCTTTCCCTTTTAAACGCAAACGTACGCAAAGGCAAAGCACTAAAACGTAGAAAAGTGCAACTTTTGGACAATTCGGACTATTCATGTTTATTTTGGTGTCAAACAGTTTGGAGCCTGATCAGACGCCGGGTTACTCGGCGTTTGATCTGACTCCAAACTGTTTGCAATAGAAATAATAGTTTTAGCGTAAACGCGTTTATTGGGAAAGAATAACGTTTTCTCCACTGTAGTTTCATGTTCCCTTGTAGGAACGCCTTTCAAGCATTCGCCTTTCCGTCATAAAAGGTCATTCATATTAATATAATATTATGTTTGTCAAAATAAAAACAAATGCACTTTTCTAAATTCTATTTAATGCATTTGCATTTTGTTTGCATTTAAACAGGAAGGATTAACGTTTTCAACACTTTTAAACATAGTAAAAGAAAACTTTCCAAACATCGAGGCAAGTTTCTGTATCCGTGCCGAAAGCAAAGCCGCAGTCTTTCTGCGATTTCCGCTTTACTTCAACATGCTTTTAACAACTGAAAAATTAACTGTATATATGTATATATGTTTATTTATTTAAGTCTCATTCATGTACAAACATTGACTACATATCTTAAAACTAAAACAATTAGTACATGACCATTCATAATTAGAATTATAAGAGACTATCTACAAGTACATTACAACAGTATCATAATCTATTATCATTACATGAATGAAATGCATAAAGATTAATTACAGAGTAAAAACCAAGTATCAGCCGCTAATTAAAAACAAAGAAAATCATTAGTTAAAAAAAGAATTCAGTACCCTTAGATTAAAAGAAGCCCTTATGTGCATTTAAGAAATTGTCTAAAACATCCAAATATCTCTATCGATCTGATATAAAAAAAAAAAAAAACTTATTAGCAGCTGAAACTTGTAATGGTTAAAAATACAGAGACATTCAAATGAAAAAAACAACAACAACAGTATATTAATTACTTACATAGATAAAACTGACGACGTTGAAGAATATTAAAACAGGTTTTGGCACATTGTCTAACTAAGGGTTGACTAGAGAACAGTAACTTGAGTTGGTTATCTTTACTCAAATTAGAGAAGTTAGGGTCATATAAACCAGCCTTTGAGCATAAATCTGATCTAATGTCACCATACATCGGACAGTCTAAAATGACATGCATTTCATCCTCAATCACGTGACTGTGTCAAGTCTTAAGCATTGGAACAAGAATGCTAGGGAAATAAGTAAGCTTTCACACTGTCTTTAACCCTGTATATTGGTGTGAGTTATTGTTGAAAGCGGAACTTAATCATACGAGCACAGTCAGACTTCGATATCTCGAAATCGCGTACCTCGATTTACCCTGTAAATCTACAATTGATTTGCATATTTTCTAGTTAGTTTATGTTGAAGATATATTATATTCGAATTTCAAAGTTAAAACGTGGCTTAGCCACGTTTTAACCTGGAAATACGGACATCTTCGAGTCAATCGATTTGAAATATCGGTGTTCAACCGGACATGCATTTCAAAACATGTATTTTAGAGATGATATATTAAGCTATACTTTTCATGTCAACTTGAGTTTCACACCCGGTGGGTAAAGTGGCAAAGATAGTAAGATAAGGACTGTGCACTTCGACAATATTTACTTAAGCTGTTAAGATAACCGGCTGATAAATGATAACTTCATATTTATTTTTACTAACAAAGTATGGACTACAAAGGGTTGCCAATCACTACATATTACAGCCCCTAGGGACCACGACTGTCCCCGGTTATCAGAGCCTTGATCAATCTTGTGGCTTATTAACGTGGACTTAAAATAGAAACATCTTTAAAAGAATGTACCCAGATCAGTGGTGGAGAGTTTCGCGGCAGTTTCATTTTCTATTCAGTAGACGGTAATTGGATGAAGTATCTGATTTCGTGAAGGTTGGGAATCAATTAAGGAGCAAAATACAAATAAAGGGGTTTGTGAGACTACTCTCATCCTTCTGAGAAGAAGACCTGTAGGGGAAATATTTGAGCATGTGCTTGACACTGCTTTGAGTGGGTATATGAACCAGAGACTTAATATGAACCAGAGACTCATTGTAAAGCAGAAGAAACTATTTGTTAAAGAAAGAGTATTGTATGAATAGATTTGTGTGTGTAAACTATCATATTTTGTTAGTCAGACCTTCATGTTTGAGATAAAACTACATGTACAGTGGAGAATACATTATCATTACCCAATAAACACGTTTCACGGTGTTCCAATAGAAACAGGTTTGAGCCATATGAGACGCCGGATAGTCTCGTGTCATTGAGCTATGAAATAAAAAGAGAAAAAGCGAATGTTTATACAGTAGAGAATACATAGTCTCGTACCATGGTGCTATGGAATTAAAATGGGAAAAGCGAATCATGGTTTATGTAAATAAAGAGGATCTTAAATGAATGCTCATTATTTATCATTTTATTAAACCAGTTGACTAAAATTAATTCCAGTCATTGAGTTTATTAAAAATGATAAGTAATGAGCATGAATATGAGATTTTATTTATCACATAATGCTTTTAAAGTCCTATTAAATAAAGCTGCAATAGTTTGCAGTCTTTCTGCTAAATAGTATTTACGCCAAAACTTATCGCAAATGAAGTCATGTGGAATCCCGCTACATGCAGCGCTTGTGGGCAAAACGGTTTGGCCGGAGATCAATCAACGATATATCACTTGTCTAGTGGAATACTGTACGTATATAAAGGCTTTATTTCACTCCCAGACCCCAATTACAGCATGTAGTGGTTACTGAAGAAACTTTAAGATAAATAAAATTCACAACCAGTAATATAAAATACAAACGAGAAGTTTTTACAAATTTACCCGCCTCAATAAGATTGGATACCAATTTTAACTTTTTGAATCCCTTCGCACATCCCTTAAATCCCCTGATTTAACGAGACATTCAAATGACAAAAACTGTCATGGCTATTTACAGAGACTTCCGACAACCTAATTTGTACCCTCTCTTGGTACATTAACCCTGATAGGGGTCTCGGGCCCGGGGGACAATGTGGCCCTCACTGTTACAAAAGGCCCCTAAAAAGCCCGGTTACGCTGACACGCTGATTAGTTGTCATGTGTGTTTATTTTGACCTAACAGCCCATCAGGTTTTTCTGATGGACATTTTGTAACTTTTAGATACTTCATTTGTCAGAGAATTGTTCAGCTTACTTTCGTATCGGAAAACTAAATTATCAACTGTACTAAGGTCAAACATGTGTGAAGTGACCTTTCATCGAAAATGCGCATTATTATGAAATATTTAGACTGGCTATTGCTAATGCAGTTGTGTATTTAAAATAATTAAAAGTCAAATCTCGGTATTGCAAACTCGCTGAAGCCGAATTGATCCACATTTCTTCGGGTTAAAAGTTAAAGTGTGGCTGTGTGGTTTCGATACAACGAGATTCGATATTACAGTCATGTATGTAAAATTATGTTGCTGCTCTTACATGTACAGGAGCACAGTTATACCCCAGACAGTTCTGCCATACTTTATAAACACATGTTAATTGCAAACAGTATGAAAAAGGTTAGACGCTGAGTAACTTGATGTCTGATCTGGTTTTAGACTGATGGCCAACTAAGAAAAAAGTGAACCTTTAAAAGTTTAAACAACTCGTCATTATCACAATATGAAATGACAAAATAAGCTAGGGTTTCTCCACTGAAAATATTTTCCCGTATCTATAAAGGCTTTACATAACCTGAAAGATGTCTTATAAATACAACAACAGGGGAGACATTCAGTCATACTTATAGAAAATAGCGTATTAATTTCGAAATTTATTATTTTACACTGTCAGACCATTTTACTGTGTTCACTGTTTTACTTTATTTGTGTTTTTACATATGTTTGCTTGGTTTCGTTTTCAACCAGATATTGGACCCAAATCAGACACCGCGTTTTTTACGCGGTGTCTAATCTGGATCAAAATTGTTTGCATATTCGACTGTAGAAGCATATGGCAGTGGAACGGTTAAGTTTATAACGACAAAAGACCGTATAAAGAAGCATCTCTATACCGATACTATAGCATGGTAAAGATTTAACTTTAAATGTCTCAAAACCACATAAATCGATGTTACAATCATACCACAGAGTTCAGCAAGATTTAAAATTTATTCCCCAAGCATATGAAACTTGATAACATAATAACTTATTGATACCGGCAAATTAATATGGCAATATTTGTCGACCCAAACACCGCCATGTTTTTCTCTGCGCGGCTATTAAAATTGCAGCGCTTTGGTTACACATCCGGGCAACGATATGGCGCTTAAGCATTTTGCAAAGCTCACAATTATATTGAAATTTGGCGATGATTTCCCAATTCTCTGTTTATCTTTTGATTTAGGCGGGTTTATCTTGTCATATGATATTGAAAGGCACATTTAATTAACTCTGACACAAAAACCAACCTTGGCGCGAGCGGTTTAAAACCCTTCACTGCCTTACCCCGAGTACACTTGTTATTTGCAAACAGTTTGGATCCTGATCAGACGCCGCGTAACGCGGCGTCTGAACAGGATACAAACTGTTTGACATTAATTTCAATATTTCTTAAGTCAAAATCGCTAAAATTTGATTTTATGATATAAAAGCAGACGACAATTTTTAAAACTTGATGACGTCACGGCAGTGAAAGGGTCCAGGCCTTATATCGTGCCTACCTAGTGTAAATAATCATAATTTGCTCGAAAGCTTATCTTCAAAATAAACGGCCTCCTCGATTTTTTCTCTAAAGGGGCGGTCCAATATTCAACACCCAGCTATACGATATGTGTAATTATCACACGGCAAATAGTGCAATATATTCTATAGACGGGGTGTCAACGTAGGTTAGGCACGTTCAAAAGGTGATCGGTTTAAGTCGCTATCAAAATTGGAAATGTTCAATGCTGCTATTAAGTTGGTAAGAGGCAGCTTTCTGACTGTCGCCGTAGATCTGAAATGATATCCACAACCTCAAGCAAAGACGATAGATAACGTCAATCCAATAGCAAACATTTTATCATACTTTCTTCTCACAGGACGATTTCTTGCACAAAAGGTTTAAGAATCTCCATTAAAATTAAATGATGTTATGCTTTTCCAATATTTCAAACAAAACTTCATTTATAGTGCTGGCGATATGTGAAAACTTCAAGTAAAGTAGCAATTTAACAGAAAATTCAAGATACTTTCTGCTTTACACCTATCCTGCTTAAAGCAGTCACCGACCTTGAACACTATTGAACAGAACATTTCAGTGGTCATATTTAAGAGAAGTTACTGTAGTTATATCGGTCAAATCAATTCTTATACAAACGGTTGAAAAAGCTCTTTAAGGCAAGGAGAAAACAGAAAAATCTTCAGGTCCAAAATTGAATATCACGAGGGTTTATTGAATAATACCGTACTATGCAGATTCGAGAGTAATCAACGATGGTTTAACCTATATCGAGGCTATAAAACGAGAGCTCAATAAAGGACTGATGGCAACGACGAAATAAAACTCTCAAAAACGTTTCAAATCTGTGTTAAATGATCAAATGCTATGATTTCCTATCAGATGCCTTTGTGTTCCAAGAACGGATGCTCCCAGCAAACAATAAAAGGCTAGCATTAATCGGCATATGACCAGGCCCTTGGAAGTTAACCCATTTCGTTTCAAGTGCTGAAGATAGGTGATCGCCAAAAGCAGGTTGAAAATAAAGCAGAATGCGCATGAAGGCGCATTCTGCTTTATTTTCAGCCTGTTTTAAGCTATCATTTGCGAGTTATTTTATGCATTGAGGAATAAATTAAAAGTGTAAAAAGGGGTATTTATGGGGTTATGAGTCTGAGCAGTTTGTAAGATTTCAGGTTCTAGGTTGTTTGATATTTAGTTTCAAATACACCGCTTGGTTGTTTCAAAGATTGTCATTTTTCAGAAATACACTTTCTGCCTTTGCAAAATCGGCCGCCACTACGTCCTCTTGTTGCATGTTGCTATTTTCATAGTGAGAAATGAGAATTTCAAATCTAAACAAAATTTCATGAATTGTTAATGATGTTCATTTGTTGAAAACATGGACAAGAACGTGTTGAACCTTTTAGAAGAAAGGACTACATAATGATAGACTGGAATTTCTAGAGACCAAACATTCTGACGTTCTATTACGGTCACTCAAACGAAAGCAATTGTCTGTATCTAAGAAACGTTGAAGCTTTTATAAGAACGAAAGTACTTATATCCAGTTTTACGCTGACAAATGCCATTACAACAACCTATTATTCTCAATTTGAGAGGTCCTAACATCCATGCAGTACTGTCCATTAAATCTCTATCGCGGAAGCAATACAACCAATCGATCTCCTCAAAGAGTCCGGAAGAATACAGCTTTGCACCGGAAAGTTCATACCCATCCAGGTTTCAGCCATGTTTACTTAAGGGTCCTGCTTAAACGACTCCTTTGTGAATGACTCTTGTTGACATTGAAATAAGATGACTTGTTACAGAAGGAATGGCTTACATTAGAGCAGGAATGCCATTATTTACCTTCATCGTACATTTTATATTATATTTACATGTTGAAGTGGGTCTTCTTCTGTGTCTTTATAATAGAGGGCTATAATTGTACATGTATTTGTACATTCTATACTCATTTTCTCGAAAGCCCAATAAACCAATTTGAAAACATTGGAATGCTCTAAAAACTATATTAAAACGTTTTAAAATCTCGTTTCAATTTTCATTTGTTAAACGACGTATTCGGTCGAATTTCGGAAATATAGTTTGTGTTTCAAATATTTTATGTCAAGACAAGACGCCGAACAACTAATAGAAACTGTTTACAAATGCCATCAGGACTCATTCACTCTCATTTGAAGGATACATAACGTGAACTACATGTACAGTGGAGAAAACGTTATTCTTTCCCAATAAACGCGTTTACGCTAAACTGTTATTTCTATTGCAAACAGCTTGGAACCAGATCAGACGCCGGATAACCCAGCGTCTGACCAGGCTCAAAACTGTTTGCCATCTAGATAAACATGTTTTATCAGAATTGTCAAAAGGTTGCACTTTTCGGGAAAGAATAACGTTTTCTCCCATATATTTAAACTACTTGCGCGCATTAGGCTTTTAGAAACAAATAACAATTATTCTACTTCTCACATTATGCTGTTCTACATGTAATTATTCATTATCATGATCGTTATATCTGTCTAAGCAATTGATTTCCCTTTAGATTTTCCATCAATTATATCTTTATAATACCTGATTTAAATTCTAGTACATTCCGTGCAATATTTGAATTTATTGCATGGTGTGTATCAGCAACTTTAAAGATTAAACAGTTTCATTGGGATTGGTTTCGATTTCCTACTACTTTCACGGACAATACTATTCGTTCGGCTTTAATTAAGTCTGTAACAATTGTGTCATTGTAAATTATTGATTACAGAAGTTTAGTCTCTATTTAGAATATTGATTTTATTACATGGAACAAATGCTTTAAGTTGTAAGTACCCATGTAGTATTTAATGATAATTCACATCTCTGCGGGAGATATATTTTGATATCGCTATCAAAGATTTGTCAATTAATTGGATGGAATATAGCTCGGAGAACACATCATGATTTATTTTAGACGTCACTTCTCTTTTTCACGATTTCATGTTTGCTTGTATGTCTGTCTGTCTATCTGACTGCCTCCCGCTCCATCTCTCCATCTCTCCACTTTTTCTGCCTCTGTCATTGTGTCTGTTTATTTGTCTACCCTGTCTTTTTCTATTTGTCTGTCTTAACGTGTATGCTAGTTTGTATGTTAGTCATCATTGTGATTATCTTAAATCAGGTATTTATGAAAAACATCGTGTTTTGCTTTATCTTCAAATACCTCAACGGCACTGTCATAAATCATACAACACTAAAGTTTGTCAATTTGGACCACTCAAAGAGGGCTTAGTGATTTGTGCCCAATACCTATGACAACTCAAAGCAGAATGAAAAAAAAGTGGAATGCTCCTTTGAGAGCGTTGTGCTAAATTTCACTCTGCTTTTAGAAGCCCAATACAAAACCACTAAAACAACGTTTTTTCTAAACATCGAAACATCGGATCTTAACTGTATAATAATACCCTTTGACAAACCTATCATAACATACCCTAAATCATTTACATTATGTTCATCAGTATCATGCTAAGCGCGATTGATCTAACATTTGCAAACGGTTTTGATCCAGATCTGACGCCGAGTATTCCGGTGACAGATATGGACTCAAACTATTTGACATTCATATTTTATTTGTTCTTCATTCAAACAAGTATTTACTGGTTTTATACAATTTCGCAAACCACATTCTTAAAGCTGACGATTGTTATAGCATTGTAATGGTTAACAGCACGTAGTACAAGCGTAACCAGATTCCAGTAGTAAAGTTACAGGCTATCATGTAATGGGAATACATTAATCATGAACCCAACTACATCCTACCATTCAAAAGTGGCTATCATAGATAATGTGCCTCAAAGCTGGTGCACATGGTATTTATTTTGCAATCAGTTTTGGTTAATTTCAAACAATATTGACAAGACTGTGTCGACAGGAATGCTATATAACAATATGAATATTTATATTACCAATCATGTTTAACAAAAGACATTAAAATATAAGACGTTTGGATTAATATAAACTAAAACACTCAATGGATTGAAATAATAACTTTAAGCGTATATCCATAATTATGCTGTTTTGTTGACAAATACTAGTAGAGTTCTGAATAGAGCGCTCCTAAAGGATACCAAGAGATCTTTTTAGTTTCGCTTTTCTTTTTGTATTCTGTTTGAGCATTTCCATCAATTAATGCAATGCAAACATCTGTAATTTAATACAGGATTGAATCGATATACATATATACATATTTGAAATACCGACAACATATAACTTTCTAAAAATTGCAAACAGTATAGACAAAGACCAATTTGCAGTATTTCAAAGTCATGTGTCTTAATACTGCACTCAAGTAACACTGTAACGTAACTTTTGTTATAAAATATGTACCGATTCTTGCTATTTTATCCTGTCTTTTGTGTAGGATTAACATTTGAATAATGCTACCCTTTGTCGTGCGACTGCTATAACTACCCTAATAGTTTGATTGATAATATTTAAAGAATCACAGGCTCGAATAACAGACATAATTGAAATATCATTTTCAAGGCCCCCTTGTTGGTGAAAACTATCTGTGAACAAGGCCAATTCATAATGATCTATCTCTGTTAGTCGAGGATGATTCAGCTGTATACATAAACTATCACAATTATGTCGACATACATGTATAAGACAACAAAAGGTCAAAAGTGTCCTATATTTGTCAGATCTCACTGAATATTTAGATACAGTGGATAATACATGTACGTTATTCTTTCCAAACAAACATGTAGGTGAAGAAATACAATTTCTGCTGCAGATAGTTACAGTGGAGAATCTGTTATTCTTTCCCGTTTAAACGCAAACGTACGCAAACGCAAAACACTAAAACGTAGAAAAGTACAACTTTTTGACAATTCTGATAATTCATCTTTATCTTGGTGGCAACCAGTTTGCAGTGAAAATAATAGTTTTAAAGTAAACGCGTTTATTGGGAAAGAATAACGTTTTCTCCACTGTAGCAGCTAGCTTAGACGCCTTGTAACTCGAAACTCAGGGTAACGCGGAATGTTATCAGGCTCCAAACAGGCTGCCACCCAGATAAAAATGTTGGACAAAGGTTTAAATTTATGTATTATTTATCAAATTAAATCGTATCGTATAACTTCTAATTTTTCTTCAAGATATGACGTCCATTGCCACCGAATTTGAGTCGGGTCAGACACCGAGGCTCCAATCTGATTGACACTCTAGTTTAAAAGCAAATATTACTAATAATTTCTGGAATTTATAATTGTGCATTTCATAAGCACTGTGCTTCGATTAAAAGTGCATAAAATGGAACTGTCAATGAAAATTATTTGTACAAGTATAATATAACAAACACACACACATAACACAAATCTACAATGTATTTACATTTTAAGCTATCACTGTTTACCACATTACACATCACTTTGCCTGGTTTTACATGATATTGTTTGAACAAAACCAAAGCAAATACTACGACATCATCACCCATAGAACAAATGCTTCTTTTGCACTTGTAGCTCGTTTATTCATTATCAATCATCGAGATGTGTCCACTAGAAAAGACAAGTGTTGTCCAAATATACAGTTACACAGTATGCACTACATGAACATGTATTTAGTTATAGCAAATCAATGCAAAACCTGATAAGGCGCAGCAATTTTGCGAAGTATCGTCATTGTCAAAATAATTCGTTTTGCTTTTACTTTATTTCTAAACTCACGTCATTGTATTGAGAAGTGTACCGAAGTTTGTATCCAGAAAAAAAACTTCGAATAAAAATTAAGGATTGTAGCTGTACTATTAAGTTACTGCAAACAATGCATATCCAGATGAGACGCTGTAATTATGCGGCGGTTTGTCAGAGTCTAAATTATTTTGTTTCTACTTCATTTCTATACGCAAGTACTTGTACATGTATTGGTGAGATGAACGTTTTCCGTCCGCAACAAAAAACATCAAATCAATTCAAAGAGATCATTGGCATGAAACACGATGTCCACCAAATTACACCGCATGCAGCTTTGTGTTTATTCAAAAGCGTCTTGGTTTTCATGTCCAAACAATTATGATTAAGCATTTGCAATGGGGACTTATTGAAAGCACTGAGCATGTAATCTGAGTGAAGCTAGCAGGTAGAGTAGGGAGAAAAATCGAATGTATTTAAACATAAAATGTTCCTAACAATCATAATGTACTCGCTAGGTAGAGTTACACTAATTAGAAGCATTATAAAAGCTTTTAATCTTTTGCGTGCTGGATAACAGATTTCGTTACATTTGCAAAAAGTTTGGATGCAGATCAGACGCCGAGTTTCTCGGCGTCTGATCTGGATCCAAACTGCTTGCAAAACAGATCGTATATCTATATAGTCATACGAAGATTGCAGGTTGAAGGTAGATGATGGTTTCGTCGATGATCATAATTCAGTGTTTAACTTTAAAGGGTTTGTTAGAGAAGCACTGACGTGACTTCTACAATCTCATTTAACATTAACAAATTTTAGAATTTACCATTTTGAAATACATGCCATGCGTAATATACTATACACAATATGACGACTACGGTGGCCAATATGTATATAGATCAAATGCCGATATCCTTAATTTGAAGAAAAAGACGGCGTAAACGATGTTTAGAAAAGAGCAAGATGTCAGCACAACTTTCAGAAACTATAGACATTCGACTGGGTCCAATATGACCTTTATATCAACATAGAATGATATGTACATGTATATCACAAACAAATTGGCTGGGGATGAAAGTTAATTGTATCTTCACCATTGCGTGATGTTTTACGAGCAAGAAAATAAGGTCCCTGGAATCATATACCGTATTGCCAAGCCGCAATGAGATTCCATAATTATTTCATAGACATATTGACAGCATACAGTATAAGTAATTATATATCATGTCTGTTTGAATTATTGCATGATTCCCATTCTCTTGACGATCAATACTGGTATTATTTGCAAACAGTTTTGAACCAGCTAAATAAACTCGGCGGTGTCTTAAAAGGATGATTAAAATTCCTCTGGTATATTTCGTCATATCAGACGGTTAACATTGTACATGTATTTTGGCACTTTGTTGACAATTTGAACGCGTATGATAGCACGGCAAGAGTATAATAAAAACAAACGTTTTGCAAACCTATGTGTTTATACTGTATAGATTTAATACAACTTGACAACTATTTTATACAAGAGTTAACTATACGTTTGCGATACAATTTTGAATTAGTGTCTTGACTAGAAAAAGACAAACTATTATGTTATGAAAGAAAAAGACAATAAAAAAGGAGTCTAACACTTAGATAACGATGCGTGAGATAATATAGAAAGACAGAAAACTAAATACTGAGAAGTTATTCAAAAGATGGAGAGATAAAGAAAAAGGGATGGATAGGGTATGTGGAGACAGAGATGATGATACGTCTAGTGGGAGAGAGTGACAGAGAGATTGTGTTAGAGACATACAGGCATATATGCAGCAACTATGAGAGTTTGGAGACACACATATCAAGAGGAAGAAAGGGAAACAGAGACAGATGCAAAGACAAAGACATACTGATAAACGATAACGACAAGATAGAAGCTAATTTTGATTCAAACGACGGTGAGATGAAACGACAACAAGCGAGTCGGGTGATAAATAACGGAAGAGGAATTAAAGAGATAAAACGATTAAGTTGTCTTCAGTCTAGAATACCAACGAACCTTACGATACATGTACACACAGAGCTTTAAATAATAAAATATCTTTAAGACAATGACAAAATCTGCTAGGAGGACTCAAAGGTGGTGCCTTAAGATGGCATTATAGTAAACTAGAAAGCAGTTAGCTATTCTACTTTTACTTTCTTATTGGACTGAACACTTTCACTGCCAATAACGTCAAAATGCGGGTTGGCAAACAGATTGGATCCTGATCAGACGCCGCGTAACGCGGCGTCTGGTGAGGATTCAAACTGTTCACGAAACCTTGTTTTGAAATCACGTCAGTTATTCTGCATAAAATCTAACTTTAAAACGATATTACAGACAATGATATTGACGCAGGCGGCAATATGGCGGCGGAGGGGTAAAAACCTAACAATAAGTTTGACAATGAAAGAGTTAAACAACAACAACCAAAAATGATTTGAGTGGCTATAACGCCAACATTTTCTGCACCACTAATGAGTGGTCAAAATAAATAAATTGGTGGAATCGAACGCGCACAAGAGAGAATGTTTTTGTTTACACCCTTTTGTCTGGAGTACTGAATTTACCTTGGAAAATGGACTTTCCAATGACGTCGTCATACACGAAATCTGTTGTCCCTAATAACATGACAGCTTGATGAAACTGCCAAACTGTAAACTGTACTCCATCTGACCCCCACTACAGCTAACCTTACGTCTTATATAATGAACGAGCTCAGCTGACTATAAACAATGTACGAACACCTGGCTACAGACTGGACCTACTATACAGTACAGTGGAGTAGATGTTATTCTTGCCCAATAAACGCGTTTATACTAAATTTAGTATTTCCATTACAAACAGTTTGGAGCCAGATCAAACTGTTTACCACCCATTAGTGTCTACACGTTGTCATTTTTTTTATGTTTTATGGCAATGCGTTTGCTTCATTTTTGTTTAACCCTTTACCTTATAGAAGCGCCTTTTAGCACATTCAGTTTATTCTTGCGCTGAAGAAAATAGTTCCAATTTATACATTCATAAAATGTATTATAAGGAATATTTTCTTTTTTCTAGCAGGTGGTAGCTTAAAGCAGGCTGAAAGTAAAGCAGAATGTGCCTTAAGGCACATTCTGCTTTACTTTCAACCTGCTTTAAGTAGTCACCTATTTTCAAAATTAGAAACAGGCTATGGGGGAAAGGGTTAAAGCGGAAAGAATATAACGTCTTCTCCACTGTATATAATACAGTAAGTCACATATTGTACGTGTTTAAAGCGGCGATTCTGAAAGGTATATACCTCTATAAATATATGTACATGTACACATGTAATAGCTTAATACAAGATAAAAGTAACGCATAAAGCTGTTTGCTTTACGTTTCTCCTGTATTAAATGTCTACATTGTAAGTATACCAGACATTTAAATCGTCTTTATTTATCATGTAAGTAGTCGCATAACACATATCTAACTTTACAGTCATACAGACAAGTCATCTTTCATGTACTTCAGTTCCCTTTAGTACAAGTTTCAGGCCTCAAATGGCTTCTTTATTATGATACAGCTGCTCTTCACTTTAAAGCTAAACTCATTTCAAAATTGATCACGAGCTTAATGTTACTAACAATGCTTGGTCAGGTTCTGTTATTATTTATTAATATTTAATATGACGTGGCTACCCATTGATTAGAAAAGCATTAATGCTCTTCAGAAATACATGACCTGTAATACTTGTAGTACCTTTCTAAATGACCCAAATGTTACACGTATATGCGCTCCTGGGGCCTGTTTCATAAATCTTCGTGCGACAAAAACGGCCGTAAGTCAAAACTTTAAAATACATTTAATTTTTTATTTCTGTATCTAATCCTGTCTCGTGACATCTCTAAAAGACGATTCCAAAAAGATGTCAAAAGACAGTATTAGATGGAGAAATACATGTAAATAATAATTGATAGTTTTATTATCTGACTTACGACAACATTTGTCATACGAAGTTTTATGAAACGGGCCACTGTTTTGTAATAGTGTTGATGTTCCCCCTAAAGCAAATGATGCGTTTGACATCGTTCAAACATGATATATCTGGATCTTAACTGTTTGTTACTTTCTTTAGTACATTGTATTTCTTTCCTCACCGTCGATGCGCTTTTAATACAAATGCCCCCCCAAAAGCATTCAAACTGTTTGATATATTTGTTATGCGCAAAAGAGGTTATTCCTTCGCATTTAACGCGTTTATTCTGAAAACCTTACATGCATTGCAAAAAGTTTTGGGGCCAGATCAGGCGCTGGATAACCTTGCATCCGACCTGTGGCCCGTTTCATAAAACTTCGTACGACAAATGTTGTCGTAAGTCAGATTATAAAAGTACCAATTATTACGTATTTCTCCATCTAATCCTGTCTTGTGACATCTTTTTGGAATCGTCTTTTCAAGACGATTCCAAAAAGATGTTACAAGACAGGATTAGACAAATTAAATGTATTTTAAAGTTTTGACTTACGACAACATTTGTCGTAAGAAGCTTTATGAAACGGGCCCCTGGCTCCTAACTATGTTACTCTGGTTTAAATTAAATCCTCGATATTTTCCTCAAACGTGTTGTTTTCTACATTCTATTGCATTTGGGTTGCGTTTAAATTTCGTTGAACCCTTTCATGATCAAATTTATCGTGGGTTTTTTACCCCTTCACCGCCATGTTGTCGTCTGCTTTAATATTGTTGTCTGCAGTCTCGTTTCAAAGTTAGATTTAAGGCAGTATAACTGACGTAATTTAAAAACAAGTGGCAAATAGTTTTGATCCTGACGTTACGCGGTGTCTGATCATGATCAAAACTGTTTGCAAATGCGCTTTAAAACGTCATTGAGAGTGAAAGGGTTAAACTCGAAAGGCTTAAACTACTCTCCACTGTATGGCTTTCAAAAATTAAGTCGACAAGACATTGAGCATATCTTAGCATGTAGCCGGATTATGACACAAAACGAAACAAATTTCCAACCATTCATTTCAGCCCTTCCGCTTTTTATATTCAAATCTGTGAAAAATAATTTCAATGAAAATAATAAACACCAAATAGGTGCCACATAATACCCGCGATCCAAATTATCGCATTAAATTTTCACCTAAATTTTACGATTTAAATGTGTACTTATACATGTATTGAGGAGATAAAATCTAGCTAGATCTGCGTTAAAATGTATTCGGCTTAAAATTGCCGTTGTCAAAAATGTTGTTTTGTTTGTTGGATTTTTAAAAAGAAAGGCGAAATAAGAGTGGCAAACAGTTTGGATCCTGATCAGACGCCGAGTTACTCGGCGTCTGATTAGGATTCGAAACTGTTTGAAAATGCGTGAACCCGTGAAATTGTGGTTAGTTCGATAAGGGTTTACTGAAATTACTGGTTAATTTCGCTGTCCAGGCTATAAAATGATAGATATGGGAGCAAGATATAGCACCATTAACAGAAAAAAATAGCCTTGGAATATCATGGTGTAGATTTATTAAACTTTTAAAACCTTAATTTGACCAATAAAAGCAGATTAAATAACAACAAAACATTCATGAGGGAAAATAGATTAGTTTTAAAAGTTCCCTAACCCAATGCGGGAAAATTGAAATTGGTTAAAAGTTTCTTATTTTTATCATGGCAAGAAACTTAAATCTTATGTTTTAACGAAGATTTTATATAAAAAAAAACATTAATCTAGCAGACAACTATTTTTCAAAATCTTGCATCGTCACGGTGAAATTAATTTTAACTACTTTTCAATTATCTAGTTCAGCATGTAAATATTGTTCTATGTATAAGACGATATATTAACCCATTTACGCCCAGTGTATTCTTCCATGTTTTATATATTGGATTAGTCCATTGTCTATCAAAGGGATACCTGGTCAAAATTTTCATTATATTAAAATTCCTATCAGCAAACAGTGTAGACTCTGATCAGACGCCGCATATTGCGGCGTCTGATTAGAGTCTACACTGTTTGCCTATGTCCTATATATGGAATCGTGGGCACAAATGGGTTAACCCTTCACTTCTAAGTCCAAATAATTTGCAAACAGGTTGGATCCTGATCAGACGCTGCGTAACGCGGCGTCTGATCAAGATCCAAACTGTTTGACACTCATTCCAATGTTTCATCAGTAAAATGCATTAAATTTCAAATCTTAAGAATAAAAGCAGAGGCAAAGTTTAAACAGGTAATATTTTGGACCTAACTAAGTTAGACCGATTATTAACATATAGAAGGAATTAAAAGCAATGATGTAAAGTTTCGAGCATTTTCTTCGTTAGGATTACAAGACTCCTTTAAGAATTTTGATCATGGTTTTCACTGATTTTCCCCCTGAAATTACTGTCAAAAAACAGAACTTCTTCTTGTCAAATCAACAGAAATTGGTCATTTTTTAAAAGTAGATTATTCAACATTTAGCATAAAAAGAATTCAGGTTATCCCCTTCACTGCCTTATCCCGAGTACAATAGTAATAAGCAAACCTTTTGGAACCTGATCAGACGCCGCGTAACGCGGCGTCAGATCAGGATACAAATTGTTTGACACTCATTTCAATGTTACTTCAGTTAAACTACCTCTATAAATTTTATTTTGAGAAATAAAAGCAGACGACAATTGTTTAAAATTGATGACGTCATGGCAGTAAAGGGGTTAACGCTCAGTAATACATCAAATGTTATATCGCTAGATTTACACCTGACTTATCACACGACCGAGATAAAAGACTTAAGCTTTTAAACACGAACCACCAAATAAAACTACAAAGATAATTTGACATTTTTTGATCGATTATTAAATTTTTTGAAGTGTAAATTGTTTAGCATAGCGTAATTTTCATTCTTCTAATGTATCATCTGTTTGCGCCAATCACTTAAAATACAAATTAGATACTATGTTTTATACTGAAAGTATGTTTTATACATGTAGTAAATGTCTTTGGTTTGATTTATATTGGTTGTAGGAAATACCAGCTTCAAAGAATTAAATGACGATTGGTGATAAAATTCGACAGCCCATATATATTATACCTTTAATCCATAGTCTGTGTCTAGTTTGGAAGACGGGTGATCAAAAAACAGGTTGGAAGCAAAAGTAGCCTTAAATTTGCAGAAAAGCAGGACCAAAATAAAGCAACAAGCTTCTGTATGAGCAATGACAGAAAAGCATTGCAATAAAATGTATTAAATTACATTTTCTTTTAATTTCTCAGGATTTATTATGGAATTAACCGCAAACTTTTCTATTATTGAATAGTTTGTAAATAAATAAACATCTCTTTGACAATTCTGACTGTACATTTTACTCTGAGTGGCAAACAGGTTGGAGCCAGATCAGACACCGGGTTACCCGGCGTCTGATCTGGCTACAAACTGTTTGCAATGGAAATAACAGTTTTAGCGTAAACGCGATTATAGGGAAAGAATAAGGTTTATAGTTTTAACGTAAACGCGTTTATAGGGAAAGAATAAGGTTTTCTCCACTGTAGATTGACTTATTATTTCTGCCTGCAGGTCTATTGGACGAAGGAGGTTGACAGGATCATTTTGATGACAAAGTAGAGCATAGGGTAAGAACGTCCGTCATATTTGTCATCCCTGCCAAGTTTAGGTACAGTGGAGAAGATGTTATTCTTTCCCAATTAGCACGTACAGTGGAGAATCTGTTATTCTTTCCCGTTTAAACGCAAACGTACGCAAACGCAATGCGCTAAAACGTAGAAAAGAACAACTTTTGAACAATTCTGATATTTCATGTTTATCTTGGTGGCAAAACGTTTGGAGCCTGATCAGACGCCGTAATTACAATAGCCCAACATTTTACTGTTCCCCGTTTAAACGAAGAGAAACTTAGAATGCAATGCATTGAAACGTAGAAAATGACAGCTCTTTGAAAACCATGCCGATTTATATTTATCTGAGTCACATACTGTTTGGAGCCTTATACATATGAGTTGACTTGTTAACCGGCGTCTGCTGTGGCTCAAACAGTTTATAATTGGCATACGGTTTGTAGCCTAAACAAACAACGTTTTTTTCTATTGCACACAAAGTGGAGAAAACGCTATTATTTCCCATTGAGGTGCTTTTATGCTAAAACAATTATATCCATTGAAATACTAATACAGTGGAGAATCTGTTATTCTTTCCCAATAAACGCGTTTACGCTAAAACTATTATTTGCAGTGCAAACAGTTTGGAGCCAGATCAGACGCCGGGTAACCCGGCGTCTGATCAGGCTCCAAACTGTTTGCCACCAAGATAAACATGAAATATCAGAATTGTCCAAAAGTTGTTCTTTTCTACGTTTTAGTGTTTTGCGTTTGCGTACGTTTGCGTTTAAACGGGAAAGAATAACAGATTCTCCACTGTACATGTGTCTTCGACTTAAGCTAGGTTGAGTTATCAAAATTCGACTTATTTAGTTTTACTCGTGTGTTCAATATCTGGCAAATAAAACAATGACCCACTCTGTGTTATCCTAAGTATGATATCTATCAAGTACATGTACATGTACACATGCATTTACTCAAACTAAAATTTACCAAATGGAGAACTGACACGATAATTTAAGTGATAACATATCTAAAGCACTCATGTGTTTGTGTAAGTGCAGACTGTTTATAAAACGAAATATTATAGGTGTTCCGAACTTTATAGTTAACATACATTTAACTAATGAACAGTAAATGCATTTCCTTCCTGGTTTTCAAAAGTTTGTTAGTGACCCTGTCTGTCCGCATCTACATCTTTCCCTCCCCCCCCCCCCCCCACACTCTCTTTGTATGTCTCTGTGCCTGTTTGTCCATATATCTGTATGTCTGTCTCTTGTCTCTATTTGTGTGCCTCTCTCTTTTTATCTATGTGTGCGTCGCTCTCTTTGTCTGTTTTTGTGACTCTCTCTCTCTCTCTCTATCTCTCCGTCTATCTCTTTCTTCTCTTTCCCTCTGTCTCTCCCTGTCTCTCTCTCTCTCTCTCTGTATGTGTGTCTGTCTGTATATATGTCTCTGTCTGTCTGCCTGTCTCTCTCTGTATACCTCCGTCTCTCTATGTACATACAGCTTATGCTTATTGCTAGTGTCTAAAACACAATAATTGAAACAACAATATGAACCTCAAACACTGTGGATCCTAATCAGATCCAAACTGTTTTGAAAATAATATCACACGATCTTCAGTAGATTTATAAAGCTTTAACTTTAAAACAATACCGCCAGTTTACAATACTTGCAGGGCTGCCATAATTTGACATAAAAAAATCCTAAGATTTCAAATGTTTCGTTTTTTCAAGCCCGATTTTCTTGATTACATGTATACCTTCAACCCATAGTCTGTTGCTAGTTTTTAAGACATGTGATGCTTAAAGCAGGCTGTAAGTAAAGCAGAATGCGCCTTAGGGCGCATTCTGCTTTACTTTCAGCCTGCTTTAAGCTACCATAACCTGGGGGAAAAATCCGGAGATTTAGGAAAAATCCGGAGAAATGGTAGCCCTGTACCTGTAGTTAAAAAATAAATACCTCCGGAGAATAGCTGTAAATTGATAATTCATGCGTATAGAATAATTATATATGCGTAAAATGATTTTTTATCACTCTCTTCCTAAAAGGTAAGTCTACTAGTTTTCAAACTGTGTGGATCCAGATCAGTCGCTTAGTTACTCTGTGTTTTCTGATTAGGATCCAAACTGTTTGATACTAAAATTTAGATCCTTTCGGTTATAAAAGGCTCCGGAATTAACTTGATGCCGAAACAACAATAATACTGCAGACGACAGTACTCAGTAGTGAAGCAGATGATGATTAAACACTATAAGGCTTAACCCCTTCACTGTCATGACGTCATCAATTTTAAAGAATTGTCGTCTGCTTTTATTTCTCAAATTAAAATTTCAGGCATTTTTAACTTAAGAAATATAAAATCGAATGGCAAACAGTTTGAATCCTGATCAGACGCCGCGTAACGCGGTGTCTGATCAGGATTCAAACTGTTTGCAAATAATTATAACTATTATACTCTAGGTAAAACAGTGAATGGGTTAATATATTTATACTCTTTGAACTTACCTATATAACACTTTCTCAAAATTACTTTAATTCAGTCCCGTTTTTTCTCAATCCGTACACATGCATAAAAACGCATACAACATGCAGTCCTTTTCGTGAGGTATTGTAAAATCCACTAAACCAATAACTTGAACAACTACAGCTGTGTTACGTCCCTACAACAGCCGACTTCACAGTTAACAGTGACAGCGGTATCCAGCCGAAGACATAAACTCATCATTTTACCCCTCAAATGGAGCAAAAAAGTAGAAAGGTTTCCATAATTGATTTCCGACCAATAGGAGGCGACCGCCGGTGTCACGTGACGCGAGACGCACGCATTGATTCAATCAACGTAGTGTCTATACTGTCAGTTTTGTTGACATATATGATAGCGCGGTTTATCTGCATTTCGACGGAAAAAAGGAACTGAAATGGACACAGTTGTCAATTACATACCTGTTTAACATTGCTAGTGAAATTGACATTATTTGAACGGTCTAAAAATAAACGTGGTTTAAAGTAGCATGTTTGTATTGTTTGGAGGCTGAAGAAAAACTACATTTAAAGTTAGTATCTCGTTATAGAGATTTTGAATATTCATGAGGGTAATATTTATTATAAGCTTCAGAGACATGTAGGTGGTACGCGGTTCATTTGCATATTGTTCGTATCTCATTAACCTTGTCATCATTGATATTTGCGACAATGATCACATATTTATAATACTTATTGTCCAATACAGGTAAACAACTTTAAACAAAACATCCATAGCGTATGCAGTCGAACTTCGATATCTCGAACTCGCTTAACTCGAACTATCCGATATGTCGACACATGAACAGCAGTATTTCATGCTCGTTTAAGTCGAACATACCCGTATTTCAAAGTTAAAACGTGGCTAAGCCACGTTTTAACTTTGAATTACGAGTATGTTTGACTTAACCGAGTTCGAGATATCGAAGTTCGACTGTACTTACATGTACATGTATTTACCATTCACTGCCGTAGAATAGTCTGCTTAAAATTGCCGTCTGCATGATAGAGTCAAAAATTAGTTTTATGCATTTCTAATAAAGAAAGTAGATCTATACCTCTATATTACGACAACTTATCAGAAGGCTAATTAATTATATAAAAAAGATAGGTGACAGCATAAAGCAAGATGGCAGTTAAACACAAAGCTCCTTAAGGAGCTTTCTGTTTTATTGTCACCTTGCTTTAAGCGATCACCTGTCTGAAACATCTATTGATTTACAAAAGTTAGTGGTCGTAAAAGAGAGGTTTTACTGTATTAAACTAGTGATGAATGTCAACTAGTTTGAATCCCGGGGCCCGTTTCATAAAACTTCGTACGACAAAAACGGTCGTAAGTTAATAATTTAAAATACATTTACTTTCTTATTTCCCTAATTAATCATGTCTTGTTATATCCCTTTGGAATTGTCTTTTCAAAACGATTCCAAAGAGATGTTTCAAGATAGGATTTGATGGAGAAATGAATAATAATTGAGACTTTTATAATGTGACCTACGACAACATTTGTCGTACGAAGTTTTATGAAAAGGGCCCCTGGTCAGACTACCAACAGGCAACTGATCTTGGTAAACCGTATTTAGACGAGTCGCTCTTACAATGGAGAAGTTATTATTTTATGCTAAATATAATGTGTCCATTGCAAACAGTTTGGAGCCAGATCAGACGTCGGGTAACCCGATGTCTGATCAGGCTCCAAACTGTTTGCCACTAAGATTTAACTAAATCATTCGACATATTGACAAAAAGGTAATTTTTCTACGGTGCTTTGCGTTTGCGGGCAAACAGGAAAAAACAACGTCTTCCCCATCTGTACTAGTGCATGGCATTTCCTCTACAATATACATTAAACTATACTCTAAATGTAACATTTAGCTATAGACTAAAACAACAGTTTCTATATAACACACTCATATTAATGTTACACTTGGTAACTTTGATTTTACTTATCAGTCTGAATGAAGTTTAACACAACCGAGATGCAATAGAATATACATGTACACCTTTGAAGAACATTATTTTGAAACTCATCATGATATACATGTACAGTTAAACCTCTCTATTACGACCGCTAAATTGTTCTTATAAGTAGGTGTTTTAGGCAGGCGACTGCTTAAAGCAAGGTGGACGTAAAACAGACAGCTCCTACAAGAGCTAAAATCTGTTTTACGTTCACCTTGCTTTGAACTGTCACCTGTATTTTATGCAGTCAATTAGTCTTCTTTTTAGTGGTCGTACAGTGGAGAATCTGTTATTCTTTCCCGTTTAAACGCAAACGTACGCAAACGCAAAGCACTCAAACGTAGAAAAGTACAACTTTTGGACAATTCTGATAATTCATGTTTATCTTGGTGGCAAACAGTTTGGAGCCTGATCAGACGCCGGGTTACCCGGCGTCTGATCTGGCTCCAAACTGTTTGCACTGCAAATAATAGTTTTAGCGTAAACGCGTTTATTGGGAAAGAATAACAGATTCTCCACTGTAATAGAGAAGTTTTACTGTAGTTTAATCTCAGTGTCAAATTGTTTGAAGTTTGATTGGAATTGATCATACGCTGGCGTTTACTAATGCTCATTTTTTCATTGGGGAAAACATTATTCGTTCTCAACAAAGACGTTTCTGCTAAACAAATATGCTAACTGCAAACAGTTTGGAACCTGATCAGACGCCGGGTAATCGAGCTCCAAACTGTTTTCAGATCAGATGAAAATGATTCGTCAGCATCAGAAAGTATCACTTTAAATATTTCATATAACTGCGTTTGCGTTATGTTCTGTTTGAACGGAAAATGATAACGCCTTCTCTAATGTAAGTGACATCAATGACTGAAAAACAAAAGCGTTAACTGATTTTAAAAGAATATTGCCCCCTCCCCCTATCCCCCCTGTAATTAAGCATTCTTAATATAGTACAATAGAGGTATTCAGCAGTATGCAAAGGTTATTTAGGGGTAAACTACATTAAATCTTATCTATAACGACCCCTCGACTTGAAACACAATAATCATATGTTCAACAGAATCTCCAGCTTAAAGTAGGATGAAAGTAAAGCAGAAAGCTCCGTCGGGAGGTTTCTGCTTTACTTTCATCCTACTTTAAACAGTCGACTTCCTAAAATGCTAAAAATCAGCCATCCTTTTCAGTTTTGTTATTTCAAGGGCTAATTGTACTTTGTGATGGTATAAGCGACACCATTTCTTTCGTCTTTCTATTATATAGCTATAAGTGTCTGGCGCAGTTGTCACACAACAGAAACATGTGACAGTTTTCTGCGATAATAACTTGTCACTCTCGTCGTTATACAGATGATGGGTAACTGCTGAAGTTTTTACTTCCCTTGCTCGGGATTTATACGAATCCTACTAAACAATATCCTGATACATGCAAGGACTGACTGGTACATGTAACAGACCCAGGTGAGACGTCAGATTATGCGACAGTTTCTGTACATTTACATTGTTTTCAGATGTCTTTTATCTGACACAGTTCGAATTAATGGTATCAAAGTTTAAATACTAGACGTTAAAAGTGCCTTTGGCCAAAAGGTACAGTGGAGAATCTGTTATTCTTTCCCAATAAACGCGTTTACGCTAAAACTATTATTTGCAGTGCAAACAGTTTGGAGCCAGATCAGACGCCGGGTAACCCGGCGTCTGATCAGGCTCCAAACTGTTTGCCACCAAGATAAACATGAAATATCAGAATTGTCCAAAAGTTGTTCTTTTCTACATTTTAGTGCTTTGCGTTTGCGTACGTTTGCGTTTAAACGGGAAAGAATAACAGATTATCCACTGTAACAGACCCAGGTGAGACGTCAGATTATGCGACAGTTTCTGTACATTTACATTGTTTACAGATGTCTTTTATCTGACACAGTTCGAATTAATGGTATCAAAGTTTAAATACTAGACGTTAAAAGTGTCTTTGGCCAAAAGGTACAGTCGTCACAACAGCAGTGGACGTAATTCTTTCCCGCTGGAATAAAGGCATGCAATGCAATGAAATATAAAGACGGTTTGCATTTGACATCAGTTGTTACATAATAATGCTTGTGTTTTGGCAAATTAGCATTTTCCCCTGTACGAATTGATACGCTGAAAACGTGACAGTAACTACTTTCTTATATACACATATGTACAAGAGATGCGGCAAAGTCCGCCTCTTTCATCTGATGGCAGAAAGCAACGCCCGCGTTTTACCTGAGGGGCTCGGCTCAGACAGTTTCTGAGGAAACAGATAGCATCGTCGTTACCATGGAAACGATGACACACATACGTTACTTAATTGGTTTCAATTTATTCCTCGTACCAACTAAACAATAAATGTCATGGATTGAAAACCTCAATGTTTTATGCCTTTGAATACGGAAAAACGTTTTTGTCACAAGTGCAAACAGTTTGGATCCAGATCAGACGCCGAGTTACTCGGCGTCTGATTTGGATCCAAACTGTTTGTCACACAGGTGATATTATTATCTTGAAATATAGAAAAGGAATAAATAAAACCAAACTTTAAGGAGGCGATATCTTGGAAGGGTAAGGGGTATTTATTGGTCGAGTTTAATTACTTGTTGCGTTAAATCTAGGAGTGTTAGTGTCTTAGTTTTAGTCTCTGAGGTATTCTTAATGTAACGCATTGTAAGCAGTAAACGAATATTAGAATCCTTTGCCAATCACATTCAACTAGGCCAACGTAGAGCTTTGTAGGAATAAAAACATGGGTTTCTTGCCTGTACAATAAAAAAGAAGAGCTTGCTAATGTTCACACATGTATGGGTATCAAAATGCAGTGGATAAGACGTTCTTCTTCACAGTTTAACGATAAACGAAACACAACGTATTGTACGAACATGTTGAAAATTACAACCTTTTTTAACAATTCTGACAATTCTTATTAATCTGAATAGCAAGCAGTTTTTGCTCCAAACTGCTTGAATGGAACTAATAGTTTTATCGTAAACGCTTTTTTATTTGGAAAGTACACTCCGCTGTATGCCTGTACTCAATTAAGAGAGACGTTTGCTGATTTTAAGAAACAACAGCAGTCCAATGCTTAAAGTCCTATTGTGTTTTCAGACATTTTCATAATGTCTGAAATACAATAACGGTTAATAATAATGTTTGAACATTCTAATGGGCCAAACTGATCTATGAAATGATGAAGACGGACCTAATCACCAAAAAGGGCGATTTAAAATCATAACAAACCGACAATAGAGCGTCTGCCATAAACCTTACCACAGTGCTTAGTATCACGTGATACAGCCGTAGTCAACATCACCGTGTGCAACCGCAATTACCTTCGACGGTCGATCCATCAGTCAGTTAGACTATCACACTTTTTTGTCCGCTCTCTAACTCAAATATCTTTTATCCAATCTTCCACAAACTTGCTGAAAATGTTCATTGATATAAAATCAAGGTTTAGTTCGATTACTACTAAAATCGCATAAGGTGTTTTTGAGTTAATGCCTGTTAATTTATAAAAAATGACTGTTTCAGTCATTTTTGCACTCTAAAACAAACAGTTTTTATCGGATATTCACCAAACATGCTGAACATATTTATTCATATAAAATTCAGGTCTAGTTTGATTATTACTAAAATCGCATGTGGCATACCTAAGTTTTTGCCCTTTATGTATTAAAAAATGACTGTTTTCAGCAAGGTTTGCTCTCTAACACAAATACGTTTTATTGGATCTTCACCAAATTTGCTGAAAATATTTATTGATATAATATCAAGGTTTAGTATGATTACTACTAAAAGCGCATAAGGTATATCTAAGTTATTGCCTGTTTATTAATGAAAAATGACGGCTTCAGTCACTTTTTGCACTCTAACACATACAGTTTTTATCGGATATTCATTAAACTTGCTGAAAATGTTTAAGTATATAAAATTGAGGTTTAGTTTGATTATTACAAAAATCGCATGTGGCATATCTGAGTTTTTGCCCTTTATGTATTAAAAAATGACTGTTTCAGCATTTTTCAGCAATAACTCAGACATGCCTTATGCGATTTTGCTAGTTATTAAACCTGACCTAGATTCTATACTAATAAACATTTGTAGCAAGTTTGGTAAAGATCCAAAAAGAAATGTTTGAGTTAGAGAGCGGACAAGGCTGAAACAGTCATTTTCAGCAAGCTCAAGGTATACATTCTCTATAGGTTTATTTGACCGTTTACCCACAGTGAAAGATATGTACACGTTGTTATTGAATATCATAGTGTTTAACCCTGTGCCTACTTTACGGAGTTTACAAACTATTTGAATCTAAAAAGACGCCGCGTAACGTGGCGTCTCATCTGGATCCAAACTATTTGACACTCGTCTTAAGGTTTGTTTAATTAAAACAATGCATAAATCTAAACTGAACACATTTTGCAGACGACAATGTCGAAGCAGACGTCTGTGCAGCAGAATAAGGGTTATCCAGATGTGCCAGCTAAACATGTAAGCGAGAGTAATCTGAACCAATCTAACATTTTCTCACTCATTTCAGCACCGAATGCTATGGTGTTACTACTGATTAAACCGTCTATTCGAGACACTTTTAATGAGTATGACACCATTGGGTTTAAAAGCAGAAACAAAGATTTAAGTTTTCGAAATACTTCCGTTATCTGGAGCCCTGTATTTACAGAGTTGTCCTTCTTTCCATTCACAAGGGAGGCTTTTTAATTGGTGCTACATGTAGCACAAAAATATTATAAATAAAATTTAAAAAGCGAATTGCTTAGATAAAACCGGTTTTTGTGAAAGAATCACGTCCCACGTAGTTCAAATGGGACCCCAAACAACCGTTTTATGCAGGTTTCTCAAAAGCACAATGCGGCTTTAAGACAACAGAAACCATTTATACAGTGAAGAAAACGTCATTATTTCCCGTTTAAACGGAAACGAAACGCAATATACTTAAAAAAGAAAATGACAACATTTTGATAATTCTAACTACATGCATTCATTTTAATCTGAGTGGCAAACAATTTTGAGCCTGATCAGACGCCGGGTTATCCGGCGTCTGATCTGGCTCCAAGCTGTTTGCATAGGACATAATAGTTTAAAATAGCTTAAATGCGTTTATTGGGAAAGAATAACGTTTTCTCCACTGTAGTTAGGGGCCTCCGTGGCCTAGTGGTATAATCATAATCACTGTGACTTACACCTCTAAGCTCCACAACGCTGTGAGTTCGAATCCCACTATGGTCGTTCGGATTGTTCATGTGGGAAAGCCTTCCAGCTGGCTTACGGAACGTCGGTAGTTCTATCCAGTTTCGGATTTGTGTCTGAAACAGTGCATAAAGGGCTACTGGGGTCTTCCTCCACCTGTAATAAGCTGGACGTCGCGATATGACTGAAATACTGTTAAAAGCGATGTAAAATCTTAACAAATCAAATGAAATATACTGTAGTTATTTAATCACACAATCGTTTTAATAGACAAAAAGCAATAACATCTTTTTTACGTCTACGAAGACTGACACATCCAATCTATGTGTGTCAAGTATTATTTCATACCTATCAAATCAAGAGATAATTCAAATAGGATTACATGTTCTATAGCAGTACTTAAATTGATTAAAATGATACTTTGCGAGGAGCGACCACTGAAAATGATTCAAAATTCAATAATTTAGCAGTTAAATGCAGAATAAAAGTAAAGCAGAAAGCTCGTAAAGGAGCTTTCTGCTTTACTTTTGTTCTGAATTAAACAGACACATGGTTTTTAAGACCCAGATGATAATACAAAAATGTGTCAGCTTAACATATAAGCGTGGACGACTGTTAAAATTATTACACATTTAATAAGAATGAATACAATACCCATGTGATAGATCTAACTGAATAAGAATCTCTGATAAAATAGGTACATGTATAAATAGTAACTTTAGAAAACTTTTAGCATGCAATTGATTGAAAGGAGTATATTGAATGCATAACCTGTTTATCAGTAACATTCATGTAAAAGTATCAGTAGAGCTTTGGCTAGAATTTTAAATTAATTCCCGAAGCTTTACCGTTCGTAATTTTGCATAGTTTTTTCTATGTGTGCGAAGAAATATATAAGTTGATAAATGTAATACAGGCTGAAGGAATAGGCGACTCTTTCATTTTCCAGTTAAGTTTCGAGAGATGGATAACAGACGGCAGAATGACACTACTGAAATGGTTCTAATAAAACTGAATAGAATTAAAATAAATACACATATGTTACTAAAAATTAGGTAAAGGTTGTTCCGTAGATTTGGTAACTTAATACTGAAAAATCTTCATTTACTCGGATTCGTTTCAACGAACAGTGTATAGTTAACATGGGAACTATTGCTACTATCTTTTATACCTATTTGCAAGTGACAAAATGCTAACACTTGAGGAACTCCCGTTTCGTTCAATTAAAAACTATAGTTTCTATTACACGTATTAAAGCAACGCAGTCATTATCCCTAATACAGTGGAGAATCTGTTATTCTTTCCCAATAAACGCGTTTACGCTAAAACTATTATTTGCAGTGCAAACAGTTTGGAGCCAGATCAGACGCCGGGTAACCCGGCGTCTGATCAGGCTCCAAACTGTTTGCCACCAAGATAAACAAGAATTATCAGAATTGTCCAAAAGTTGTTCTTTTCTACGTTTTAGTGTTTTGCGTTTGCGTACGTTTGCGTTTAAAGAATAACGTTTTCTCCACTGTATTAAAGCAACGCAGTCATTATCCCTCATACAGTCTTACAATGTACCCTGGGAGTACACTTACGTCTTCAAACAGTTAGAACCAAGTAACACGGCGTCTGATCAGGATACAAACCATTTGACACTTATGTTGTATGTTCCTTAAACCTAAATTGCCTAAAAAGCACTATGAAATAAATGAACGCACACGGCAATTTGAAGTAAACGAGATGATGGCGGCGAAGTGGACGAAAGCGTAAAATGGATAAAAAAGAAAACCGAACTTCTCATGTGATAATGACAGTTATCTCTGAATACATTGCACGTATGAAAGCACTTGCAATATACTGAACGATACGGAAGTAGAAACATTGAGCAAAAAACACATGATATACAGCTAACCTAGTTGCATGCACAGTAGATAAGCTGTTATTCTTTCCCGTTTTAAACGCGATCGAAACGCAAACACAATGCACTAAAATGCAGAAAATCACAAATTCTTGAAATGTCTAAACTTTTAATTTCCACCTGAGTAGCAAAAAGTTTAGAACCTGATCAGGCACCGGGTTATCCGATGTCTGATCTGGCTGCAAACTGTTTGCAATGGAAATAATAGTTTTGGTGTAAACACGTTTATTGGGCAATAAAGACGTCTTATCCACTGTAGATTCTACGTCACTATTATTTAATTTAAAACATTTTATTTGCAAAATGATTTTATCTTATCATAAAACGATTATTTGAGCTTATGATAAGAAATCGAAATACGTTAAAGATTATACATAATCTCTGGGCAAAAAATGACTTAATAGAATTGTTCAGATTCAGCAGACGACAAATACATGTATTACGAAGCCAAACGCACTTCCGGTCGACGAAAGGATATTGCGATAGAGTTCGCTAAATTAAGTTTTATATCCTTTTTGAGGCAGGTGTTTAGTTTTAAATGCCTACTCGATTTCCTAGGGGAATATAAGCGATCGCAAACAAGTGAAATTTAATGCTGGTAATAAAAGCGAAAACTGTCTGGCAACCATGGATAGACACGTAATATATTCTAGAGGGGGTTATCACGAATTTGCTGTCATTTGCAAACAGATTAGATCCTGATCAGACGCCGAGTGATTCGCCGTCTGATCAGAATCCAAACTGTTTTCAATTCTTACAAACTTTTTCGTCAAATAAAAATTAATTTATATTTTATTCAAGGTTACAGACGAGCCCCTATTTTAAAAGCAGACAACAGTTTTGGAATTATAAGGGAATAAAACTGACATCTCTTTGGCGTTGTGTACGGTAAGCCAAGAAAAATATGTTTGTCTTAGGACTAAGTACTCAACCCTGATAGTGTGGGGTCGAATATCTATGTGTTCTTGGCAAACAGTGAAGACTTAGATCAAAATGCTCCTGAAGAAGCCCTCTGATCAATGCATGCATTGTTTGCCCTTCTGCAAAATATTACGCACGTCCCTATGATGTTAACCAATTTGTGCCCACGATCCCATATATGGGACAAAGGCAAACAGTGTAGACTCTGATCAGACGCCGCATTACGCGGCGTCTGATCAGAGTCTACACTGTTTGCTGATAGGAATTTCAATATTAAACAAAATGAAAATGAAAATTTTGACCAGGCATCCCTTTGATAAAAATGGACTAATCTAATATATACAGTGGAGAATGTGTTATTCTTTCCAAATAAACGCGTTTACGCTAAAACTATTATTTGCAGTGCAAACAGTTTGGAGCCAGATCAGACGCCGGGTAACCCGGCGTCTGATCAGGCTCCAAACTGTTTGCCACCAAGATAAACATGAAATATCAGAATTGTCCAAAAGTTGTTATTTTCTACGTTTAAGTGATTTGCGTTTGCGTACGTTTGCGTTTAAACGGGAAAGAATAACACATTCTCCACTGTAAACATGGAAGAATCCACTGGGTATGGGTTAATAAACATAGGTCTTTTATTACAGAATAGGGAGAGTAGATAAGACAACTATATTGAGCGTATACATGCTTCATGTAAACCATGTGCGCACCCACGAGTGAATTTGCGACAACCGTTGCAGTTTCGATGGCAGATGGAACGCCAAGAAACCCGGCGTCTCAGCTTTATCTTAACTATTTAACACGCTGGTTTAATTTTTCGAATACTTCATGCGAATCAATTTTGAGATTTCATGATTGCTGAAGACACATTTGACAGACAACAAATCTTGCAGACAATTACATGTGCATTGCATGCTAAAGTTTACCTCCTTCACTGCCATGACGTCATCAATTTTAAACAATTGTCGTCTGCTTTTATTTCTCAAATTTAAATGTTAGGTGTTTTGACTTAATGAATATTGAAATAAGTGTTAAACAGTTTTGATCTTGACCAGGCGCCGCGTCACGCGGCGTCTGATCAGGATCCAATCTGTTTGCAAATAACTATTGCACTCGGGGATAAGGCAATGAAGGAGTTAAAGATAAATGGATACGCCTTGTACACTTGTGACGAATTTCAAGAAGTTCCGGATGTGCAATAGATAGATCTACTGATACAAATAACATATACAGTGGAGAATCTGTTATTCTTTCCCGTTTAAACGCAAACGTACGCAAACGCAAAGCACTAAAACGTAGAAAAGAACAAATTTTGGACAATTCTGATAATTCTTGTTTATCTTGGTGGCAAACAGTTTGGAGCCTGATCAGACGCCGGGTTACCCGGCGTCTGATCTGGCTCCAAACTGTTTGCACTGCAAATAATAGTTTTAGCGTAAACGCGTTTATTGGGAAAGAATAACAGATTCTCCACTGTATAAACAGTGGAGAAGACATTTTTCTTTCCCGTTTAAATTATTTAGTGAAACGCAAACGCAATGCAATGCAGCTAAACGTAGAAAACATGACCATTTTTTAAAAATATTGACGAAACATTTTGGAGAACCCGACGTCTGATCTTGCTGTAAACTGTTTTCAGTGGAAATAACTATTTAAGCATTAACGCATTTGGGAAATAGTAACATCGTCTCCACTAATGGTGGAGCAGAAAATGTTGATGACCCTTTTTCATATGCGTGGCAAACAGTTTGGAGACACCCCGGCGTCTGATCTGGCTCTAAACCTTTGCTATATAAATATTATTTGTTTGCATAAACGCATTTATACGGAAAGAATAACATACATGTACATCCTCAGTACCGGGTTACTTTGCGTCTAATTAAGACTAGATTTGCTTCACATGTTATTGTTCTTTTTTTTCCTTTTACAAAACGCATGAAATCTAAATTTGCGCAATCAGATATATCATTTAATATATTTCTGCAGTAGGTGTATATCATGACAGTTAAGAGGTTGAAATAACACAATAAATGTAAATAAATAAACATAGTCTTAACAATATATAATATTTTGTTTAGTTACATATACGTTTACACGCGCACGACACGGATAGACCCCTGCGGTAAATAGTATTCACCACATAGCTGATTGATCGTGGGTGACAATAGATTTGAAAGGTTCGTATTTTAGGGATAGTTTACCACAAGTGTCACTTGATCTGAACAAATCTCTGACTGACTTATTAATGAGGTGTAACACTGGACAAATGATCTGGTCAGATAATGACGCAATAACCACGATGACCTGGAATGACATGACATTAGTCCGGCCCTTGGGCATCCGTCCCTGTGTTTCTGTAGTCGTAACTATTCGGTAAATTCCGACTTCTTTCGGAATATACAATGATTTACGGAAATTGGCGACGTAATGCGTTCGGAGCTTACTGTAAAGATGAACATATTTTTTTTTAGTTTCCTAAACAAGTTACTGATGAGCAAGGCAGATTAGACACCAACTTACTGCTTGACATCTACAATGTATGTTGATTTAACAGAACAGAACAGAAAAACTTGAAAGTTTTAATTCTGACTTGCACATTGTACATCGTCACACAAAACATAATAATATTTTACATATTTTATTATCACCCTAACATATTCGTTCAACCCATTTATGCCACGTGGATTCTGCTTACATGTTTATGTTGTGAAAGTCCGTTTTTCATCTATAGGGGATGCCTAGTCTAGATTTTCTTCCTTTTTCCATATACAAGGAGTAAACTTTATATTAAGCTTTACCTTCGTATCATAGGCGTTAAATTACAGGGGAAGATATGCTATTATTACCCAAAATAACGCGTTTATGCTCAAACTATAATTATTTCAATAACAAATATGTTGGAGCCAGATCAGACGCCGGGTATCCCGGCGTCTGGTCAAGGTCCTGACTTTTTGACACTCAGAAAAAAATGAATCATCAGAATTAAGAACCTGTCATTTTCTGCATTTTATGACAATGCTATTGCGTAAAGTTTGCGTTTAAAACAAGAAAGAATATCGCAATTTCTACAATCAAAGAACTTATGACTTTTAGAAGTAGTTTGGTAAGTTGGCATCTGATCAAGCTCCAAACAGTTGGAAGATCAGATTTGTTAAAACAATAATCGTTTTAAAGAATCAATGAACAAACGACTTCTCGTTTACTACAATGTTCATTTCATTGAAGAACGTTTGCAATCGTTCTCATCTTTTTGACGATATACTTTATCTGTCAAGCAGTTTGAGGCTAGATCAGACGCCGTTTTACTCGGCGTCTGATCTAGCCCCAAGCTGTCTTGAATCCTAATACTGTATTATTCAAATGCCTGTCTGTTTACAATATGTGAAGCACACATGTGCATTGGGCGTGAACATGATGGTAAAATAAACGCAGCCTTTGAAGTTTGTCTAGAATGTTTGCCATGTACAGTGGAGAATGTGTTATTCTTTCCCAATAAACGCGTTTACGCTAAAACTATTATTTGCAGTGCAAACAGTTTGGAGCCAGATCAGACGCCGGGTAACCCGGCGTCTGATCAGGCTCCAAACTGTTTGCCACCAAGATAAACATGGAATATCAGAATTGTCCAAAAAGTGTTATTTTCTACGTTTAAGTGATTTGCGTTTGCGTACGTTTGCGTTTAAACGGGAAAGAATAACATATTATCCACTGTATGTAGTCATAAGTCAAACCGTTGTGTTGTACATGTACTAGTGTTTCCATATTTCCAACACGTTTAAGATTACCTTTGGCTTATTCAAAATCTTAACCAGATAGATAGATAGATTCTTTATTTAACCACGTTTTAACTTTGAAATACGGGTACATGTGTGTTTCATTATTTCGAACACGCTTAAATTAAACATACCCGTATGCGACTTTGTACTGATACATGTATTTCATTATTTCGGACTACTTAAGTTGGACATAGCCTTATTTCAAAGCTTAAAAGCATTTCAATTTTGGAACAATGGGGTTTCGTTATTTTGAACAGAATATACCCGTATTTCTAAGTCAACATATCGTTCGATTTAACCGACTTAGAGATATCGAAGTTTGACTGAAGTTTATATTTTAATTATTAAAATGAATTTGTGTATTCCCAATTGCCATTGGTTTGCACTCATTTTCATAAAACTTCATTTTCGCCTTAGCTTTATGATTTTGATTAACGACACATACCAAACACGAGCCTATGAAAGGGATTAGGAACCCAGCTTACATCGAACCCACATCGCGTAAAACGTTACTTTTCATTCGTCATACATGTTTTACCCTAAAGGTCACGTCAAACTCCATAGATCTCTAATTAACCATACTGAATCAAAACCCCAATTTCCTCTATCCTTAAATGAGATACAGTGGAGAAAACGTTATTCTTTCCCGTTTAAACGCAAATGAAACGCAAACGAAACGCAAATGCACCGCAATAAAACATAGAAAATGACAATTTTTCGACGATTCTGGCTATTTATATTGATCTGAGTGGCAAACAGTTTGGAGCCTGATCAGACGCCGGGTTACCCGGCGTCTGATCTGGCTCCAAACTGTTTGCAATGTAAATAAATAGTTTTAGCCTTAACGCGTTTATTGGGACAGAATAACGTCTTCTCCACCGTATCAACTTTCCATTGAACCATTCAATGTCAAAGTGAATGGGTATCAATATTCAATCAGTTTCCTTTGGCACAAACATACGGGACGCGTGGCTAATCCGGAGTCAATACGCATGAAATAAGCCGTAAATTCGTAAAAAATGAACTGTCAGTAAAGTACGAATATTTCGCTTATCTTTACTCTGAACTTGCGCCAAATGCGATTTGATTTGTTTTCTTTGACTGCTTGAATCTAGATCTCGGGTGTATTCTCGATTCAAATTATTTGACACTCGGAATTACGATTCTGATATTTTAGAGTCATAGAAGTATTGTTGTTTTTCTTAAGTTTGACGCAGATAATATTATAACTATTTAAGGGATTGAAGTATATTGGAAATGATTTGCAATATATCTTTCAACTATCGGTATCAAGAAGAGAGAAAGAGGTAGATTTCTCTTTGTTAAATTCTATAAATTCCACACAAAAGGAATCGTTTTATTTTGGTTAAATTCAACATTTATATTTAACTGTGACCCAATCACAGCAATGACGTCATCCACTTAAACACTTGTCGTCTGCTATTATTTTCAAATCTTACTTGAAAATCAATTGGCTAATATAATATCGTTATGAGTGTCAAACAGTTTGGATCCTGGTCAGATGTCTAGTTAAGCTACGACTGATTAGATTCCAACTTCAGTTTGAAAATATCCATTGTACTCGGAGTAAGAAAGTGAAGGGCTAGAATAAAACAGTATATTTTCAAATTATTTTATAGTTTAAAAATTAGATGTTACCACGTTTACACGCAAAGGTATAAAATAAATCCTGACAAGGTTAGTGATAATTTGTCGAAGATCTATTTCCATATAATTCTTATTCTGATTTCTTCGAACCATTATATTATAAATACTCGTTAGAATCGTGTCTAAGAAACACTTCTGATGAGTAGCCATAATGTAGTCATTTGAAGGCTACATAGGATTTTAATATTTGCAAAGCTCTCATTTGCAAAGCTCTCATTTGCAAAATGCCAATCAAATATAGAAGATATGGAACAAGTTTCGTTCTGGTTGTATGCCGATACATGAAACGTGTTCAAGTACATTCGAATGGCAATATCTCAAACAGGCTTCATGATATGTTCAACTAAAGCGAGATCGACGGTTGCAATACGGATGAGTTCGCTTTAACCATTACCCACATAGAAACTCTTGTTAGAGCATTTAATTTATTCTTTCGCTGAAGAAAATATAGTTCCAACTTGCACAGTCATACACATGTAAGATTTGTTTTCTAAACCCTAGTAGATGGTAGCTTTTAAAAAGTAGACTGAAAGTAAAGAAGAATGCGCATAAAATGTTCATTCTGCTCTATTACTTTCAACCTGCCTTAAGTGTTCACCTGTATTAAAAAAAGAAATATGCTATGGAGTATATAGTTAAGAGAGTTAAAGATATCGAGATTTGAGTGTACAGTACACAATTTATAATATGATCTTCATTAAATACATGCATAATTCTGCATGTGTGAACGCCAAGGCTCGCATCTTAGCTTTGACCAATCAAATTGCCCGAAGCGTGATAAAGATGAAGGCCAAGTTCGATCGAAATTCCTGCTGTTAGTTTGAGTGACGGAGCAAATCGCTTCACGTGACACGTTACGTGTGTATCTCAGAGATACGTCAAGAAGTTATCACTTTCCGATCATGTCAATGTGAATGAAATAAAAAATCTTATAAACATGAAATGTGACAAACATCTACATCCTCATTTCTGACACCATGTCATGTCATAAAACCATATACACAAAAACTCGTGATATTGCATGTAACCCTTCCCCCTTTAAGCTTGTTTTAAGTTTTTCGGACGGTAGGTTTCCTAAAGCAGAACGAAAGTAAAGTAGAAAACAGGAAATCTTGTCCATGTTTCTTTAACAGGACATTGGTAAGCACGAAAATATACATCAATAGGAATAAGTAAACCCACCAAAAGCCACTTCTATATATAGGGAACATGGTTAAGAAAGATGACAAAAACGCGGCCTTTGAAATTGCCACTTTTTATAATACAACACAGTTGTAGTTAAGAAAGAACAATGGTTGAGACTGCATTCATATGTGAACAATATTAATAAACCCTTTGTATTACAATTCACTTTAAAGCATACTCATTTTTGCTTTTCACTGCCAATTGAATCCATTCTAAAGTTGACTGCGAACAGTTTGGATCAGTAACTTTGCGTCTGATAACGATCCAAACCGTGTCATCACCCAGACAGATGTGTTGTTAATAAAACTGACTTAATTTGTACAATTAATATAAGACGGCATTTCAAAACAGATGTTACATTTATTATATCAGTGAATACTTGAGGTTGTTATGGCCGTGAAAGAGTTAAATGCATGCATCTAAACAATGGAGAAGACGATAATTTCCCCGTTTAAACGCAAACGAAACGCAATAAAACGTAGAAAATTACATTTTTTTTATTTTTTACTAGATCTTTATTTATTTAAATCTGATTGGCAAACATATTTCAACGGAAATAATAGTTTAAGTGTAATCGCGTTTGTTGGGAAAGAATAACGTCTTCTTCACTGTATGAAACTGCATGCTACCATGAACAAATAGAAACAGTTTTTTCTGACTCTTGTAAGTAGTTGTAAATCCCGTTTACAGTACAATGTACAACATCGCCAGAACGTCCATGGCAGATAAAACTGTAACAGTAAAATACAGTCGAACTTCGATAACTTGGCTCGACTCGATTAACTCGAACTAACCGATATTTCGGCACATGAATTACATTATTCCATGTTCGGTTAAGTCGAGCATACCCGTACTTTGAACTATGGATATGTCGATATAACCGAGTTCGAGTTATCGAAGTTTTACTGTAAATGTAAATCCCGTTTATAGTACTATCTCGCCAGAACGACCATCGATTTTAATACGAGAACAGTAAAATATAGTAAACTGTGACAAAACATACAGAGTGAAGACCCTGGTCAGAAACCACGTTTATAACGCAGAATATCAAGAGCCATTTTTCTGATTTTTTTTTGAAGTCAGTCTCTCAGGTGAACAGTCAGGGCTGCCATTTCTCCGGATTTTCCTTAATCTTCGGATTTTTTCTAGAACATTGTAGCTTACAGCAGGCTGAAAGTAAAAGCAGAATGCACCATAAGGCGCATTCTGCTGTTCTTCCAGCCTGCTTTAAGTAGTCACGTGTCAACAAAACTAGAAACAGGCTATGGGATAAAGGTACGATTCGTAAATTCGCACATGAAAAATGCAAATTTCGAAATCTGAGGATTTTTCATGTCAACTTATGGCAACCCTAGGTGAACGATGACAAAATGCTTGTTTTTATGTTTTGACACTAATTTCACGGATTCACACGATCACCTTTATCTAAGCAAAACAAATATTCAATATTCGTTTTAGTTATTAGTTTTTGTTGACAATAGTTTGAAAAACTAGACAATTTAACCTGTAATTACGGACAATGGTTAGCACTGACCAACAAAACAACCACAAAGTCCTTATACTAATATCTGGCGCGAAAGAATCCATCATTCCGAACCGCATCAAATCTGAGATTTGATTTTTTATAGTTGTTAAATGGGCGTTATTAAATGCACCGTGGGCAAGATTTAACCGGGGTCACGTTAGTAAGGGATGAAGGTAATTATAAAAAGGGTCTTTGTGACAGGAAGTGACCTTATACGCATGCGTGGTTCGAAGTTAACTGTTGCAGATACAAATTGGTTCAATTTAAGTCGGGAAAACTCCCGACAATACTAATTTTATAGGACTTATCTGCAATCATTAAACTTTGTGAATAGATATTTGCTCTGGTATTGAATTTAAGACAGACTAGAGAACTGTTCACAATACCTTCAGCTATAGGCTTTTCGCCGGGAAAACATAAGTGAGCCGTGCCACGACAACAACCAGCCGTACTGCATTGCAACATTGTACAGACCAAGCACCGTTGTCGTCCAAGGCTCTATATCTGAGTTTGGACTACACTGCCAAATACCGTATATAATACAGCTACATAAAATGCTTAAGACTCATCTGGGTGTCAAATAGTGTACAGTGGAGAATCTGTTATTCTTTCCCGTTTAAACGCAAACGTACGCAAACTCAAAACACTAAAACGTAGAAAAGAACAACTTTTGGACAATTCTGATAATTCTTGTTTATCTTGGTGGCAAACAGTTTGGAGCCTGATCAGACGCCGGGTTACCCGGCGTCTGATCTGGCTCCAAACTGTTTGCACTGTAAATAATAGTTTTAGCGTAAACGCGTTTATTGGGAAAGAATAACAGATTCTCCACTGTAGATAAAGACCACCCGACGCGTCTTTGACGAGGCGGCTGACCTTGATCTACACTATTTGCAATAAGTCAGATTTTCTTAATGCATGGCTCAATTATACTTCAACACATTTATATCTAGAAATTGCAATACACTTTCTATAACTACATGTATGTTCTTTGCTGGAAGATTTCATTGAATATATGAAAGGGTGATCTAAAACAAGTATAAGATGGAACGATGAGTTAAGAGATGAGTTTAGAAGAGGTATATTTGCTCAATTACCCTTGTTTAATAGACTAACCCACAACTGTGTATTTAATGACCAAGATGAGATGAATGCATGCATAACTGACTTCACCGATGCCTTAAATAATGTAGCGGAGCCTTTATTTCATAAAAGTTACGTATGTGACAGGGAAAATGTGCCCCATAAAAAAGCAGTTTGGTTCGACTCTGAGTGCAAATAGGCTAAGTCAAAATACAGTAAAGTTCTGTTTGCCTTCAACAGCTATAAGTCTGATGAAAACAGACGGGAAATGTGTTGCCTTAAGTCAGAGTATAAAGGATTGGTTAAAAAGAAAAAGCGAATTTTTGAATTAAATAAAATGAAAGAAATTTGGCGTCATTTTTCAAAAAAAGAAATCGACAGTAAACAGTTCAATAAGTACTGAGCAATTTTACGATTATTTTTCTAATTTAGAAAGCCAGTTACTTTCACCATTTAATGAGGATGCTGAAAGCTTTAATTTTAACCACGATTTTAACTCTGATGATGTAATATTTCATGAATTGGATCAACCCATATCACACAGTGAAGTAATGACTGTAATTAAACGTTTGAAGACAAACAAAGCTTTTGGTATAGATAATTTGATAAATGAATATTTCATTGAATCATGTGACATTTTATCGTCTCACCTTGTGGATATTTTTAATGGTATTTTAAACTCGGGATTTTTCCCTGATAATTGGTGTGAAGGAGTTATTACGCCGATACATAAGAAAAATGGTGTAAGTGATGTAAATAACTATAGGGGGATAACTTTAGTGAGTTGCTTCTCGAAAATCTTTACAGACTGGTCTTTTGAATAAAGAATTACTGAGTGGGCTGAAAGTTAGCGATGCACAATTTGAATTAAAAGAGGCTCATCGACCACCGATGCAATTTTTGTTCTTCATTCATTTATACAAAAGGTTTTGAATAACAATGGAAGGCTCGTATGCGCCTTTGTTGATTTTCGAAAGGCATTTGATAGCGTCTATCGCAATGGGCTTTGGCTGAAACTTTATAAACTGGGAATAACGGGTAAAACACTTAGAATAATTAGGGACATGTACACAAAGGTAAATGCATGTGGCAAAGGTTGTAAGGGATATTCGGAGTTCTTTGAATGCGCAATTGGGTTAAAACAAGGGGAGATAATCTCTCCGATATTATTTTCTCTATTTTAGAGGATCTAGAACTATTTTTACAGGATGATATAAACAGTGGTCTAACTTTTGATGATATAACATTTATACTTATGCTTTTTGCAGATGATATGGTAGTTATCGGCCATACATGTAACCCACAAGATTTACAGCACAGACTTGATCTATTAAAGGTATACTGTGATGAATGGGGCTTACAGGTTAATATAGAGAAAACTAAAGTCGTTGTGTTCAGAAAAAGGGGTCGGGTTTTTGCAGATGAAAAGTGGGCATTTGAAGACAAATATTTGGAAGTAGTTGACAACTTTAATTACCTGGGAACAGTTTTGAACTATACTGGAAGTTTTGCACTTAATCAAGAGACATTAGCTGGTAAAGGTCTTAAGGCATTGAACATTTTATTGAAAAAGACAACAGATTTTAACTTCAAACCAAAAACACTATGACAACTATTCGATGCTTTTGTCGGAAGCAAGTTAAATTACGCTTGTGAAGTTTGGGGGTCTAGTAAATCTAAAGAGATCGAGAGAATTTATCTTAAATTTTGTAAATTGTTATTGAATGTTAAAACTTCGACATGTAGTATGGCAGTGTATGGAGAGTTAGGGCGTTACCCACTTTATATTAACAGGTATGTTAGAATGATAAAGTATTGGGGTAAGATAGTCAATTCTGAAAATGTACTTATAAATTATATATATAAAAATTTAGTATACGATAGTAGCATAGATATTAAGAACTGGGCCAACAATATAAAACATTTGTTGGACGAATATGGATTCTCCAATGTTTGGCAAAATCCAAACGAAGTTAATCTCAAGAAATTCCATATGTTGTTTAAAGAACGTCTTGTCGACGTATTTAAACAACAATGGTATATATCATTAGTAACAGTCAGTCTTTGTACATATATAAAAGCTATAAAACAATATTTGAATGTGAGGAATACTTTGACAAATTACCTAAAAAGTTGAGAACACCAGTATCGCGATTAAGATTATCGTCACATACTTTAAGAATCGAAACTGGTCGTTATTCTCAATCGAGAACTGAACGTAATCTACGGTTCTGTTTGCATTGTGACAGGCGCGACATAGAAGACGAATATCATTTTGTACTTGTTTGTCCGGTATATGATGATATTCGTCGCACGTTTATCAAACCATTCTATTATAATAGACCTAGCGTTTTTAAATTTGTTTCACTGATGCAATCTGAAAATACTAAAGAACTTTTCAATTTGGGTAAGTTTTTATCTGAATCATTTTAAAGACGATTGGCGATTACAAATACTATTTAATAGTTTGTAATAGTTTAATTGTCCCTGTGTAAAACATACAGAGGTTGGAATGGAATTACAGTACTGAACTATATTAAATTAAATTGATAATCGCAAGCGAATTGCCATCGAATTGCCATCGAATTGCAATCGAATCGCGCGCTTCAAAAAACAAATCCTACGTTTGAATATTTTATCGCGAATTTTCCGAAGCGGTTGTGACAAAAATGGAATCATAAACAATAACGGAGGCATATTTGCGAACATTTGTGAGATACACCATTCAAGAAAACTTTCCCGAGGGTAAAGTTAATACTTTGAATCGCAAGCGAATTGCCATCGAATTGCAAGCGAATTGCCATCGAATTGCAAGCGAATCGCACAAATTGTTAATTTAATAAGATTCAGTACTGTAACAGTTTAGAGTTCAACCTCTTTTTCCGATTTCAGTATCAATTGTACATATGTTAATGCAAATAAAGATTGTTAAAAAGTTTTTAGCATGTGACTATGGTTATTATTATCATGACTATGTTGATGTAATAAGAAACACTATGTGTTTACATTACTGAATAAAGAAATCTTGAATCTTGAATCTAAAACACTGCATCTATACATGTACATATACAATTGATAATTTCATATGAAATAGGAAACCATGCAGACTCTGTTTACAGTGGAAAAAGGTTATTCTTTCCAAATAAATGCGACTGTGTACATGTATGTGACAGAAAATTAAACCTCACTCTAAGTGTTATATTAATTCAAACTAATAGCGATCAGTTACCTTAAACCCTTTAACTACACTAACAACATCGAATAAACATTTTCGCCTACTTATATTTTTCAAAGTAAAACATCAGAAACTTTGGATGGCTTAACATCAATATTATTGTACATGTATAACAGTTTGTATCCTGATCAGATGCCGAGTGATGGATGGCTAAACACCAATATTATTGAATAACAGTTTGGATCCTGATCAGACGCCGAGTGATGGATGGCTAAACTCCAATATTATTGAATAACAGTTTGGGTCCTGATCAGACACCGAGTCCAAACTGTTTGCAAATGTGAGCATAGTTTGTGTTGGTATTGAAAAAGCACATTAAGTTAAACCTCTCTATTACGACGAATAAATTGTATTACTCATTAGGTGTTTTATACAGGTGACTGCTTAAAGCAGGGTACCAGTAAAGGAGCTATAGGAGCTTTCTGTTGTACTGTCACATTGCTCTAAGATGTCACATGTTGTTAATACAATCAATTACCTTTCGTTTCAGTGGTCGTAATAGAGAGATTTTACTGTATTTTAAGCATTACCTGTTTTTTGACACGCGGACCTGGCTGAAATACATGGCAGATGACAATAATGAGCATTTGGAGTAGAAAAGGTGTCCCTTGACATCTTTCGCAGTAAAAGTTGTGACTTTCATATCATTTCATTCGACAGCTGTAACACGGGCATTTCTGTTTTTATTTGTTTATATTCGGACATATGCGTACTGCTATACATTGGATATGAAGCGATTCTGTCCAGTTCACACATTCCCTGCCAAGTTTTACCGCCTGCATTGGTAGCACATGTTTTCGTCAATATACAGGATCCAAACTGTTTGCAAAGTCGCATTTTGGGGCCGTTTGCAGTGAAAGAGTTAAACAGCAGATGGATAATTCCAGATTATATTTAAGTCGAAGCCATATTTGACTATTTAGAGTGTTTTATGTTAATTTATTGAGATATAACATACAGGGCAATCCCTGATCAGAGGGCCCCTTTAGGGACTCTTTGAGCTGGGGCTTTACTTTTTACATTATGACATACGTACTCTATACAGGGACATGTACACTGTTTGTAAATTTGTAAATAACGCATATACGGTGGAGAATCTGTTATTCTTTCCCGTTTAAACGCAAACGTACGCAAACGCAAAGCACTAAAACATAGAAAAGAACAACTTTTGGACAATTCTGATATTTCATGTTTATCTTGGTAGCAAACAGTTCGGAGCCTGATCAGACGCCGGGTTACCCGGCGTCTGATCTGGCTCCAAACTGTTTGCACTGCAAATAATAGTTTTAGCGTAAACGCGTTTATTGGGAAAGAATAGCACATTCTCCACTGTATGCATTAAATTGACTGGATTTTGGAATATTTGGCGATTTTCAAAGTCCGATTAGCAAATAGCTCAGTCTTACTACAGCTGGTAGGTATTTTGTCATGCTCAAACCCGTTTGCAGTTGTTTAAGCAATATGGGGTTATTGAGTAAGAATGGTAAGAATAACGCCGTCTCCATTGTACAGTGGAGAACGTTATTTTCCCCGTTTAAACGCAAACGAAACGCAAACGCAAAGCACTAAAACGTAGAAAAATACAACTTTTGGACAATTCTGATTATTTATGGTTTTGGAGCCAATACTCGGAGCCTAAGTTGGAACCGGACAGGAGCTGAGGATTACTAGTGTTTTGTGATTTTTTTTCTATCATTAGCGCTATTTACCAGTAATTTCAGTGATAATTCTGTAAAGTTTCTCTTCTTCTTTTTCTTCCCATTAAGTGCAGGGCCCCTCTGGAGCATCGACGCACTGTGCACAAGTTTCACTGAAGTTGTCGGGGGAGTATGTCTTAGTATATATGTCTCTGCTAGCCACTGACTTACGTGTTAATTTGTTCGTTCCTGATTATTACCGTTCATTTGTTATGATTAATCGTTACAGTGTTTCATAAAACGTAATTGTCCTCCGAGAACCATCCGTATAAAATACCCTGGTAATGAACATTTTAAGGATGTCACATTCCAATGTGATGACGTAACCATGTTAGGTACAGTCGATCATCGATATGGTCTATCTTGATTTTATTTCAGTCGAGCATATCCGTAATCCAGAGTCAAATGGTGGCTCTGCCACCTTTAAAACTTAACATACGGAAATGTTCGACATAATGCGGTTTAGAAATTATTGCAGATAAATTCTACTTAAAAATATGCAAGTTTCTGATGTCGTCGAAGTTGTAATATACTGAACCATCGAATAGCGCGTGAGTTTGAAATGTACTTATCAATGTCAATTTCAAGTGTCAACGTTAGGGTCAAGACAGTAAAACTTTGTCAGATTATGCATGTGTTCTTTCTTGTACATGTATTGGATCAAGACTCAGGAAATACGGAATCCAAAACCGTCATACAATACACCCTGCCGAAATACCGTGTAACTAATAGTGTGTAGGTTTATCATGACTTGAACGGCCTTAATGTACAAGTGCGCTTTTATGGCGACGTGGTAGAGTGCATGACTGCGAACCTGGCGACCCGGGTTCAAACCCGGGACGGCGCAGATGCTTCTTTATAAAGAACACCCGGTTACATTGGGCGCCAAGAAATTGTTTGCTTCCTACTACACTTTTTTCACAATGAGTGTAAATAAGTTCTATCAATATGAATATAAAATCTATATATATTGGTATTTAGTGTTTTGAAAAAAGATTGGGAAATAAACTAGATTCAATCTAGGTCAAATACAACGTGGATTTCTAATTTTATAGTAGTGAAGATTAATGCGCAGCGACTTAACCCTAAGCTCCGCCTCCTAAGGTTTGAGTGTCTATATGAAATGAACACCGAATTTTACAATGGAGAGAGATAGGGCCAATGTAAATATTGGGAAATAACAATGTTTTCTCCACTGTATGACAGTCTCGGTACCCTGATTCCCACTCTCTTTCTCTTCCGCTGCACACATTCCTCTCGTTCGCTGGCTGGGTACTATACTTTTGGCGTAGAATTCGTAAGAATGCTCCATGATCTTTGACACCCTCCTTTACAAGAAAGTATACCATAAACACATCTAAAATGCCAATGTAATGGCTTACAATAGCTGTATTATGTTTATTTACGATACACATGTGAAATTTACCAAATCGGTGAAATGGTTTTACTTTCAGAAAACACGTAATAGTTCTAAGATTTGTCTTAAATGTGTTACTTATTTTGGCTTTAAAACTATAACAGTTGACATAGTTGACATAAACAAATACTTCTGATTTTAATCGGAATGTCTGGTTATAACTCACCTGTGCCCACGATCCATAATATGGGACATAGGCAAACAGTGTAGACTCTGATCATTCGCCGCATTATGCGGCGTCTGATCAGAGTCTACACTGTTTGCTGATAGGAATTTCAATACATGTACATATATAAAGTAAAATGAAAATGAAAATTTTGACCAGGCACTCCATTGATAAAAAATGGGCTAATCCAATGTAAAACATAGAAGAATCCACTGGGCGCAAAAGGGTTAATAAAGGGTTTGCCAAGAATATTTTGCTTTGGAGATGTGACCTGTGCAAGAGATGTATGAATTCTCTCTGTGAAGGAGATATCCCTGTTTCCCTGCTCAACAGCTGTGGGTGTCCGTGTCCTCTGAAGCAGACGACAATTGACCGCCATTACGACCCATGTTGACATTGTCCAGTGGCGTAGTCAAATAACCGCTCCATGATAGCACTTAATTAACATTAACCTTAATCCTGCTATACTCAAACTATCCTAAGATTTCCATATTTTCAAGCGCGATTTTATGATTCGTACCTTTAACCCTTCGCTCCCAGGGTCTATAACACTAACATAATTATGCAAACAGTTTGGATCCAGATCAGACTCAGCGTAAAGTGGCGTCTAATCTAAATCTAATTGTTTGATACCTAAATCAATGTTTCCTAGTGAAAAACGCATCAAATTCAACATTTTAAAAAACGTATGTTCGGTGAAAAAAAAGAAAATCCAAAGAGTTCGGTAAAAGTCCGGAGAAATTGCAGTCCTTTACATTTTAAACGAAATTTAACCCTTTCCCTTATAGAAGCGACTTTTAGCACATTCATTATATTCATCCACTGAAGAAAATAGTTCCAAATTATACCGTAATGAATATATGTCATATTTAATACTTTCCTTATTCTAGCAGTTAATAGCTTAAAGCAGGCTGAAAGTAAAGCAGAATGCGCCTTATGGCGCATTCTGCTTTACTATCAACCTGCTTTAAGTAGTCACATATCTTCAATACTAGAAACAATGATATCGGGTAAAGGGTTAAAGGCATACTAAAATCAAAAGGTTCCCAAATGGTGTGCACTCCTTGTTGTATTGCAGTACATTGCAGAAAACAATCATGATTAGACATACACTCAGTGCAAAAAGAAACGCACACTTTTATTACAATAGTATCTGTATGTAGAAGGAACGTATTTGTGAAATAATATTTTCATTACAGTCAGTAGTTCCGTCTTGGGCTATCAATGTTGAAAATGGGAGGCTTATCATTGAATTGGTATCATCACAACCTGCTCAAATCGGTGCGGTGTTTTCAACAGGCACTAGTTAACTCTTTCGCTGCCAAATAAACCGTGAGCTTTTTATCCCACCACCTTTTCTTTGTCGTCTGCTTCAATTTTGTTGTTTGCAAGATCGTTTCAAAGTAAGATTCAAAGTAGTGTGACTTAAAGTATATCTATACGAGTGTCAAACAGTTTGGATCCTGATCAGACGCCGCGTTACGCGGCGTCTGGTCAGGATCCAAACTGTTTGAAAACGCGCCTTTTGACGTCATTAAGAGTGAAAGGGTTAAAAGACAGCACAGTAATTTTAAGTATATGTTTTTTCTGAACTTGTTGCAGAATTAAATTGATCTTGAGATATGGTCTTAGTATCTTAAAAAAGTATCTTAATTTGCGCCTGAGCACGATGTGCGTTTCTTTTTGTACTGAGTGTAGATGGATTTAATTGGAAGCTGGAAGTGACGATTAAATCTTTCAGGGGAGAAATACAAATCGCGGCATAAACCAGGGCACGCTTGAAGCCGAAATAAAAGTATTTTTGCAGAAATAAGGTTAATTGAAATATTGTCTTGGTTGAAGCTCAAGCAGATAATTGACACCCAAACATTGTTAGCATGATGCTGTGCTTGAGTTGATATACAGTTCATATCAGATGTTCAGAGCATGCCGGTCAAGAAATGAACCCCACACTTCTTAATCTAACAAGCACATGGACTATTGCCCCCACGATTGCCTGTCTATTAAATCTTAAAACAAATTAAACCTCGTAGAGCAAATCAATTAAAAACCAATTTCGAAATTTGGTTTGGACATTATTTAGTGGACATGTCTTGAAAGGATCCTAATCAAACAATGCGCGGCCGCGGAGACATCGCCGCGAGACTAGACACACGAGATCTCGCACGATCTCGGAACAATTGACGAGAACAATACTCGATCGCTTTGGCGCTTCCGTTTGTTTTAATCTCGCGATGTTCAATAGAAAACTGAGACGAAATGGTGGACCCTTGTTATGTTTAAAGTAAACATTTACCTGTCAGAGAAGTTTATAAACCGCTTGAATTAAGCAGATACCAAAATGGGATAAGAGGTTCCTATCCTTTAAATAGCCTTGAGCGCGCTGTGTACAATATAGAAGACGTTATTATTCCCCGTTTAAACGCAAAACGAAACGCAATACAATAAAATATGGAAAATTGAACAATTTGAAATTTCTTACGATTCATTTTGATCCGAGTGACTAACAGCTTTGGGCCTGATCAGACGCCGGGTTACACGGCGTCTGATCAATCTCCAAACTGTTTGAAATTGAAATTTGAAGTCTGTAATATTTCTCAAATGTGATTTAACCCTTATCATGCTGAATTGTCGTCTGCTTCAAATATGATATCGTCGGTCTGAAAACGAGGGTAGTCTTGATCAACTGCAGTGGCAGTCTTGGTCTACACTGGATTCAACTTGTATTTAGTGGCTCATAAACCCATCTTCTTCCGTACTAATAATCTATAATAAAATTGTTACTTAAACTAAAATTTACATTCTTAAAAATCAAAATCTATTTGATTGAATCCTAAAGACAGGTCATCAAACAGTTTGGGTCCTGATCAGACGCCGAGTTACTCGGCGTCTGATCAGGATCCAAACTGTTTGCAATTGACATTAGAATCCAAAATCATCATCATAAAGGTTAAATTACGGTCGTTGAGTCTCCGGATATAAAGATTATTTGCAAAGCTAAGTCAACTAATGACATGGTCTATTAAAACCCCACTGTGAGCTTTGAAAAACCAAACATCAACACTCCAGTGAAGATCCGCTTGGTACTTTGCCCATAGGGTGGAGTAGTCGTTATTCTTTCCCAATAAACACGTTTACGCTTAAAACTAGTATTTCTATTGCAAACAGTTTGGAGCCAGATCAGACGCCGGGTAACCCGGCTTCTGATCAGGCTCCAAACTGTTTGCAACTCAGAATAAAATAAATTGTTAGAAATCACAAGAAGTTGTTATTTTCTACATTTAAGTGACTTGCATTTGCGTCTCGCTTGCGTTTAAACGGGAAAGAATAACGTCTTCTCCACTGTTCGAACGAGCGGAACGAAATATTGACTGAATTATAGAGCTTTGAGTTAAATGCCCATGTAAGTGATATTAAAGAGAGTCTATTGAAATAAATGGCGGGACTTTAGTAATTGATTGATATGCTCTTTCTGCATTATTAAGGAAACATGTCTTTTACGAGATCGGGTAAATGCTGAACTCATTAGGGGCGATACTACTTTAACCCAAATGTGCTTGAATATTTGAATGAATTAGCTCATTATGCTTGTTCGAAGGGTTCAATATCAGTAAACCCGCCCCCCATAGACGTACATTTAGGTGCATTTAATATATTCCGCCACAAAAAATAGTTCAATTTTATAAAGTCATGAAAAGGTAGAAAAAGAAATATCTTTAATATCCAAAGGTGTTAATTTGTCCTTCATTGAACAACTCCCTCCGAACAACACACATACACATTGTCTCCCATTCGGTGTTGTTGTAGAGAGGGGGCGCTGTAATACACATAGATAACAAGCAAAGTGTTTGTGAAACACAAATTCCCCCAGTCAGCTGCATGTTTCTGATGTACATGCTTATTTGCAGAAGTAGTTAAAAGGTCATGGTCACATGGTAAAAATAATTGATTAGGTTGGAAAAGTCTTAACACAAGAAAGATTTAAAATAAGCATGGACGCCCTAGGCCTAATTTTCCAATGTTATAGATATTTAAAGAAAGGTCACTATCACATGGTAAAACATTGATATGTTTGAAAAAGTATTTTACAAATGAAAACAAAATACAAAGTTTAGCAGCCCTATTGTTTATTGGTTCCATAGTTATAGCCATTTAACGTTTCTGCAAAAGTAGGTCAACGCTAAAGGTCACAGGGCGAAACTGTTGGTTTGGTTGGAAAGGTCTCAACAAAAGGAAGACACATGCTAAGTATTAAAGGTTCATATGTTATAGAGCTAATTTGTAATACCAGTTTAAGGAGTTTTGCTTAAAGTTTGATTAAATATGTCAAATGTCAAGGTCAATGTCACATAGTGAAAACACATTAATTTGGTTGGAAAGGTCTTAACACCAGATATGTACAAAATAAGAAAGCGCTAGGCCGATTGGTTCAAATGTGGTTTAATGTGTAAATATTTTTACAAAATCAAGATCAAGGTCAATGTCACGAAGACAAAATGTTGGCATGGTCAGAAAGGTTTTTAGAAAAGGAAGGTACATGCCAAGTATAAAGGGCATGTGTGTAGTATTGCATGACTTATAGCAAAGGTTAAGCTTTTTGGTCAAATGTTGATTAAATATGTCAATGCTAAATGTAAAGGTCACATGTTAAAAAAATATAAGTATTGTTGGAAAGACCTAAACACAAGAAAGATACTTACCAATTATTGAAGTCCTAGGTCTATTGATTCAAATGTTATATGCGTTTAAATATTTTTACAAAAGTATGTCAAAGGTCAAGGTCAATGTCACAAGAGCACACGTGCTGGCATTGTCGGAGGTCTTGATACAAGAAAGATACACACCAACTACGAAAGCAATGGTATAGGAAAGGTTTAGGTTTTGTGACATGGTCAGACACTCCACCTACATACGAACATACATGGACTAATAGAAAATGGTCAGACAGGGGAAAACATATATGGCCCCTAATCACAGATTCTGGGGTCATAAAAAGTTACTCATGTGCTTTCAAACATAATTATATTAAAATAAACGGAACATTCACCAATACTTAAACGGTAATTATTGCACCCAACACATTGCATCCTTACAGCCTCTGTCTGACTTGCAAATACAGACGTTTCTTGATACTAGAATATGTATAGATGAGTATGTCTTAACCCATTACCCACAGCCTGTTACTTTGATTTGTTTTGATTTTACGTCGCTTTCAACAGTAGTTCAGTCATATCGCGACGTCCAGCTAATTACAGGTGGAGGAAGACCCCAGAAGTTCCTTATGCGCTGTTTCAGGCACAAATCGGCAACTGGGTAGAACCACCGACCTTCCGCAAGCCAGCTGGAAGGCTTCTCCGAACGACCCTACTGGGATTCGAACTCACAGCCTGTTACAAGTTTTAAAAGAAGATGGCCACTTAAAACAGGTTAAAAATTAAAACAGAATGTGCCCTAAGGCACATTCTGCTTTACTTTCGACCAGTTTTAAGCTACAATCTGCTAGAATGTATAAGAATATTTCTTAGTTTGCACTTTCACGACTGTATAAAATGGACCTATTTTCTTCAGTGGATGAATAAATCAAAGGCGTAAACAGGCGTATTTATGGGGTAATGGGTTGAATTTTAGTAACTCCTGCAGGTCAAATTGACAAGAAGAGTCCATTTTGATAAAAGTACGTTTGTCCAAAACCTTCAAAAGAATTATCATTTGTTAACCCATTTGTGCCCACGATCCTATATATCGGACATAGGCAAACAGTGTAGACTTTGATCAGACGCCGCATTATGCGGCGTCTGATCAGAGTCTACACTGTTTGCTGATAGGAATTTCAATATATAACAAAATGAAAATGAAAATTTTGACCAGGCATCCATTAAAAAAAATGGACTAATCCAATATATAAAACATAGAAGAAAATACACTGGGCGCAAATGTGTTAAGCAATGAAGACAAGGGCATATTATCATTTCAAGACATACACATATTTTACTCGCGCAATGTTGTCACAAAGTCCCATGTGGGTATTAACCAAATTTTTCCAAAAAATATTATCCCGTCTCTATATTAATTAATTGTTTTTGAATAACCACTGACCGCAAAAACACACGCAGCATGCAAGTATATATATTAAAATAAAGTGGAGAATATGCTATTTCCCAATAAAGGAGTATACATTGTATATACAATCAGCTTTGGGCTTATCAGACGCTGGGTTTGTCACTCAGATTAATGATGAATCTTGAACAATTTAAAAAAAGATATCTATACATTTACTTGTCTGCATTTTATTGCAAAGAATTTGCGCTTCGACTGGGACAAAATAACATCTTTAGTGTACCTTAAAATCTGCAATAAGCGGCCAGTTTTGAAACACAATTTTGATCGTCAAATGTACGTGTAACAAGAGTAGCATATTACTCATAGAAAAAATATTATGCGTTATCATTTCTTATTGTACAGTGGAGAAAACGTTATTCTTTCCCAATAAACGCGTTTACGCTAAAACTATTATTTTCTATGCAAAGAGTTTGGAGCCAGATCAGACGCCGGGTAACCCGGCATCTGATCTGGCTCAAAACTGTTTGCCACTCAGATTAAAATGAATAGTAAGAATTATCAAAACGTTGTCATTTTCTTCATTTTAGTGTGTTGCGTTTGCGTTTCGTTTGCGTTTAAACGGGAAAGAATAACGTTTTCTCCACTGTAAGCTGCTATCAAGCACTTCCGAAACTTCTATTTAGAGTGATTAATTAACGCGTTGCGGAATAGTACAAAACGGCTGAAATGAACACTTGTCTGCTCTTTGCGCTCTAGTTTCATGGCCTGAGGATCTGCGTTTTGAACTACATTGTATAGCTGCTTGAAAATAATTGTAAACTGAATATGATGAATGTCTTCTGTCTATTCACCCCATGAACATTTCCTTACAACTCAAGTTTCTAATAAGGTCCATTTTGACCATTTAGGGTTGGTTTAACTCATTATCCCCTAAAACTTCCAATGGAAATTTCCAGGTTACAATAAAGGCTGGTCCATTTTAAACTCTTTAGGGTTGTTTTTTATAATATATTTCAAAATGACAAACAGTGAAATCCCTGATTAGAGGGCTCCTACAGGAGCCCTCTAATCAGGGACTTCACTGTTTGCATTAGACAAGTGTACTCTTTACAGGTACACTTTTGGTTAAGGATGCATATATGCGTCACTAGGGCACAATGAGTTAATATGACAAACAGTGTCTATCCTATTCAGGGATCTCATTTTGGAGCCATCTGATGTGGTCTACACTGTTTGCATACTAGTATGATACAAAATAACAAGTATGCTTTTCATACCAATCACATGTGCATTGTTTGTAAATGACGAGTATACTCGTCGCTAGAATTGAATGTGTTAACTCATTCACCCTTGAAACTTTTAATGGACAATTCCATTTTCAAAATACGACAACGTTTAGTCTAGTTTTGACTATTTGGTGATGAGTTTAAATATATATATTTCAAAATGACAAACAGTGTAGAGGAGCCCTCAAGGAGCCCTCTGATCAGGGTATACATTGTTTAGATAGGACAAGTGTAATCCTCACAGGTACACTGTTTGTAAATGATGAGTATACTCGTCCCTAGCGTTGAATGCTTTAACCCAATACCGGCTTTACCAGTATTTTTGCAATATGTTTTTCAATTACGTAGTAATAAAACATGAATCACACGGTCATATTACTGTCGACCCACTTGTCTCTGATCTTGATCTACATGTACAATGCTTTAAAAGGGTCAGCCAAGTCACTATCAATACACTCTTAACGGTCATAGATACATGTATGAATGACTAATACTGACTTTACAATTTTAAAATTATCTAAATATGGCAATTACATTTTCCTTAGCCTTTACATAAATATTAGTTGTATTATTATTTAGTTTGCGAAACAATCTATAACACTTACACGTACATATTAACTGTTGTCCCGTAATTTAACTAAAGCTACCATTTTGTAAAAAAAAGTTTATTATAACTGGCTATTTGTTTGAATTTAGCAGACACTATGGTGAAGCAGACGACTATCTTCAAACAGTGACAATACTGTTATACAAACCTATTACACAATTTTCATATTTTCATTGTTCGCCAATGAAACCATATCTATTTTATCATGCATTAGACGGCCTCGACATAATTTTGATAAAAAAACACGTTAAAAGACGACCAGCCTTTAAGTTTTCTATAGGAAATTTGTGAAAGTATTAACAAACAGTTTGGATCTTGATGAGACGCCGAGTAACTCGGCGACTCATCAGGATCCAAACTATTTGTAACCCTAATTATATAAAAATCGTGTTTAATAAGCCATGAAATAAAATTAGCATTGAGCAGACGAAAATATAGCAGACGAAATATATTTTCTGCCCGCTTATATACACTCAATGACAGAAAACACCTTACCACAGGAAAGTTTTCTAACTTCAATTGAGACCGGAAGTTGAAAATTGAAATATCTGATAACGTATTCCACGAATACTTATTAAGTGGTGATATAAAACATTCTACTCGGTCAAAAACAAAGAAAACAATGGCCGATCTTTAAATAAACTTTTTGATGTCAGAAGGGATTTCTTTAACCAAGAGATATGATTGAATGAACAAGACATTTACGACTTCAAACTGATGATACAGTAGACAAGAGGTGGATATATACCAATTAATCATTTACTCCTTTGATACGCCTTTATTCGCAAATAGTTTATTCCTCCACTGAAGAAATAATTCCATCTCATACATCCATGAATATAGACTATGAGAAAGATTTTGTACAGCCTAACCGATAGAAGCTAGAAACGGGCTGAAAGTAAAGCAGAATACGCCTTCGGGCGTATTCTGCTTTACTTTCAACCTGCTTTCAATGGCCACCTGTCTTCAAAACTCAGAAACTGGCTATTGAGTAAATGCTTAAACAGTCCTACACTTTACAGTAAGTTTGCCAAAGTTTCCCTAGTGTTAGGCCTTGTCAGCGGAGCATGAATCTCATGCTCAAGATTACATACAGTAAAGGGTAGGCCTGTAAAGTATTTGTCATAAAACGGTTAGGGCAATTACACACAGTTTGGAGCCAGATCAGACACCCAGGTTGTCCTCCTCTTATCAATCATCAACACAGGCTTGTCTCTCTAATTAAACTAAACTTCATGTCTAACTTTACAAAAATTCGTCGTCGTTTCCAACGTTTTGCTCACTGCGTTTGCGTTTTGCTTCGTTTAAACTTTAAATTGGATTGAATCATCAACCAGACAGGCACCAGCGTATAACATTCTTGTCTATGTGCTGTATAGTAAACGAGAAGAAATACAAAAATATAACTTCACAACCTTTCATCGTCCATTTAGACATCTGTTTTTTCATCTTTCATCACCATAGTAGCTTCTGATTTAAATGTATTAATGGGGGAGGGCCGTAACAAATGTTGGTAGAAATTGTAACCCGACCCGTTTTCATGACTGAAGAAACATCAAAATGATTTATTGAAGAGTTTTGCTCCTGATTCTGATCAGATGTCGTGTTTCTCGGCATCTGATCAGGATCCAAACTTTGTGAAAGGTCAACAGTTACTGTTGTCGCATATGGCATGAAAAATGTCAATATTTACATTCTCTCCATTCAAATCCATTTTTAAAAAATGCTGTTCATTTCGTGTAAACGCTATTTCTCGAGAGGGCGGGATTTATGGATGTTTCGAAGAGCAGGCGGGGCATATGCATGTATAATTCGCGAATTTATAGTTGGAACGTGGACAGAAAACATTTGGCGGATTTTTCAAAAAATTTGTTCTTAATCGATCTATGCCTTCATATTACCGGAAACCATGATTCCCGACTAAAATTCTTTTTTTATTATTGAGATAGATTGCAAGACAATTGATATACCTTATAAATAGCAGATGTCTTCATTTCTTTAAGACAAGAAAATCGATATATTTTTATCATACTTTAAAATGAGTTCACTTCCAGATGACGTCAAATCTGCATTTTCGCGCCAAACTGTCAAGTTGTTATCTTAAAATGTCAATAATGGAACTTATATTTTTTGCTTTCGAATATACACAGCTTCAATAATTCGGTCATGGCTGTTCCTTATAGGGTACACATTATTCGTGTTATCAACCTCTAATATGGATTAAACATACATGCGTACATGTACTAACAAAATGTTTATTTAATGTTAGAAATTACAGCAAATATATTAGCGCGATTCATGGTATTTGCCGATAATTTTCTGTCGTTAGTAAAGCGATTCCCTAAAATAGTCAATGCAGTAAAACCTCCCTATTATGACCACTAAATTGTAATAATCATAAGGTGTTTGTGACAGGTGACTGCTTAAAGCAAGGTGATAGTAAAACAGAAAGCTCCTTTAGGAGCTTTCTGTTTTACCCACACATTGCTTTAAGCTGTAACCTGTCCTTTATACAGTCATTAATTATTCGTTTTTATGGTTTAATATAAAAGTTTAATTGTACTTTGTTTACCGCCGTCATGTTAAAGGCATGCATGGCTTCTCAGAACGTTTCTATTTAAATCAATACTGTTATTTTATCTTAAAAGTCTAGGGTAAAAAATTTTGGTTTCAATACTTAGCGTCTTCTCTGCTAGTGAAGGTATTATCTAATGTCAACACTAAAGAGCATGACGTGGGAATGTGACTTTATACCACACTTAGATAAACACACGTATTAAACAAAGAAGCAATTGATATATAAAAACTCATAATAATTAGCCTGTTAGTATATTAAACGTGTTGCACTCCGTTTGACATTTAACATCGTTAACGCTCACTGGACATCAAAATTCGTATGTTTTAGTACAAAAAACTTGTCTTGTCTACAAACATACAAAGGACGCTGTGATGAAAATACGTACTGTAATATTTGAAAGGTACCGGTATATAAATAGGAAAATAACCCTTTATACCTTTGTTTTAAAACGCGGGAGTGTGTCGCCAATCGTGTTTGAAGAATCACGAACATCACTTACTGTGGAGAAAACGTTATTACTTCCCGTTCATATACAGTGGAGAATCTGTTATTCTTTCCCGTTTAAACGCAAACGTACGCAAACGCAAAGCGCTAAAACGTAGAAACGAACAACTTTTGGACAATTCTGATATTTCATGTTTATCTTGGTGGCAAACAGTTTGGAGCCTGATCAGACGCCGGGTTACCCGGCGTCTGATCTGGCTCCAAACTGTTTGTATTGTAAATAATAGTTTTAGCGTAAACGCGTTTATTGGGAAAGAATAACAGATTCTCCACTGTAATTCTGGTTGCAAGTCGCTTTTACCCATTTATGCCCACGACCACATACATGGGGCATTGGCAAACAGTGTAGACTCTGATCAGACGCCGCATTATGCTACAATGTTTGCTGAGAGTAATTTCAAAATAAAACAAAATGAAAATGAAAATTTTGACCAGGCCTAAATGGAAATGGAAAAATGGACTAATCCAATATAGAACATGGAAAAATCCACTGGGCGCAAATAGGTTAAATGATCTTAATGGTTTAGCATTAATCTGTTTATTGAGAAAGAATAGCGTATTCTCCACTGTACGATTTGATAGGCATTTTGATGGATGCACATGAATGAGTTGTATATTTTGTTTAGACCTTTTCATAAACGGGTTCATATGAACAATTGTACAGTGGAGAATCTGTTATTCTTTCCCGTTTAAACGCAAACGTACGCAAACGCAAACGCAAAACACTAAAACGTAGAAAAGAACAACTATTTGACAATTCTGATAATTCATCTTTATCTTGGTGGCAAACAGTTTGGAGCCTGATTAGACGCCGGGTTACCCGGCGTCTGATCTGGCTCCAAACTGTTTGCACTGCAAATGATAGTTTTAGCGTAAACGCGTTTATTGGGAAAGAATAACAGATTCTCCACTGTATCATGTGACCATTAACAATAATGTAAACTCATTTATAACTTAAAACCATGGTAGTTGACAATATTACATTTGTCCTGCGTTAAATAGAGCATCAGATATCTTCATTTTGTGATCATTTGATACTCAATACGTTGCATGTAGTCGTTTGTGGAATCAGGATCGAAATGGTAGTTCCCGTGATGATGGGCGAGCAGCATAGCCATTACGCCTATTGGGTGCTCCGACAATGGTTACATGTATGTGATTATTCGGAACGCAAGTACAGTGGGGAATCTGTTATTCTTTCCCAATAAACGCGTTTACGCTAAAACTATTATTTACAGTGCAAACAGTTTGGAGCCAGACCAGACGGCGTCTGATCAGGCTCCAAACTGTTTGCCACCAAGATAAACATGAATTATCAGAATTGTCCAAAATTTGTACTTTTCTACGTTTTAGTGATTTGCGTTTGCGTACGTTTGCGTTTAAACGGGAAAGAATAGCAGATTCTCCACTGTACAGTAATAAATCGTTATTCTTTATCTTATAAAGTATTCTATATACAGCGCCCCCTCTCTACAACCACATTCAATGGGAGACAATTTGCAAACAGCATGAATCCAGATCAGAAGCCACGTTGCGCGGCTTCTGATCTGGATTCAAGCTGTTTGTCACTCGTCATTATATTTGTTTCTGTCAAAACGCAATGCAATATAATGAAGAATATGCCAACTATTTACAGTTCTGATAACTTAGTTTATCTCAATGGCAAACAGTTTGGATTCTGACAAGACGCTAAACTGTTTGCAATACAATACTCCCTCTCTACAACGGCCCTCCGAAAAACGAGGCCCTTACAACATTGCTTGTCGCTGTTCCCCAAACAGTTGTCTAACGCTTTCACTGCTGGAATATAGTCTGCTTAAATTTGTCGTCTGCTGTTTGTTCTCAAAGTAACGTACTGTACATTTTGACAAAGGAAACATAAAGACGAGTGATAAACAGTATGAACCAAGATCAGGCGCCGCGTTATGCTGCGTCTGATCTTGGTTTAAACTGTTTTCAAATGTAAGCCAAGTCGTATTAAGCATTTTAAGCGTATTAGTATGTCCTCCTTATAACAACTCCATCCGAACAACACACACACTCTGTGTGTCCCATTGCGTGCTGTTGTAGAAAAGATGCACTGTAGAAATTATTGTCTTAGCATAAATGCGTTTATTGGAAAAGAATAACGTGTTTCTAACTATACTGATGAATTATCATATATGATTTTTTTTCTTTAATATAAGTACAGTGGAGAATGTGTTATTCTTTCCCAATAAACGCGTTTACGCTTAAACTATTATTTGCAGTGCAAACAGTTTGGAGCCAGATCAGACGCCGGGTAACCCGGCGTCTGATCAGGCTCCAAACTGTTTGCCACCAAGATAAACAAGAATTATCAGAATTGTCTAAAAGTTGTTCTTTTCTACGTTTTAGTGCATTGCGTTTGCGTACGTTTGCGTCTAAACGGGAAAGAATAACGTTTTCTCCACTGTATGTTATGTAAAGACATAATCTATGTCTTGCACACTGTGCTTAAGCATCTTCTGAAAAACTGAATGTAAGATACAATGTTAATAAGTATGTGCAAATGTCCTAATCTATAAGATGTGTTGTGTAATACAAAAAACAACAACATCCATTTACATTGTACATGTACATGTATGTACATGTACATGTTTAGTTTCATGTTCCCAACGTGAATACAATAGAAAACAATTTAAACATCTACAAGGAGCCCTTATTTTCTGAATATCATCTACATGTTGTTCAATTTCATTATAAGGACTCGACGGAACAAAACGTTAATAATTATGTTGTCTCAATTACAGTGGAGAATCTGTTATTCTTTCCCAATAAGCGCGTTTACGCTAAATCTATTGTTTGCAGTGCAAATAGTTTGGAGCCAGATCAGACGCCGGGTAACCCGGCGTCTGATCAGGCTCCAAACATTTTGCCACCAAGATAAACATGAAATATCAGAATTGTCCAAAAGTTGTTCTTTTCTACGTTGTAGTGCTTTGCGTTTGCGTACGTTTGCGTTTAAACGGGAAAGAATAACAGATTCTCCACTGTATATTGTTCTTACCAATTTCATACATGATTCACCTCGTTTAAACTGCCTACAAGCACAAAGAAATTTTATCAGCACAGACCGATGATAATTGAAATTATTGTTTTCAGCAAAGTGATTCAAATAGCCAATCGTTCATTTAACAATCATATTTGCAAAAGGCTTTTTTCTCACAAATAATAGTGAAAAATTACTCATATCACCATTTAGCAGGTGTCCACAAGCATGTACTTTCCTTTTGAACATTTATTCATACCCTAAGTTCAGTTAACGGAACAAATAGTTCAGTTACCATCACCAGGTTGAGTCATAAAATAAAATTAATATTTTCTATTTTTTTTGACAACTCACATGTGTTATTATCTATTTTACCTCTCATCACAGCAAAACGTATTATAGTATTTTAATGTTAATTTTTATTGCCCTTTTCCTGTCCCTTTTCCTGTCCCTTTTCCATAATATTCAAACCCCTTTATAGGTCTATGTTATTTCAAACCCTTAAACAAAGACATATTGACGGTACTGAACGGTTTGCAAGTTAAGCAAGATAAAAGTAAAGCAGAAAGCTCCTATAGGAGCTTTCTGCTTTACTTTTATCTTGCTATAAGCAAGCCAGTACCTATCTGAAATAACGGGAATGGGTTTTCATTTTCAAAGAGTTGTCATAATATAGGGGTACATGTATTATTGTACAAATACATTTATATTTCTCCCTCTACCGCACACACAGTTATCTGGCTTTTAATCACATTACCTTTACTTTGTTGGTTTCATATGGCATATGATATTGTACACTGTAAAGCGTTCATCCAAAGTCCTAAAATGTATATTTACCGCCTGTTTATAAATTAAATGTTTAAGTACTTTTGTTTGAAGCAAAACCGATAAGAACAAGAGTGTACAACAAGAAGTCCATGCACATATGTTCTTTGTCCGAACTACATTTTTGCAAATAGTTTTTTAGACTCAACCAGCAGTCAAATATTTAAACTGCTTTTTACAATAATTGGATTATTAAATTCATACATATATAAATCATATCTATTTCATAATATGTTATTCAATGCAACAGAAATTGCGTTGATACATGTAGGTAAATCATTTAAAAGCAAATGGAAACCAGTCTGCACAAAACTTTTTTTTAAATTTCATCCTGTTTATAACTACCACCTGTCTTTGGCAGCTTGTACAATCTTTGGAAACATCATGTTATATGTGGCTTTCGTAATTTACTGTAGACTACTATCGTCCTGTTTCAAAACGTCACCAGTTTTAATCACAAATAACATAGTTTTCTTCAACATTTTCAGCTTTTTAGCATTAGTTTATACTATATATTGCTACAGTGGAGAATCTGATATTTTTTCCCAATAAACGCGTTTACGCTAAAACTATTTTTTCAGTGCAAATAGTTTGGAGCCAGATCAGACGCCGGGTAACCCGGCGTCTGATCAGGCTCCAAACTGTTTGCCACCAAAATAAACAAGAATTATCAAAATTGTCCAAAAGTTGTTCTTTTCTACGTTTTAGTGCTTTGCGTTTGCGTTTAAACGGGAAAGAATAACAGATTATCCACTGTACTATATATTGCTATACGAGTTCACTGGTTTTACATGTAATGCTTGCACAATTGAATTGTACTCTGACCTGTACACAATTTACTAACAATACATATAGTCCGGCCGCGGACATGTTTAACCTTGCTTGGAGTTGTATAGAAAATGTTTTTGTGGTTTTTGGTAGAAAAGACCCTCAGCATCAAGGATCCGATGTATGACCGCCGGTCATCCTTGAGCATTTTAAGATATTCAAGATGGCGTCCAAGATGGCCGCCGGCATATATCTGGCTAACTGTTAGGTTTGATTCAATAAGCTTTAACAGATTTTTCAGCAAATTATTGCTCAATTTTATCTTTTGTGACATAATTAAAGTTCAAAATAGAAATAAATAATCTATAATTCAAAATGGCGTCCAAAATGGCCGACAAAGTACTTTTTTATGTAGAATAAAATGCAAAGTATGTGCGTTGCTTTACAAGGCTACGATTTGCTCCAATTTTTTCCCCGTCGTGATAATATAATTGTTCATAATTAATAATAAAGCGTGAAAAGATCGCGATTAATTCATTCATAAATGAATTATAAGAGACTGTCACCAGAATAGAGTATACATAAAAACCATACAGCTTACGTGTACATTGAGATAGTTCTTGCATAACGATGTAAAATGCAATAAATATTTCAGATTAACAGAAAAGTAATTAGTCAAGTCAAAACTCAAATATTATAAATTAGTTCATAGAACCCAATTACCTACCTTTAATATATAAATTTCACTGTTTTATAAGCAAATAATGCTGAAATTATCGTACAATAGTAAAGTTCTGTGTTTGCATTACTGTGACATTTGTCACCACATGTCACCTTTCTTGTTAAATAGTTCAATTACATGTGAGCTTCTTAGGAACAGGGAAATAACTTGGTATAATGGATACCAATAATTCTTCTTGGGATGCAAGTCTCCTGAGGATGTGGTGGCACCTCTTTGAAACCAGATAACTGTGTACAGTATCTTTCAGTATAAAACTTTGTTCAGTATTCCTTTTCATCAAGCCTTTTAACATGTATTCTGTGAGTTTCTAAGCTAGTACTGCTGCTGCAAAGAATCGTCATATCTTTGAAATATTGCTGAATGAATACATGGCTACACAGACGTCTTTTGGCTTAACCATAGATTAGAATAAGAAAGAATGACATCACACATATAATTTCAAATATAAAAAATTGCACATCTTTACTCCTGAATTACCAAAGTAAACAGAACTTTGGTACAGTTACTGTCAAAGTCAGTCACTACAAAAGTGTTCATCTTGTATAAGAAGTGCATAACTCTTGACATGATGATATACTGCAAGGCCGCTGGCCTATCAGGAGTGATAACCGAGATGATTAAGGCAGCTTCGGAGAACAAGGGGTTTGAGATTTGAAGACGACTGACTGATGCGATTTTCAGTAATTGTGTGATCTCTGAGGACAGGGAGGCAAATTACATCCTCAAACAATAAACAATAAAAAAAGTGAATAACAAGCTCGTATGAGCGACACTTATCATGTGGTAAAGCTCACGGACAAGACAATAAAGTTGATGAACCGATTAAAAAGATACCTCTGTGCGTGAGATTATCAACATTGATGCATGTAGTTTTGCGTTGTTAAGGGTAGAGATACTATTGATTCGTTCTTCACCGTGTACCATCTATAGCACAAGTAAAAGGTCGAAATCAAACCTCTGCATGTGGCATTGGTTGATCTGGAGAAAGCCTTTAGATTCAATACCAAGAATGAGCTTTTGGTTTGAGGAATGCGATTTGCATGTCAAACAGAGTTTGAAAACCGCTTGCATTAGGTATTTGATCTCAACCCTCTGCTGTACCAGTGCTTGATGTTCTGCTTTACTAGTATATGATGCTCTGTCATAAGAGTCTAGCAAAGGTGTTCCATTGGCGCTTCTGTACACAATTTTCTGTGATCACAAATTCACTGACAGGGTAACCCAAAAAGGTGGATGGAAGGATGTTATCAAACCGAGTTGACTGAGAGTTAACACGAAGAATTCTTGGCTCATGATCTCAGAGTAGTCATTGGCTTGGTCTTCTTCGAGACTGTAGGGAATGTTGCTGTGCTGACTGTCAGATTGGAGAACATTCAATTACAGTAGTTATGTGACATTAATTGTAAAATTACAAGCAGTGTAGACTTTGTATGCCCATGACGTCAGGACTAAACTTGTCTTTTTGACGGAAGACCAGTTACTCAGTTAGGTGTCGATGGGGCTACGTTTGGTGTCTAGAATAGCTTCTGTAACATGGTGTTTGCTAGAAGAGGATTCGAACTTGTCATAATCACAGGACATTTCAAAGAAAGGCCTAGCACAATTATATCCTTTGAGACTCGTATAATTGTGTTCAACACCTGTTTGTTATTTTTTCATTTAATACGGAGGTTATTCATTAATGTCGTCTGCCGAAGACTTGCAGACAGTTTGCAGAAATTGAGCCTGTGACAGTTGGATATGTGGCATTAAACAGGACGAGGAGGTCCCACAGATACAAGTAATGAGAACTAAAGGTTTGGGATGTTTTGGACAGGTGGAGTGTGCCACTTCATGCATCAACTCAATAACGAGGAGGACCATTCTGCGCTTTAGACTTAGTAAGAGATCACAATCGCCATGGTTAGACTATGGAAGAGATGACCAGGTCCTGCGTGTCAGAGGAGCATATAAATCAGGTTTGAGAGGGACTTTATGAGAGGGACTTTATGCTTAGTCTAAAACCTGATACACAGGCAGATATGATCGAAGCCTTTAACAATACATCGCGCTATCTAGATGATATTTTTAATATAGACAACCCATTTTTTGATACGTTGTTTCCTTTTATTTACCCAAAAGAACTACGCCTTAATAAAACAAACGAGTCAAATTTGTCGGCACCATTTTTAGATTTGGATCTATTTATAAATAACGGAATTGTTTCTTCTAAGATTTACGATAAACGAGATGATTTTGATTTAGTATTGTAAATTATCCTCATCTAGATGGCGATGTTCCCCGTTCCACATCTTACGGGGTTTATATTTCACAACATATTCGCTTTGCTAGGGCCTGTACCTCTGTTGGGGACTTCCGCATTCGTAATAAAACTATTACTGAAAAGCTTCTTAAACAGGGGTACAGATTTCATAAACTTCGTAAAACATTTTCTAAATTATTTTATAGAAATCTTCCTCTCATTAACAAGTATGAATGTAACTTAAAGTCTTTTCTGCGGCAAGGTATTTCACATCCGGAGTTTTATGGTGATGTGATTTACATACTTCGTAAGATTCTTGGACATATACATTTTCAAAACCTATTTGTGAAACGTATTAGATTTTTCCTCAAAAAAGATTATGATCCAACTATATTGCTGCGCACTTCACGTTTGGTAATCGATCAATCTACAATTGATAACTATGCTTTCCTCTTTGGTTGTGCGACGACAGACAGGGCTTAGCACTACATGATGATGTATCTTTAAAGCCGTCCTTAACCGGGAGAGTTATGTCGGATTTTCGTGCTTTGTTTTTTCTCTCCCTCTCTGTCGTACCCTGGACCCTTCCATGTCTTACAGTTACTCGTAACTACAGACTAGTCGCTTGAGTACAATTTGACCGTTGCCATAGTGGGTTATTTTTAACACGGGCTTGAATGTTTAATTCTTTCCCATGTTTCTAATGATCTTGTCATAGAATTTTTGCTAAATGTTTTACATGTATTTACTTACTGTGCTGGCGGTCTTTTTGATTGAGAGGTTGTGGAACAGGGTTTATATTTTATGTACACTGTTTGTCTTTATAGGTGAATATAGGAGATAAGTGTGAGGTTGGGCGCCCCTAAACCCAGGTTGAACCCCCCAGTTGTTGTTAATAATTAATTAATTTATAGTTAATTATTGATTGCTACTGACCGTACCAAGGCGGGCTCCTATATTCACTTTGCTTTATGTTTGTCTTGCGTGTTGTTTTCTATTTAGTGTGTAGATGAAGGAATGGTATTGCGTGTGTGTGTGTGTTTGTTGTGGTATGACTGTGTGTGTGTGTTCTGCTTGAGAGGTGGGTGTATTGTTTGTGTTACGTTTCCTGCTTGAGTCTTTCGTATTTATTTGAGGACATTCTGCCACATTCAGCCTACTTGAGTTGCTAGGACATTCACAGCAGTTGAGAAATAAACGCAGGACCATGTCAAGTACAACTAACTTAATTGCAAGCTATGTTAGAAACCTGACATGACCTTTTGTTTCTAAATATCATTTATAGTGTGCAATTTTATTCCCTACTAATAAGAATATTCATTTAAATAATAGTACAATATGCATGTGCTAATTTATAAACGTACTGTATATCGAAACCAATATGTTTATTAACTCCTTTACATAGTAGGTTGCTGTGTGCGACATACTCATTTTCAAATTCACAATACATGCAGAAACAGGAATAGTATCCAATTTATATTACATCTCACATAATATTACTTCTTGAAAAACAAACAAAACAAAAACGCTGACTTTGGCAGCCATTCTGATTGCCATTTAGAAAACGAAACATATAATTCATGTTCAAAACACAAACATCAATGGTGACTCAAACTAAATTAACCTCAAATTTTGAAAACAGTTATTTCATAATTCTAAATAATTCTTTTGTCTTAAAAAGAGGCTAAAAAGAATGGTATGCTTGGTGGATAGATTATATACTCACTTTTTACATTTATTTTACATTAGGTAAATGTTCAGGCTCCATATCTTTTGAAGTACTTCATCAACTCAAGTCTTGTTTTAGATTTTTAGGGCTCATACGTTCACCAATGTATTCCAGTAAAACATTTATATTAAACGACACATGTAACGAAAATGAAACACACAAGGTATATTCTTATTTCAAATCAAAGGGAGGTAATTTGATATTTGAAGACTTTCTAGTCTTGATAACGCCGTGAATATTGCGATGAATGAAAGTCTAATGTGATTTTATTTTCTTTAAGGAAATGTTCTAGCGGCTGAATATGAGCACCATTGTATCTCCTCTATGGAGAAAGTTTATAATAAAAAATGCTGTTTTCCGGAAAGAGTTATCGACCTTTTCATTTTCAATACAATGTGCCAGTTATTTAGCCACAATGATAAGTTTATGTATGAGACGCTGATAATTAAGAATACAAAAGTGGTTACTTTCTGGGTTTTTTTGCTTATTATATAATATTGAAGAGACAAGCATCTGTTTTGCATATTTTGTCGGCCATTTTTGACGCCATTTTGAAATTAACAGTATACTTTTCTCTGTTTGCTTTTTTAAACATCGAAGAAGTATTGAACTACTTTTAATCTTGTTTACAGTTGACAATTACCTAATCTAAACTGACAGCAGTTTCATTTTTATTCTCGCAACCACCTTGGACGTCACCTTAATACTTTGTCGGCCATTTTTGACGCCAATTTGAATAAAGCATTATTATTATTACTTCTATTTTGAACTTAAATAATATCAAACGTTATGAAAGTGAACTATATTCTGCTGAAAAATTTAAATCAAACCCAACAGCTTGTCATTTACATCGTTATGCATGGGCTAACTCAATGTAAACTTAAGCTGTATGTTTTTTATGCATACTGTATTCTGGTGACAGTCTCTGATAATTCATTTATGAATGAGTTAATTGCCAACTTGATCTTTTTTTTCGGCTTTTTTTATTAAGTATGAACAATTATATTATCACGACGGGAAAAAACTGGAGCAAATCGTAGCCTTGTAAAGTGTCATTTTCATCTTATCTCACATAAAAATGGTCTTTGTCGGCCATTTTGGACGCCATTTTGAATTATAGATTATTTTTATTTCTATTTTGAACTTTAATTATGTCATCAAAGATGAAATTGAACTATAATTTGCTGAAAATTCCGTTATAGCTTATTGAATCAAACCTAACAGTTAGCCAGATACATGCTGGCGGCCATCTTGGACGCCATCTTGGATATCTGGAAACGCTCAAGGATGACCGGCGGTCATACATCGGATCCTTGATGCTGAGGGTCTATTCTACCAAAAACCACAAAAACATTTTCTATACAACTCCAAGCAAGGTTAAGCTAAAATATCCTTATCTGCTACCAGACTAATATATCTAAATATTCGAATGCCGAAATATTTCACTAAATAAAAGTCTTCACTTCAGCGTGCACGTGATGTTCCTGATGCGTTGGATGTGGTTGACGGGGTTTGAGTTGGGGAGCAGTCTGCAAAATCTGAGCATTGATTGTAGACCCGTATGAAACGACGCGTTTTCGGTGACTCATCTGCGTATGCACCATTTGTCAATACATACATTTCGACGAGGACAAAAGGCATTAACATTTTAAATCAACCTTTCAATGCTAAATGAGTTAGATGTCCATATAAAGTATACATGTATAGACAGTGGATAAGGCTTTATTCTTTCCCACATAAACGCGTTTACGCTAAAAATTAAATTTGTATTACAAACAGTTTGGAGCCTCATCAGACCCCGGGTAACCCGGCGTCTAACCAGGCCTCAAACTGTTTGACACTGGGTTCAAAGTGTATCGTAAGAAACTCTAAAAACAGTTGTTATTTTCTACATTTAAAATGCATTGCGTTTACGTTTTGTTTGCGTTTAAACAGGAACAAAAACCACTGTATATGTAGTTTAACCATTTTCCCCATAGATGCGACTTTTCGCGTATTTAATTTATTCCTCCACTGAAGAAAATAGTTCCAGTTTATACCCTCATGAACAATTTCCATTACAAATATTTTATATAGAATTGCAGATTTTAGCTGAAAGCAGGCTTAAGGTAAAGCAGAATGTGCCTTAAGGCACATTCTGCTTTACTTTCAACCTGCTTTTAGTGGTCACCTGTCTTTAAAACTAGAAACAGGCTATGAGGTAAAGGGTTAACTTTAAGCGTACCAAGTTGTGATATCTCATCTGGGTGTACATTGCTTACTCTTATCTACAATTTACATTTAGGGATCCAGACAATGGGCATTAATAGGTTTACTGATTTCTGCACGACACAGTTCACAAAAGGTCCACAAAACAGATCGATGTAAAGTGAAAGTAAAATGAAATTATCAGAGATAATCATCTCACACACCGCTCTTTTGTCGCTGAAATCACTTTCGCAAACTATTGAACTTTTTACAAAGATTCTCTTAAACGCACAAATCAATTTAAAACACATAACTACTACGGCAGTTACTATTGATGTTGGACTCATCATGACACTCTAAGGGCAAAACAATTTTACTAGCGTGGTGAAAAGAGGTTTTAATATCTACTGATTGTCGCAATTTTGCTACAAGACGGTTGCAGGTGCTCTAAATTCAAAATGCCCAACTCTAACAAGAACAATTTACTCGTCGTCTTATCTTTAAGCAGTGTCATTTACAGAATTGATTATGCGTTCACATGCATGTAATTGTTTCACATGCAACCTGTCTTAACCCATTACTCAATAAATGCGCCTTTGAATGCGGTAAATTATGCCCCCTCTTATGAAAATAGTTCCAATTTATACAGTCATGAATATGCACTATAAGAAAGTTTTTCTTTATTCAATAGAAGATGAAAGCTGAGCATAGAGCAGAATGCGCCAGCTGCTTAACTTTCAACGTACTTTAAGTGATCACTTGCTATGAGGTAATGGGTTAAAGTTATACAATGATGTACGAGTAAGTTGGGGAGAAAATGAGACATAGAGACAGACAGAGAGACAGGCATAAAAAAGACAATATAATAGGAGAGAACACAGAGAGACAGAGACAGGGAGACAGACTCGGAGACATGCAAGGCGATAATAGATACATGTACATGTATACATTGTATGTATATAGTATAAGAGAGAAAGCCAAAAAGACGGAGAGGGGCATAGAGAGGGAGATTGATATAAAATGATAGAGAGACAAATACAGACTGAGGGAAACAAATACATGTGATGAAAGAGCCAATGACGGAGCAATGCGAAAGCCAGCATTGATTGGAATCTCCATGGGAACTGCAGATGCTTTATACAGTGGAACAAGTTATTTTCTCCGTTTAAACGAAACGAATCGCAGTTATAACAGAGTTATAGAAAATGGCATTTAGTATTTATTTCTGAATATTATGTATTTTTATTTGAGTGGCAAACAGTTTGAAGTCTGGTCAGATACCGGGTTAACCGGCGTCTGATCTTACTTCAAACTGTTTGCCATGTTCACTCTATACAAATGTACATTGTATCAGCTTCTGCCTTATACAGTGGAGAAAACGTTATTCTTTCCTGTTTAAACGCAAACGTACGCAAACGCAAAGCACTAAAACGTAGAAAAGAACAACTTATGGACAATTCTGATATTTCATGTTTATCTTGGAGGCAAACAGTTTGGAGCCTGATCAGACGCCGGGTTACCCGGCGTCTGATCTGGTTCCAAACTATTTGCACTGCAAATAATAGATTTAGCGTAAACGCGTTTATTGGGAAAGAATAACACATTCGCCACTGTAATACAGATATAGTGTGATGTATCATACGATCTGAAAGGGTACTTAACAATTTACTAGAAATGGGGAACTAAAAAAGTTGCTAGCAGTGTTTGATTGGGAATACAATGTCAAACAATTTCGAAGAAATATATTACTATTAACTCGATTTTGGGACTTGATTTAAATGAATCGTGGGCTTTTTATTTGTGAGTCTTAAGACGGGTTGGTTTACACAAAAAAGTATATCCGCCCTTGTATTGCCCAACCCTATTGTCGTCCTTGCCTCATTTATCAAATCACTTTATTATATAGTTCTATTATTTGTTGATGTTTCCTACGCCGTATGACACTCTTAACCCATTCACCCCTGAAACTTTTATGGACAATTCCAATTTCAAAAGACGTCTAGTCCCTTTTTTTACTATTCAGGGTTGATTTTAACAATATATTTCAAAATGACAAACAGTGAAGACCCTGACCAGATGGCTCCATAATGAGCATTCTGATTAGGGTCTACACGGTTTGCATATGACAAGTGTAATCCTCACAGGCACACTGTTTGTAATGACGAGTATACTCGTCGCTAGGGGTGAATGAGTGAATCAACAGTCCTCCTTGATATAGAAACATAATTAGCGGTATAACGTCCACTCCAAATAATATTCATTAATAGTGTTAATGAAAGTTTGTCGCTTGAAGCAGGATTGAAGTGGAGCAGAAAGCTCCAATATGAGCTTTCTGCTTTACTTTCATCCTGTTTTCAGCATCTTTATCTCTTTAACCCAAATCAAAGATTATTGAGAGTGGTCCTTATTAAAAAGTTTTATTGTACTCGGTTTAGCCCACCTATCATTCAGTATTACACTTGAATCAATATAACAGCTTTATATTCTAACAGGCGTGAAATCTTATACCCGTAGACGTTCTACCCCTCGGGATAAGACTCACAATGTCGTATAGAAAATACTTCATTATTCATTTCCTCTTGTAATGTATTAGGTCATTCATCATCGTAATAGAATTTTTGTCTTCACAAAAAAATTAAATTGTTACACAAAAATCAAACTCAAAACCTTTAATATGTTATCTTATATTGTCTGCTTCTGAACTAAGGTCTGCAAAACAATATCAACATTCAGTGCCATGTGTTTTTTAAATAAATGTTATGAAATAATTAATATGAGTGTAAATAAAGTATAAATCCTGATCAGACGTCGAGTAAATCGGTGTCTGATCAGGAACCAAACTGTTTTCAAATGTTTGATATGTTATCATGATTACGGTGAAGAAAATGTTATTCTTTCCAAATAAACGCGTTTACGCTAAAACTATTATTTCCTTTGCAAACAGTTTGGAGCCAGATCAGACGCCGGGTAACCCGGCTTCTGATCTGGCTCCAAACTGTTTGCCACTCAATTTAAAATGAGTCGTCAACATTGTCAAACAATTGTCATTTTATCCATTTTAATGTACTGCGTTTGGGTTTCGTTTGCGTTAAAACGGGAAAGAGTAACGTTTTCTCCACTGTACATGTAGCAGGAAAATGGGTTAACGAGTCGGGCGCCTCAAAGTGAAAAGTTATACTTTTGTACTTTCCCTGAAGATGCCATTCCATATTCCCATTATTAACCCTTTTCGATGCCACAGTCGGATAAAGTCGAGTTTGCAAACAGTTTAGATCCAGATCAGACACCGAGTAACGCGGCGTCTGATCAGGATCCAAACTGTTTGACACTCTCATCGATATCTTTTACGTAATACAACATTTACTCTAATTTTGAAACGTTCTTGCAGACAACAATACTGAAGCAGACGACAATAAAGCGGTGAAGGGGTAAAAATCTCCCGAATAATTTGGCGCCGAATGGTTTAAGGACTCACTCCAATGACATTCTACTAGTACATGTGGTTGCACCTGAAAACCAATATTTGGTTGGACTGTTTGCCATTGTTATAGAAATGGTCCTCGTAGATTTGAAGAAAATACCATTGTCTGTATTAAAATGTAGATCAACTTTCAATACATGCATTTCACAGAATATAAACAGCCTCCAAGTTCAGAGCCAATTGTTTCAGAAAGTTGTCATAGTTACCACATCAATGTGAATAAAACATTTTATATACGAATCCGTATCAACATTTAAACTTTAGGAGTGCTTCTCTAAATGTCATTGACAAAGGTGAAAACGAACTATGACGCCAACAATTGGCACATACTGTTACCGCAGCTAAACTATGTAGATAATGATTTTTCAAGTTTAGACTGATAAAGCAGTGTCTTTCTAATATCTATACGACAATGGACTATTTCAGTAGCTACAATGGCAGCATTCATTGACCATAATGGGTTAAACAGGATGCTTTAATATTTTAGGAGACAAAAAACAATTTCCCCCAGGTAAAAACAAATACAACAAAACCCCGCCACAACGACATACCAATGAAGAAGGAGTTTAAGATAGATAGTTGCTTAAAGTAGGAACGATGTAAAGAAGAAACCTCCTTTGAGAGCTTTGGAATGCGACTTTTAATCCATCCTACTTTGAGTTATCGTGCTTCTTAATATCACAAGTAAGTTTCTTTTTTAAATAATTCGTAATATCTTGGTTTTACTATATTATACCTTGGTACATGTACCTTGGTAACTCTATACCGCAACACGTTTTACCTTGCCTTCGAAAATAGTGACAGGAGTCAAAACATCTTCAGCGGACAAGAGACAATGCTGAAAAGAGGATTGTACGATCGATTTGCTTACAAGTCCTAAAATAATATTTACTTAAGGGTATTTCGCTTAACTTGTCAATATTCGCTGTTTATGGAAAGGAGGTGTTTAGAAACTCCGGCATATCAATTACCAGCTTGTGTAAACAACGCTGACGACATAATTGGTAGCGCATTGAAATGAAGTCTGATCAAAATCACGGCACCCTGGAGAGGTTTTGGGTGTATTTTCGGGGTTTTCTATTTATCTAGGTTTGGACGGAAGTTGGGTATTATGGACATAGTTGCAGCAGGTGTGATACGAATTTATAGAATATTTTCAACAAAAAAATAGTCTCTTCATTACGACCAATATATATTAAGCTTATTGTAGGTGTTTAACCCCTATATAATATCCCATAGACTGGTATACTAGTTTTAGAGACACATACGCTTTACTTTCACATGCTTTAAGCTATCACAAGTTTGGATGTGAAACTATTTCGTATGGTGCTTATTCATGACTGTATAAAGAGGAACTACTTTCTTTGGCAAAGGAATGAATTAAGGGCACCTAGCGGAGTTTTTGTTATTGTAATGATATGCTTTAAGACACCATTGCCATTTACACAAAAAACAGGGGTTTAGTGACAAGGGTATAGAAGACGTTATTATCCCCGTTTAAATGTAATGCAATAAGATAATAAAAATAGAAGATAGCATTTTTTGAAATATGAAGAGCAAACACTTTGGCATACAGTGGAGAAAACGTTATTCTTTCCCAATAAACGCGTTTACGCTAAATCTATTATTGCCCTTGCAAACAGTTTTGAGCCAGATCAGACGCCGGGTCACCCGGCGTCTGAGCAGGCTCCAAACTGTTTGCCACCAAGACAAACAGGAATTATCAGAATTGTCCAAAGTTGTACTTTTCTACATTTTAGTGCTTTGCGTTTGCGTACGTTTGCGTTTAAACGGGAAAGAATAACAGATTCTCCACTGTACCATTAAAACAGATAAAAAGTCATCTAGATGATTGAACTTTAATGTTGCGACAAAAAAGTATACATGTACTTATGAGTATTTTATACTAGCATATGTGTTAATTCTGCTCAGGCTCTAAACTCTTTGCCTATCAGATCAACATAAATAGCCAAAATTGTCGAAAAGTTGTTCTTTTCTATGTTTTATTGGTATATGGGGTGCGTTTGCGTTTCGAGTGCGTTTAAACGGGAAAGAATATCATTTTATCCACAGTAAAACCCGTATATTAAGACCACAAACTTGTGTTAATTATAACGTGTTACCTTAGATGACTGCTATAAGCAAGGTGACAGTAAAAACAGAAAATGCTTTAGGAAGTTTCTGTTTTACTGTCACCTTGCTTTAAACTGTCACCTGTCTTTTATATAATCAATTAGTATTCGTTTCAGTGCTCGTAATAGAGATGTTTTACTGCAGTTTTATTCAGAAAATATTATCAGCCGGTCAATACAATTGGAACCGGATTTGACGTATCTGGATCGAAATAATAATGAACAGTTGCCACAAAATAGACTGTATTGTTAAGTTGATCGAAACCCTTTACGTAGTATTATTTGAAGAGGACTTTATAGGTACAGGATAAGTGTTAAAGTAAATTGTAAAAGTTTGATTTAAATTGTTTGTATTGACCAAATAAAAATGATATCCACAGCTAATGGCAGTGTAAATAACGACGACAAGTACTCTAACAATGATAGCCTAGCGACTTTGCAAACGTGACATTGGCGACATTGGTAGAGACCCAGATCATTCACAGCTGAATAACATAAAATACTTATGAAGGCAATTGACAAAATACTGTTGCAAACACTATTGACCCTGACCAGACGCCGCGTTTGCGGCGTCTGTTCAGGGTCAATACTGTTTGCAATGGCATAAGATCCATTTTTCTCATGATACAAATGTACAATTTTTGCAAAATATTCCCATACAAAACCAATGGTTAAACACATTTACACAAAAGTATCATGGTCATTTTTGCTAAATAATTGCATGGGTAGCTGGACTATAATATGATTTTCGTGTAATAGATTCTAATTGTCGAGCAATATTGTCTTGTTAGTGTAATAATATATGCATTATGTCTTTTTATAATAAAGTATAATTATCAAGAATAGATTACAAACAAAAATAGGCAATGAAGAAACTATTTATTGCCTAATAGAAGTGCAAACTTAATTCTGTATGATATCATAAGGAATATTGTTTTGCGACAAATTAAATGAGGAAAAGTTTCTCTGTCTCACAAACTGTAAACAAAAAGGTAAGTTCACACCATCTCGTCTGTATTCTAATATCATTAAATAGTTATCTTGAATTATTGTTTTCATTTACTATCATAGTTTGTTTTATATCAATTTGGAGGGGTAAATTCAATACAGCGGAGAATACATCATTATTTCCCGTTTCAGCGCAACGCAACACAAACACTATAGCAAATAAATGCACACGATAGTATTTTTTTTTAAATAGTATTGTGAAGCGGGAACACGTTACATGTAAATAGATCTACTCTTGTTTTAACGAAACAAAGCGCACACAGATTTTGGCGTGTTTTGACGTTATGGTAATTGGTACCAACACTTTGCGTTTTGTTAATGCAATCAACCGTATTATTAATAGCGATGGTCCGATATTATTGGGTTCGTTATTGGGTTCGTTGTTATACGAATGTCAAACAGTTTAGAGCCTGGACAGATGCCAAGTGTGTGTTTGATCTTGCTCCAAACTGTTAGCTGTCGTGCAATTTTGGTTAAGCTCATTAAAACGCCCTGGTTTGGACAGACCAAGGTAACTACATGTAACCTACCCCACCTCAACGCCTCATGCCGAAGTACCTAAAACACTCAAGAAATATCAGTACGATTGATTTAGGTCTATATTTATTTGCCCAAGAAGGAACAATTTTCATGTTGCTGAGACAGAGTCAGTTGGGCATAATATAATAGCGGAATCGTTATTCTAACCAAAATACGTGTAAACCCGTGTATGCTAGAGCAATGGCATGTATATCAGCTGCAAACAGTTTGGAAGCTACACAAAAATGTTTCCCTGCTCTGGATCAGGCATAAGTAGTTCTGTTTCTGTTTATTTGACCGATATTTTTAAGCCACGGAACCGCAACAAGGTACATAAAAAAATATTGTCAAACGACTATTACAAAACATTACAAATCTGCAACTTTTACTTTCACACCATCGTCATTATAACACGAAATTCTGATATACAAATTATCAAATCATTATTTAAAATTCCCCATCCTGCAGCAAAACAGTTTTGCGCATTTTGATACCAAATGTCCATGGTTTGTACTTATAAGTATAACAGACGTCCCTCAAACCAAATGCAGTTTCCTTGTCATGTTACAGTGGAGAATCTGTTATTCTTTCCCTATAAACGCGTTTACGCGAAAACTATTTTTTCTTTTACAAACAGTTTGGAGCCCGATCAGATGCCGGGTAACACGGGGTCTGATCAGGCTCCAAACTGTTTGCCACCAATATAAACATGAAATATCAGAATTGTCCAAAAGTTGTTCTTTTCTACGTTTTAGCGCTTTGCGTTTGCGTTTAAACGGGAAAGAATAACAGATTCTCCACTGTACCAAATGTCTATGGTTTGTACTTATAAGTATAACAGACGTCCCTCAAACCAAATGTAGTTTCCTTGTCATGTTAGTATATTTTGTCATACTGTATGGACAAACACTCTGAAAGTGTCTAAGACCAACTTTGTAATTATGAAATGAAATCTTGCATTACGATAATTCATTGTAACATCATATCATCAATGGGTTAACATTGATACAGTGGAGAATCTGTTATTCTTGCCCGTTTAAACGCAAACGTACGCAAACGCAAAGCGCTAAAACGTAGAAAAGAACAACTTTTGGACAATTATGATATTTCATGTTTATCTTGGTGGCAAACAGTTTGGAGCCTGATCAGACGCCGGGTTACCCGGCGTCTGATCTGGCTCCAAACTGTTTGCACTGCAAATAATAGTTTTAGCGTAAACGCGTTGATTGGGAAAGAATAACAGATTCTCCACTGTAATAGTGACAATTCATTGTAACATCATATCATCAAGGGGTTAACATTGATAACATGCTCTGGAGGAATGGTTTAACTTTTTATCTCCATTGAGACTACGCAAATTGTTTGAAATTTGATTAACAATTGTTGCAAATCAAACAAAGTATATAATAAATTGTAAAACAAAGACATCCGGCATTTTAGGAGCAGGTGGCGTAGTAATATTGGAAAGACAAACTAAGTCCTATAGAACAAGCCTAGTGAATTAAACGCTGTGTTGTTATCAACGTCAAAGAGCTAATAACAGATAGCTAGGCAATAATGTGGCCAAATAAATAGAGAGCATTATCATTTGTTTAGCCGTGCAGACTTATAAACTAGCCAATTTAGGCATAATGGCATATTTTGCGGTACAAACGTTTCCTTATGTTATGATTTCATCGTTGTAACTGTCATTTGCAAATACAGTGGAGAAAACGTTATTCTTCCCCTTTAAACGCAAACGAAACGCAAACGCAGTGCAGTAAAATGAAGAAAATAACAACTTCTTGACCATTCTGGATGTTGATTTTGTTGTCTTATTGCATCGCAAACAGTCTGGCTGGTCTTGATTTACACTGTTTAACACCAACATGCATCTAAGGCAATGTATGTAGCTGTATTTTATAATTTAAAGGTCTTTTGCAGCGTAGACCAAACTCAGATTCAGAGCCTAGGATAACAACGGTGCACCATGTTGAATGCAATGATGCTGGTTTTGTCATTGATCGGTTCATATATAAGTTTTGTTTCATTAAAATTACATTAAAAATAAAATTGAGACTATAAGTAGACAACAACATTTGAAGCAGACGACAAGTTTGCAGACGGGGTGTTAATGGTCGTGTTTGTCTTTTTTGTCGCCAATGTCACGTGGAATAGGAGTGCTACAGAGAATAAACAATCAAATAGAGAGGAATACCAGTGATTAACTATCTTGGAAAGCCCCATGTTTTGTATAAATTCACCAATACAATTCGATCTCTTAAATTTACCCTAAAGCTGCTGTAATATCATTTGTTTTAAAAAAAAAGTTGTCTGTAGTTATTTCTCAAAATTAGATTTAAAGTAAGTTTGACAAGAAACTGATCGATCTATGTGAATTTCAAACAGTTTGAATCCTGATCAGACGCCGAGTTCCTCGGCGTCTGATCTGGGACAAACTGTTTGCAAATGATAGCCACATCACCATCAGCATGTTTAAAGTTTTAATCAATGGTGTTTACCCACCTGTTATCTTAGTTTATAACTTATTCAATGAAATCTTAAGATACATGTAGAATGGATATATGCATATGTACCGTATTTTATATCCTTGTGTTCCTGACACTAATAAAATATAGAGTTATATCCAGCTTTGTGAACACTATTAAAACAGATTAATTTGTTGTTAAGGGGATGCTTGCTATTGCTTCGCCCAATAGCCTATTTCTCGTTTTGAAGACAGTTTAAAGCAGGTTGAAAGTAAAGCAGAATGCACCTTAAGGCACATTCTGTTTTACTTTCAGCCTGCTTTAAGCTACCATCTTTAACAATATGAACAATGCGTCTTATTGTGTATATTCATGACTATGAAGTGGTATTATTTTCTTCAGCGGGGGAACATTAAAACGTAAAAATGTTTAATTATGGGATAATTGGTAAACAAATCCATCTGTAGTAATAAACAACGAATGCTCGAAATACTTCATGAAAGAAGAAATTTTTCGACCCATCTCATAGACAATGTGATTATTCTTCCCAAATACACGCCTTGATATTAACCATCTTACAGTGGAGAAAATGTTATTCTTTCCCAATAAACGCGTTTACGCTAAAACTGTTTTTTCTATTACAAACCGTTTGGAGCCAGATCAGACGCCGGGTAACCCGGCGTCTGATCAGGCTCCAAACTGTTTGCCACCAAGATAAACATGAATTATCAGAATTGTCCAAAATTTGTACTTTTCTACGTTTTAGTGATTTGCGTTTGCGTACGTTTGCGTTTAAACGGGAAAGAATAACAGATTCTCCACTGTATGTCCATTACAAATAGTTTGGAGTCAGATCAGACACTTGGTAAACCGGCATATTACCAGACCTTAAACTGTTCTCTACTCAGATGTTAATCAATTGTCAAAGTTTCCCAAAAATATCATTTTAGCCACTTAAGTGGATTTCGTTTGCGTTTGGTTTCGTTTAAACATGAAAGAACATCTCCAATGTATCTTAGTTGAAAGACAGGGTTCCCTTCCAACCACGGCACCCCAACAACGCCTCCCTCCTTACAGCGACCTTTTAGACTTTTATGTCCAACCTTCTCATGGCTGCACTACTGTCTGCTTAAATTTGTCGTCTGCTGTTTTTCTCAAAGTTACATATAAATGGACTTTTTGGTATAATATAATATAATGACAAGTGACAAACAGTTTGAATCCAAATCAGACGCCGCGTTACGCGACGTCTGATCTGGATTCAAGCTGTTTGCATATGTAAGCCACGTCATAATTTCTCTCCCTATAATGACTCCCTCCGAACAACGCACACAATATGTGTCTCCCATTGGGTGTCGTTGAAGAGAGGGAATGCTGTAGTGAAATAGTGTAAATCCTATCATACATGTATCCCACCAACAGACATGCTTTCTGCACGTAAAGTAGAATATTTCTGCTTTACTCGTTTCCAGTTTAAAGCTACATGTACTACTATAGTTTTTATCACAATCTTTGCATCTTGTTTGGAGGGAACGTATTGGCATTTTTCAGTGAGCTGTATCTTTAAACATAATTAGTCCCAAGATCTTAATCAGAGCAAAACCTAGCCAACTTTCTTCAAACAAACTATTTATTGGCACATTTCAACACTGATCTTTCAATTGACAGGTTGATCATCAGACGCTTGAATTAGTCCACCATCTGTTCAGTTGTGTAGTGCGAAATCTTCTTCTAATGCCCTTTCAAGGGTTGCAAATATCACCCAATGACAGCAAATTATACACCTTATAAATCCTCTTTAACTCATTATCCCCTGAAACTTCAAATGGAAAATTCCAGTTTGCAATGAAGGCTGGTCCATTTAGAGTATTAAGGGTTTTTTTTTGTCATAAATTACAGAATGACAAACAGTGAAGTCCCTGATCATAGGGCTCCTGCAGGAGCCCTCTGATCTCGGACTCCACTGTTTGCATAGGACAAGTGTACTCTTCGCAGGTTCACATTGGTAACGGACGCATATATGCATCACCAGGGCTCAATGAGTTAACCAATTCATGCCTGGACACTGTAATTATCTCTCCCCATGTACATGCTGGAATATTCAATTGTAGACATACAGTAAAACCTCACTATTACGACCACTAAATGAAGGCTAATTGATTGTTTAATAGACAGGTGACAGCTTAATGCAAGATGACAGTGAAGCAGAAAGCTCCTGTAGGAGCTTTCTGTTTCACTGTCACCTTGCTTTAAGCGGTCACCTATCGTAAACACCCTAGTAATTTACATAATTTAGTGGTCGTAATAGGGAGGTTTTACTGTACATTGCTTATCTCAATACATTGCACGGTGTACATGTATCTATACAGCAGGTATTTCCATATGAAATAGCAAACAGTGTAGACACTGATGACCTAATGAGATGTCGCGTACCATCGTGTCTTATCAGACTGTACACTGTTTAACACTTTCCCTCATAGAAGCGACTTTTAGCGTATTTAATTTATTCCTCCGCTGAAGAAAATAGTTCCAGTTTATACCCTCATGAACAATTACCATAAAAATACAGTGAAGCTCACTTATAACGAAATTGGATATAACGAAATACTGGATATAACGAAACAAACTTTATTCCCCCTCTCTTATTAAAGTACAGTAAAATGGACCTGATATAACGAAATTTGGATATAACGAAATAATTTAGACGGTCCCGACTACTTCGTTATAACTGAGCTTCACTGTATTTTTATATAACCTAGAAGATGGTAGTTTAAAGTAGGCTGAAAGTAAAGCAGAATGTGCATTAAGGCACATTCTGCTTTACTTTCAACCTGCTTTAAGTGAGTACCTGTATTTAATGTTATAAACGGGTTATTGGGTAAAGGGTTAAAAAAAAGTTCTACTTTTTGTAGACAATAGGCATAAATTGAACGGTAAATACAAGGAAAACAAGAAACGACAGATTAACCACAAGACAACATACATGTACTGGTAATAGAAACTTGGGTCTTAACAATGTACGATAACAGCATTAGCCATGGAAACCAACTACGTATTGTCATCTAATGTTTTGCTACAATAATTTATATGGGTATATTAGACCAATTGGTTTCATAAGAAGCCAGTGTATATACTGGGAAATGTTTCCTACGAAAACAAAGTTTCCGTCGTAGAAATAAAATCTATTATAATACCTATATAAATCATCGCAGCAAAACATTTGATAATAATAGGTACATAGTTGGCTCACCTGTGATTAAGACTAATATAAAAGTTTAAAGTTATCTAGTTTACACCAGTTACAAAATCGTACATCAGTGTTGATGCTGGTCATCACAGCACACACAAATATATTGGATGCCTCGTAATGCAGCGTATATGGTCAGAATTTAGGAGAACAGCCGTGTGCTTATAGAAAACCAAAGTATCGGGAGGGCAGTCAATTTTAGACGACCCAGAAGAAGACATTTGACTCGCATAGAAGAAACAGATATGGACCCACTGAGTGACAAACAGACAGACAGACAGAAGAGCGGACGGACGGACAACCAGACGGCAGAAATATGATCCCTATGTGCCACCTTTGCTTACAGCAGGTGTCACAATAAAGTATGTATGCTCTAATATGTAGAGACGAATTAAATGTTACGTTGGAGTGCCCGAAAAAGTAAAAAGAGAAAAAAGATGGCACCGATAAATCAAGACCACAAAGCATGTATAATTGAGCGTGTGTGGAAAGGTAATTCGACCCAGGGGTCAGTCGAGTATTGGCAATAAATAAATATAATTAAAGGATTCTTCAACAACAAAAATTGCGTCTCCTTGTTCGATTAAATTTTGCGTGAAGTCCAAACAACGGGTCCGTCACAATAGCGGCCCGAATATTATGACATTTTAATATCGGCATCGTCTATCGCTAGCGCAAATTATAAAGATTTTATCGTGAAAGTGTTGGACATTTTATACGAGCTTTCTGCAGGTTTGTCCGCAACAACTGGGCGGATAGAATATTTAATCTGTCAAAATTTTCTGAAATTTAAGCCAATTTTAGTTTTTATCAATTTTTTAATCGCAGAACCTGTCTGACGACTTTTGAAGACAGCGAACCCTGTGTCTAACATCCGTCCAATGAGTACTCCATTAAGATATATGTACGTGACTGCTTAATGCAGGACAGAAGTAATGCAGAAAGTTCATTTGGAACTTTCTGCATTACTTTTGTACTGCGTTAAGCAGCCCTATTTATTTAATGATAGGATACGAAACTCATAACAGTCGTTTTCTACATGATTGATTGTATCTGATCATGAGCGAGCCTCATTATGCATGGATAATTCAAATTAGCAGGTATTAAACTTAACACTCTTGATTCGAGCGCTCTTTATTATCTCTTTGTTCGTTCATGTTACTTTTGGGAACAAAGTGGGGGTAGTTGATTCCAACACAGGTGAATATGGGATTAAAATAGTGTACTTGTCAATCAGACACTATAAACAGTCAAGACTAATAATAATAATAATCTTTATTTCCTCCAGATAAGGAGAGCATAGATCATAGAATACAAACAGTGCAAACGTGTATATACATATAAAGTGACAAAACATGGACGACATAAGAAAATCAACAACAACAACAAACAAACAGACAGACAGACAAAAACAAACAAGAAGAGCAGCATAAGAAGTCATTATGAGGTGAAGTATAGTTGCCTGCATTTGACCCCCATGAAGAGACAAATACACACAATTATACTTCCACCTATTCATTCATGTCGAAATAATATATACAGTCAATCTGACAGGTGAGTCTATCACAATAATATATATATATATATATCCTTATTTCCTCCATATTGAAGATTACAAACCATAGATAAGTATATACAGCATGTGACAAACAACAATCAATACAATATACATGAAAAGAAATGAAGTATGTGTCAATCTAGTAGTAGAAAGGAAAGCATACTTATGCAAACATGATAACCATGTTTAAATGCATCAACTATACTTCATTACGTGATAAAGTTTCATATGTTGAGTTCAGTTTAATAAAACTACCTTAGCGCCAACGGTATTAATTTAGTGGGGTTGTAGAATATTCACTTTAAATTACAAACCAAGTACGAAGAAAATATGAAACTGACTCCAGCATAGAAACACATGAATGAGCAAGACAATTGCATTCGTAAATACTAATTGTTACATATGACGCGTCATACATTTGTTTCATGATGGTCATTATGCAACTTGGACATAGTTCGACCAATCTTTTCACTGGTGACTCAATATTATGCCCATCTCTCATTACAGTGGAGAAAACGTTATTCTTTCCCCATAAACGCGGTCACGCTAAAACTATTATTTCAGGCTCCAAATTGTTTGCCACTCGGATAAAAATGAATAGTCAAATTTGTCAAAAAGTTGTTATTTGTACATTTTATTGCAATGCGTTGCGTCAGCGTTTAAACGGGAAAGAACAACATTCTCTTCACTGTATAAGCGTTATAACAAAATGTTATAACATTATTAAAGAACAATTCTCTTAATACATCATTAAACTCAAACTACTGAGCCCACTAGCGAAACGAAACCTAGAGAACATATTCGAGTCTATATGATAATAACAATTCTTACAACACATCACTGAACAGAAACTCAGACGACAACGCCCTCTAGCAAAACAAAACGAAACCTAGAGAACATATCAGAGTATTGACTGTAGCAATGTAACATTGTTCATTACGACATTTTAATAAAGATTCTGCTGTTGTTATAGATTATGATTATAAAAGATGATGACAAAAGAGTTGAAAAGGAGTTTTGATCCTAGTAAGACGTCATATATAGTCTATACAAGAGTAAAACAATATGACAATATCTATTATTATAGATAATAGTATATATATATATACACAAACATACACATATATATATACACACATATACATATATATATACATACACACATACACATACATACATATACATATATATATGTGTATATATATATATACATATATACATACACATACATACATACATAAAAATACATACATACATACGTGCGTACATATATATATACATATATATATATAGACACACAGAATCAAGTAAATATCATAACCGCCTACTGCATCCTATGTTCCAAGGTTTTCGGTTGCCTTAGTCGCAGATAAAGTTCATTAAGTTAAAGCAAAATGACCCCACTATTTTAAGGCAAGCTGAATCGAAATTTGTGCACAAAAGAACGCGAAAACCAGAGAGCATATGGATTAATTGCAGACGCGGGGTATATGAAGTTAACGCCTGAAAAATGTCTTTACCAAACACATGATACAATTTTTTCCATAGTCTGCATCTTGCACTAAGTGTACGCTCACAGTAAAAAGCAATATGCACAGCAAACTCGTCTGTTAACTTGTTGCACCGTTTACAACGAATGATGTATGGTTTAGTAAAGAGAAGATGTGCAAATTTTACAGCGGCTTGAGATAACTGCAGATACTTACGGTTACCTTTACTCATTAACCAAAACTGACAGGGCCCAAAATCTGTCAAGGGTTGAATAATATTAAAATCATTTAGCATATTGTCGGCTCTTTGTCTCTCTGTATGTCTGTGTCTGTGTGTATGTCTGTATGTATGCCTCTCTCTGTCTCTTTGTCTCGGTCTCTCGCCTATCGACGTTTCTCCCTCCGTCTGGCTGTGTGTGTAACGGTTCGTATGTGTATGTCTGTCTGTCTCTCGTTCTCTCGCTCTGTCAACAAATGGTGAAAATAACATATTCACCTCTGTAATAAATCATTGTATTGACAAGCTTTGGTAAGATATGAAACAATAACAAACGTCACATACAACAAACCTCAGTGGTAGTTTTTATCAAAAGAATGCTTCTTTCGGTGTTTACAGTATGCAATGGTACAGTGGATAATCTGTTATTCTTTCCCGTTTAAACGCAAACGTACGCAAACGCAAAGCACTAAAACGTAGAAAAGAACAACTTTTGGACAATTCTGACAATTCTTGTTTATCTTGGTGGCAAACAGTTTGGAGCCTGATCAGACGCCGGGTGACCCGGCGTCTGATCTGGCTCCAAACTGTTTGCACTACAAATAATATAGTTAGCGTAAACGCGTTTATTGGGAAAGAATAACAGATTCTCCACTGTACTACCTAAAATAAGAAAAAGGAAAAAGAAAGCTCATTTATGCCATATGTATGTGAATCTTTAACTCTTTAACTGCTGTCGAATAAAGTCGATTTTGCAAACAGTTTGGATCCTTATTTCTAAAGTCATATCAACTTAAATATAACTCTGAAACGATCTTGTAGACAACAATACTGAAGCAGACGACAAGAAAGCGGCGAAGGGGTAAAAACATAACTATTAGTTTGGCGCCAAACAGGTTAAAGTCAGGAACAGCCTGGTATTCAAAATCAACAACACACACTGTACATTCAGACTGTTCGTAATATTTATGTATTGTGCTTTACTGCATCGCCATTCATTCCTTAAACATCATACAGTACTGAACCATATTAAATTAAAAAAAAATGCGATTCGCTTGCAATTCGATGGCAATTCGCTTGCCATTCGATGGCAATTCGCTTGTAAATATGTTCCAACGCAATCAACGCGTTAAGTTTTCCTGAATTGTGTATCTCACCAATATTCGCAAATATGCCTTCGTTAATGTTTTTCGATTCCATATTTGTCACAACTGCTCCGGAAAAATCGCATGAAACGACTCAATGACACGGTTTGCTTTTTGAAGCGCCCGATTCGATGGCGATTCGATTGCAATTCGCTTGCGATTATCAATTAAATTTAATAAGGTTCAGTACTGTAACAGGAAGCGCGTTGAAGTCTCATTCAGGTTGATTGTTGTTGTATTTCATGAAGAGAAACTCACTGATTTCTGACATTTCATTTCCTAAATATCGAACGGTATTTCTCTTCTTTTTTTTTTTTATAAATATAGCTTCGACTTAAAACGAGAAATGTCACTAATCAAAATGTCTAAAATCCTGACCAGGGGCCCGTTCCATAAGACTTCGTACGACAAAATCGATCGTAAGTGAAAACTCTAAAATACATTTAATTTCTGATTTCTCTATCTAATCATGTCTTGTGACAACTCTTTGGAATTGTCTTTTCAGAGAGATGTTACAAGACAGGATTAGATGGAGAAATAAATAATAATATAGATTTTTATAATCTGACTTACGACAACATTTGTCTTACGAAGTTTTATGAAACGGGCCCCAGGTGCGGCATACCGATGCGTCTGATCAGGCTTCAGGAGGTTTGACATTTATTTAAATGTTTTTATATGCTTACAATTCTAAATTTTATAAACAGTATAAAAACAGGCGATACCTTTTTGCAACCAGGTGAAAATGAAGCAGTGAATCTGAAGTTATAATGGCGGTCAAATGACTCGTGTTAGACTGAAAATACCCTGGCCGTGCACCATGGAAAGGGGTTACAGTGGAGAAGAAAATTAACCCATTTATACCCTGTGGATTATTCCATGTATATATATATTTGATTAGTCCAAGTTTTTATCAAAGGGATGCCTGGTCAAAATTTTCATTTTCATTTTGTTTTATATTGAAATTCCTACAAGCAAACAGTGTAGACTCTGATCAGACGCCGCATAATGCGGCGTCTGATCAGAGTATACACTTTTTGCCTATGTCCCATACATGTATATGGGGTCGTGAGCACAAATGGGTTAATAGATAAACGCATTAATGCTGAAACAAATACTTTACATTTTAAACAGTCTGGGGCAGATCAATGACCTGATAACCCGGCATCTGACCGGGCTCCAAACTGTTTGTCACTCAAATTAATATAAATCATTAGAAAATTAAAAACAAATGTTGTAATTTTCTGCATTTTACTACATTGCGTTTTCGATTCGTTTGCGTTGAAAATGGAACGACTAACGTTTCCTCCACTGTAACAGCGAAGTATTCTGAAAAGTAAAACGACGACGTCGACGACTTATTTGACAACCTGAAAGTATCTGACTCTTGCAATGTAACAATTTCAGCGTCAAGTTTTACCGCCTATCATAACTCTTTCCTCCCTGAAACTTTAAATGTACAATTCCAATTTCCATTTAAGTCTGGTCCATTTATGAGTTCTAAGGGTTGTTTTTGTCGATGTATTGCATTATAACAAACAGTGAAGACCCAGATCAGAGGGCTCCGTAAGGAGCCCTCTGATCTGGGTATTCACTATTTGCATAGGACAAGCTCACTTTTCTCATGTATACTGTTTGAAAATGACACCAATATGCGGTACTAGGGTTAAAGGGACTCGCAACCGGATGGTGTACTTGTCAAAATAAAATAAAATACTCAAACAAAAGCAAATTTGTGGCATTATATGGCTTCTGACATTAAAAAAATATGATCAGTCCAAACAAAGTCTCAAGAATTGTCACCGAATCTTAGTTTTTTTTTTAGATATTTTCCATCGTTTTTTCTATAGCGTTAGCTAACGGTATAGTTGATGTTGTTGCGTCTCTACACGGGCTCAAACATAAACCCGAGCCGAATATGTATAAATCAATCGCTACCAGTAAAGTACGTTAATTCGCTACCATATAGATAGAGAGCCCCAGTAGCCGCGTGGTTAAGGCGTTTGCCTTTGTTTTCATGTTTGTCTCCGCATGGAGGGTCACGGGTTCGAATCCCACCAGAGCTTCTTCCTTTTTTTTCTGAAATGCATTTTTTAACAGAATTTATTATCCAAAACTAAATCTTACCCATTTATATAAGCATTTGACATATTTACAAATTACTATTTTTAATGCTAAATCCGGTTGCGAGCCTCTTTAAAGGGTTAACCTTCTCTTCACCGTTTCATGACTTTTATTTCAATGTAAGAATTAAAATAGTTTGCACACGGAAATATCAATGCGAGCACAGGTACTTGACACATACATCTAGATCTAATAACACCCCCCCCCCCCCCTTTAAACTTTTTGATGCACATTTTCGTTATAATTCACGTACTGTGGCGTTCCTTGACGGAATTTGATGAAATAAAAAGTAGATATTGATAAATTAATCCTTTCCCGAGGGTACCACAAGAGAATATCGGCGATCGAGTCTATTTTAGCATCAGTTTAAGTCGATAGTAAAGACTAGGTGTCGAATTGTGCTGTGATCAGTGCGTGAGTCGGCAGTGAACAAAGCGCAAGAGTTATTTACGATTCAAGGGAGATAATCATTGACTTATTTAAGATTAACGTATACAGAATTATGTCGCTTGATCTTAAACCCCAAGAGCTGTACTCTTTAGTAATCTAAATGGAAATGTAATACAGGAAATCCTCTTTACTTCAACCACTGCATAAGATAAAACAAAATCCAAGTTGAAAAATTGGTTATAATACTTATTACTATTAGATACATGTATTAGTTATACCGGGTAACCCTTAAATTAATATATCACTCAAACTACTAAAATATAGTATGTTTGTAGCCTATAGGATATATGACAGCTTAATACATGACAAAGGCAATATATAATGCTCATATGAGCTCATATGTTGGTGACTCAGGTTGAAACTAAATTGTCCAAGTTATAAACAAATGTGTTTGTTACATTTTATTGCATTGCTTTTGAGTTTCTTTTTCACTGTTACTTACGGATATCAGGGTAAGTTTACAAAATTATTAACAAGTTAGGGACCCTATAAGCATGTAACAATATTGCAAGACATGTAACATGAAGACATGGCAGAATGGCTTTACCCATAACTCACTACAGTAGAACCTCTCTGTTACGACCACTAAAACGAAGGATAATTGATTGTATAATAGAGAGGTGGCAGCTTAAAGCAAGAGTGAAACAGAAAGCTCATAGGACCTTTCTGTTTCACTGTCACCTTGCTTTAAGCGGACACCTTTTGTAAACACCCTAATAATTAACAAAATTTAGTGGTCGTAAAAGAGAGGTTTTACTTTAATAAATATGCATTTTAATGTATTTTATTTATTCCTTTACTGAGAGAATAGTTCCTCTTTATACCATAGTGGATGTGTACCAAAAGATATAGAGGATCAACAATTTCTTTGGATTGATATGAAAAATATATCACGAGAATGGGTTGTTATCTGGTTAAAAAACGAGTCCGCTGGACGAGTTTTTTAACCAGATAACTACCCATTCGAGTGATATATTTTTTATATCTATTCCAAGGAACTGATTATTCTATTTATTATATATATTTTAATGATGTTTTTACAGGAAATCACACACAATTAATTATTTACCCGCGACATCACCAAAATTATGACGTGACGTCACAAAAAGTGATATCGTCACTAGTGATGATATCAGCAGTGACGATATCAAATTTATCTAACTGAGAAATCTCTATAAATCATCGATATGTATATAATAAACAGTTGTTATATCCTCGCAGCTGGCAGTTCATAGCAAACCGAAAGTAAAGCATAATGTGTCTTTCGGTGCATTCCGCTTCACCCTCAACCCTGTATTTAGCTTGTAACTCATTGTCAAGTACAGCAAAGCCTCTCCATTGCGATCACTGAAATCAAGGTTAATTGGTTGTTTAAAAGGCAGGCGACTGCTTTAAGCAAGGTGACAAAGAAACAGAAAACTCCTAAAGGAACTTTCTGTTTCACTGCCACCTTGTTTTAAGCAGTCACCTGCCTTAAAATCCAATAATCAACAAAATTTAGTGTCCGTAATAGAGAGGTTTTACTGTATATGTAAGGGTTTTCAAATGAACATTTCATTGAAACCTCTTGAATTCAATCTTTTCTATGAGCAAGCATTTCAACTGCAACATAATTCTTTTAAAAGTAATGCTAAATCATCATTTCCTTTGTTCTTGAGGCATGTGAGAAAATGTAATGGTTGTTGGGAAATTATAAACATTTCTCTATATCTTAAAGACTTTGACTCTATCTTCATCAAAGTATTTATATTATAAATAGTGAAATTCGTCACCTAATAAAGTGTCGTTATATATAGATTGCATGTTCTTAGTTCACAAACAATACGAAGGTAGTTAAAAAAGTTTTGATAATGGATCAATAACTTACTCAATTTGATACTATAATTGTTATGAAGGCTTTATTATTTTGAATACGTTTATGAAATTTTCTGTCAAATAAAATTAGACAATTATGCAAACACTACATAGTTTTAAATGTTATTATTATATAAAATGTCAAACATAGAGCTAATTCTAAACACGTACTGAAAATATAATAAATATAATTATCTACCGTTATGTATTAAAGTAGTTAGGAAAATCAAATACTCATTTTTTAAATTAAACCAGGCTATAATATATGCCATTGAAGAAGATTTTCATGTAATAAAATCCAAATGTAGATACATGTATACTGATCTAGAACATTTTCATGGCGTTCGTAAAAATATGTCCACTTTCGTCATAAGCAAAAATAAGAAATGTTATGTTTGAAAAAACAAAGCTTTTAGACAGTTGACCCTTTCAATTGATATCGAATTTTATTTCTCACAACTACTACTGTTTTCAGTAACGAACAACGATCGCAAATATCCTTGTCTCCAACATGTGTGAGATCAACTTGATGTCGTCACTATAACGTCACTATTTAAAAAGGCGTTTTGACGTCACCGGGATTTAAAAAACTTAAAAATAGTTGATTATGTGAGAAAAGAATCTGTCAATCGTCGATGTTTGAGACAAGTTGATCTCAAACTCGTCTAGAACAGAAAAGTGTTTAAGCTCGCCAAGGCTCGCTTAATATATAACATTTCAATTCTAGACTCGTTGAGATCAGCTTATCTTAAACATCGACTGATCATATATTTTCATTAACATTTATATACAAATGATATAATTCAAAAATCTTTTTTGAAATTGGTCTCTTTAAGAAGTTATTACGTCAAAAAATGAAAAGTGCTATGCGCCAGTTACCTTGTGTAGGTGTTATTAAGGTTCATGGTGTGACTTATCGAGTTATCTTATCTTATCGTGCCTTATATCATCGTGTAGGCGATGAATTGTTCTTTAAAATGATATGTAATACATGCATTTTGCACTGAATATATTGAAGTTATTGATCAAGTATTGACCGGTATCATTACTTTTGAACAAACCAAACCTCGTACATTCAAATCTGCGCTTTTTAATTGGTAGTTTATTGTTTATCTATAGTAATTTACATTATAAAAGAGCAATATCATTAGGCAAGACCTTAACATACTTCTCGAGAAAAAATCATGTTTATGCAGTCTATAATTAAAGAATTTACTAGAGATCTCAATGTTTTCCAATTCCCTATTTAAAACAATTTGGATTTTAATTCTATTTTACCGACATGTTTGAAACGGCAGGAAAAATAAATTTGCTGATTAATCCCATGATTGAATGAAAAATGTCGTGAACAATAGTTAAACAGCTGAACTTTATAAATATATATATATATATATGTGTACTTGTATAGAGCCTAAAGCATGTTCTATACAAGATGTTACAAATCATGTCTTCTTTTGTATTGATCAACCAAAAAATGACCACTCTGTTTTTTATATGAACAGATTATGGTAATGTAGCCTGGTGTTCTTCGAAAAGAAACACTCGCCCCGACCCGGGTTTAAACCCGGGTCGCCAGGTTCGCAGTCATGCACTCTACCACGTCACCATAAAAGCGCGCTTGTATAGCGAGGCCGTACAAGTGTTGATAAATCTACACACTGTGAAAAACTCCCCCGATACCTTTACGGGTATGAGAACGACTTGGGGTCGAACTCGGAGCATATACAGTCACAGAAACCACGTTGGGCGCCAAATGTAGCCTTTTACTATACTGCAAAGTAAATTCCTTACTTTTCATTGGTCAACGAGCCCTAGACGTGGTCCCATGTACCCTGTGAGCTGACAGGGTACTTGGGAATGCAGCTGGTTTATTGGCGGACAGGTCCCTGAGTCTTGCTTTGCAGAAAATAAGATGGCCGATAGCTCGACAGGATTGAGTGCATTCAATCGTGCATCCTCCGTTTTAAGTCCATTTCGGCTAAGAACCAATCGGTGTTTGGATATTTCAACAGTCGCATTATTTCTGGGAAAGTTTGAAGTCGAAGTCTCCTGGTATGTCCAATTTTTCTTTTGAATAACAACGTCATAAACATATGACGTCACTTGCACTCAACGTCATATGTTTTGACGCGATTTTGTTACTGTTTACTTTGAGCGCTGTGCACGACAAATTCCGAAATATTTCATTTGAACAATAAAAACTTTGAAGTATAATAAATTCGTTATACAGTTTCTTAACAGGGTACATGAGGATTTCTTTCCGGCTGGTAAAATCATGTAACCCTCGCCTAACGGCTCGGGCAACAATGATTTTCCTCAGCCGGGAAGAAATCCTCATGTACCCTGTGAAGAAACTGTATAACTATTAATGCTTCTTTATAAGAACACCCGGTTACAGTGAGCCACCTTAATTACAATACAGCACACAATTAGTCGTACACTTTTTAAGGTTCAGTATTAGTTTCAATATTTTTTACCTGAAATTGATCAATAACCTCAACATTTTTAACCTCCCCAGACCTCAAACCCATGCATATAATATAATTGGTGTTTTGTATATCACTAGGAAAATGCATCGTTCTAGATTTATAAATGACATAGCTCTTCGAACTTGATCAATTAAATAAGACTTGGTTGTATTGAAATTACCATTATATGAAAGCTGTACCCATCAAACATGAAAATGCTAACAATCTCTAACACACTACCTTCGAAAAGAGAATTTAGAATATTATGTTAAATATCGGTTTTTGTGTTTCTTTTTCAGAAGACAACCTTCGGTTTACTTTGAATACCACAGTTTGCATTAGTCAGACACAGCATTAAGAGCTGACTGTATACCTTTATCATTGTCTGCTAGTATCACAATGTTGTCTGCTCACAGTAATAAAAACAATTTGCAGGTCTCTTTAACCAGTTTACGCCCAGTGGATTCTTCCATGTTTACATATTGGATTAGTCCATTCTTTATCAAAGGGAGGCCGGGTTAAAATTTTCCCTTTTTTATATTGAAATTCCTATCAGCAAACAGTGTAGACTCTGATCAGATGCCGCATAATGCGGCGTCTGATCAGAGTCTTCACTGTTAAACTTTGCCTATGTTCCATATATAGGATCGTGGGCACAAATGGGTTAACATAATTGTCATTTTACTTTTTGGTGACATTGTCTGACAATATTTGTAGGTCATTGTATTTATCAGAAAAATAATTACACAAATCAATGAGGAACAAATCAAATAGAATAGGCGACAAATGGTCACCGTTTCTAACCCCTTTATGAACAGAACAGAACACTATGTATGAACTGTATGTCTCCTTACCCCTTTATGACTCCAGCAAGGTCATTCATCATTTGACCTAACACACGACTCCGCTTTATCATAATATTATAAATGGTTTTAAAACATTTTTATCCGTGTTGTGACTTCATATCTTACACCAAAGTGTCATCCTATTTAAAGAATAGTGGGCGAAAGCATTTCAGTTTCATAGTATTTGATAAATAAAGGTCAACAAGTAATTTCAAGGACTAAATTTGATCTACAATACTACCTTTACAGAGTTTCCTTAACCCATTTGTGCCCACGATCCCATATATGGGACATAGGCAAACAGTGTAGACTCTGATCAGACGCCGCATTATGCGGCGTCTGATCAGAGTCTACACTGTTTGCTGATAGGAATTTCAATATAAATAAAAATAAAAATGAAAGTTTTGACCAGACATCCCTTTGATTAAAAATGGACTAATCCAATATAAAACATGGAAGAATCCACTGGGCACAAATGGGTAACATGTAAACCAGCCTGCTCTTCACAAAACTCATCGTTGTCTTCAACAATGGCAAAGTGAATAATTTCCATAATAATTAAAAATTGTGATACATGTATCTCTATAGTTATCTGGATCATTAACGTTTACTCTATTTGTTTATATAGGCAAAATAATTTCAAACTAACACAGTGGAGAAAACGTTATTCTTTCCCGTTTACACGCAATCGAAACGCAAACGCATTGTACTTAAATGCAGAAAATGATAACGTTTTCACAATTCTGAATGTTGATTTTAACATGGATGGCAAACAGTTTGGAGCTGGTCTGGCTCCAAACTATTTGCAATGGAAATAAAAGTTTTAGCGTAAACGCGTTTATTGGGAAAGAATAACGCTTTCTCCACTGTATGACGTACAGAGTTATCGTTATCGTATCTTCTGCCATACGTTCAGTAAGGAAATCAAAGGCCGTCGATGGCCATCGATTGCAAGTTGGTTACCGGTCTGAAATACGGTGGGGAAAACGTTATAATTACGTTTAAACGCAAACGCACTGCAATAAAATATTGAAAATGACAACTTTTTAACTAATATGACTACCAGTTTTAATCTGAGTGGCAAACATTTTGAAGCTTGATCAGACGCCAGGTTACTGTTTGCAATGAAAATAATAGTTTAATCGTAAACGAGGTTATTTGGAAATAAACATTTTCCCTACTGTACTCTGCACGCTGCACACGGGGCACAAACTGTTAACCAGTTTCTTAGAATTTTCATAACATTCAGATTTTTTTTAATTCTGCATGTTGCTTGTATATACCCTGTTATATGCAAAAATATGAAATAAAAATAGAAGGTACCCGAACTGGATTTATTCTTAATAGGTTATTTTTGGGTACATGTATACCCCTTATTATCCGGAGACACGTGCTTTTGATAATAAAATCTCAGAATAACCCTCTTCAGCTTTGTAATTTACCTAATTTGTTGGGTTATACTTTTTTTTTCATAAAATGGAAAAAATAGGAGCAAGTAGCATCAAAAACATAAAAACAACACACTATCCTTCAAAAAAGGGAACTAAAGTTTTTTTTCTTTTACTGTTCTTACATTCAGATATTTAATATTTTGTCCACGATTATTGCTAAAACATTCATTCACTGAAATCACATATAAAAATATATATAGGAACCGGGATTAGTTTTTCAAAAATAAATTAAATGTCTACACATAGATCCAATTACATAGGGCTCTATACAAATGCTCTATAATAATCACTTAAAATGCTTAAATGGATCCAAATCCAACCAGTTCAATCGTCAACAATATATCACTATTCTAATCGTGGTCCCCAAATGCAGGTATGACCGCATAATTTAGCTTATCGAGATAGAAAAAATAAAAATACGCATACAGTGGAGAATCTGTTATTCTTTCCCGTTTAAACGCAAACGTACGCAAACGTAAAGCACTAAAACGTAGAAAAGAACAACTTTTGGACAATTCTGATAATTCTTGTTTATCTTGGTGGCAAACAGTTTGGAGCCTGATCAGACGCCGGGTTACCCGGCGTCTGATCTGGCTCCAAACTGTTTGCACTGCAAATAATAGTTTTAGCGTAAACGCGTTTATTGGGAAAGAATAACAGATTCTCCACTGTATGCGTATTTTTATTTTTTCTATCTCGATAAGCTAAATTATGCGGTCATACCTGCATTTGGGGACCACGATTGAACACAGATTCAGTGAATCGGTCATGGCTGTTCCTTATAGGGTACACATTATTCGTGTTATCTACCTCTAATATGGATTAAACATACATGCGTACTGACAAAATGTTTATTTAATGTTAGAAATTACAGCAAATATATTGTAAATATAAGAAATGAACTGATTTTTTTTCGGCGTTCAAGCGCAATGAACGACAGAAAATTATCGGCAAATTTACCATGAATCGCTAGCGCGATTCATGGTATTTGCCGATAATTTTCTGTCGTTCTTTTCGCTTGAACGCCGAAAAATTAAGTTCATTACTTAAGTGACTATATCAGTAGGCCACGGAGGCCCCTTTAAGCCTGTTTGCTACTACATGTACATATAATATAGTTGAGACAACGTTATTATTTCCTAATGAACGCGTTAATTAATGCTAAAACTGTAACATGTATATCAATTGCAATTAGTTGAGAGCAAGATCAGACGCCGGGTAACTCAAATGTTTCTCAGTTTGGTATGGGTCTAAGAGTCAAAACAAAAATAAGTTATCTGATGACCATTGCGAATAGTTTCGAACCAGATCAAACACCGCGTAACACCGCTTTTAGTGAATTAATTTAACCCATTTACCCCCAGTGGGTTCTTCCATGCTTATATATATTATATAGGATTGGTCTATTTTTTATCAAAGGGATGCGTGGTCAAAATTCATTTTGTTTTATATTGAAATTCCTATCAGCAAATAATTTAGACTCTGATCAGACGCCGCATGATGCGGCGTCTGATCAAAGTCTACACTGTTTGCATATGTCCATATATGGGATCGTGGGCACAAATGGGTTAATATTCAAAGCTGTGAAATAAATGCCTCAAATAATTGTGAAGCAACTGACGTTATCACAGTTAAAGGATGATGACACAGCGCAGTGCGGATGAAAATAAAATCCAAAAGATCCTTCAGATTACAGTGGAGAATCTGTTATTTACGACTTGTGAACTACTCTCCGGCTCTACACTGAAACAAACAAACAAACAAACAAAACACCACTCTGCTTTTAATCATGCCATTGATCTTTTAATTATTTGACTCATTTTAAAAATGATCTTACAAACTTACTATAACAATTTTATAATCTTGGTAATAATATTGGAAGAAATTCCATGTTTCCATGCATCTCAATATTGTATCATTTTTATTGTGAATGTAGTTATTTGTCTTTCTCGCTTTGTAGGTACATTTATATAATTTCATGTGAAGCGCTTTTGAACGCACAACTCCTGTGTGAAAAGAGCGCTATATAAATCGGGTATAATAATAATAATAATAATTATTCTTTCCCAATAAACGCGTTTACGCTAAAACTATTTTTTGCAATGCAAACAGTTTGGAGCCAGATCAGACGCCGGGTAACCCGGCGTCTGATCAGGCTCTAAACTGTTTGCCACCAAAATAAACAAGAATTATCAGAATTGTCCAAAAGTTGTTCTTTTCTACGTTTTAGTGCTTTGCGTTTGCGTACGTTTGCGTTTAAACGGGAAAGAATAACAGATTCTCCACTGTAACATTTGTGCCCACGAACCAATATATTGGACATAGATAAACAGTGCAGACTCTGACCAGACGCGGCATGCTGCGCCGTCTCATCAGAGTCTCACCTGTTTGCTGACAGGAATGTCCATGTAAAACAAAACGAAAACAAACTTTTGACCAGACAACTGGTGCACCCCTTATATAAAAAAGAAATGGACTAATCCAGTCGACTATTTAAGCATGGAAGAATTCATTGAACTGAAATAAAGGTAAAAATACCACCCTTTTTTCAGGGAACAGTTGTATAGACTATGGTTTTGAATTTCAATACAACGTTATACAGCGCTCCCTCTCTTCAACGACATCCAATGGGAGACAACACTTGTGTTAGTTGTTCGGAGGGAGTCGTTATAGGGAGGGGCATGTGTTTACATTTGTAAACAGCTTAAATCCAGATCAGACGGCGCGTTACGCGGCTTCTGATCTGGTTTCAAGCTGTTTGTTAATCGTCGTTAAGTTTTTTACTGTCAAAATGTCCAATATGAAATTTTGAGAAAAACAGCAGACGACAATTTTAAGCAGACGATATTACAGTAGTAAAAGCGTTGAACGTAAATTGTCCTGTTTTGGGAACTGCGACAATAGGGGTCGTTGTAAGAAGGGAGTCGTTGATGAGTGTCGTTGTAGGGAGGGAATGCTGTACGCCTATAATTAAAACCGTGTAATATTCGCTTGGAAGAGCTTCATTAGTGCCAGCTCCGATATACAATGCCACATCTTACACTTCCCATATCATATTTATAAATATTAACCGCTCTCCTGCCACATTATTGTCAGCTTTGAATTTGTCGTCTACGAGTGTTTCAAGTCAAAATTAGATAATTATGCATTTTTGAAATGAAGAAACTAAAAGACGATTGACAAACACAGTTTGGGTCCAGATTCGACGCCGCGTTACGCGGCGTCGGATCAGGATCCAAACAGTTTGAACACACTAGTCAGGTCTAAATCGACTGCTTAAAATAAATCTGACCCAGATGAAAGACAATCAGGGTGTTGTATATGCAAATATATGATGACTTAAGGTTTACTGGAAGCACCCAGGTTGAAAGTACATTTAGCCATTTTATCAAAAGGAACTTCTACTTATGGAGAAACGGGTGAACGAAATTGGAAGCAATTTATATGAAGCAATGTATTGTCTGCACATGTCTAAAACTGGGTTACATACATGCAATATGAATAAAACTCATACTCGAATTTATCACTAAATAACGCATATGTCACGTGCTTATGTGGCGGCCGTTAAAAAATCGCTTACAGCCACTAAAATAACGCTAATTAATTGTATGAAGGTAAAGCAAGGTGAAAGTAAAACAGAAACCTGCTACAAGAGCTTTCTGTTTGTTTTCACCTTGCATTAGGTACAGTGGAGAATCTGTTATTCTTTCCCAATAAACGCGTTTACGCTAAAACTATTATTTGCAGTGCAAACAGTTTGGAGCCAGATCAGACGCCGGGTAACCCGGCGTCTGATCAGGTTCCAAACTGTTTGCCACCAAGATAAACATGAACTATCAGAATTGTCCAAAAGTTGTTCTTTTCTAGTTTTAGCGCTTTACGTTTGCGTTTAAACGGGAAAGAATAACAGATTCTCCACTGTAGCCTTGCCTTACGCAGCCACCTGATTTAAACACCAACTAATTTAAGCAATTTACCGGTCGCAATTGCGTCATTGTACATTATTAGTTATACAGTTTCTTCACAGTGTACATGAGGATTTCTTCCCGGCTGAGGTAAATCATGTTGCCCGAGCCGTTAGGCGAGGGTTACATGATTTTACCAGCCGGGAAGAAATCCTCATGTACACTGTGAAGAAACCGTATAACGAATTTATTATACTGCAAAGTTTTCACTGTTCAAACGAAATATTTCGGAATTTGTCGTGTACAGCGCTCATAATAAACTATAACAAAATCGCGCCAAAGCAGATAACATCGAGCGTAAATGACGTCATGTCGTCACGTCTGATGGTTGTTATTCAAAAGAAAAATGGGCATACTCGGCATACTTCGACGTCATACTTTCCCAGAAATAATGCGACTGTTGAAAGATACAAACACCGATTGGTTCTTAGCCGAAATGGACTTAAAACGGAGGATGTACGATTAAATGCCCTCAATCATGTCGAGCAATCGGCCATCTTTTCTGCAAATCAACACTCAGGGACATGTCAGCCAATGAAAACAGCTGCCTTTCCATGTACCCTGTCAGCTCACAGGGTACATGGGATTATGTCTAGGGCTCGTTGACCAATGAAAAGTAAGGAAATTACTTTGCAGTATAATAAAAAATACCTTCCCAAGTACCTAAAGTAAGTAACCCGGCGTCTGATCAGGCGCCAAACTATTTGCCACTCAGATTAAAAAAGATAGTCAGAATTGTCAACAAGTTGCCATTTTCTCCATTTTTCTGAGATGCGTTTGCGTTTCGTTTGCGTTTAAACGGGAAAGAATAACGTATAAATACATGTCCCTCTTTCATTACTTTTTTTTAAAAGACGCCAATTTGTGAAACAAAATGCATGCGATAGCGATTTCAAAGCACTCTCCATTAAAATACTATGAAATACTAGTTTTAGCGTGAACGCGTTTATTGGGTAAGAATAATGTTTTCTCCACTGTTTGCTTACCATATTATAAACACGTATATTGCAAACAGTTTTGAGCCAGATCGGACGCCGGGAAACACTGTGTCTGATCAAGCTTCAAACTATTTACATGTACCACCCAGATTAAAGCACATATGTATATAGCAAAATATTAAAAAAATGTCATTTTCTATATTTAATTGCAAGTTGCGATTGCGTTCCGTTTGTTTCGCTTCCTCTGTAACTGCAAAATTGACAGTGGAAGACTATGTTATTGTTTCATATTTAAACGCAAACGAAACGCAAACGCGCTAGACTCTCTACTTACACGGCGTCTGATCTGGATCCAAACTGTTTGGCAATGTCTATACAAATACTGGAGGTTCCGTGTTCATAGGGATGTACAGTGGAGAAAACGTTATTATTTCCCAATAAACGCGTATATATACGCTAAAACTAGTACAGTGGAGAATCTGTTATTCTTTCCCGTTTAAACGCAAACGTACGCAAACGCAAAGCACTAAAACGTAGAAAAGAACAACTTTTGGACCATTCTGATAATTCTTGTTTATCTTGTTGGCAAACAGTTTGGAGCCTGATCAGAAGCCGGGTTAACCGGCGTCTGATCTGGCTCCAAACTGTTTGCACTGCAAATAATGGTTTTAGCGTAAACGCGTTTATTGGGAAAGAATAACAGATTCTCCACCGTATTTCCGATGCAAACAGTTTGGAGACAGACCAGACGCCGGGTTACCCTGCGTCTGATCAGGCTCCAAACTATTTGCCACTCAGATTAAAATAGATAGTCAGAATTGTCGAAAATTTGCCATTTTCTCCATTTTACTGCAATGCGTTTAGTTTCGTTTGCGTTTGAACGGGAAAGAATAACGTATTCTCTACTGCAGTCAATATTCTGTTCTCGCTGCCATGGTAATTCTACGACTCGACTTGCAGAATATCTACGCTTGAAGCCAGCTCACGACAGATGTCCACAGCATTGTGTCAGTTAGAGTCCTCCAATAGCGTATGAATGGACTTAAACAAGATCTATTACTATTGAAAGGTAAGTCAGCTGTTTTTACAGGTGTGGGCTGGTAAATAGTTGGAAGGAGTGTGTTATACCCCGTTTAAAAGAAACGAAATGCAATAGTAAGAATGTTGAAAATGACATCTCTTTGAAAATTATCTGACAAGTTATTTTGATCTGAGTAACAACAAGTTTGGAGCGTGATTCGATGCAGGGTAACCCGACGTCCGATCTGGCTCTTAACTGCTTGCATAGGACATGAGATGTTAAGCAAAGTTGCAGTGGAGAAGACGTTACAGTGGATAATCTGTTATTCTTTCCCGTTTAAACGCAAACGTACGCAAACGCAAAGCACTAAAACGTAGAAAAGAACAACTTTTTGGACAATTCTGATAATTCTTATTTATCTTGGTGGAAAACAGTTTGAAGCCTGATCAGACGCCGGGTTACCCGGCGTCTGATCTGGCTCCAAACTGTTTGCACTGCAAATAATAGTTTTAGCGGAAACGCGTTTATTGGGAAAGAATAACAGATTCTCCACTGTACATGTACTCTTTCCCGTGTAAACACAAACGAATCGCAAACGTAATGCACTAACATAAAGAAAATGACACCCTTTTGGAAAGTTCTAACTTTTTATTTCAACCTGAGTAGTAAACAGAGTGGAGCCTGATCAGACGCCGGGTACACCGGCGTCTGAAGTGGCTCCAAACTGTTTGCGATTGAAATAATAGTTAAAGACAAACCGCGTTCATTTGGAAATAATAACGTCTTTTACTCTGTAATGGGCAAGCATAACCGTTGAAGGATTCGCTTAGAACTGTATCATTAAGTATCCTCTTATTAATTGCATATTAGGGATGGTGTATTACAGTGGAGATAACGTTATTCTTTCCCGTTTAAACGCAAACGAAACGCAAACGCATAGCACTAAAACGTAGAAAAGGTTAATTTTTAGACATTTCTTACACTTCAATTTGATCTGAGTGGTAAACAGTTCGGAGCCTGATCAGTCGCCGGGTTACCCGGCGTCTGATCTGGCTCCAAACTGTTTGCAGCGGAAATAAACGTTTTCGTGTAAACGCGTTTATTGGGAAAGAATAACACATTCTCCACTGTAACTTATTCACCCCTGAAATTTGTAATGGACAATTCCAATTTCAAAATACGTCTAGGCCATTTTTGTCTTTTACGGGATTATGTGCTTTGACGTGGTTTTCTTTGAAAAAGGCCATTAGGGGGTCGAACTATTGGAAAAGAGCAGTTTATATATTAATATTAATTTAATTCTCTATCTGGAGTATTGAAAAACATTATTACGGGATAATTTTAACAACATATTTCAAAATTACAACAGTGTACATGTATACCCTGAGCTGATCAGAGGGCTCTTTAAGGGTCTATATTGTTTGCATAAGTGTAATCCTCACAGGTATAGTGTTTGTTAATGACGACTATACTCGTCGCTAGGGTTGAATGAGTTAATCAACACTTCCATCGAAACGACACTTTTAATGAGTTGCTTCAGCGAATAGGTTTGAAATAGATGAGACGGTTGTATTCAGAAACAAGTTCTTATGATACAGTGGAGAATCTGTTATTCTTTCCCGTTTAAACGCAAACGTACGTAGCGTAAACGCGTTTATTGGGAAAGAATAACAGATTCTCCACTGTACTACTGTACTTGGGGTTTCGAACTTGTTTGAAAATCAATTTAAAATAATATTAAGTTTATGAAATACTGTATGGCATGTAAATGAAGTTCGTTTTAAGTAAGGTATAGACCTCGTTTGGTCCATTAGATTCGGTTCAAGTCGCTATTATTCGAAAAATGAGGTTTGCCTTAGTTTCAGGAAGTATTATAAGTTATAACCAATGTTTACCCTAATAATATAAAAATAACGTCTACTTATTATTTGCCGTCGCCAAAATGTGTTGATATTCTATCTTTATTCGTTTTGATTTTAATACGAGTGTCAAACAGAACCTGATCAGAATCTGGGTTACTCGGCGCTTGATCAAGATCCAAAATGTTTGTAATTACAAAACAAGATGCGTCAACAGTGGAGATGACCGTATTCGTTCACAATACATGCATTTAGGCTAAAACGATTGCCCATTCAAAATATATTGGAAGATGATCAGACGCCCGGTAACCTGATGTCTAAACAGGCGCCATGGCAGGCTGTTTGCCGCGCAAATTAAAATAAATCGTAAGAAATTTCAAAATAAGTGTATTTTTCTAAATTTAATTGCATTTGGTTTGCGTTTTGTTTGCGCACAATCTTCAAAGACTAACGTCTTCTCGACTATAGCATGATACAGTGGAGAATCTGTTATTCTTTCCCAATAAACGCGTTTACGCTAAAACTATTATTTGCAGTGCAAACAGTTTGGAGCCAGATCAGACGCCGGGTAACCCGGCGTCTGATCAGGCTCCAAACTGTTTGCCACCAAGACAAACAGGAATTATCAGAATTGTCCAAAAATTGTACTTTTCTACGTTTTAGTGCTTTGCGTTTGCGTACGTTTGCGTTTAAACGGGAAAGAATAACAGATTCTCCACTGTATATCTCAACCTGTATGTGACCTTGACCCTTATCATTCTACATGTATTTAACCTTTTCACTGCAATTCTGACATAAACTATAGTCTAACACAGTCAGTTTACAGTTTAAAAATATTTTATTTTCCATATGTACATGAAAAAGGGCTGGGTCACAAGTTCTCACAACATTAGTTTTTACCCTTGCCCTACATTGAATACAAACAAAATATGAAAAATGGCGGGTCTTTAATTTAAATTGTAAATCACTGTATATACTTGTATAGAGGAGCATAGAAGAGATAACGGGATAAAAGACATAGCGATTGAAAAAAAATAAGTAAATGAGAGAGAGAGAGAGAGATATAGAGAGATTGCGAAAGAGACACAGAGGAGTGAAAATAATAGAGAACGAACCCTAACCTGCAATAGTCTTACCCTATGAAGTTAGAGTAAAGGGACATATCATCTGATATGTGAGCTGGAATTAATTTGGTAAATAGGGAGAGGTTAAACTCCTGTGTTTCATAACATGTTTATATGTGATCATTTGGTATATAATTCAAAACTTTTTTACACAGTCAATACCATAGCACATTGCTACAGTGGAGAAAACGTTATTCTTTCCCGTTTAAACGCAAACGTACGCAAACGCAAAGCACTAAAACGTAGAAAAGTGCAACTTTTGGACAATTCTGACTTTTCATGTTTATGTTGGTGTCAAACAGTTTGGAGCCTGATCAGACGCCGGGTTACCCGGCGTCTGATCTGGCTCCAAACTGTTTGCAATAGAAATAATAGTTTTAGCGTAAACGCGTTTATTGGGAAAGAAAAACGTTTTCTCCACTGTACATGTGAATAGTATGTGCATGATCAATTGTAAGTTATTTGCACTGACGGCTATTGAGGAAAAGGTCAACTGTCTCATTCACGCAAAGTCGTGTAGTTTTGTTAATTATGTTTTGTAGTCTTAAAAAAGTATGTGCAGCACTGATCTGAGTGCGATTTCAGATGCACTCTGGCCATTGTTTGCTCTACTTTCATATTATACATTATACTGTTTTTCAGCATTTAATGGGTTATGCAAACCTGTGCGTTTCTGATTTCATTATAACGTAACAAATAGTGTGCCTGTTACATAAGATCATTGATTGGCTTTTGGATGACAAAGTCATTTTAAAGGGCCTTTAATGCATTCAACTCCAGCTACTAGAGTACTTCTCATTTACAAACAGTTTACCTGTTAAGAATATGCATGTTTTCTATAAACAGTTTAGACACTAATCAGGTTTCTTAAGAAGCCCCCAGAGATCTTTCTACATTTAGGACTATTTGGCGCGATTGTGTTTTTAGGTTGGGTATGGACGTTTCTGATTATTCGGCAGAGATTATTCTATCTGCCAAGAATTTAATGGAAGGTGGTTTGGATCCAAAAAGCTATTTTAAAACGAGTGAGATTAGCCGAACTCATCTTCATTAGAATCTGATTGTATACAAGCCATACCATGACAAAACTTGCCTTATTATATAGCAAACTGCGTAGATCAAGGCCAGTCGCTGCATCAAAGACTTGGTGGCTGGTCTTCATCTACACTGTTTGAAACCCACATGCATGAATATGTTTAAGTCAAAAGAACGGTTAAATCCATATAAGTATTTATGAAAGAGAGGAAACAAGTAGATGTAAAGGTTTTGGAATTCAGTGTTTATTTGCTTAACTAAATATAAATACTAAAACACGTGTAAATTTAAAGTATGTCGATTCATACTGGTACAGACCAAATTTAGAACAAGAGCGTGTCCCAGTTACACGAATGCCCCCGATGATACAGGGAGGGAAATCTACGAGTTAAAGAGCTGAAACTGTCGTGGAGCTCCATTTTGAGGAATTCAAGGGCCATTACTCCAAAGGGCCTAGCATAAATTGGTGCCGTTGATTATCCAAATTTGTCTCCATTTTATGTCAACAAAATTTTTCAGAAAGTTTGGTGAAGATCAGATGAAAAGCAATGTGTTTGTGAAACACAAATGCCCCCAGGCAGCGTCATGTTCTGTAATGTAATGCTTATTTGCAAAAGTAGATCAAAAGTCATGGTCGTAGGGTAAATGAAGCATTGCCATGGTTGGAGAAGCCATACAAAGTATGGAAGGTCTAGGCCTACTGGTTGAAATGTTATAGGCCTATAAAGATTTATAATAAAGAAGGTCAAAGGTCAAGGTCACAAGCGCAAAAAGGGTCTTGACACAAGAAACATATCAACAAAATATGAAAGTGGTAGGCCTACTGGTGCAAATGTTATAGCCATTTAAAGATTTCAAAAAAATAGGTCAAATGTCAAGGTCACAAGTTCAAAATATTTTCTATGGTTGGAAAGGTCTTGATACAGGGAAGACACATGCCAAGTATAAAAGGCCCAGGTGCAAAAATGCAAAAGTTATAGCTAAGGTTAAGGTTTTTGGTAAAAGTTTGATTAAATAGGTCAAAGGTCGAGGTCAAGGTCACATGGTCAAAGATGATGGTATGGTTGGAAAGGTATTGACAAAAGAAATGTACATACAAAATATGAAAGCCCTGGGTCAACTTGTGCAAATGTTATAGCCATTTAAAGATTTTTATAAAAGTTTTAGGTCAAAAGTCAAGGTCAAAGGTCACATGGTCAAACAGTTTTGCATGGATGGAAAGGTCTTGACACAAGAAATATACATACAGAATATGAAAGTATTGGGCAAACTGGTGCAAATGTAATAGCCATTTAAATATTTTTACAAAAGTAGGTCAAATGTCAAGGTCAAGGTCACAAGATCAAAAAGTTGTGTATGGTTGGAAAGGTCTTGCCATGAGGAATACACATGCCAAGTATAAAACGCCCAGGTTCAAAATTGCAAAAGTTATAGCCAAGGTTAAGGTTTTTTGTTAAAGTTTGATTAAATAGGTCAAAGGTGAAGGTAAAGGTAACATGGTCAAAGATGTTGGTATGGTTGGAAAGGTCTTGACACAAGAAATATACATACAGAATATGAAAGCCCTGGGCCAACTGGTGCAAATGTAATAGCCATTTAAAGATTTTTACAGAAGTAGGTCAAATGTCAAGGTCAATGTCACAAGTTCAAAATATTTTGTATGGTTGGAAAGGTCTTGATACAGGGAAGACACATGCCAAGTATAAAAGGCCCAGGTTTAATAATACAAAAGTTATAGCCAAGGTTAAGGTTTTTGGTTAAAGTTTGATTTAATAGGTCAAAGGTCATGGTCACATGGTCAAAGACGTTGGTATGGTTGGAAAGGTCTTGACAAAACAAATAAACATACAAAATATGAAAGCCCTAAGCCAACTGGTGCAAATGTTATAGCCATTTAAAGACTTTTACAAAAGTAGGTCAAATGTCAAGGTCAAGGTCACAAGTTCAAAATACTTTGTATGGTTGGAAAGGTCTTGATACAGGGAAGACACATGCCAAGTATAAAAGGCCCAGGTACAAAAATGCAAGAGTTATAGCCAAGGTTAAGGTTTTTGGCACAGACAGACGGACAAACCAACAGACATGACAAAAACTATATGCCCCCGAATCGTAGATTCTAGGGGCATAAAAATACGACTATTGAATAAGATATGTTTATACTTCATTATGTAAGTGTTTTAGGTCAGGTCAGGGTAACTCTGCTATAGTATGACAGTACACTATACCATCTGCGTCTGTTACCGCTGCCTTGCGGGTACCTCTTGGGTGGGGAAAGGCTACGGGAGTAAACCCAGACAGAAAATCCTGCAGCCGCATACTGCAGTAAGGGCGTTGTCACAGAGCACTGCTTTTGGCCCTGGTCATATGCTGCGACCTGCTATTTACTGTCCAGTCGTCTGTGTCTCTTTGAGTACAGCTGTCTTACCTCGGTTTGCCCTGTACTTGTGGTTGCATGTAGAGAGAGTTGTCGAGGCTCTGTGCAAACAACAGCAACTTAATGATGCGCATGGCACCTAGCGCCAATACCCATAATGACAGACACAATTACACTACGGCCCTCAGTCCCCAGCAGCTCTAGACCCCCTGCTCAAGGTAGCGGGCAGTCAGGGAATAGAGCAGAGGTTGCTAACAATCTCTGGGTTCCGACAGGCTACCAGAAAGGAAAACAGACCGCAAAGCCCTTAACAATTGCTTCATGGAACGGGCGAACTCTCTTGGATCGCAAAGATGCCAACCGTCCTGAAAGGAGGACTGCTTTGGTCACACATGAGCTCAGCAGATACGCAGTAGACATTGCTGCTCTCAGCGAAACTAGAATTTTGGACCAAGGTCAATTGAGTGAGGTTGGATCAGGTTATACAATATTCTGGTCAGGGCGTAAAACGGAAAGGAAAGCAGGTGTTGGCTTTGCTGTTAGGACATCCCTTATTCATCAACTTGAATCGCAACCAAAGGGCATCAATGATAGAATCATGACCATGAGACTTCTATTGAAAGACAACGTTTACGCCACTTTGATACGTGTCTATGCGCCCACCATGACAAACCCTGATGAAAACAAAGAAGTGTTCTACCAACAGCTTGATGAAGTTGTGCGCAACATACCTGCAGCTGACAAATTGATCATCCTGGGTGATCTTAACGCAAGAATTGGTTCAAATAATACTGCTTGGAATGGCATTATTGGTCAACATGGAATTGGGCAAGAGAACTCCAATGGCAAACTTTTGTTATCATTATGCTCCCAGCACAATCTCTCCATCACAAATGCTTATTTCAAACTAAATGACGCATACAAAACCACCTGGATGCATCCAAGATCTAAGCATTGGCACCAGTTAGATTTCATCATATACAGACAGCGTGATCTTAAAGACCACCACATCACGAGGGCAATGAGAGGTGCTGAATGCTCTACATATCATCTTCTTTTAAGATCGAAAGTGCGGCCCTAGGGAAAGAAACCACCCATGAAACTAGATGTCAAGAAAACACAAATTCCGGACGTCGTAGAAGCCTTACAAAATGAACTCTCTATGCGCCTTGAATCGGTATGCTTCAATGAAGGAGAGACGGAAGAAAACTGGATCAGGTTCAAGAATGAAGTAGATGCCGCTGCCAAAGAGACTATAGATGTCCTGAAAAAGCATCACCAAGACTGGTTCGATGACAATGACTCCGAGATCCATAGTTTACTTGCCGAGAAGTACTCTGCTCACAAGGCTTGGCTTTCTGATAAAGACTCTGATGTAAAGCGTGACATATTTTATCAACTCCGGAGAAACATTCAGAAGCAGCTGCGTTGTATGAAGGATGAATGGTGGAAAAGAAAAGCAGAGGAGATCCAGGGTTATGCTGACTCTAAAAACGCCAAACTCTTCTACTCAAGCCTAAAGGGGGTTTATGGACCATCTCAAAGAAGTGCAGCACCTAAAAGGCCTTCATCAATTGACCCAAGTGTTATAGAAGAGATCCCTGACAGACCCATGCGCCTTGAATTGGATGATCGACCAACAGAAAACGAAATAAAGAAAGCTATTGCAGAGCTTCAGAGTGGTAAAGCAGCAGGTCCTGATGGTATTCCGCCTGAGGTTTTTAAGGCATGTGGCCAGCTGCTGATACAGAAGTTTACCGAGTTTTTGTGCATGTGTTGGGAATATGGATGCTTAGCACAAGACTTGAAAGATGCACGAATAGTCCACCTGTACAGGGAAAAGGGTGACAAATCTAGCTGTGACAACTACCGGCGGATCTCTCTTTTGAGCATAGCAGGCAAAATCCTTTGCAAAGTGATCCTTATCAGGTTGAATAGCCATCTTCTGGACGAGACGGTACCTAAAAGTCAATGTGGTTTTCGTAAGAACAGAGGGACGGTCGACATGATTTTCTGTGCTAGACAGATCCAAGAGAATAACAAAAAACAGAACACGGATCTTTACATTCTCTTTGTCGACCTCACAAAGGCGTTCGACACAGTGCCACGTTTAGGATATTCTGCCCCGTATCGGTATCCCTCCTAAGATGGTTAAAATCATCCGCTGCTTCCACGATGGCATGAGTGCAGGATTAGTCAATGGGAATGATGAAGATGAGTTCCCTGTCACTAATGGAGTGAAGCAAGACTGTGACCTAGCACCAACTCTCTTCAGCTTTCTTTTCAGCATGATGCTGCTTTCTGCTTTTAATGAAACAGACACAGGGGACATTGTCAAACATTTTAGATGCCGTGCAACGCGGTGTCTGATCAGGATCTGCACTGTTTGCTAATGAATATGGAATGTTCTGTTGTATGAAAAAATTGTAGTGTCCTAATATCATCATTAAATATCTATAATTAAATTTTCCAACAAGATTTTATTGCAATACCCAAGCATGAATTGATTGATGAATAAACTACATGTATTTAATCTTAATTCATTGAAGCCATTTTTATGCATTTTACTACATGCTTACGCTGTTAATAGTTTCATCAACACCTGTGACCCAAGTCTGTCCCCAGAGACCTACCTACCGTATAGCTGTTCTGATACTTAATTGGTCATAGGGGGTATGTCATTTGTTTATTTGACGGAGAGTATCTCCTCTGTCAAGAGCTATAAAGGCGACAGGTCGTTGGTTTTGGTCTCATGCGCTGCTCCGCCGAAATCATATTCCAGAAATCACCCTTATCATAAGATCGACCCATTAATCATCGGCGCTACATGTATATGACCTACTAGTGTTCACTGTCGCAGTGCCGTAATATCCTATTCACTCACCGATATATACCTTTTGACATCCTCAGAACTGTTGACTGATTGTCTCCAAATGGGTGAATTTTCGCAAGTCTCCGGTAGATCTGTGAAAATTGGAATAGTATAGGCTGAGAAGAATGGTAAGTCATCTCCGAGGATGACCACAAGTGTGGACGAAATCGTTAAAAGGGTAAAGTATGTAGTGTTGTAATAAGTAAAACATTATTTTTTGTTTAATATACATGTACCAACACGATGAACTTTTCCAGCGATACATTGACGCCCTTGTTAATAAATAGAGGTTACTCTTTAGGTGACCATGACCTGAATTCTAGAGTACGTCATATCGACAGTCTAAGTCTATCTATAGGATAGATCAAGAGGGTTTGGAAGATAGGTTTTTAAGTAGGGTGTATCCAAGTCAAGGCAATTTGTGAGCTGCAGTGTTTAGTGTTCATGTACAAATCTGTGTTACAAAAATACTCAAGCGGAGATAAATACAACTTCTATACATAATACTGCTGGGAAGTCGTCATTCTGGTCAGGGTATACAGTGAACCCCCTCTAAACCGGACATGTGTGGGGACAACAAAACCTTCCGGTTTAGAGGGGTTTCCAGTTTAGAGGGGTTTTAACCCATTACCAAACAGCTTGTTTCTAGTATGGAAGATAGCTGACGACTTAAAGCAGATTGAAAGTAAAGCAGAATGCGCTTTAAGGCCCATTCTGCTTTACTTTCAATCTGCTTTAAGCTATGATCTGCTAGAATCTATTAACAATTTTCTTCAGTATAGGAATAAATCAAAGAGGTAAAAGGGCGTTTTTATAGTGTAATGTGTAAAATTAAAAAATGTTGGAAACGGGACCAAAGCTTTTGTCCGGTTTAGAGAAAATTCCGGTATTTAGAGGTTCCGGTTTGGAGGGGTTCCACTGTACACTGTTTGTATAAGGCAATTGTACTCCTCAAGGGTATAGTGTTTGTTAATGACGCGTATGCTCATCGCTAGAGTTAAGTTGGTGAATGCAACGTGACTGGTGAAATAACGAAATGATTGCCAAACAGTGTGGATACTGATCAAGACACAAAACTGTTTGCAAAGTCGATTTAAATTGCATATGTCGATGAAACCGGTCACTCTTAAAGTACAATAATACAGTGGAGAACGGGTTATTCTGTCCCGTCTAAACGCAAACAAAACGCAAACGTGTTGGAATAAAAATCGAGATAATGGCAATATTCTTATCTCTAGGGTAGCAAACAGTTTGGTGCCTGATCAGACACCGGGTTAACTGGCGTTTGATCTGAATCCAAATTGTTTGCAATGGTAAAAAAAAAATATTGGAAAATAATTATGCTTTCTCCACTGTAATATCTGCACAAAACTTGTTTGTATTTATTTCAAAATTTATATTCGTTTGACATTTTGAATTAATTTCAAAGTTTATATTCGTTTAACATTTCAACTGAATACATATTGACTAGCACGAGTGTCAGCATCTGCTCTGAATACATACATTTTCAATTAGTATTTGTAATAAATACTGATGTTGCGATTTACAATGAAAATGGTTATTAATCTCTTCATATACTAACGTTGAGTACATGTACCATAGTAATTTACAAACAGTTTGGATCCTAATCGGACCTTCATTACGAGTACGAAATTATTCAATAAACTGAGAAATAACATTTAGCAATAATTTCTTAAAGTGGACGACGGCATGGTAAATGAGAGGATGAAAGTGTTATCATTTACAGATATACGTATATATACAGTGAAACCCCTCTAAACCGGAACCTCTAAATACCAGAATTATCTCTAAACCGGACAAAAACGTTGGTCCCGTTTCAAACCCTTTTTCATTTTAACCCCTTACACCATAAATGCGCCTTTTTGCGACCTTGATTTATTCATACACTGAATATGTATCATCAGAAATAATTTCTATATTCTAGCAGGTGATAGCTTAAAGCAGGTTGAAAGTAAAGCAGAATGCGCCTTAAGGCGCATTCTGCTTTATTTTCAACCTGCTTTAAGTGATCAGCTATCTTCCATACTAGGAACAAGCTATGGGTTAAAACCCCTCTAAACCGGAAACCCCTCAAGTTATTTTATCCCCACTCATGTCCGTTTTAGAGGGGTGTCACTGTAAATATATATACTTAATTAAGAAACGTTGAATGGTCTTCGAACTGGCAACGATCCTGTGGAACATTGGAAAAGACTTATTTTCCAATAAAAGCGTCTGCATTTAAACGTTCCATTCCAAACAGTTTGGAGCCAGATCCGATGCCGGATAACCCATCGTCTAATCAGGCTTTAAACTGGTTTCCACTCAGATAAAAAAAATTGCGAGACGTTTAAAAGAAATAAGAATTTTGTGCACATTAGTGCAATACGATTGCGTTTCATTTACGTTCAAACGGAGCAGAATACCGTCTTCTCTACTGTAACAATAACCTGGATATTAGTCGTATTCGAATCATCGAGTTTGTTGACAACGAAAAGTGGGCGGAGCAAATGCGCGAAAACGATTTTGGCCCGACTCGAATAGAAATTGTGGTCAACGAAAACTTTGTACTTCCGGACGACGAAAATGAGTAAAACACCCGTTAAAACAGTCATAACGCCCCCAATTTTATTTACGCATATTATGCCATGCGATCTGGATCCATTCGATTAATTGAGAGGGTCTTCTTGTTTGTTTAATCTGGTTACACAAATCACGTGGTCACGTGACTAAATCAACGCTCGATTTTAGGGTTTGACAACATTTTGTCAACGGAAAACATCAACTAGTGATTCGAATAGAACTTGTTGACAACTATTCCCAATAACGTGATAGTTGTCCTGATTCGAATACGACCATTGTGTGCTCAGAGTTAGTATGGGTTTTACGGGGAGAACCGCGTTCTCCTTACAACACTGGACTCGTGTTTTATAAACAATTTGATTCCAAATTAGAGGCCGTGTACCTTGACGAAAAAAACGACCAAACTGTTTGATTCTTGAATTTGGATTCTTCAGTTAACCCTTTACCTGATAGCCTATTTCTAGAATTGAAGAAAGGTGACTACTTAAAGCAGGTTAAAAGTAAAGCAGAATGCGCCTTAGGGCGCATTCTGCTTTACTTTCAGCCTGCTTTAAGCAATAATCAGCTAGGATTTAGAATTTTTTTCTTATGGTTCATTTTCAAGACTGTATAAATTGGAACTATTTTCTTCAGTGGATGAATAAATCAAATGTGCTAAAAGGCGCTTCTATGAGGGAAAGGGTTAAAGGCATCAGCGCTTTGTTCGAAAACAATTGCAATTGTATTGTATGAGACATTATTTAAATCATTAAAAGAAGCCAGTAGTGTTTTTAAGCCGTCTGTACGCATCAGAAATCGGTCCAATTAATTACAAAGGCGATGTGAAATTAATTAAATAGTGACACCCAGTTCTTTGAACTAATTGTGTAACTGATCGGATTGGTTATTTAGTAACTTTGGTGTAAGTTGAATCTCCTACACGCCATAGACGAGTTTGTGGTACCGCTACCATTTGCAAACTGTTTGGATACAGATGAGACGCCGAGTAACTCGGCGTCTCATCTGGATCCAAACTGTTTGACACTCAGTCGATGTTTTCTGAAATAACCTTGATAATTAAACGGTTCTGAGATATGTTGCAGATATCAAAATTGTGCAGAAGGCTATTCCCTTATTGGCTAAAGGTTAAGGACAAAGTAGAGCAGGATTGACACTTGTGCGTGTCAATTGCGTAATAATATGTAAGTCAAACTTTTAAAGCCGCATGTGCGAATTTGTGACAACAGTTGAAATCAGATTGGATCCAGATGAGATGCCTAGTACATGTAATTCGGCGTCTCATATGGGTCAAAACTGATTAGAATTATGAGCATGTTTCCTAAACGGAAAGTGATATATAGCAACTCTAGAAAATAATGCTGACGAAAACTGTTACAAACGAGACGTGACTGCCTATATGTATAATATTTAAGCCGATTAACTAATTGACTACCCTTTTATTGAACCAGAAGATATTTAAAAAGAAGTTTAAAAAACCACTGCAGTGCTCCCTCTTTAAAACAATCGAATCAAATATTATGTGTGTGTTGTTCAGAGAGAGTTGTAATAGGGAGGGATAATGTTGAGCATGAATTGACTTCGTTTGAACAGTTTGAACCCAGATCTGACAAACTATTCAATACGTTAGTTTCAGTAGAAAAAACAGCAAAGGACAATTTAAGCAGACGATATTGCAACAACCATTGTTGTTCGGAGGGAATCGTTGTTCGGAGGGCCGTTTTTTGGAGGAGAACACTGTACATGTATTACAGTGTAGAATCTGTTATTCTTTCCCGTTTAAACGCAAACGTACGCAAACGCAAAGCACTAAAACGCAGAAAAGTACAACTTTTGGATAATTCTGATATTTCATGTTTATCTTGGTGGCAAACAGTTTGGAGCCTGGTCAGACGCCGGGTTACCCGGCGTCTGATCTGGCTCCAAACTGTTTGCACTGCAAATAATAGTTTTAGCGTAAACGCGTTTATTGGGAAAGAATAACAGATTATCCACTGTATGACGTCGTTTGCTTTAACCATTGTCTTTCGGTTTTATTTATCAAATATAGGTTTTGGGAGGGTTGGTTAAAGAAAAATCGTAATGAGTGTCAAACAGTGCGGATATTGATCAGGCGGTGCGTTATATTGGCGTTTGATAAGGATACAAGCTGTTTGCAAATAATTATTGAATTTTGTGTTCATGTAAGGTAGTGAGGGATTTCTTGGACAGTCTTTAATTGAGATTTTAGGAGTTTGAAATGAGGAAAAACAACTTAGGATTCCAACAGATTCAAATAGCCCATGATATAAAGTAGCTTCCATTTCTATTATACGCTAGTTTAGTAGAGTAAGATTTATAGTGTGCATAAAAGAAGAAAAACAATCCCGAACGTCTATAAGTTAACCAATTTGTACCCACGATTCCATATATGGGACATAGGCAAACAGTGTAGACTCTGATCAGACGCCGGATGATGCGGCGTCTGATCAGAGTCTACACTGTTTCCTGATAGGAATTTCAATATAAAACAAAACGAAAATGAAAATTTTGACCAGACATCCCTTTGATAAAACATGGACTCATCCAATATATAGATATGGAAGAATCCACTGGGCGCAAATGGGTTAAATTGGACAAAGGTGTGTGAAATGCATATATCAATGTTTTCGCTTTCAAACTTGTCAGAGCAGAGCAGAGCAGATTCTTTATTAGACGTAAACTATACGGTTTCTTGTCTGTACAGAAAACATAGTACTAAGTTATTTAATCATAGGTAAGGTAGAATCGAAGACAGATAACAACTTATTCTAGAGAGCAAATTATTTGTATGACTAACCCTTTAAAATATCGTTTCAAAGTTAGATTTAAGGTAGTATAACTGACGTCATTTCAATACAAGACTTGTGTAGGACAGTTTTGATCCTGCCGAAAAACTCGAAACTTGATCTAATTTCCAAGTATTTCGAAATTCGTACCGTCTAATGATGTTTTGTTTTTCTAAACCGCATACATTCAAACTTTGAAAGGATCGTTGAGAAAACATTTTAACCCAACAATGCATATCATCCACAAGTATCAGGGTATAGATATTCATTGTTCGCTGTTTCATTTGAAATGAACTCCTGTGTAAACAAACACTTCAGTGTCTTTAGACAAACCATGTTAATATATATATTGTTTAACCCATTTGTGCCCACGATCCCATATATATGGGACATAGGCAAACAGTGTAGACTCTGATCAGACGCCGCATTATGCGGCGTCTGATCAGAGTCTACACTGTTTGCTGATAGGAATTTCAATATAAAACAAAATGAAAATGATTGTTTTACCAGGCATCCCTTTGATAAAAAATGGACTAACCCAATATATAAACATGGAAGAATCCACTGGGCGTAAATGGGTTAATGAACTCTTCAAGCAATCACTTGCGATGAGTTCATTGCTATTCTCAGGTATAACTAGGTTCAACAGACATAACAATGGCCGCCAAATGGGTCAACAACCAGCAGAGCTACCTTCAGCATTTCTTGCGCTGCAAAGATCACTTTGTCTGATTCAGTTTGATTAGCTGTTTTTCTTTCCATAAAATATTCATCTTAGGCTTAAGGATGTAGAGCGCGACTAGACTAGTCGTGTTAAGCAAACGGTTTGGAACCAGACTCGACGCCAATAAACCGACAACACTACTTGACGATTATTTTGATGTGATTTCAAAACAAATGATTGAAACACTGAATTTTAGACATGGTAGTAGACGAAATATTTTAAACAGACGATATAAAAGTACAGCGAGGGGCTTAAATGTCATCCAGGTTTGATGCCGCAGAATCATGACATTTCTTGCGAATATTAATTGCATATGTACAGTGGAGAAGACGTTATTCTTTCCCGTTGAAACGCAAACAAAACTCAAATGCATTACTCTTCAATGTATAAAATACAACTTTTTGACATTGCTCATAATTAATTATAATCTGAGCAGCAATCAGTTTAGAGCCTGGTCAGACGTCGGGTAACCCGACGTCTGATCTGGCTCCAGACTGTTCGCAATGGAAATAATAGTTTAGCGTAAGAATGAAGTCTTCTCCACTTTATGAACTGTCATTTCAGCGTGATCTATCCTTAACCTGTTGAAATATCGTCTGCTTCGAAATATTGTCTTTGGCAAAATATTCAATCATCATTATGTAATATATATATACTGCCTTAAATCTAGCTTTGAAACGATATTACAGACAATAGTCTTGAAGTATACGGCAATATGACGATGGAGAGTGTAAAAACCTCACGATAAATTTGGAAATAAAAGGGTTAAGCTGGTTAACCCATTAACCCTTAAATACGCCCTTTTACGACTTTAGTTTATTCCTCCACTGAAGGAAATAGTTACAATTTATACAGTCAAGAATATGTAGCAAAAGAAAAATTGTCTACGTTAAGATGATAGCCTAAAGTAGGCTGAAAGTAAAGCAGAATGCGCCCTATGGCGCATTCTGCTTTACTTTCAACCTGCTTTAAGTATTTTTAAAAACTAGAAACATGCTATGGGGTAAATGGTAAAGCGGGGTTGGATGGGAAAACTTTCTTCAGTGTCATGAAGAAAACGTTATTTTTCCTAATAAATGAGTTTACGCTGAAACTATTATTTTTGCATTGAGATTATCACTTCGCGTTTGCGCCATAAAATTATAGTGGTGACGTTCGACCGCTTCACTGCCACCATGACGTCAAAACCATTACAGCACATTGACTGCCACCATGTCGTCTGCTTACAAAAATATCGTCTGCTTTTATGTACAGACAGACATACAGACAGACAGACAGATATTTTACTTATGTCTCACTTCTATACATGATAAGATATACAAACATGAATAAGTAAAATGTACAGAACCACTCAAATATGAGTTATGAGAGACAGTGTAAATCTTAAGATATGACAATTAATTAGATTTATAAACTTAAAATCAAGCAACTTCACCTACGTTTATAAAATACTATAAACATTAAAACGTTCTTCATTAAACGCTAAAAGTTTTAAAATACATGTCAATTATATACATCATCACAGAATTATTGATATAACTGTTGTCGTCTATACATTAAAATATCATGGCAGGTTTTGGCAGTACATTAAACAATATCAGCATTTGACAGAATAAAATTTATTTTCTCAGAATCACTAAACGTTGTGAAAGAAGCATTGCTTTGCGATATGTTCATGTATAGGCTATTTCTAATGGCCATTTCAATAGAACATGTATTTCATCCTAAATCTCGTTTCTACAGTTAAAACAAGTTCGTTCTTCTAAACGTCAACCTTGGTATCGACCAGTTTCAATTTTCAATGTACATGTACATGTATAAAGTTTAAAAATCGATAACGCATAGCGTGGCAAGACACCTATTAGGAATTATTTTGTCTGTGGTGTCGTCGTCACACTTTCTTCTTTGGAACACGCCTAAAAAAGTATTTATATAAGAGGTACATGTACCATCATGAAACTTCATAGGCCAATATATTATAACCCATTTGTGCCCACGATCCCATATATGAGACATATGCAAACAGTGTAGACTCTGATCAGACGCCGCATAATGCGGCGTCTGATCAGTGTCTACACTGTTGCCGATATGAATTTCAATATAAAACAAAATGAAAATAAAAATGTTGACCATGCATCCCTTTGATAAGAAATGTACTAATCCAATATATAAACATAAAAGAATCCACTGGGCACAGATGTGTTAAGAAGGCGAAAGTGCGATGCACAAGAACAACAGCCCTTATCTGCATACGGAATGAGTTGTACCCTTTGATGATTTCATATTTGATTTGTATCTGGAAATTAACTCATAAAGTATAATTGGTGCAATAATAAAACTTCAGAGGTGGATAGATCTCAGATAGGAGAAGTACAAATACTCGTACAGTGCACAAACACTATAGCTCTAGCCTGCATAATGGACGAGGTATGTGATATATAGGATCCGTCATGAGTCGATGTTTAAGACTTGCTGAACTCAAAGGAGTCAAGAAATTAAATGTTATTAGGCGAGCCTTGGCGAGCTTAATAACTTTTCTATTCTAGACGAGTTTGAGATCAATTTGTCTAAAACATCGACGAGTGACAAATTATTTTTCTCACATTACCAAAGATTTAAGCTATTTTTTAAGCAGTAGACATTTTTTGGAACCCCAGTGACGTCAAAATGCCGTTATAAATAGTGACGTTTTAGTGACGTCATCAAACTGATATTACACATATTGGAGATAAGGATATTCGTCATCGTTGTTCGCTACAGAAAACAAGGGTAGTTATGTGAGAAAATTGATATTTGTCCTAGTGTAACTTAAGATGTATCAAAGGTACCATCATGATAAATATCTAATTTATAGGGTGTGACATGCACACTGGTCACAATTATGGCAACGCTACTCACGGGCAATTGCCCTCTGTTAATGTCCGTGCTTATTAAGCGTTTGAGTTGAGTCGGAAATTGTTCTCAAGCATTTGATTGGTCAGATTTGAGCCTATGCTCAAATCTGACCATTCAAATGCTTGAGAACGCAATAAGACTCAACTGCAGCGCTTTATAAGCGCTGAACCAGTTGTGTCTAGAGCCTAACTCCTATACCATAATATATCTCAATGAGAGAGCGTGTTTTGACAAAAGGTCATAACTCTAGCATGAATATCTATGTAGTTTGGACAGTTCATTGTTTTGCCTCCAACATAGGAGGCATATAGTAATCGTTCTGTCCTGCGTCTGAATGTCAGCTCTGAAATTTCTACAAGTATGAATGGAATTTAAAGTAATATAGTAGAACTCTTCACCACTTTTAGCCAATGTGTCACGCTTAAGACTCGAGTTCGCATCTCAAAGGTCAAGGTCACTGTTGTGTGTCAAATATCAAACAGGGAAACAGTTTGTAGTGTCCGGACTGAAACAGTATGTGTCGGACCCAAGTCCAAGTAGCTCAAAGGTCAAAGTCACACTTCGGTGTCAAAGGTAACAAGGGGGAACATTTGTCGCGTCTTGGCTCTAACACCATCATGCATGAATGGACTTTAAAATAACATGACACAAATATTCTTCTAGAAAATACAATGTGTTGTGCACAAGGCACATACCAATCAGATGTCAAGAAGTAAATAAGTGTAGTATCCAATTCACGTAAGTCTCGTGTATGCAGGTGATTGTTAGTTTCTTCATCTTGTTATTAATTGCCTTATGTTACTCTATACGGTAAGCATTTATAGGTGTAACACAATATATAGATCTCTTGGAGAACAAAAAAACATAGAGCCGTTGTCTAAGTAAAATAGACGACGAGAATAAGAAACACGACAAGCTGAATCAGACTACAGTGGAGAAGACGTTATACATTCCCAATAAAAGCGTTTTTGCTAAAACTATCATTTCCATTGCAAACAGTTAAGAGCCAGATCAGACGCCGGGTTACCCGGCGTCTGATCAGGCTTCAAACTGTTTGCTACTCGGATTAGAATTGATAGTAAGACTTTTAATAAAAATCTTTTTCTACATTTTAGTGCACTGCGCTGTGTTTTGTTTGCGTTTAAACGGGGAATATATTAACGTATTCTTCTCTGTGCCTAATTACCATGAAAAATGAGATTTGTACTTCTTAGCGAGTAGCATGCTTACTAGAAGAGTTCACGGGTTGATTCTTTGTATAGCCGTTCATTGGCTAGAAAACGTGGTACATTGTAGATCTCTATAAATAGCCAGAGGCTATACCCGACAACATTGACATTTGCAAACAGTTTGGCGCCTATGATCTGGACCCAAACTGTTTGACGCTCATATGAATGTTTATTTTAATATATATGAGTCGTGTCATGACAAAACATGCCGCATTGCGTTTCAAACCAAGCACTGTTTGCGTCCAAGGCACTGTATACATGTAAGTGTATATGAGTTTGGTCTACACTGCCAAATACCTAATACTATAAAATCAAAATGCATAAAATTGACCGTGTATATAGGCCTCGTCCAAGTTAATGACGAGCTGTGAGGGTATTGCTTTTTCACACGTTTTCCATCAGGTCTGATCTGGGCCCAAACTTCGATATTTTCAAAGGTAATTACAATTGAAAAGGTAACAGTATACATGTGGACCCTAGGTTAAAATACAAAAAACATTCTGGTAATTTTCATACGAAAAGGTGTTTTGTGAAATAAGTCAAGTTGAGTTGTTTTAATTTTTTTATTCCAGCAGAGAATAGCATTGTGATTAATCTAGGCATAGACTGTCAGGCAATGTATTGATACTAATATTTCTACAATCACAGGGGAGGAACTTTGTCACACAACTGGAAACGGGACGACGCTCGGTCACACCTGCACGACGATTAATATTGATGATTTTGTAAACACGCGTGGTTATTGTACTTTCATATTTGCAAATGCAGTAGCTCAGAATTATGTTCAATTGAACTTAATGGAATGTTTGCAATATTGTTTTAGAGTAAATATATGATACAAATGACAAGTTTAAAGGAATTTGGTGGTATGTTCAATAAAGAATGGCATGTAAAAGTCATCGTTTATCTTAGAAATGTCTGTTTAACGTGTCTTTGCTACAATAACTTAGCACATTTCTTTTTGAAATTAAAAAAAAAGTTTAGTTAGTTCATTCATGCTAATTACTCATAAATCAGTGAATTAACTAGTATGTGCTTTAACCAATAACGAGAAAATGATCCTCTCGTGAACAGTCAGTGAATGCTGTGTATGTAACGCACACCGTAGACGAGGGTTTTCCTTGGGTCTGATTATGACAATCAGTTTTGTTGAGGAGGAACACCGTGAACACGTTACAGGATACAGTTCTCATTAGATCTACAAGAAACTTAGTCAAAATGTTTGTCTCATTATTTTCAAGGTCAAGTTTGAATGTGGGTCATGTTCGGTCAAAAAATAGGTCATTTGGTCAAATAATTAGAAAAACCTTGTGAAAACTCTAGAGACAAGCAACAAATCTCATTGGATTTTAATGCAACATAGTCAAAAGGTATGTCTTATTGATATCTAGGTCAAGTTTGAATAAGGGTGTTGTCGGATCAAAAACTAGGCCACTAGGTCAAAACATAGAAAATCCTTGTTAACACTATAGAGGCTAAATATCTCATTAGATCTTCGTGAAACTCGCTGAACATGTTTGCAGTATTGGTTTCTAGTTCACGTTTGGATTTAGGTCATGTTTGTTTAAAAAAACTATGTCACTATGTTAAATCATAGAAAAACTTTTTGACCACTCCAAATGCTACAAATCTCATAAGATCTTGATGAAACTTTGTCAAAATGTATGATATATTAATATCAAGGGTAAATATGAATGTGAGTTACCTCCGATTAAAAATTAGGTTACTATGTCAAATCATAGAAACAAATCTTGTTAACACTCTAGAGGCAACAAATCTCATTAGATTGTCATGACACTTTCTAAAAATGTTTGCCTTGTTGATTTCTAGATCAAGCTTAAATGTTGATAATGACAGATGAAAAACTAGGTCACTAGGTCAAATCATAGAAAAACTTTGTAAACAACCTAGAGGGTACACATCTCATTAGGTCTAATTAAAACTTGGTCAAAACGTTTATATCTAGATCATACTTAAATGTGGGTTATGTCGGGTTAAAAACTAGGTCACTAGGTCAAATCATAAAAATACATTGTTAACACTCTAGAGGCTACATTTCTCATTCGATCTTGATCAAACGTGCTCACAATGATTGCCTCATGAAAATCTAGGCTGAATGTGGGTATTGTTCGGTCAAAATCTAGGCCACTATAGATTAAGTTTTACATGGTATTCCAGGTGAACGATATAGGGCTATAGTGGCCCTTGTTATTGTTATTATCTACAATCGATTTGAGCTTTCGATTGGATAAATCTTCACTTGACATTTGATCACCTCGATGTTTTTTCAAATCGCCCAAGGCAAAAGGCACATTAAAGATTGTTTCCTGAAACAGGCAAGAAACGTCGCCGCGTTTCCATTACATTGAAAATGGTGTCGTCCCGGTGTTTGTTACAGCGTCGTCCTGCAAGCGTGACATTTTACGTTTCAAACTACTGCTTATTTCCGCAATACGATTGATCGAAATTACATACAAACTCAAACTTAATTTCGCTATTTTAGCAGATCACTGTTGAAGGTCAAAGTATAAAATGCACTATAATAAGGAATGTCGCAGTCATTTTGGCATTTGTAGCTACAATGTGCCCTTTTTTAACTCCGTTACCGTTTACGCTGACATTTATCAAAACTCAATGAATATGAATGTACTTATTGCAAGTAAAAATGTGGAATAAATAAGTGCTGCAAACTATCTTAACGGTTCCTTCCACGTCCTTAAATCGTTTTCCAACTCTATTGCAATGTGTTTATTACCTAAATCGACATGCATGCGTGACTGAGCGTCGTCTCGTTTCCGACTTCTGTGTGACAGAGTTCCTCTCCTGTGACAATGTAAAAATATTTTTAGACGACAAACTGTCTCGTGTGGACTTTGCTGCCGAAAATGAAATAGGCATACAGAACGTTAAGAATATTTGGCTGAATAGATTTACGCGAGTTTTATACACACGCGAAAATAGCGAAAATTTCCTTCTCGCGAAAGAAAAAACTTATGCGGTATAATACAGCTACATCAAATGCTTTAGATGTATGTGGGTGTCAAACGGTGTAGACCAAGACCAGCCGATGCGTCTTTGACGCGGCTCGTCTTGATTTACACTGTTTGTAATGTACAGTGGAGAATCTGTTATTCTTTCCCGTTTAAACGCAAACGTACGCAAACGCACGCAAACGCAAAGCGCTAAAACGTAGAAAAGAACAACTTTTGGACAATTCTGAAAGTTCATGTTTATCGTGGTGGCAAACAGTTTGAAGCCTGATCAGACGCCGGGTTACCCGGCGTCTGATCTGACTCCAAACTGTTTGTAACGGAGAAAATAGTTTTAGCGTAAACGCGTTTATTGGGAAAGAATAACGTTTTCTCCACTGTAATAAGGCAGGTTTTCTTATGACACGGCTAATATATAAAACGAATAAATTCTTATTTTATAAGTGATAGTAGATATATATAAAGGCAGGCGATACCATGGAACTAACTATTTAGTCGAGTTACATATATTACGTTTTAATGTATTATTTGCAACAATTATCTACAGATTATTCAAGTTCATATCACTACATAAATACAAAATAACTTGTTTGAAGAAATATTTAAATAGTGTTGAATCACCTACATGATGCATTCTTTTGAGGAATTATCTACAGAGATTTCAAGGTCTGTTAAAAGTAAACTGCAGATTACATTTGTTCCAGAATAGGAAATAAATTTCGACTTGTGCAATAGGTCAATGCCAATATAGTTATATCATCTCACTGATTTGTCTATGTGATAACAAGTACATGTAGGCGTGGTTTTTATCACATCTGTACTTAACACCTAAGCCCTAATCACGGTCTGGAAATGACGTCTACAAAATGATGTGTCGTTTTAATCACTTCTTAGAGTTGACTTTTCTACATTTTGTTTCAAAAATTATTAGCAGAGAGTCAAAGCGTTTAGATCCAGATGAAGTCCCAAGTTACTCGGCGTCTCATCAGGATACAAACTTTTCGCAACAGTTATACAAGTGACAAAATCGCATGTGCCGTGCAAAATGTTAAGTAGTTATCACAGTAATTGATCAGTTCGCCTTTAGAACCGATTCTTACAGTGGAGAAGACGTTTTTCTTTCCCGTTTAAACGCAAACGAAATGCAAACGCATTGCAACAAAATGTAGAACATTACATGTTTTTTTACATTGTTCACTATTTATTTTTTATCTAAGTAGCAAACAGTTTGGAGCCTGATCAGACGCCGGGTTACCCCTGCGTCTGATCTGGCTCCAAACTGTTTGCAATGGAAAACATAGTTTAAGCGTAGACGCGTTTATTGAGAAAGGATAAAGTATTTTCAACTGTATGTCATTATCTGTCTGTTCGTTAACCCGACTACAAAGTTACATTTGTTGTGAGTGACACCAGTGCAGACTCACATGAATCTCTAACTTTGTTTCCATAGTAACGCCTTTTTACGCATATGACCGTTCTTCACGGTGATTCTTTTATACGTTTCATCCCTATTTTTCACTCCCCAATCTTGATAGGTTTCGGTGTTTGAGAAAATATATTGCCTAAAACGAATTGAAATAAAGCAGAAAGCTCATTAGATTGACCGCAGTCTGAAAGTAAAACTAAAACTCTCTGCTTTACTTTCATCTACATGTTCTGTAAATAATCACCTGTTAAAACTGTTTGCATTTCAGCTAAATATCAATACTTAGAATTAAATCATGTTTAATTAGTTATCATTATGTAGAATTCGTTGCATTGCGTTTGCGTTTCGTTTGTGTGTAATGTATTTCACGTCGCGTCTTGCCCGCGCCCTAGTGGACGCCTGGTCTTAACGGGAAAGAATAAACTCTTCTCCACTGTACATATCGAACAGACACGACAGAATAGAACCTATTTTATTTCTGACTTGTACATGCTTACATTGCTACATAAAAGCGTCTTATATTTGAGAAATTTGAAAGATTGCCGTTCATGTATATATACTGTTGTAGATCGTACCTATTATAAGCCTTCTCTCAAATGAATGCTTTATTTTTTGAAAGGCGGTGATGAGGGCTAAATTAAAGCAAAACTATTTTAGGTAGCTTTCTGTACACCTTCTATACATGTACATTTCAGCTAAATATCAATCCTTAGAATTAAATCATGTTTAATTAGTTATCATTATGTAGAATTCGTTGCATTGCGTTTGCGTTTGGTTTGTGTGTAATGTATTTCACGTCGCGTCTTGCCCGCGCCCTAGTACATGTATAGTGGATGCCTGGCTCCGAGGTTATAAAGCGTTTTATTTGAGTCTGAGTGAGTTCCCAAGCATTTGATTGGTCAGATTTGAGCCTAGGCTCAAATCTGACCAATCAAATGCTTGGGAACGAGTTTAGACTCAAGTCAAAAGCTTTATAACCTCGGAGCCTGGTCTTAACGGAAAAGAATAAACTCTTCTCCATTGTACATGCACATATCGAACAGACAAGACAGAATATAACCTATTTTATTTCTGACTTGTACATGCTTACATTGCTACATAAAACATCTTATATTTGGGTAATTTTTAGATATTGCTAAACGTTCATATATAATAATATGAGCCGTGCCTTGACATGCACCGTTGTCATCCCAGACTCCGTATCTGAGTTTGGTCCACTACCAAATACCGTACATACAGTGGAGAATCTGTTATCCTTTCCCGTTTAAACGCAAACGTACGCAAACGCAAAACACTAAAACGTAGAAAAGAACAACTTTTGGACAATTCTGATAATTCTTGTTTATCTTGGTGGCAAACAGTTTGGAGCTTGATCAGACGCCGGGTTACCCGGCGTCTGATCTGGCTCCAAACTGTTTGCACTGCAAATAATAGTTTTAGCGTAAACGCGTTTATTGGGAAAGTATAACAGATTCTCCACTGTTCCGTACATACTTCTGCTCAATACAATCCTTTAGATGATTGAGGGTGTCAAACAGAATAGATCAAGACCAGCCGATGCGGCGGCTGGTCTTGACCTATACTGTCTGCAATGCAATAAGGTAGGGTTTCTCATGAAATGGCTGATATGTTATTTCTGACTTTTCACAAAACAAAGGCGGCTTATTTTTGAGTCATTTGAAAAACTGCTAAACATTCATGTCTATGTACATCGTTCCCATTATTAAAGCTACTCGGAACGCTTCCTTTTTGTTTAAAGGGACTCGCAACTGGATGGTGTACTTGTCAAAATAAAATACAATACTCAAATAAAAGCAAATTTGTGGCATTATTTGGCTTCTGACATTAAAAAAATATGATCAGTCCAAAAAAAGTCTCAAGAATCGTCACCGAATCTTAGATTTTTAGATATTTTCAATCGTTTTTCTATAGCGTTAGCTAACGGTATAGTTGTTGTTGTTGCTTCTCTACACGGGCTCAGACATAAACACGAGACGAATTACGAAGTTGTATGCACTTTCGATCGCTACACATTGAAATACGTTAAATCGATCCGAGATAAACGGATAGTTCCGTGGTCCATTGGTCTAAGCGGTTTCCCCTATTTTGCCTTCTGTCCGCCAATGCCGGGCCCCGGGTTCGAATCCCACCAGAGACCAATATTTTTTTTATTGAAATACATTTTTTAAAACAGAATTTCTTATCCTAAACTAATTCTTTACCATTTATATAAGCGTTTGACACATATTTACAAATTACTATTTTTAATGCACCATCTGGTTGCGAGTCGCTTTAAATGCGATGGCTGCTTGAGACGAGATAAACAATAAAACAAAACACTTTTCGGGCAGCTTTCTGTATTAGCAGACATTCATCTATCGGTATCTCGTTCAAAATGCCTGTCTCTCTTTTTGTCTCTCTGTGTTTCTTTCTCTGTCTGTCTCAGTTGTATGTGCACGTCTCTGTCTCTGGCTCGATTTCTCTCTGTCTGTCTATGTTTATATATCTCCATGGTTTCCTTTTGCTTTTACAATGTATATTCCAATGTTTTGTTTGCCTATCTGTTTTTAGCTTTATCCTTGAAGTGTCAAAGATGACCTAAAAAGTCGTTGACTGACATGATGTACAGTCTATATTTTGTCAATACATGGCGTCACATGTATTTAGCTGATTGAAGAATCATGACATGAAACTGGTACATGTAAACACAGGATACAAAATAATGCACAAAGCTCCATTTACAGCTCTCTCTACAACAACATCCAACGGGAGACATATATTATGTGTGTTGTTCTAGGGAGGGAAAATGGCATACATTTGTAAACAGCTTGAAAACATGTCAAACGCCGCGTAAAGCGGCGTCTGATCTGAATTCTAGCTGTTTGACGCGCTACATTATTTTTTTGTCAAAATATGCAATATACAGTGGAAAATCTGTTATTCTTTCCCGTTTAAACGCAAACGTACGCAAACGCAAAACACTAAAACGTAGAAATGAACAACTTTTGGACAATTCTGATATTTCATGTTTATCTTGGTGGCAAACAGTTTGGAGCCTGATCAGACGCCGGGTTACCCGGCGTCCGATCTGGCTCCAAACTGTTTGCACTGCAAATAATAGTTTGGGCGTAAACGCGTTTATTGGGAAAGAATAACAGATTCTCCACTGTACGACTTTGAGAAAGACGGCAGACGAAATTTTAAAGCAGACGATATTCGAGCCGTGAACGATTCGACATAATTGTTTTTGTTTGGGGAACAGCGGCAAACGTTATTGTTAGGAGGAAATCGTTATTTATGGGATCGTTCCAGGTAGGGAGCACTGTGCATTATTTGTTATCCTGTATTAAGAAACCACCGGTATTTAAGATTGCCTGATGTTTTATATAGAATGCTCACTTAATACAGGAAATGTCCGTAAATACGAGCACTCAAACACATGTTTGTTTTAACAGTGGAGAATCTGTTATTCTTTCCCGTTTAAACGCAAACGTACGCAAACGCAAAGCACTAAAACGTAGAAAAGAACATCTGATAATTCTTGTTTATCTTGGTGGCAAACAGTTTGGAGCCTGATCAGACGCCGGGTGACCCGGCGTCTGATCTGGCTCCAAACTGTTTGCACTGCAAATAATAGTTTTAGCGTAAACGCGTTTATTGGGAAAGAATAACAGATTCTCCACTGTAGTTCCATGACAAATGGCAGCTTAAAGCAATATAAAAGTAAATTATTGAGCTCCGATAAAAGCTGTTAACTTTGTATTCCTGTTGCTTAACTCTTTCCTCCCTGAAACTTCAAATGGACAATTCTAATTTTCAACTTAGAATAGTCCATTTTTGACGTTTAGGGTTGTTTTTTACAATATATGTCAAAATGAAAAACAGTGTAGACCCTGATCAGAGGGCTCCTTAAGGAGCCCTCTGATCAGGGTCTACACTGTTTGCATAGCATAGGTGTACTCCTCACAAGTACGTTGTTTGCAAATGACGCATATATGCGTGACTAGGGTTCAAAGAGTTAAACTGACATCCGTATAAACGTCACCAGTAAGTGTTCTTTAACAGGTAAAGTAAGGGATGGATAGAGGGGTTACGGCACTATGACAAAATAAGTCATATAGCGCCAACGAATGATGAGGGATGAAGAGATGAGATGATGATGATTTCAGGAAGGTTGTTTCTGCTAATGGGATCAAAACTACCGACCTGCCTTCCTTTGAGGTCTTGGCAGGGATAGTTAATGGTAGGTTATTTTCCTTAAGTATGAAGTAGGTTACAAGTACTCTTTTTTATTCACTCATATATTCATTTCATGAAAAGCAATAATATTAAGATATATTTATTTGATTTGGGGAAAACAATATCTCAGATTAGACGTGGATTCTCTCTCACTCTTATTCCTTGACGTTGATAAGAGGAAATTAAATGACAAGATTTAATCAAATCAGGGAAGATACTAGCGAAAATTGTACCGTAAGAAGCGCTGTTAACGTGAAATTTACACCACCGAGGTCGCCATTCAATTACTTGGTTACAGCGACACCTCGATATTTCGGCAGCTCATACGAAAACTCATCTCTGGTGTTAAAGACAGGTGGCTGCATAAAATAAGATAAAAGTAATGCAGAAAGCTCCTTATTTTAAGCAGTCACCTGCTTTTAAGTACAAAATAATAGGTTTCAGATTTAGTAGGCTGAAATATTGCAATGGGGTTTAATGTTGCTGAGTAAAGAATCTTATGAGTTACCGATTGTTTTGGTTGAGGAATAATAAACTAGATTGTTATTTATGAATGATGTGATATTTTTCTGATACAGAATGAAATGAGATCGTTGAACCAAGTCTTCATTTAGTAGAATGTATTCGAATGAAATTACCTACAATAAAACTTCTCTATTACGACCACTAAAACGAGGGCTAATTGATTGTCTAAAAGAAAAGCCACAGCTTAAAGCAGTGTGACAATAAAACAGAAAGCTCCTAAAGGAGCTTTCTGTTTTAATGTCACCTTGCTTTAAGCAGTCACCTGTCTTAATGACCGAATAAGTTACATAATTTAGTAGTCGTAATAGAGAGGTTTTACTATACAGTTAAACTTGTATATAGTGACAACTGATTAGAGATTTTATAGCGCTCTTTAAATATAGATAAAGAATGAACTCAATAAGTAATACAATATAGGGCATTCATCTTATAGGAGCTACAATAGAGAATATGTTATTCTTTCCGGTGAAGACGAAACGAAACGCAAACGCAACACGATAAAATGAAGAAAATGACAACATTTTGAAAATGTTATGGTTAATTCTAATTTGAGTGGCAAATAGTTATAATAAGTCCTCAAAAACTCGTATACCCGGCCTCTGATATGTTCTAAAAACTGTTTGCAATGAACACATTATAATGTTTTACAGGGTCCGTCTAAAGACCCCAAACCTCCCCAAACCACTCCAAACCTCTCCAAACCTGCCTAAAGCACTTCAAAACAATCCAAACCACTTAAATTCCTTAATATCTAATCAAAAAGAGCTTATAAATGGCAAATTTAAGCTAAAACAATGAAAAATGTTAATTTAAAATTAAATATTCGAAATAACTCGAACAAAACTTAAGATCACTTTACACAGTTACCTCTAAATATTAACTCACTATCCTAATAGTCTGTTCCTGGTTTTGAAGACAAGTAGTCTCTTAAAGCAGGTTAAAAGTAAAGCAGAATGCGCCTTAAGGCGCATTCTGCTTTACTTCCAGCCTGCTTTAAGCTACAATCTGCTAGAATTATAAAAACTTGCTTTTAAAAGTGGTTTTGGGAGGTTTGGGGTCTTTAGACGGACCGTGTTTTACAATAATCTTTTTCAATATTCCAGATAGGGAATTACATTAATATTAATATTTCTCTTTGCTTTTATGGCTGAATGTGACGCGTGTTTTGACGTGATTTTCTTTGAAAAGGGCCCTTAGAGGTCGAATTATTAGAAAAGAGCAGTTTATATATTAATATAATGTTTTAGCATAAACGCATTTACATGTATTGCGAAAGAATAAAGTCTTCTTGTATAATGTGCTTGCATTACTTTGCCCTGCATTAACATATAAATTAACCTGTATTGCGGGCGTCTGATCTGGGTACAAACTGCTTGCAAAATGTAAGCCAAGCCATTCTTAGTACTCTAAGGGTATCAATTCCCACACCCTGTAACAACTCAATCCGAAATCCGAACAATAAACACAATCGTTGTCTCCCATATGGTCTTCTTGTAGAGAGGAAACAGTGTGGATATATATCATGAGAATTTGTTCAGAGTGTTGACGGTTTGTTTAAAACCATTTCCAAATATAAGCGCCGTTTAGCTCTTTCAGCTTATTCCTCCGCTGAAGAAAATAGTTCCAACTTAAACAGTCATGAATATGTATCATAAGGACTATTGTCTTTATTCAAGTAGGTGGTAGCTTAAAGAAGAAGGCTGAACGTAAAGCAGAATGCGCCTAAAGGCGCATTCTACTTTACTTTCAACCTGCTTTAAGTAGACACCTATTTTCAAAACTGAAAACAGGCTATGGGTAAAGGGTTAAATCTCGCGATGTCTTATCAGGCTACGAGGGTAGTTCAAAAAGTTTTGATACTGGACCAATAACTTAGTATAAGTGCAAAATGCGTATGTTATATATCATTTTAAAGAATAATTCTTTGCCAACACGGCGATAAAATGCACGATAAGATCGCATTATACGATCAGCCCCAACGTTAACCTAAATTACCCCTCCTTGAGGACACTGGACCTTTTTGTGTATTTTTGAGTTAACTTTCTGAACACAATTTGATACTATAATTATTACTACGGCTTTATTATTTTGAATAAGTTTATGAACTTTTCTGTTAAAAAGGTAGATAATTATGCAAACACTACACAGTTTTAAATGTTATTATTATATAAACACAAAAAAGAGCTAATTGTAAAGACGTACTGAAAATATAATAAAAAATGTATCTACTGTTATGTATAAAATTAATGTAGGAAATCTTAAAGTATATTTTTTATTACTACACTAGGCTATAATTGAAGCCATTGAAATTTGGTTTCATATTTTAAAGTCAAAATGTAGATTTTCAGAGCGTTCGAATAGAAATTGAACTCTTTAAGAAGTTATTACGTCAAAAATAGTGTCTGAAAAGTGCTACATGTATGTTCCAGTTTCGTCGAGTTGGGGTCATTAAGGTTCATGTTGTGTCTTATCGAGTTATGTGATCTTATCGTGCATTATACCGTCGTATAGGTGATGAATTGCTCTTTAAACTGATATATCACACATGCATTTTGCTCTTATCATATTGAAGTTATTGATCCAGTATCAAAACTATTTGAACAACCCTCGTACAAACTGTTTACATTGAGTTTAATTGTTTTTAAGTCAAACATATTTATTGTAACAGAATAGCGATTTCCCCTCTGTATGTATTGATTTAGATTGATATACATACTTAAACAATTGTAAATGTCACCAATTCTGACCTATTCGCCGAGCATACTGTAGCTGAAAAATGTTGTTCGTTGCTGCTTTAACCCATTACCCCATAGCCTGTTTTCGAGTTTTGAAGATAGGGAACCACTTAAAGCAGGTTGAAAGTAAAGCAGAATGTGCCTTCAGGCGCATTCTGCTTTACTTTCAGCCTGCTTTAAGCTAATATCTGCTAGAAAATAGAAAATATTTCTTATGATACGTATTCATGACTGTATAAATAAGAATTATTTTCTTCAGTAGAGGAATACATTTGAGGTGTAAAAAGGCGTATTTATAGGGTAATGGGTTAAACGAAACTAAACACAACAAACCCCGTGCAATAAATTTTAAAAAAAAACTGATATTGTTTTATGAACATTGAATTTATTTTTATATGAGCGGCAAACAATTTGGAGCCTGAATCTAGACGCGGTGTGTGGTTTTATATGTTTATAAATTGTTTGATATGTATATAAAATGTTTGCTATGTATATAAATTGTTTGATATGCATAAGAATTGATATCATTCTGTAATGCAAAATACCATTACAGTAAGAATTTCAACACTTAGATTTAGTTAACGATGAATACATCATTAGAAATTGCTTATACTACAACTAGTTTTATGGTTATTCATTTTATATGCAATTCTTTCATGCTCGTATTATATATCTATTGGTGTATATATGTGTCTGTGCCGGATGCCTTTATCATAATAACTTTAAATTTGAATTTGGATTGACCCGGCGTATTTTCTGGCTCCAAATTGTTTCGCAAAAGTCTTAATGTTTTTACATAAACATGTTTAAGGGAAAGGTTAACGTCTCCAGACAGAACAAATGTATTGTTTAGAGGGGTATAGTTACCCTGTCTCTGTAAAGGGAATTTGTACTGAGAATATGACCTACATTTTAACCAATCAAACTGCATTTTGCATCCCATTAAGTACGGCACTTAATCAGTATAGAGAATTGTGTTGTGTTTCGACATCTCGTGGTGTCTGCACACGGTATAGATAACTCCTCATCGTAGCAACTACTTGTAAAGACTACCATATTTGGGCGAACGTGGGAATGTTTTAGTCTTCGGCCAATCAAAATATAGGTTAATATCAAGTTAGTTAGAACATATTAAGTGAAATATTAATGGTTAAGAAGGGGGTCACTCGCCAACGCTCGTTCTGCCCCTTCTTAATCATTATGATTTCACTTAATATGTTCTAACTATAACTTCGCTCTTAGGTACCCCCTGTATATGCTTATATCCTCTATTGACGATTGAATGCTGCATTAAATAATGAATAATGAAAAATATACAATACATATTTCCCCGTTTTAACGCGAACGAAACGCAAACGCATTGCAATAAAATATATAAAATTACAACTTTTTGACATTCTGATTGCTAATATTTATTTGAGTGCAACATAATTTGGAGCCTGATCAGACAACGGGTTACCCAAAAACTTTTTCCATTTTGAAATAGTTGTTTTAGCATAAACGTGTTTATTTGGCAAGAGTAACGTATTCTCCACTGTACTAGGGAAGAGTATACAATCGAACTTCAATATCTCGAACTCGGTTAAGTCGAACATATCCGTATTTCAAAGACTTTAAAACACGGGTATTTTAACCTAAACCGAGCTTGAAATAAGGCAAATTCATGTTTCAAAATATCGGATATTTTGAGTTAAGCGAATTCGAGATATCGAAGTTCGACTGTATTTATCTAATGCGAATAGTGTATGCCCTGATGAGATGGCTCGTGGAGGAGCATTCTGACCATTGTCTGCACTGTTTGTCAATTTGCAATTTATTGTTATCAGAATGGGTTAGATCTAGTCTTAACTCTTTCAACACTATGGACTTTTTTAATTATACTGTATACATTTAAAAAACAATGTATACCCAGATAAAGGGGCTCCTCTAGGAGCCCTCTGATCAGGGTCTACACTTTTTTCTAGTTTTAATCGATATTTATTAAGCTTTCAATAATTCCAGGTAGACTGGTTCATTTTTTGGTAATTGAAAATACTGACAAGGGTCCGTAATCATAATGTAGAAATTGTTAAATGGAATCTGAATTGACAATGTAATGTCACATGGGTCAGTGCGTTAAATTTTGTTAAACGACGATGAATTTGTCACACATGTTTGTCTTGCCGTGTGAATTAGTGTTTCATAAGTAGGATCTTTATAATTTATTTATTATGTAGGTGTTGATGATTGTGTAAAACTCTATACAGAGTTGTTTAGAGCTAATATACTAGTCAAATTAGTTGTTAACAGGATCACCCTTATCATGCTGAATTGTCGTCTGCTTCAATGTAGCGTGTGCGAAAAAAAGTCAAAATCAATTTTAATGGTTTGTTACCTAAAGAAATGTTAATAATAAGCGATAAACAGTTTTGATCCAAATCAGACGCCGCGTAACGCGGCGTCTGATTTGGACCATAACGGTTTTCAAATGTTAGCCAGATTGCGATAAGCATGGTGAGGTTTAATCTGCTTTTGATGACAGTGACATTCACCATGACAGAATTTTTTTCATAGAAACCTTTATGTAAGCCAATTTTTGTTAAACCACTACTCAATAGCAGAGAAATTAGAAGACGTAAGTATAGAGGGTTGCTTAAGGCCTTTCGCTCACGGAAGTCGGTCTTGCGGGCGAGCGGATAAACGTCTTGACGACATAGACTTTTTTCGTACGTGCTTATACTAGAAAATTTATATAAAGGAATGTTGATACGATTGAGTATAATCCGTCATAGCTCAGTCAGTAAAGTGATTGAATAGCAATCCAAAGGTCATAGGTTCGAGACCCATCCGATCCAAATATTTGTTTTAAGTGTCCGATTTATTGACTTGTCAATCCATAACGCAGTAATCAAGGGAAATGTTATGTTTAGTCTTCGTTGATTAGAACAGAACAGAACAGAACAGAACATACTTTATTCAACTTGTACACAATCAGGTACCTCGTTACATAACATACAATCATACAATACAAAACAAAACATACATACATGGTCAATGTGGAAACTGTAGGTCTTCTAACAAAATTTACTTAGAAAGTACATAGAAAGCACTGTAGAATGCACTGCACTGTAGGGGGCACTGTGCATCCTGCTGGTACTTTAGCTATGTATTTTTATCTGATATATTTTTAACAACGTTATTTTAAACAAAAATTACATTCTTAGAACTAGTGATGTTTACGGTCCAATTATATGTCCACTTCCATTTACTTTTTAGTTTAATGACTTAAAAGTCAATTAAATCGGTATACATGTACACGATTTGATCGAACTATAAAGCCACACATTGAAGCTAATCAATACGCTAACCTTTTCAAGATCGATATTGCCCATTATAATTATGTTAAAACAATACAATAAACCTTGTATGCAAGTCCATGAATAAATAATAATGCATTTTATTGAAAAAAGATTTAATTCTAAGGTAGGTTCATGTAATTGTATCTAAACAACAAATATCCCACATTTTAATAAGAAAATATGTTATTACAACAAATCCTGACTGTAATATTTTCTAATTTTTTCAGACTGACTAGTTCATCAACCATATATTTGAATAAAATGAAAACAAACATATATTGAATGAGTCAGTTTTTTGTAATTCAATTTTTTAGCATTTTGCAAAATTTAAATAGCTGATAACATCTTTCTGAACACCTTTATTCAAAATGTTTTTAGCTTTTCTTGTAATGAACGTTGTGGACTACTTATTGGGCGAGATTTATAGTCATTAGCTTTATTCATTTTTGAGAAAAATAAAATCATCAAAATTCTAGGTTTTGTCAGAAAAAGAGACCTTAAAGACAAACCACACGATAAATGTTGCCTATATTTACACACATTGTTTCTTAGGCTATTATTATTCTTCATGAAAAGTTTCATAACACCTTGTATGGAAACTAAGCGCACCTGCGAAGTACCTTAATGCAGGATAGCAAATAAACAATATATTCCTGTATTTGAGTAGGACCTTTCTGTAATATTTTTTATATTTCACTAGGAAGTCAGCTGTCTTGGAAATAAACATAATAAAAGCACGATATGTCGTTTAGTACAATATTTATTGTATTGTTAATTGCCAATATGGACCCGCCGGGTTATTCAGTAAGGATTGGTATGACATGATTATTAACCTTTTACTCCCATGGATATGCCTTTGTATGCCTAATTTACCCCGTAATGAAGGAAATAGTTTCAAGTAGTTACAGTGTTTGCATATTTAGCCAAAGTTTAGGGTCCAAGGTTACAAAGCGTTTGAGTTGTGTATGAGTTTGTTATCAAGCAATTGATTGGTCAGATATGAGCCTAGGCACAAATAGGACTAACCAAATGCATAAGAATGACCACAAACTCAACTAAAAGCTTTAGAACATTGGACCCTTGGTTCGAGACCCGATTGAATCACAACTGTTTCACCATGTTGTATTTTGGACCAAACTTAAATATCCCCTATGTTTACTATTTCTTTTGCAGATTGTTAAAAATTAATAATTAGCAATCTGTGGAGTGTTCTTTAAATATGAATATGGGATGAATTCTTGTGTAGCTTGGATGTATGTAGCCGGGTTTAGATAATGGTGAAATTATTGATAGGCTTCATCGTGTGTCGTCTGATCTGGATCCAAACTGTTTTTCATTAGCAATAAATGAAACACCTTTAATGGGAAAGAATAACGTCTTCTCAACTGATACATTTAAAAGGCTCGCGAATATTTATATAACCAGATGGGTCATTCAATTTTTACCAGTACAAGCAGTAAAATCTCTCTATTTCGACCACTAAAACAATGGCTAGTTGATTATATTAGCTTAAAGCAAGGCGAAAGTCAAATAGAAAGCTCCTTCGGGAGCTTTCTGTTTTACGATCATCTTGCTTTAAGCAGTCACCTTTCATAGACACAATTTAGTGGTCGTAAAAGAGAGGTTTAACTGTACCATATTTTTCATTTCAGGTTACATGTGCCGATAGAAACTAGTGGCAACAATGCCAAAGAGATCTAACAGGTCCAGGGGAAGCAAGGGTAGTTCGAGGAGGTCTGCTAAGGTGTCGCCAATCGCCATGCCCCTTCAACCAATTAAGTGCTGCCACACTATGGAGCCCAAAGAAAAACTCTTCCTAGAGTCAGCTGAACGAGGCGATAGACATACCATGATCCGATGTCTTCAACCACCAAATCCCGTCAATGTTAACTGCACCAATATGCTCGGACGATCTGCAATTCAAATCGCCGTTGACAACGAGAACATTGAAATTGTTGAACTTCTACTACAGCAAGATGAGGTTAAGATTGGAGATGCACTCCTGTATGCTATTCGCGAAGGCGTGTATAAAATCGTTGAAATGTTAATTGATCACCCGTCTATAAGTCATGTGATGCTGGGTTCAGAGTGGGCCAAGTCTAAATGCGTTGGGGAAATTGGCGATGCGGAGGAAAGCAATGACTATTCCCCTGACATTTCGCCGTTAATTCTAGCGGCCCATTGCAACCAGTTTGAAATTCTACAGTTGCTTTTATTGCGCGGGGCCCTAATAGACAGTCCACACCAACTATCATGTTCTTGCCGGAAGTGCCAGGAGAGGGTTTACGAAGATGGTTTACGTCATTCATTACGTCGTATCAATACGTACCGAGCCTTAGCAAGCCCTGCCTGGATCTCGCTCACAAGTTCAGATCCGATCCTCACCGCATTCCGCCTTTCCCGAGAACTCAAAAGACTCGCACTACGTGAGAACGAATTCAAGGACACTTACTTGGAACTGAGTTCTCAGTGTCAAAAATACGCCTGTGATTTGTTAGACCAGTGCAGAAGCACCGAGGAAGTTATTGCAGTGCTGAACAAAGATAGTGACAGTGACTCAGATGATGATAGTGACTTAGTGACTCGTGATCCGGATAAACTGACCCTGTCTAGACTGAAACTGGCCCTGAAATACCAACAGAAGGAGGTAGGTTATTTAAGAAATAATCGATGTTAGAACACCGATTATTTAGATTCTAACATGACTAACTTAAAAAAAATCATAAGAAGTGCAAGCAAATGTTTCAGGGTTTTTTCTGAGGATGCAGTTTTCGACCGAATTACTTCTCTTGTCTGGCTGTTACATGAAACCAATATCAGAACGTCATAAATAAGAAAATAAAACCGTGACAAAATAACTTATTCTGTCACAGAACCATTTAGTATTAGTCAGATTAAATATATCTGAGACATATCAGTAACAAAACATGAAAGAAAAGACCTTTTACGTCACATGACTTTCATTGAAAACTGCGCTTTACCGTAGGGTGGGTACATAAAGAGCCTGTTTAAAGGGACTTTTTTCACCGCGTGGTAAAAACGCTAGGTATACCACGGCGAACTTGCTCTTTGTTTATATAAACGAATTCACGTGTCATGTTAGAATTAATGTTTTTCACTAGTTGTCATTATCCCTTTTTCCTACATATAGCTAATGCGGTGGCGAATATGCATTTCTTTCTCTATGAAACGAAACGAAACTAAACACATATATGTAATGTACAAAACAATAAGAAAATGGCAGTGTCTTGAAACTGTTGGCGATTGTTTCCCGGCGTATGATAAAGTTCCAAATTATTAGCATAAACGCCTTAACTGGCGAAACAAAATAACATTTTCACCCACCGTATTCGTTGCTGTCTTTGGTTTCTGCTGTCCACTCATTCCTTGTTATTATAATGAACATTTTATGTTTGATAGCATCAATGTCAAATTGGTAATTATTGCATTTATATATAGACAATGTGTAAAAGATACATTGAAAAGTACAATCATAGCAATCAATGTAGAAGAAATTCTAAGATATATTTTGAAAAGTGCAGTAACATAAGTGTAGATGAATTAGCCAAATGACTAATAGCGCAGACCCTGATCAAAGTGCTTCTGTTTGAGGTCTCTAATTAGGGTACACAATCCAAACATAGGACCCGGGTATTCTTCAATACAACCCTGTACAAATGTACACGCCACTATGGATTAATGGCTTTAAAGATCCTTATTTGGTCCAAGTAAGTATAGCATTGTATGTCCAAAACATCGAAAATATATTTATTACTGACCCAATTTGCTCTATAATAAGTTTGTGAAAATGTTGGACGAAAGGTCGCTCGATGTGTCTTGTTAAACTTCACATAAAGTATACCAAGTAATGCCCATGGAGACAAACATTATTAATTCTATCCTTCAAAGCATGTACTCTAATAAGCGTATAAACAGGAGATAAGTGAAAAACGGTACGTCATATTTGCCCTGCCAAAGGCCCTGTCACATATTGATGATATGCGATTATATGTTGTTTTTAAACAAATCTATGATTTCTAAAACTATTTTAAACCGAGAAGTTATTTGACGGCCTGTAGCGAGCAATTCAAACATCACGATGTAACAGTTTAATCTACTAATGGTTGCAGTTAAGTTGCCAGTCGATATTGTATAATAGTTTGTAAACTACAGTAAAACCTCCCTATTTCGCCCACTAAAACATAGGTTACAGTGGAGAATCTGTTATTCTTTCCCAATAAACGCGTTTACGCTAAAACTATTATTTGCATTGCAAACAGTTTGGAGCCAGATCAGACGCCGGGTAACCCGGCGTCTGATCAGGCTCCAAACTGTTTGCCACCAAGATAAACAAGAATTATCAGAACTGTCCAAAATGTGTTCTTTTCTACGTTTTAGTGTTTTGCGTTTGCGTACGCTTGCGTTTAAACGGGAAAGAATAACTGATTCTCCACTGTAGTTGATTGTTTAAAATGCAGGTGTCAGCTAAAAGCAAGGCGACAGTACAACCGAAAGCTCCGAAAGGTTTTACTTTCACTTGCTTTAACCTTTTTACTTGTTATAAACACTTAATAATGAACACAATTAAGTGGTCGTAATAGAGAGATTTTACTTAATATCTATGACACAAATAAGAAGCATGTCGCGCAATCTAAAAGTAAAAGTATGTTAATCCTTTCACTGGAATTATGACGTCATTTCCCGTCTAAAACAGGCACTAAAACATTACAGTCTTCTTCAAATGTTCGTGTATTTATTAATACAATTTGGAACGTTAAGTGTTTTTGACATTAATACTCGATAAGAGTGTCTAACAGTTCGGATCCAAATCGTTTACAAGTGTTAGTTTTGTCGGAATTGGTAGTTAAGGGGGTTACGCAATAAACATAGAGTAAGCTCTGGGATAATTTGTTATAATTATAGTTTGCAAACAATTGGAGCCAATATTGATGAGACTCTTATTAAAATCGCGAATAGATTGTTAACAGAGTATTGCTAATTTCAAATGCTCTTATATATAGGTTGTACTGATATTCATATGAACAAATGTACCATAGTACGGATGGATGAGTTTGATTTACAGCACTGTTCATGTATATAAGCCACATAGCGCCGATGAATGATGAAGGAAGAAAAAATAAGATTATAATGATTTCAGGCAGATGATTTCGGCTAATCGCATTCGTGGCGAAGCAGCCGTAGGATCATAACACACCGACACACCTACCTTTTATTTCTTATAGCAGAGGCAATCAGCTCGATCATAAACAGAAACATTCCACTGTGATAATTAAGCCCTGTAACCACGACAAGGTAGGAGGGCCGTAACAAATGTTGGTAGAACTTGTGACCCAACCCTTTTGCTCTTATAATTGTATTTTGTAAATATGATTATGAACTTGTGCTTTATGGTTCTACAAATATATGGCAATAACATATGTTTAAACTAAACAAGGTATGAGGGTATCTGGGGATTACCAGTACCTGCGGAAATTCAATGACTTTAACTCGCATTAAAGTCAAACCTACCCGTATTTCAATGTAAATAGCGTAACTAAATAATGTTTCAACTTTTTAATACAAGTACATGTATGTAAGACTGAATCCCTTCTTCACTGCCTTAAAAACTTCTGTCTTAGGCAATGGTTGTGGTTTTATGTTTCTAACTGTAACTTTGCGTATTTTGATGTAAGTAATATTTAAATGATTTTCAAACAGTTGAATCCTTATCAGAATTCAAACTATTTGGAAAAAAACCATTTAACTCGGGTTAAGGTAGTGAAGGGGTTAAGCGAAACGTAAAACTTACAAAGCAATATAAAGCCTCAGGGGCCCGTTTTACTAAACTACTTACGCAAAATTTTTGCGTAAGTCAAAATCGTTTAACTCTTATTTTTCGATCATAAACGTTTGCAAACAGCAAATAGCAAGATCAGAGGACGCGCTAAAAGCGCGTCCTCTGATCTGACTATTTGCTGTTTGTAGCAAGTGATAATAAAAAAATTAAATTAAAATCTAAACTTTTGACTTACGCAAAAAATTTGCGTAAGTAGTTTAGTAAAACGGGCTCCAGTTGTTTAGCTACGTCTGTACCTAAAAACGACATGTAGCTTCATATTTGCGCTGCCAAAGGTCCTATAAAACGACTGTTTGTGGTTGAAATGAAATTACTTTTCGCCTACATGAAAAACATTTAGGTACATGTATTTATTATTACAAAAACAAGTACATTGACTGCTCGCAGCGTTCAAGTTGGTTTGTTTAAATAAAATTGCGTGGTGTATATCTGAAACAAGTTTTGGAATTTATTATTAGAACGACAAGCTCTTTGACTGCCCACAGCGATCAATCTAAACTGGTTTAATGTATTTAATCCATAAACTATGGTTGGTTAAACGATGTGAAATGTTAACACGAATACGTTGGCGAATATTTTAAGTGGTTAGGTTGTGGCTGATATATTCCAACATAACATACTATGTAAGATAAATGTTTTAACAAAAGACTATTATAAAGAAATGCTGTAACAAGTTTACTTCTATCTACTTTCAAACCTCGCAACCTTCCATCATTTGACATTCAAATGTTATAGTATTGGAAAGAACTCATAACAACACTGGCATCCGATTTAATCTCATGGTAAAGAAAATATTAATCTAGTATTTCGATTAATGAATTCGTGAACGTGGATGAATACTGTACTGTTTGCTGTAGTGATCACAAAATGTCGCATTGGGTTAACACATTCAACCCTAGCGACGAGTATAGTTGTCATTTACAATCAGTTTACCTGTGAGGATTGCACTTGTTATATGCAAACAGTGTAGTCCCTGCTCAGAGGACTCCTTAAGGAGCCCTTTGACTAGAGTCTACACTAATTGCCATTTAAAATATATTGTTAACATCACCCCTAAGTAGTAAAAATGGACTAGACATATTTGTAAATTGGTATTGTCCATTAAAAGTGTCAGGGGTGAATGAGTTAAACAATTATTCAATAAAATATGTTTAAGCAGTCTTTACTAAGCATTCTAGTAATATTTTCTAAAACAAAGTACAGTCAACCCCCTCTGTTAAGACCACTATAGACAAAATGCTTATTGACTGCACAAAAGACAGGTGACAGCTGAAAGCAAAGTGAACATAAAACAGAGGCTCTAAGACGTGATAGTTTACGTTCACCTTGCTTTCAACAAGACCTTAACATTAATAACTAACGAGTTCACTACTGAAATATCGTCTGCTTAAATATATCGTCTCCTGTTTTTCCTCAAAGTTCCATATATTGACAGAAGAAACATAAAGACAGGTGACAACAGTTGGAACCCAGATCGGACGCCGCGTTATGCGGCGTCTGATTTTGGTTCAAACTATTTGCAAATGTTCTCTAAGGGTATAACATTTTTCCTCTCTATAACAATTCCGTCCGTACAACATACAAATAAATGTCTCCCCAATTGGCGTTGTTGTAGAGACGGAGCACTGTATAACGTTTTACAAACATGTTCTTTAACAAGATTTAGAATGCAGAATGTGATCATGTGTGTGAACATGTGCTTGCCTATTTGATTAAGCATATTTATGTTGAGATATTTTGTTGGGTTTTACCAGGTAAGGCGGCGTAAGACAGATGCGTTCCGTGATATATTACACTACATGTACTTTGAAATGAAACCAATCCGCTCAGTCAAGGGATGGTGTATGTTGAAATCCACAATGAGATACGGTGCTCCCTCTCTACAACGACACCCAATGAGACACAAACCTTGTGTTCGTTGATCGGAGGGGGTCGTTATAGGGAGGGACATTTGTTCACATTTGCAAACAGCTTGAATCAATATCAGACGCCGCGTAATGCGGCGTCTGCTCTGGATTCAAACTTTTTGTCAATTTTCATTAAGTTTTTTACTGTCAAAATGCCCAATATGAAACTTTGAGAAAACAGCAGTCGACAACTTTTAGCAGACGATATTGCAGCAGTAAATGCGTATGGCAAAACTTATCCCGTTGAGGGAACTGCGACAAAAGTCGTTGTAAGGAGGGAGTCGTTGTTGAGAGGGCCGTTGTCGAGAGGGAATGCTGTATCATGTATAAAACGTCACTCTTTATGCAAAAACAAGTTTGAGAATTTATTCGTTTGTTCAGTCGTTTTTCTTTCTTAATTGGGAAAACAATGTTTGCCTAAAAATGTTTTTTGTTGGTGTGAGTTTAGTTTTATTATTATCATTACTAAATATTATTAGTAGTAGTAGTAGTAGTAGTAGTAGTATATTATTATTATTATTATTATTATTATTATTATTAATATTATTATTACTGATTGGGTGGCCCCATCATTATGTCAATATTAGTTTACAAAACACTTTTCATAATAACAAAACTGATTAGCTCTGTGGGGTTTTCGAACCAAAGCGTAGAAGGTAAAACATATTCTGCCTGTTCCTCTCTGGACAATCTTCATACGACACTGTACAGCGCTCCCTCTCTACAACGACACCCATTGGGAGACAAAAGATGTGTGCGTTGTTCGGATCGAGTCGTTATAGGGAGGGAAATGGTCTTACATTTGCAAACAGCTATAATCCAGATCATAACGCGGCGTCTGATCTGGATTGAAGCTGTTTGTCACTTGTTATTAAAAATATTTCTGTCAAAATGTCCATTATGTCACTTTGAGAAAAAACAGCAGAAAGCAATTTTAAGCAGACGATATTGCAGCAATTAATCGTAAGACATAATTGTCCTGTTTAGGGAAATGTGGCAAAGGGCCGTTGTAAGGAGGGCGTCGTTGTCGGGAGGGCTGTTGAAGGGAGGGAGCACTGTATTTAACTATTTTTGTATTGCTTGTAAATGAAGCAGATATATTAGATACAGTAAAAACCTTTCTATTACGACCAAGAAATTATTAGTCGTTTACGACAGGCGATTGCGTAACGCTAGGTGGCAGTTACAGTGGAGAATCTGTTATTCTTTCCCAATAAACGCGTTTACGTTAAAACTATTATTTGCAGTGCAAACAGTTTGGAGCCAGATCAGACGCCGGGTAACCCGGCTTCTGATCAGGCTCCAAACTGTTTGCCACCAAGATAAACAAGAATTATCAGAAATGTCCAAAAGTTGTTCTTTTCTACGTTTTAGTGATTTGCGTTTGCGTACGTTTGCGTTTAAACGGGAAAGAATAACAGATTCTCCACTGTAACAGAAAATGCTATAGAATGTTAACTATGAGTGCAGTACAACCTGTCTATTTAGATCATTAAACCGAAGGCTGATTAATTGTATAAAAACATAATATCAGCATTAAGCATGGTGACAGTAAAACATACAATTATGTCCATTGCAAACAGTTTGTAGTTTAATCAGAGAAAGGGTAACCCGGCGTCTTATCAGGCTCCAAACTGTGTGCCACTTAGATTAAAGTAAATCATAAGAAATTGCAAATATGGTAAAACATTATATTGCATTGAGTGTGATTTTGGTTTTGCGTATAAAACAAATATAACACAGCGCTCCCTCTCTACAACGACGCCCAATGGGAGACAAGAAATATGTGCGTTGTTCGGAGGGAGTCGTTATATGGAGGGAACTTGGCTTACATTTACAAACAGCTTTAATCCAGATCAGACGCCGCGTGACGCGGCGTCTGATCTGGATTCAAGCTGTTTGTCACTCGTCATTAAGTTTTTTCTGTCAAAATGTCCATTATGTAATTTTGAGAAAAACAGCAGACGCCAACTTTAAGCAGACGACATTGCATCCGTAAATAGGTTTGACATACTTGTTCTGTTTAGTGATAAGCGAACAGGGTCGTTGTAAGGAGGGAATCGTTGTTGGGGGCCGTTGTAGAAAGGGAACACTGTAACATATTCTCCGCTGCAAAATGTCTCTGAGAAAACAGAGCTTAACATTTTCTGTCATAAAGCTGTTAACGATGTTTGTATGTGAGATGATTTGGTGTCGTATTGTAAATAAATAGCACCGAGCCATTCAGGTGCCATTGGAACTGCAAATCACGTACATCAATTATCCAGTTATTTTGCAATGTGCTGGAATATGACATTATTATATGTGTTACTATGGTACCGGTTTCGTTGCATATCACTTTTGACAAGTACACCATTAGCGACAGAATCATCGCCTATACAGTAACCTTGATTTTTTTTCTCTTGGTGCTAAAACTGTATGTTGCTTAAACAATTTGAATTTGCTATTTCATATAGTATGCTTGCTTCTTGTTAGCTTAACCATACCAGTTGCGCAACGCCATAAAGATGACCTTTAGATTGTTGCAAACTGTGTTGATAGAGTCTACATTGTTTTGCAATGACCGAGATATCAGTATCTAGTCCCATGGGTCATATTAATATGACGATGGTGTTGTTTGTCCATATCAGGTTTATCGATCGATGGTTGAGTTAAAAGAATGAATGATTCTACCTGGTTTATTCGAAGGGTTCATTACTGTTAATTCTAACACATCTAGCCTACACCCTATATAAACAAAGAAGGAACGCATCTGTGTTTAAATTCTAAACAAAACACGCACTCGCTGTAATGGCTTAACGTAATATGTCTTGGAAAAGGCGCACGTCAAGAAATGTAACACCGTTGCGTCGGTGCAGATTGTGGTTAAATTGAAGTGTTAGAAGCGAAATAATATAATAATACAAGTGTTTTATCATGCAATAGAACACGGGTAGTCGTTTTAACAGATGCTGGTAATTAAATCACTCGGCCTTCGGCTTCGTGATTTAACAACTACGCATCTCAGCTTCTACCCGTGGTCTATTCAAATGGTTTAGATTTATCATTTCTTACGTAACACCTTCACTGTCATAACGTCATCTTTCACAGCTACATGACGCAGTCTGCTTTAAAACATATGCCACAATTATGTTTGTACTTCTCAAGCTGACGCTTCTGTTTATTGACGCAGGGCTACAGTATTTCAGCGTTTCTACAGTATTAATTATTTCACAGAATAACTTTAGAAACAAAATAGTTATTTAGAGTTTAAAGCAAACGAACTGATCTCCATTAACCCATTTGCGCCCAGTGGATTCTTCCATACTTATATATTTGATTTTTTTATATATTTTTTCTAAGGGATGCGTGGTCTAAATTTTCAAGTTCGTGTTGTTTTATATTGAACTCCTATCAGCAAACAGTGTAGACTCTGATCAGACGCCGCATAATGCGGCGTCTGATCAGAGTGTACACTGTTTGCCTATGTCCCATATATGCGATCGTGGGCACAAATGGGTTTATTACTTTATGCATATAAAAGTTTAAATGTAGATACGAGTTTTTATCCTACCTATCAGCGTAGCCAATGAAGGACGCCAAATAATTATTTTAGAATAATGACGTTTGAGTCTTCGCCGAGTTAAACTGAGATCACGTGACATTGAATTTCTGTACTTTTGTGGTTACAGTAATAATGATAAGGATGCCACATGACTGTATGCAATAATAGTATCGTCGGTATATTAATCAGTTTATTACCGGTTTGGGAATCCATACAAACGTGGCCCAAGTGTGTCTGTATTTATAGAATTTGATCTGGCATGAGTTTGGCCATTGAACTATTTCAGTAAAATGTGGGCAGCTTTTAACCCTTTTACTACCAAAATGTTCATGAGCGTGTTACCCCTTCACCGTTTCCCTGTTGTCTGCTTTAATTGTGTTGTTTGCAAGATCATTTCAAAGTAAGATTTAATGTAGTACGACATAAAACATATCTTTACGAGTGTCAAACAGTATGTATCCTGTTCAGACGCCGCGTTGGAAAAGCTAAGCTTTGTGTAAATATTTGTTACAAATGGGTAAAAAGTAGGTCAGTTGGCCAACACATTGAACGAGCCATATTTAAAGCTATAGTTTCATAAAACTTGATCAGAATGATCACCTGAACAAAATTGAGGCCATGTAGTATGGAATACTGGGGGCCAAAATATGGACCAGTAGGTCAAATCATGGGAAGTTACATAGAGTTATATAATGAAACCTTCAAACATCTTCTTTTTCAAAACCACATGCCTGATTGCAACCAAACCTTAAAAGATGGGTCTTTGGACAAGCTCTTGCATAGTTCTTATATGTTTGAAACAATGCAGGACTCTGGTTATGTCGTTTGGTGAAATATTGCTCCGCCTGCCCGATGGGTCACTATTTTGCAAATAGTTATATATTGAAATCTTCAAACATCCAATAGAATCTATAGCCATGACTTTGATATTGGACATGGTGTAACCTCAAGAGGTCCTCTACCAATAGGGTTGAAATGGTTTCCGCCCGTAGTATGTCTAGGTCACAGGAGGTAAAAACTGTAAGGATCCAAACGTGTTCATGTTCATTTCAATATTACTTAGGTCAAAATATTAAGTTTTAATTTGAGAAAGAAACTTAAACTAATTTAAATTGATGAGGTCATAGCATTGATGGGACACACATTGACACAATTGTATTGTACATGTTATTTCATAACAGTCTAACCTGTTTTTAGAGACATATTTTCGGAGAAAGAAAAAAGTTCCACATCTCACAGGGTGTCTTTAAATTCTAGTTAACATTTTAGGGCATTTATAAGAAAATTGTACATGTAGATAAAAGTATACTCCAAAGTTATTAAAAATATAAAAGAGTCTGGACTGATCAGACAGATTTATATATATTACATGCACCAAGTAACTACATCAGAATTTGAGACTTTTTATTATGAGAAACTGAAGAATATGTATAATTTAAAGAAATGAATAGAAAAGAAAAAACGTCTCTGAAAACAGGTTAACTGCTTATTTTGGAGTTGAAATGTAGTGTTGCAATATCGCATCTCACACTGATTCTTAAATACAGGTTAAATTTAGAGAGACATTCATCGGGAGGAGAGCATCACTGTCACATCTGACAGGGTGTCTTTAAAATAAACGTGTGTCACTAAGATTTGATTTGATTTGTTATGACTTAACGTCGCTTTCAACAGTATTTCAGTCATATCGCGACGTCCAGCTACAGTGGAGAATCTGTTATTCTTTCCCAATAAACGCGTTTACGCTAAAACTATTATTTGCAGTGCAAACAATTTGGAGCCAGGTCAGACGCCGGGTAACCCGGCGTCTGATCAGGCTCCAAACTGTTTGCCACCAAGATAAACATGAAATATCAGAATTGTCCAAAAGTTGTTCTTTTCTACGTTTTAGCGCTTTGCGTTTGCGTACGTTTGCGTTTAAACGGGAAAGAATAACAGATTCTCCACTGTAATTACAGGTGGAGGAAGACCCCAGAAGCCCTTTATGCACTGTTTCAGACACAAATCGGCAACTGGGTAGAACCACCGACGTGTGTCACTAAGACAGGTTTGACTGTATAGTCAAAGGTCAAAGGTATACCTACTTGAATATACTTCCTCGATCGTCAAAGCATAAAAGACCCTTGACAAAAACCTTATTATATTCATATTAACCCTTAATGTGCTGCACATGAACTGACTAAGACTTGTAATTGGTTTGTATTCAGATTAGACGCTGAGTAAAGTGGCATCCGATCAGAATCTAATATGTTCGACAATTTGCAGTGCTCCCTCTCTTCAACAACACCCAATGGAGACAAAGATTGTGTGTGTTGTTCGGATGGAGTTGTTATAGGGAGGGACAACGGCTTACATTTGCAAACAGCTTGTATCAAGATCAGACGCCGCGTAACGCGGTGTCTGATCTTGATTCAAGCTGTTTGTCACTCGTCATTAAGTTTTTTCAGTGAAAATGTCCAATATGTACTTTGAGAAATACAGCAGACGACAAATTTAAGCAGACGATATTGTAGCCGTAAAATGTTTGGACATAATATTTTTATGTAGAATACAGCGATATGCGTTGTTTTAAGGAGATGGAATGTGTTTCAGATGGCGATTGTAGGGAGGAAGCACCGTATAAAGGCATATACAGTGGAGAATCTGTTATTCTTTCCCGTTTAAACGCAAACGTACGCAAACGCAAAGCACTAAAACGTAGAAAAGAACAACTTTTGGACAATTCTGATAATTCTTGTTTATCTTGGTGGCAAACAGTTTGGAGCCTGATCAGACGCCGGGTTACCCGGCCTCTGATCTGGCTCCAAACTGTTTGCAGTGAAAATAATAGTTTTAGCGTAAACGCGTTTATTGGGAAAGAATAACATATTCTCCACTGTAGCCTTAAAATGAGAAATCAAAGCAGATGACATTTTTAGCAGACGATATGACAGCAGCGAAAGGGTAAATGACTTTCTCGGGTTACTCCTTCGAGATAAGATGGAGCATTGATTTATACTCATATTAATATAATAAAAATACTGAACATTAATATAATAAAAACTGAACAATTATGAAGAAAGTAGATCTAGTTTACCGTTCGGAATCTAGGACAACATGAAATCATATTTGTATCGTTAGTACGGAAGGGTCTCTGTTTTATACCAGTACTAAATAATGTGGATACAGATGAGACGCAGACAAAGACGACAATTGTCTAGCGTACAAGCAGGGCTTCCATAAGTTGATAATAAAAATCCTAAGATTTCCATTTTTCTAGTTTTAAAGCGCAAATACTTAAAGCAGGTTGAAGGTAAAGCAGAATGCACCTTAAGGCGCATTCTACTTTACTGTCAACCTGATTTAAGCTCCCATTTGCTAGGATAAAAGTCCGAAGATTTGGAAAATCTGGAAAATGGCAGCCCTGTACAAGGCCAGAAAACCCAGCAGGGACACCTTTAGCTAGATTCAACTTGTAAGACTACAGTGGAGAAAACGTTGTTCTTTCCCGTTTATGCCTGGCGGACAATATTAGGAAGGGTTGCGGAATCAAAAATGACATTTCGGCATAGCTTCCGCGTCTGGTACGAAGCAATGTCCAATTTTTTGCAATATTGTGAACCTCTGCCATCAGACTCTGCGTATTGTCTGCATACATACTTGGGACAGTCCTAGGAATTAAACAGGACATACGCAGAATGTCCACCGAACATGCCGATCGTAGTAGGACAAACATAGTCACGTGATACTTTGTCCGCGTCGGTTCCTCGCACTGACTTATACAGTACCGCACCGGCTCCGCACGTTACTGAAGGATTCCGGATACCTTCCGCTTGTCTTCCGCATGTCTTCCGATCGGTGCGCGAAGATCTCTTTACCGCGGAAGCTTTCAGGAGCGGTTACGGAAGAGCCGGAATGCTTCAGGAAAGGCCGAATGTCCTGGCGATGTCGGCAGGACAATGCAGACTGGTTGCGGACGGTGTCAGGAAGTTCATTTCCGCGTCCAAATTTTGCTATCGACCAAAATTTCGACGCGGACAATTTTACCCCTCCGGAAGGTGCGGAATCATGGGGAAGTGTTTAGGAATGATACGGACAATGAAAAGAAGCTTTCAAGAATATGCGGAAGGGTTGCGGAATCGCAAAATTTGTATTCCGCGTCTTGTCCGCGCCCTAGTGGACGCCTGGTCTTAAGCGCAAATGAAACACAAACGCAGTGCACTTAAATGTAGAAAATAGCAACTTCTGGATACTTCCACCTAGTTATCTTAATATGAGTGGCAAACAGTTTGAAGCCTTATCAGACGCCGGGTTACCCGGTGTCTGATCTGGCTCCAAACTGTTTGCAGTGAAATAATAGATTTAGCTTAAGCGCGTTTATTGGGAAAGAATAACGTTTTCTCCACTGTAACTCAGCGCTCGTCTTTGTGATGTCTTTATCTTCATATTTTTTAATCCAAGCTTTGCTTTGTGTTTGTGAGAACGCAAACAGCGTTTTTAAAGTGCATTTTTGAGAACATCATTTGAAAATAAATCTAAACGCTTCAAAAAGATTAACATATGCCAGTTCAAGCAGACACAAATCTTTACACACACACGTTCAGGAGAGAAAATATTATTTTCCTTTTCAACAAAAATATATACATTCGCCCAATTCAATCCTTTGAAAAATAAATGAAGTTTAATTCGTATAGGCGCAATTTTTCTAGGGGCGGGACTTGTGGATATATTTCGTAGAGGTGGCAGTGATTATTGACCATTTCTCCGCGAATCACAGCTTCAGTTATGCGGTTATTGCTGTTCCTTTCAAAATACCCATTATTATGCTAGCAACCTCTAATATGGATTAAACATACATGCAAACTAATGAAATGTTCATTTAATATTCGAAATTACAGCAAATATAATGTAAAATTAAGAAATGCACTGGATTGTTTCGGCGTTTAAACGAAATAAATGACAGAAAATGGTCGGCAAATTTACCATGATGCGCGATACATGATACATGGATTTCGCTAATCATTTTCTGTCGTCTATTTTGCTTAAACGCCGAAAACATATGTTCACTTCTTTACTAAACACAGCGTAACAAACTGTTGAAAAGTATTTCTAGCACATTTATGTGGAAAAGGAATTTTATTCTTCGAGGTGGGTGTGCGTTTGGAGCCTTATCAGACACAGAATTGTGTCAGACTTCAACATATTTGTAAATAGATTCGGTATTTCAACACAAACGTTATAACACATTCAATTCTAGCGACTAGTATACTCATCATTTACAAAAAGTACATAATATACAAATGTATAATGCGAAGAGTGCACTTGTCATATGTACACAGCGAGCTCATTCGGAAGTCCTCTGATCAGAGCCAGCACTATTTGTCATTATGCGCTGTACAACGCTCCCTCTCTACAACGGCCCTCCCAACAACGATTCCCTCCTCACAACGACGCTTGCCGCTGATCCCGAAACAAGAAATGATGTCCAACCTTTTTACGTCTGCAATATATTCTGCTAAAGTTGTCGTCTGCTGTTTTTCTCAAAATTACATATTGGGCATTTTGACATAACAAACCTTAGTGACGAGTGACAAACAGCTTGAATCCAGATCAGACGCCGCGTTACGCGGCGTCTGATCTGGATTTAAGCTATTTGCAAATGTAAGCCAACTTCCCTCTCTATAACGACTCCCTCCGAACAACGCACATATTTTTTGTCTCCCATTGGATGTCGTTGTAGAGAGGGAACGCTGTACTATAATTACCAACCCTAAAGAATAACAATTGGACTAGACCTAAGTCATGTAAGTGGGGACTAGAAATTTCTATCTGAAATTTCAGAGATCAAAGTTTTGAATGTGCGACAAACTGATAGAGTGAGAATAGTTACAGTGGAGATAACCACATTCTTACCCGTTTAAAAGTAAATCCTGAATCCAAGTTGCCAAGAATGTGTCATATTTACTTTTATAAGTATAATAATTTGAACAAGAGTACATGTACATAAGTTCTTATTTTTCAAATGTGGCATTTAAAAAAGTTGTTTAATTTACAGTGGAAGAAACCTTTATCTTTCACGATAAACGCGTTTGTGCTAAAGCAATTATATCCATTGAAAACAATATAGAGCCAGATTCGACGCTATGTAACCCGGTGTATGATCTGGCTCAAAGCTGTTTTCCACTCAGATATGAATAAATCGATTATTTTCTTGCATGCTCTTTTTTTGATTGATTTATTTTTACGTTCCAACTAACGTCCTTTCTACAAAAGCCGCGTGGTGACATTCCATATTCTCACTTCCAAGTTAAAATTTCCACATTTTAGTTCCAAGTTCAATGTTCCATGTTCCGACTTCCAAGTTCCATGTTCCGACTTCCAAGTTCCATGTTCCATGTTCCAAGTTTTAAATTCCAACTTCCGACTTCCTACTTCAACATTTTTACTTCAAAAGTCTAACTTTGCTCGTGACGTCATAGTTTCGCGCCGTTTTTCTTCACGCATGTCTATTTTTAGACCCCTGATCCTAGGTTACGGGCAAACGGTTTTACGACTGTTAGTGATATACCAGACCGCTTACATATCCCCCTCTAATTCACTATTAACTCAACCCGGCTGCATAAGGTTATCTGTCTTATCAATGTACCTGGAGTTGGATAAAGAAGTGGATGGGGCGACATGATTCCATGTCTACTTAACATTTTATTATATCCGTTTAACCCGGCAATTAATTGATTTACGCATCTTACCAAATACATACAAGTATTATGAAATTAAATCAACAAACTTATCATTGTTGAAACGAGCGTGTATGCAATGTTTTAAATTTGTTTTTGTCTTCGTGTTTCACTTCCCTTGCAATGTGTTGAACACGCGCGAAATGTCTGTGACGTCATAGTCTATACATGTGCTGAGGATAGAAGATGGAAGTCGGAACATGGAACATGGAAGTCGGAACATGGAACTTGGAAGTCGGAACATGGAACTTTGAACTTAGAAGTCGGAACATGGAACTTGGAACATGGAACACGGAAGTCCGAACTAAGAAGTAGGAACTTAGAACTCGGGTGATATACAATAACCATAATAGCAAATTATCTTGGAAGTAAGAAGTAAGAAGTTGGAAGATGAAAGTTGGAAGATGGAATATGGAATGTCACCACGGGGCTTTCGTACCTTTCTACTGTATTGCAACAATTTACTGTATACAGTGGAGAAAACGTTATTATTTCCAAATAAACGCGTTAACGCTAAAACTATCATATCAATTACAAACAGTTTTGAGCCTCCTGATCAGACGCCGGGTAACCCGGGTCTGATCAGGCTTCAAACTGTTTGCCACTCAGATTAAAATGAGCATTATCAAATGTCAAAATATGTAGTTTTCTACATTTTATTGCAATGCGTTTGTGCGTTATTTGCATTTAAATTGAAAATAATAATCTCTTCTCCACTGTAACAATATTGCTTACTCTTTCAGTTTGTCGCTCATCCAAACTGCCAACAGCTCTTAACCAGTATTTGGTATGAAGGACTGCCAAGCTGGAGGAAGCGCAATGCAGTGTCCAAGTTCATCATGTGTGTTGGTCTGATCCTGATCATGCCCTTCATGGCTATGTACTATTGGCTCTTCCCGCTGAGTCGTATAGGTCAGCTACTCCGAAGTCCGTTCATGAAGTTCCTCTACCACAGCGCCTCATTCGGAGTGTTTCTGATCTTATTGATATGTGCGTCAACGGAGGTATCGAGCCTAAGCAACAGGGAGAAGTTACGTGGACCTCCGCCAACTGAGCTGGAGTGGCTGATATGTATATGGGTCACGGGTAGGTAACCTAGCTTTATTTTCAATTCAGTGTATTACTGTGCTGGGATTTTAACCCTCTACCCCCGTTGCCTGTTTCTAGACATATGAACACTTAAAGCAGGTAAAAATAAAGCAGAAAGCTCCCGGAGGTGCCATTTGCTTTTCTTTCAGTCTGCTTTAAGCTTGTAGCTTCCATTTGCTTTCATTTAGAAAATGAGCATCAGTTGGTGCCCCGCATCATGCAACGTATGTGGAGAACAGCTGGACTAAGAGGAAGTAGTTTCGACAAAGCATTGCTGTATTTTCTTTTCATGGGGTTATGAAAAAAGAAAGTTTATTGGAAAAGAAAAACGTCTCTACATGTACTGAACCATACATTTGCACTGTACAGTCGAACTTCGATATCTCGAACTCGGTTAAATCCGGCACAAACCCGTATTGCAAAGTTAAATAGTGGCTTGGCCACGTTTTTACTTTGAAATATGGGTATGTACGACTTAATAGAGCATGAAAGATGCAATTCATGTGTCGAACTATCGGATAGTTCGAGTAAAGCGAGTTCGAGATATCGCAGTTCGACTGTACAGTGTTCCCTCCCTACAACGACCCTCCAAGCAACGACGCTCTCCTTACAACGACCCTTGCCGCATTTCCCTAAACAGGACAATTATGTCTAACGTTTGAACTACAGCTTAAATTGTCGTCTTTTGTTTTTTCTTACAGTTTTATGTCAGTGGACATTTAGATAGATGTGTATAATGACGAGTGACAAACTGCTTGAATCCAGATCAGACGCCGCGTTTGCAAATGTTAACCAATGTCCATCCCTGCAACGACTCCCTCAAAACAACGTCAACATATTTTGTCTCCCATTGGGTGTCGTTGTAGAGTGGAAGCGCTGTACACCATTGGTTGTCACTTATGAGTCACTTTTTAAAGTCATATAAAAAGTGCAACTAGTTACAGTGGAGAATCTGTTATTCGTTCCCGTTTAAACGCAAACGTACGCAAATGCAAAGCACTAAAACGTAGAAAAGAACAACTTTTGGACAATTCTGATATTTCATGTTTATCTTGGTGGCAAACAGTTTGGAGCCTGATCAGACGCCGGGTTACCCGGCGTCTGATCTGGCTCCAAACTGTTTGCACTGCGAATAATAGTTTTAAAGTAAACGCGTTTATTGGGAAAGAATAACAGATTCTCCACTGTAAATAGAACAGTTTCATAGGAACAAACTCTTCTATTTAACATCCATGACAGATACATTTATAAGTATATGGTTGAAAGCACAATGCGAAACATTAACCTATATCTTACCAAAGGACACTTGGCTTATCTTTGTTATATCTGTGGTACCGTATCAACCTCTTTGACATACTGCCATGAGTTAAGCTAGGATATCGATGGCTGTCGATGGCCATTGATTGCGACTAAGTTGGCGACCGGTCTGAAATACAGTCGAGAAAACTTTTTTATTCCGTTCAAACGCAAACGCATTGCAATGGAATATAGAAAATGACAACTTTTTAACAATTCTGAATACCAGTTTTAACCTGAGTGGCAAACAGTTTAGAACCTGATCAGACGCCGGGTTACCCGGCGTCTGATCTGGCTCCAAACTGTTTGCTATAAAAAATAATAGTTTCAGTGTAAACGCGGTTATTTGAAAATAAAATATTTTTTCTACTGCACTCTGCATGCTGCACACGGGGCACAAATTGCTAACCTAAACAGTAAACAGTGGTAACTGAACACGCTACTGATGTTTCTTTGTCAAAGTAAATATTCAATTCTGAGGCGGGCAATCAGTAAAAGGACGATGATATGAGGACCCTTCAAAATGTTTTGTTATTTGTACATTTTCTTGGAATTAAAATAACATTGTATAATTATCATATGTGATGTATAGTTGAAAAGAGCTTTTTTCTTGCGGATACAAAGGTACATACATGTAATACTTTGACAACAACACTTCAGGGCTGCCATAATTGTTCCTAAGATTTCAAAATTTGCATTTTTCAAGTGCGATTTTAGAGATCGACCCTTTACCCCATAACCTGTTTCTAATTTTGTTGACATGCGACTACTTAAAGCATGTTGTAAGTAAAGCAGAATGCGCCCTAAGACGCATTCTTCTTTTCTTTCAGCCTGCTTTCTGCTACTATGTACTGGAAAAAATTCCGAAGATTTAGGAAAAATCCGGAGAAATGACAGCCTTGACACTTTTCTTCGTTGTCCAAAATAGACACCAATGTTGGTGAGTCACAGGTTGCTACTAAATCCAATCATATATATTTTCCTACATGTATGATATGGCTAGAAAAAATGTTATACACTTTTTGGATATCCGCTCTAGTCTATTGAAATTTAACTACAGTTTTAAGTCAACAACACTTAATATTGAATAGTTAATAACCTACTTTTTGACCTATCTTTTTGTACGATTAAAGAATACAGTAAAAATATAATAGTTATAATAATATTATTTGATTTATTAATAATAAAAAAGGATATTAAAATCATTTATTGGTTATATCAATTTGTTACGAATAAATGATTTTTCAAAATTTCATCTACAAAAGGACATAACAAAAGCTTAAATCTGACCAATCAAATGCTTGAGAAAGATCTCAGATTCAACTTAAACTCTTTATAACCTTTGTCTCTGGCTCCAAATTTGTTGAGGCTGAGATAAAAACATGTTTTGTACATTAAAATGCACTGCGTTAATTTTCCCGAAATAGTAACTTTTTTCATGCTCTTTAAATTATATTCGTACAAATGGCTCTGAACTTTTGACGTCTAACATCAAGCAAGCTATGTTAGTCAAGATCTATTGAGGCTGATAAATGTAAGCCCACGGCACAAAACATAAATATAATTACAGCCAATCCAGTCCTTATCATATGTAGATATAAGATCTATTCTGCTTTAGAACAAATTAAGGACTTTCTAAATGTTTCATATATACTCATAAACATGTAAATAGTATAATTACATAGAAACGTATGATCTGGTTCAAAGCTGTTTGGAAATGGATGTAGAACTACAACAGCGCAGAAGATGTTATTCTTTTAAAATTAACGCGACAATGCTAAAACTACTATTTCCATTGCAAACAGTTTGAAGCCAGATCAGACGCTGGGTAACCCAGCGTCTGATCAGGCTCCAAACTACTTGCCACTCACGTTGAAACAAGTCAATAGATGCTTAAAATATATGTATTTTCTATATCAAATTGTACTTCGTTTGCGCACCGTTTGCGCTTAACCCTTTACCTGATAGCCTATTTATAGTACTTAAGATAGATGACTACTTAAAGCAGGTTGAAAGTAAAGCAGAATGCGCATTAGGGCGCATTCTGCTTTACTTTCAGCCTGCTTTAAGCTATCATGTGCTATAACATAGAAAATATTCCCTATAATACATATTCATTACTGATTAAATTGGAACTATTTTCTTCAGCGGATGAATAAATCATATCCGCTAAAAGGCGCTTCTATTGGGTAAACGGTTAAACGGGTCTTCTCAACTGTACGAACAGTCGTAGAGTTGCATGTTCAATGATACCCCTTGTCTCTGCAATGATAGGGTCTGTTTGTAAAATGATGTCTGCTTCTTGTCTTAAATTTGAAATTTTACTCAGTGCCAAAAAAACAAATGACAGAAGAGTTAACAGTTTTTGGTTCATAATCACACGCCAAGTGTCTTCGCGGGGTCTGATCTGGATCTTAACTGTATGCAAATACCAGCGTATCGGACTTAGCATGTAAAGGCGCTGAATTTCAATATCAGTGGACTTTCATGCAATGTATTTGCATGATCGCATGATATTTCAAAGCAGGTGAACTTTTGTGATGTATTATCACACGTTAATGTTTGTCACGTTGTGAAGGTAAACGCTCCCCCGGCACTAACTATGTCTCATTATCGTCTGCTTTGAAATTGTCGTCTGCAAAAAATGTCAATTTGAAATATAAGCGTTTGTTAGTTTTGAATCTTTAAAACAAGTTTGGATCTTGATCAGACACCGAGGTACTCTGCGTCTGGTCTAAGCGAAAAAACACATGTTTTCAAATCCATTGAGGATCAGATTCGCAGGTATATGCAACTAAAACACACATTCCGTTTCACATTTTGTGCGATATTAGGTTGATTCGACAACAGTATAAAACAAATATCTGACGATGGCTTATTGGGAATCTGATGAGGTTCTAAACTACTTAACAATAGTCTAGGTGTTGTTTTTTTTTTCAGTTTCCAATACCAGGGCTGCCATAAGTTGACATGAAAAATCCTAAGATTTCCAAATTTGCATTTTTCAAGTGCGATTTTACGAATCGTACCTTTACCCTATAGCCTTTTTCTTGTTTTTTTTACATGCGACTACTTAAAGCCTAAGGGCGCATTCTGCTTTACTTTCAGCATGCTTTAAGAAACCCATGTAGTGAAAATAAATCAGGAGATTTAGGAAAAATCCGGAGAAATGGCAGCCCTGCAATACTATAATGTGGACTCAGACTCCTGTGTACAGGAGAAGTAACGAAAGCATTGCCTTTTTTACTATTTAATCTCAACATCTGATAAATAATTGGAATTATGGGTACCTTATTTGCACTCTTTTAGTACAACGGAAATGACGCTAGTCTATCCCGGATAACGCGTTTATGTAAAATAGATGCCCATTGAAAAAAACTGTTGCAAACCGGATTGAATAAATAGAAAGACATGTCTTAAAAGTGAAAACCATATATTTTATTGCACAGTATTTGTGTTTTATTTGCGTTTTAAAAACGGAAATGAATCAAATCTTCTCCACTGTCTGTATGCAACCAATCTGGACTATTTCTGCGATATTTTAACCCTTTACTCCGTAGCCTGTTTTTTTTGTTTTGAAAACAGTAACCGTCGACTACGTAAGCAGGATACAATTGCAGTAGAATGTTCCTTGAGGATAATTCTGCTTTCATTTTTATTTGTATTTACCTTCCATCTGGAGAGTTACTGAAACTACCTTCTGTGTTCCATGTTAACTACTTCCTACTTTCCTTTGTGTAGAAATGATTTGAGGTGTTAACTCTGTATTTAATGGGTAAGCCCTTTCCTTTCACTCTCAATGGCGTCACAAAGCGCATTTGCAAACAATTTGGATCTTGATCAGACGCCGCGTATTACGGTAAAGCGGCGTCTGATCAGGATTGATACTGCGTGTCACTTGTTTTGAAATTACGTCAGTTTTAATGCCTCAAATCTAACTTTGAAACTGCATGTATGTTATAGACAACAATATTGAAGAAAATCTTAACATGGCAGTAAAGAAGTGAACACCTCACGATCATTTTGATCATGAAGCGGTTAAATGGGAAAAGAAGATTCATTTTCAATAGTTGAAGACAAATGATAACCTGATAGATCTATAGGACAAAAGAATATATAGAAAGTTACCTTCACCCTGCATTAGTAGTGTTTGCTTAATGGAGAGTTTGTAATATATTTTACAAACAGTTTCGGACCCCAATAAGACGCCAAGAAATTCGCTGTTTCATCTTGATCCAAACTGTTTGACCACCTAATTGTAGTTTTAATCAAATAAATCAAGTCTTTGAATAAAAACAAAAGACAAATTTCACAGAAGACATAGCGCACTTAAGGTTAAAGATATTTTCATTTCATGGTTGCCGAGTACAAGGACTCACTGTTGATATTGTTGTACACCAAGGACAAAGGAGAAAAACCTATTAGCCTTTTTAATAAGAAAATTATTTATACAGTACTTTCTACCCACAACGGTCCTCGCAACAACGAGTTCCTCCTTACACCAACGCTAACCGCTGTTCCCAAAACAAGACAACTATGTCAAACCTTTTCTCTGCTGCAATAGCATGAGCTTAAAATTGTCGTTACGTATTGGTTATTGTGACAGAGGACACATAAAGACGAGTGACAAACAGTTTGAACCAAGATCAGACGCCGCTTTACGCGGCGTCTGATCCGGGTTTAAACTGTTTGCAATGTATTCTAAGGTTAAATATCCCTCCCTAGAACAACTCTCTCAGAACAACACACACACACTATGTGTCTCCCGTTGGATGTTGATGTAGAGGAGTACCGTATATGGTTGCCGAATTCAGGTCTCACTTGGTTTTTTTTGTACACCAAGGACAACGTTGAAAACCTATTAGCCATTTCAACAAGCAAACTACTTATACAGTACAGTACCCTTTCTCCACAATAACACTCACTGGAAGAAAAATATTACGTGCGTTGTTCTACGGGAGTCGTCATAGTGGGGGGAAACATTAATACACTTAGAGCGTGGAACATGAATATAGAATTACATCTAAAAGCAGTTTAAATCCAGAATAGTCGTTGCGTTTCGCGGTATCTGATCTTGATCCAAGCTGTTTGTCACTTGTCAATTTGTCAAATTTTCCAATATTTAACTTTGAGATAAAACAGTAGACAAGTTTAAAGCAGACGCCATTGCAGAAGTGACAGAATTGAATCGTAAAGGGGGAACAGTGGTTTACCCGGCGTCTGATCTTGCTCTACACTGCATGCAGCGTAAACGCGTTTATTGGGACAAAAAAACGTTTTCTCCGTTGTACAGTCTATATGCGTTTGTTGGGAAAGAATAGTGGTTTCTCCATTGTAATATATATTAGACATATGTAGCGTGTTAATTAACATTGGTTAGCAGTTTGTGCCCCGTGTGCAGCGTGCAGAGTACAGTAGAGAATACAGTTTCTTTCCAAATGACCCCGGTTACGCTTAAAATATTATTTCCATTGCAAACAGTTTGGAGCCAGATCAGACGTCGGGTAACCCGGCGTCTGATCAGGCTTAAAGCTGTTTGCTAATCAAATCAAAATTAGTATTCGGAATTGTCAAATGGTTGTCATTTTCTATATTTCATTGCAATGGATTTGCGTTTGAACGAAAGAATAACGTTTTCTCAACCATAATTCAGACCGGTAGTCAACTCGCAATCGATGGCCATCGACGGTCGTCGATTTCTTTACTGAACTCATCACTGTTTTTCTACAATTTGCGTGCCGCCTGATCTTGGCCTAAGAATATGCCAATACCACATGAGATATCCTTGGTAGTCGACTTTATACAGTGGAGAAGACGTTATAGTTTCCCAATAAACTTGTTAACACTAAAACTATTATTTCCATTCCAAACAGTTTGGAGCCAGATCTGACGCCGTCTGGTCAGCCTCCAAACTGTTTGTCACTCAGGTAAAAGACGTGACAATGTCATAAAATAGTTGTTTTCTCAATTTTAGTGCATTGCGTTTACGTTTCGTTTGCGTTAAAAATAATTGATGACTCATTTTAATCTGAGCGGCAAACCGTTTATAATTCTTGATCAGACAGTACGTTTTTCGACGTATGATCCGGCTCAAACTGTTTTTAAGGGACATGGTTTAGCAATTTAACATTGTTTCCATGCACTGTTTCAGCTCCGAAACTGCCGACTTATATTCTATTACATTGCATTAACACATGAATGTAAAATCGAAAGCTCCTATAAGGTTTTGTTGCCCTTTAAATGCTAAAAATAAGTTTTCAAGGCTTATTTCTATACAATTTGTGCACTTACGAGCTGCCAAAATATATTGCAATGTATTGCAACACGGTTTCTCTGTATTGCAATACATGTGTATATTGCAATTCGAGTTTCATCACATTGTTACAGCCCTAACGTATTTGCAGTTGAACCTCTCCATTACAACCACTAAACAGAAGGCTAATTGTCTGTATAAAATACTGGTGATTGCTTAAAGCAAGGCGGCAGTGAAACAGAAAGCTCCTATAGGAGCTTTCTGTTTCACTGTCATCTTGCTTTAAGCTGTTACCTGTTTTATACAATAAATTAACCATCGTTTTAGTGGTCATAATAAAGAGGTTTTACATACACTCTTTCAGGATTTATCTGGGCGGAATGCAAGCAGCTATGGGAGGAAGGCCTGAAGGCTTACATCAACCAGTGGTGGAACTGGCTAGACTTTATCATGCTTTCACTCTACATGACCACCTTCACCCTCAGGTTTGTCGCCTACTTCCAGATCGAGTCGGGCCGATACGGGCCTCGTGAGATGGACCGCCAACACTGGCCACTGTTAGACCCTACCATTGTTTCGGAGGCCCTGTTTGCAATCGCCAACGTGTTTAGTTTCGCACGCATCATCTACCTTTTCCAGGCTGACCAGTATCTTGGACCGTTGCAGATTTCCCTGGGATGCATGCTGATTGATATTGCGAAGTTCTTGTTTATATTTTTTCTTGTGATGACGTCATTTGCCTGCGGTTTGAATCAACTGTACTGGTATTATAATCCGGAATCGGAAGGGAATCCGTCCGCATTTTACACGTGAGTATAATTTAATGTTGTTTGTTTTCATTTCATTTGGTTAGCTGTGATTGGCTGTAATTTTTGTTTCATAACTCCATGAAAAAAAAAAGTCAGGCCAGCCTTGTCAGGACTACTTTCTCTTAGTCCGACTGCTCTCCACAAGCGCTGCATGAAGCAGGACGCCAAATGACGTCACTGACGTCGGCGTTACTACAAACAACGTCGCGTTTTGGCGGAAAATGTATCTGGCGGAGGGCCTACAACCTACGTTTTAAAAGCGTTAAAAACGAACATTAGCGTCAGATTCTCTATTTTTCTACTTTCTTAAATTCAGTTGTGATATTAAATTATAAGGAATAATTCGGAATATTTATTGTATTCATGTAGGTATGAAAAAAAACACCTGGTCACACTTTTATATGAAACCGCTTCGCGGTTTCATACAGTGTGACCAGGTTTTTTTTTCATACCTCCATGAATACAATAAATATTCGAATTATTCCTTAAATGGTTTTACAGTGTTCCCTCTCTCTACGACAACACCCAATTGGAGGCGCATACAGTGGGGTAAACGTTACTCTTTTAAGCTCGTTTAACCCTTTCACCGCCAAATTATGTTTGAGTTGTTTTACCCCTACACCGTTATTGTGTCTTCTGCTTCAATATTAATGTCTGCAATATCATTTCAAAGTTAGAATAAAGAGAGTATGACATAAGAAATATCGAAACGGGTGTCAAACAGTTTTGATTCTGATCAGACGCCGCGTCACGCGGCGTCTGAACAGGATCAAAACTGTTTGAAAATTCGACTTTAGGCGATTCTGGCTGTGAAAGGGTTAAACGGAAAGAATAACGTCTCCTCCACTGCTCTATGCAAACTGTGTAGACTGATATCAGATACCTCCATTAGAATCCACTGATCAGGGTCTTCATTCTTTGCCATTTTGCAATAATTTGCAAGAGAACCTTAATATTCAAACATGGCTTAGATTTTTATTTGAAATTAGTACATTAGTAAATTTGCAGTTTCGTGGGGGGGGGGTCAATGCAAGGCAGAAGTAATACAGAAATCTCCGTTATTGGTACTTTCAAGATTTCCTTTGAACTGCATAAAGCTGCAACCTGTGCTTAGTACTGCCTTTTTGCCGGTATTATGTCTCTCAGCTTGACATAGATTCTGCGTTCTCACATTCGTGATTTGCTTTCGTCAAAACGGAAAAAACAATCTAGAAATATCTCGATATATATGATCGCGGGAAATTTGATGAAAGTTGAAGCTGACTAGACAAAGACGTAAACATGTTTTATATGACCTTGTAATACAGTGGAGAATGTGTTATTCTTTCCCAATAAACGCGTTTACGCTAAAACTATTATTTGCAGTGCAAACAGTTTGGAGCCAGATCAGACGCCGGGTAACCCGGCGTCTGACCAGGCTCCAAACTGTTTACCATCAAGATAAACATGATTTATCAGAATTGTCAAAAAGTTGCACTTTTCTACGTTTTAGTGTTTTGCGTTTGCGTTTCGTTTCGTTTAAACGGGAAACTATAACGTTTTCTCCACTGTAACAAAGAATCAAACTACGTTACGAAACCTGCAAGCGATGGAAAGTCTAGATTTAATGTCTGCTTTATGTTCTTAACCAACTAAACCGTGTACACTAATGTTTGCAAAACGATTGTATCCTGATCAGACGCCGAGTAACTTGGCGTCTGATCAGGAAACAAACTGTTTGCCACTTACATGTATATAGATGTTTCTTCTGTCAAAACGCTTTTATTCTGAAATGGAGAAATAAAAAACAAACGATGTATTTTAAACAGACAAGACTAGAGTCTAGCAGTCAAGGTTTGCTTATAACAAAACATTACGTGCATTTGAATTCACGGCAATGAAAAAGATGTTGCTTTCTGCAGGCTATGAATTTGTAAGAACTGTTTACATGTAACACTTTCCCTGCCACGATTTATCGTCTGCTTTAACCCTTTTAACGCGAAAATATCGTCTGCATTTGTAGTGTCATCTGTAATATTTCTAAAGTCAGATTTAGGACTGATTTGATTGAAGAAAGTTCGATACGAGCGTTACGCGGCGTCTGATCAGGATCCAAATTCAACGCTTTACAAAGCCGCCTTTTGACGCCATTGGCAGTGCAAAAAAGTTTTATCAAGAGGACACGACTCGGCGTCTTGTCTAGTGCCACACTGATTTAAACTTTAGTTACATGTTTCTTAACCCTTTCCCCCATAGAAGCGACTTTTAGCGTATTTAGTATATTCCTCCGCTGAAGAAATGGTTCCAGTTTATACCCTCATGAACAATTACTATTACAAATATTTTATATAGCCTAGCAGATTTTAGCTTAAAGCAGGCTGAAAGTAAAGCAGAATGTGCCTTAAGGCACATTCTGCTTTACTTTCATCCTGCTTTAAGTGGTCACCTGTCTTCAAAACTTTAAACAGGCTATGAGGTAAAGGGTTAAATGAATTGCGGATACATCGACCTTGAGAATTGTAACAGACACATTGTCTTGACGACATTCACATAATGAGCTTAGGTATAAATTTCAAACGAGCATTGACAATTTAAGTACAATTAATTCCCGATAATACCGTCAGTTCACACTTTCTCTTCCATCTTTATAAATAACTTTCTGCTTGCTTTTCAGCTTACTAACGTGACCAGCTCCCTGAAACACATCCCTACATTTAATATTCGTAGGAACGGGGCTGCACGAAAAGAACTTATTATTAAATTTCAAAAGGACATTGGCATTATGCAACGTATTGCAGAAAATACTACCATCCAAAGGATATTGATTTAATTATTACAGGTGCCATCTTTAAACTACATGAAGGTCAATCATTCATATGTGTCTTACTGCCTTATCCCATTACCCTTTAGCCTGTTTCTAGTATAGAACATAGGTGACCACTTAAAGCAGGTTGAAAGTAAAGCAGAATGCGCCATATGGCGCATTCTGCTTTACTTTCAGCCTGCTTTAAGCAAGTACCTGCTAGAATAAGGAAAGTATTAAATATGACACATATTCATTACGGTATATATGGAACTATTTTCTTCAGCGGATGAATAAAATGTATGTGCTAAAAGTCGCTTCTATAAGGGAAAGGGTTAATTGCCACATTAGTGCAGTTTATTGCATGCTTAATTATACAGCACTCCCCTCTCTTCAACAACAATCAATGGGAGACAAATATTGCATGAATTTGTCGGAGGGAATATGGGTGGACATTTAGATTTGGCTTACATTTGCAAATGGTTTGAATCCAGATCAGACGCCGCGTGACGCGGCGTCTGGTCTAGATTAAAACTGTTTTGCACTCGTCATTCTATTTCTTCTGTCGAAATATCCACTAACTAGTAATTTGGGACCTGTCAGCCAATGAAATAGCTGCAGTTCTATGTACCCTGTCAGCTTACAGGGTCATGGGTTCAAGTCTACGGCTCTTAAGCCAATCAGAATTATGGAATTCTCTTTACAGTCAGGGATAATATATTACTAGACTACTAGTAATATATTATCCCTGTTACAGTATAATGATTCAATTTTTACTCTACATATATATTCTGATGACCCTTATTCTCATATTCTCAGTCTAGAAGCGAGCTACCGGACTCTATACTGGTCCCTATTCAGTCTGACCCAGTTAAAAGACATCAAGATCTACGGGGGTCAGTACTTCACGGAGAATGTCGGGGAGATGTTGTTCATGGCCTATCATTGCATGGCTGTAATAGTTCTTATACACATGCTCATTGCCATGATGTCAAACTCCTTCCAGGAGATTGAGGTACTGTTATAGTATTTCTTAGTTGTATTTACCCACCCATTTATGGCTGATGAGTTCGTCTATGCTTATATATTGGATCAGTCCATTTTTTACATAAAAGGTGCCTAATATAAATTTTCATTTTCGTTTTGTTTTATAACGGGAAATTCCTATCGGCAAACAGTTTAGACTCTGATCAGACGCCACATTATCCGGCATCTGATCAGATTCTACACTGTTTACCCATGTGCCTTTTGGGAGCCCTCCGATCACGGTCAACATTGTTTGTCGTTTAAAAGTATTGTTAAAATCAAACAAAATCGTAAAAATTGTACTAGACTGAATTGGAAACTGGCATTTTTCATTTGAGGTTTCATAGATGAATAAGTCAAGAAGCAAATTGCTACATGTATATAGAAAACGACTGCAGCCAAGCATCATGTAACCCGTTCACTCTCAATGACGCTTTAAAGCGCATTTTCAAACAATTTGGGTCTTAATTAGATGCCGCGTTACGCGGCGTCTGATCAAGACCCAAACTGTTTGACACACTTATCGATATTTATTAAGTCAAACACTCTTAAATCTAACTTTGAAACGTGTTTTGCAGACAACAATACTGAAGCAGACGACAATAAAGCGGTGACGGGCTAAAACTCTCCCGAATAATTTGATCAGGAAAGGGTTAAATTGTTGTTATAGCGGAGTTTGTTTGCGAACTGAAATCTTAACGCATCTGTACTGTTTCAGAACCAATTCAATTCAATTCAATTGTTTCAGAACCATGCAGATATGGAGTGGAAGTTTTCTCGCTCAAAGTTGTGGATGGGATACTTCGACGAAGGGTCCACCCTACCGACCCCTTTCAACATCATCATCAGCCCCAAATCTATTATGTACTTCTTTGGTGCCATTCGGAAACTTTGCTGTAATTGTTGTCCAGAAAACAAAGGAAAGTCCCGACGACGACAGAAATCGTTTGACGGAAATATTAAGGTGAGTTATTTCTATAAAGGATATAAATGTTAATATTACATACCCTTTTCAAATACGCTCATTTTATTGGCTGAGAGAGGTGCACGCACGGGTCCGCATGGAGCAAAATCGACACTGCTGTGAGTTCAGGAAATTACTCGGAGCCCAAAGTCCATTTAGAATGCAAACGACCCTTTATAGTACGACATCTAACGTTCTTGAATACCCTCCAGTAAACATTCATTTCGCTCTAATAAGCCTTCTGTTTATGACAAAATATCATAAACATTTCTAAAAGGTGTCGTTTTCTCCATTTTTATTTGCAATTAAATTAACACGTTTTTGCCCACGATCCCATATATGGGACATATGCAAACAGTGTAGACTCTGATCAGACGTCGCATTATGCGGCGTCTGATTAGAGCCTACACAGTTTGCTGATAGGAATTTCAATATAATTATAAAACAAAATGAAAATGAAAAAAATTGACCACACATCCCTTTTATTAAAAATGGACTTATCCAATATAAAAACATGGAAGAATCCACTGGGTATAAATAGGTTAACTTCAATGGAAATTAACATTCTACAGTGGAGAATCTGTTATTCTTTCCCAATAAACGCGTTTACGCTAAAACTGTTATTTCCATTGCAAACAGTTTGGAGCCAGATCAGACGCCGGGTAACCCGGCGTCTGATCAGGCTCCAAACTGTTTGCCACCAATATAAATATGAATTATCAGATTTGTCCAAAAGTTGTATTATTCTACGTTTTAGTGTTTTGCGTTTGCGTACGTTTGCGTTTAAACGGGAAAGAATAACGTTTTCTCCACTGTAATTGATGTTATAATATTGGATATAAAATGAAAGAAATCATGATAATAAATTAATACTATACTAGTTAATTTATAAAATATTACCTTACGTCCATGACAACTAGCCAATTACACATTTCAAAGCACAACTAATATCTCTGCTTCATATTAGATAATACTCATTAGTATAAACAATAACAAAACAAGAAAATTGTATTGGATGGCCATGCGATTAATAAACATCCGTAAATCTGAAGACAACTGCACTGGTAAACTATTATAATATTAGTTATTATTATTGTTATTATTATTATTATTATAATTATTATTATTTGTAATAATAATTATCATTGTCATTATCTTTTTTATTTTTCCTTATAAGGTATTTATCTTCTTTACCACATGTATTATTATCATTATTATTATTTTTTATTATTATTATTAACATTGTCATTGTTATAATGAAAAACAATGATTTTTGTTTGTTTGTTTTTAAACGCATCGAAATAAAAAATGATAACATTTTGCCAATTGTGACTATTCATGTTTATCTTAGTGGCAAACAGAATGGAACCTGATCAGACGCCGGGTGACCCAGCATCTGATCTGGTTCCAAATCGTATTTTTTATCGTAAACGCATTTATGGGCGAAGAATAACATATTCTCCTCTGTAACTACCATTTACGATTCTACCTTTTCGAACTTACGACCACCTGAAATATTCTTAACATTTTCACTCTCAATGACGCCTTAAAGCGCGTCTGCAAACAGTTTGGGTCCCGATCAGACGCCGCGTGACGCGGCGTCTGATAAGGACACAAACTGTTTGATCGATATTTACTAAGTCATACAACCAAAATTCTAACTTTGAAACGTGCCTTGCAGACAAACATACTAAAGCTGACGAAAATAAAGTTGTGAAGGGGTAAAAATCTCCCGAATAATTTGATCATGAAACGGTTAATGACTGCAAAATCGTATATACACCGTACAGTTTTTTCTTGGTACGCAAAAAGTCGATTTTAGGAGGTTGCACTACATATATGTCATACTTTCTTGTTAATGGAGGTTTTTGAAAAGTCTCTTAACACAATCATGTTTGAAATATAAAATTGATATTTGTAGAGCCCACAGCCTGCGGAAATGAACGTGTTTGCGGTAAGTTTATCCTCGTTGTCATGGATACTGTTTCTAATTTTTTTTGTCTGGCTTGTCGATGAGCACTTGTGTTGCCAATTTCATCTATGTTTACTTTATTTTTTCCTACACTCACTCGTTTGTGCTTTAAAAAATAGTTTCATTGCAAACAATACTTCGGGGCCAGATCAGACGCCGAGTAACTCGGCGTCTGATCTGGTTTCAAACTATTTGACAATCAGATTGATAACATTACCAGCATTTTCAATGATCACGCGTTTCATATTGATTCCGCATCAGTTGTAAATAATACCCTTATCCCGACTGTCCCTTGAAACTCTTAATACAATACTGCCTCGCTACAACAACACTCAAGTGGAGGCAAATGCTGCGTGTGTTGTTCGGAGTGAGTTGTTGTATGTAAAGAAGCGAAAATTAAGACGTTGGTTACAATTGCAAACAGCTTGAATCCATATCAGACGCCGCGTTCATGGAAACAGCGCGGTGCCAAGCTTTGTTGTTATGAGGGAATAGTTGTTGCGAGGGCCTCTGAAGGGACGGAGCATTGTACATGGGCTATAACGTTATTATTTCTCATTGAAACGAATCGGATTGCAACGTTATGTAGAGTATGATTATTAGCCCACATAACTGAAAGTTCATATGTACCAATACGGTCTCTAATATATCATGAACAATTTCATGTTTCGTTGGCTCTCAATGGGGTATATTTAGTACAGCGCTCCCTCTCTACAACGATACCCATTGGGAGACACAAACTATGTTCGTTGTTCGGAGAGAGCCGTTACAGGGAGGGAATTTGGCTTACATTTGCAAACAGCTTGAATTCAGACCAGACGCCGCGTAACGCGGCGTCTGATCTGGATTCAAGCTGTTTATCACTCGTAATTAAGTGTTTTACTCTGAAATGGTCAAATACATGTATGTAACTTTGAGAAAAACAGCAGACGACAATTTTAAGCAGACGATATTGCAGCAATAAAAGCGTTAGACATATTTGTCCAGTTTCATGAACAGCGGCAAAAGTCGTTGTAAGGAGGGAATCGTTGTTGGGAGGGCCGTTGTAGAGAGGGAGCACTGTAACATTAAAATGTATGGCAAACAGTAAAGACTGTTATTCATTTTCGTTCAGATAGTCCGCAAGTAGTTAGAGCCAAGTCATTATTGATCATTTTTATGCCAAAGTTGTCTATGGCTTGTACATGTATTGTATTTATAAGTATAACAAGAGTCCCTCAAACTTAATTGTACACTATTGATGGCATTATGATGTTTTTGAAATCACAGTTTTATGTTTGATTTATGTTACATCTTTAACTTCCGACTGCCATGGCGTAATTTGCTTCTAACAATTGTCGTCTACTTTTATTTCTCCAAGTTTAAAATATATAAACGGAATATTACTATACTTTGCATATCTTATGCACCAGATCACTCGAGTTGTGTGTGTAAAGGCTATATCCAACGAGACCGAAGGTCGAGTTGGATATAGCCTTTACACACACAACGAGAGTGATCCGGTACATAAGATATGCAAAGTATAGTAATGTTCCTTTTATTATATACCTCTTATAATAAAAATAAAATGAAAAACGATAGAAATGTTTCGAGCGTTACTATAAATAAACAGGATTTCCCATACGTCACACTTCGGGGAATGGCGCGTGAAAGTAAATACTCGCTATTACGACCACTAAAATGAATGCTAATTGATTAAATAATAGAGAGGTGACAGCTTAAAGCAAGGTGACAGTGAAACAGAAAAGCTCCTAAAGGAGCTTTCTGTTTCACTGTCACCTTGCTTTAAGCGGTCACCTACCGTAAAAACCCTAATACTTAACATAATTTAGTGGTCGTAATAGAGAGGTTTTACTGTAGTTCCGAACTTCCGACTACACAGTAAACGTTCTTTTCCCATTACACAAGGTACATGGGTAATACGGAATTTTCAATCCGTCAAGGTGTATTTGTTTGATAAAATACAGAATTATTTCGGGCAGAACATTGGTAGGTATATAATAAAAACGTAGCGTATAGGGTGTTCAACAGTTTGGAGCAAGTTCGAGGCCGTGTTACCTGTCGGCTAAATCAGATCGAAACTGTTTGCAAAAATCCAATGTACTCGTGGTACAGTGGAGAATCTGTTATTCTTTCCCGTTTAAACGCAAACGTACGCAAACGCATTGCACTAAAACGTATAAAAGAACAACTTTTGGACAATTCTGATAATTCTTGTTTACCTTGGTGGCAAACAGTTCGGAGCCTGATCAGACGCCGGGTAACCCGGCGTCTGATCTGGCTCCAAACTGTTTGCACTGCAAATAATAGTTTTAGCATAAACGCGTTTATTGGGAAAGAATAACAGATTCTCCACTGTACTGCATTGAAGGGTTCACTGTCACAATGTTGCCTGCTTATGAAATATTTTTTACAAAGTTTTTTTACAATTAGAAATGCATGCTATTACTTACAGTAGAGAATGCGTTATTCTTTCCCTATAAATGCATTTACGCTACGCTAAAACGTCTTTTTCCATTGCAAACAGTTTTGAGCGAGATCAGGCGCCGGGTAATCCGGCGTCTGATCTGGCTAAAACTGGTTGCCACTCAGATTTAATTAAAACTGGCATAATTCTTAAAATGTTGTCATTTTCGACATTTAATGCATTGCATTTGCGTTTCGTTTGCTTTTAAACGGAAAAGAATAATCCGTTTAAACAATTTTCTCATATTCTGTATCTAGTTTTGAAGGCAGGTGACCACTTAAAACAGGTTGAAAGTATCACAGAATGCGACTTAAGGCGCGTTCTGCTTTACATGTACATCCAGTCTGCTTTAAGCTATTGCACCATCAGCAACGACAAAGAAAATATTTCTTATGGTGCATATACACGACTGTATAAAATAAGGCTATTTCTTCAGTGGAGGGATAAATTAAAGACGTAAAATGGCATATGTTTTAAGTTATAGGTTAATTGGACTAGTCAGTAAAAAAATTAATATTAGAAAACGTAACAATATGTTGTTGTTTTGTTTCTTTATGTAGACCAAGGAAAGTTCTTCTGCATCCTGCACTAAATCAACAGAGTTACATGTAAGTCGGCTCACATGTTGTTATACGGTTTGCTAAATACGTGTGCTTCAGGGATTCGTCTTACGACACTTCGTATACGACAAATATTGTTGTAAGTCAGGGTATAAAATTATCAAATATCATTGTATTTATCCATCTAAGCATGTTCAGTGACAGCTCTTTGAAATTGTTCTGAAAAGACGATTCAATAGGGATGTCACAAGACAAGATAAGATGGAGAAATAAGAAATAATATGTATTTTAAAATGTTGACTTACGACTGTTTTTGTCGTATGACGTTTCTTAAGACGGACCTGTATACATGTAGTAACTCACCGTCTGTTCAACAGGCAATGTCATCAATGTACAGTGGAGAAAACGTTATTCTTTCCCAATAAACGCGTTTACGCTATAACTATTATTTCCTATGCAAACAGTTTGGAGCCAGATCAGACGCCGGGTAACCCGGCATCTGATCAGGCTCCAAACTGTTTGCCACTCAGATTAAAATGAATAGTTTGAATTTTCAAAATGTTGTCATTTTCTCCATTTTAGTGTGTTGCGTTTACGTTTCGTTTGCGTTTCAAAGGGAAAGAATAACGTTTTCTCCACTGTAGATAATTGTCGAATGTTTCTATTTCTTTTTATATTTTGACTGCATGCAAATCAATATGAGTGCAAAACAGTTTGGATCCTGATCCACGGAATTATACAAGACGGAATAGCAACTCAGTGAAGTTGAATAGGCGAGCATCTGAGCTCTCGCGGCGGTAAAATTTGCGAGATTATGTGTCACGTGACAACATCTTCACTTTTTGCCTCGTTGTCCGTCATTTGTGGGGTGAAAATTTACCGACTCTTGTGTTTTCATTGACATTTTATAGAATATAAATGACTTGGTGTACATTCCTATCAATTCACGGGAATATAAACCCGTGAACAATGCTTCGAAACAGACATTTATCAAATTAACTACCGATAGAAATTCTCTTATCAAGTCTCGCGAGTCTCGTATGCGCCGCACGAGATTTGCGATATAGCGCGAGGTTTCAATTCCGTCAGTGTATAATTCTGTGCCTGATCAAACATCACTTGGTGCGATTTCTGATCAGGAACCACACTGTTTGCAAATAACCATTGCATTCGGTGTATGGCGGTGAGAAGCTTAACCCTTTCACCACCAAAATGTTCGTGGGCATTTTACCACTTCACCGTTTCATTGTCGTCTGCTTCAATTATGTTGTTTGCACTGCCGTTCAAAGTTAAAAAATAACTCAGTGTGACTGAAAAAGATTCGTTACGCGGCGTCTAATCAGGATCCCAACTGTTTGCAAACGCGTTTTAAAGCGCGATTGAGAGTGGGTAGGTTAAAGTTTGCAGAGTACATTTCATTTATTGTACCAATGTTTTTTATACGTCGTATTTATATAGGTTATCAGTGATCTTTACACATCATTATGCTCTGTAATGTTATACAATTTGTTAAATCCTATATTTCCGACTCAATTGCGATTTTGCTTTCAAATATAAGTTCCCTTTCAGCCGGTTAAGAGCCTGAACAAAGGCTAATTTACTCAGCGTCTGATCAGATCACAAACTGTTTGACCCGCCGACTAAAACCATTTAGCAGAGTAATGTAAAACTGTATATCTTACTACACATTTGAATATGCGTTTGCGTGCAGGTTGTTGAAAGGTTTAATTGTAGTACAGGTCTCGGAGTTTATTAAACAAAACCAAATCATTTCAACAAATTGTGAATATTATACAATTTATCAGTAATCATAACATATTGACAAGAATCATTTTTCGCATAACGTTACCTTCAAACTAGTGTTACAGTGGAGAATCTGTTATTCTTTCCCGTTTAAACGCTAACATACGCAAACGCAAAACACTAAAACGTAGAAAAGAACAACTTTTGGACAATTCTGATAATTCATGTTTATCTTGGTGGCAAACAGTTTGGAGCCTGATCAGACGCAGGGTTACCCGGCGTCTGATCTGGCTTCAAACTGTTTGCACTGCAAATAATAGTTTTAGCGTAAACGCGTTTATTGGGAAAGAATAACACATTCTCCACTGTAATTTCGTTCTGAATCATCATCTGTACGCGGGATGATCCGGATTCTTGTATTAATTCTTTGTAAGGGTAACTATGTCAGTGAGTCCATGTGCAATTTGCATGCAATGTTAAACGGGTATATACATTATGTAAATATATGAAAGATAAAGTTTTATCACATAATTTGCGGTCTGGGAGTTGCATGAAGCGATTGTATAAATATCGTAATCCACTAGTGGAATATCGTTTTTGGGGCTCCGGCCCAACTTGTTCGTCCACAAGCGCTGCATGTAGCGGATGCCAAATGACGTCATTTACTATGACGTTAACGTAATCAACGTAACGTTTTTTGCGGAAAATCTATATAGCGGAGGGTCTACAAACTACGGCTTCAATCAATTTAATAGGTGCTTATTATGTGATAAATAGAATCTCACATTCGTGCTCATCATTTATCATTTTTAATAAACTCGTCGACTAAAATGAATATGACGCTCGCCAAGGCTCGCGTCATATTATTTTGGTCAACTCGTTTATTAAAAATGATAAACAATGAGCACTCATACAAGATCCTCCATATATAATTATTATTATTATAAACACAACCAAACTAATACAGAACGTCCACGTATGAATTTTCCCTATATTGCCCATGTACTGCATGCCGTTTTCTACTTCGAGTTTTGTCATAACCTGTCAGGGCTACAGATAAGAGGTAGTTTTTTTCAACAAATCCAACATTTTCTCACTCTTTTTAGCACCAAATCCTATGGTGTTACTTCTCATTAGAATCGTCTCGAAGAGACGATTCTAATGAGTGGTGACAGCATAGGGTTTAATTCAGAAATAAAGATTTTAACTTTTTGAAAAACTACCAATATCTGGTGCTTTGACCTGTGCTCATACGTTTGTATTGCATGACTTTGCATTTTGGGATTGCAGTCGAACGCTTTTAGCATGCTGTGTTTCATTCAGAGAGTTTGCTGTAAGTAGTTGCAGATGTCATGAAGTAACAGATACATGTACCAGCATATGTATTTTTAAACCTTCCGATAATCATTAAGGTTACGGAACACCAAATAGACCGCTAAAACTTTAGCTGAGAACCTCTTTTGCTCTCTTGTCGAAGCACTCTGCATCAATGGTGAGATCCACGCTACCGACCACACACCCCTATTTTCTATATGTCCTCTCATATTTTCTTTGTTTTTCCCTTTCTTTCAAAACTCACCTGTTTTGTATGTCACAGTGATATTGATGATTACGTTTATTTCCTATTAAAACTACATTTGATTTGTTGTAAAAAGACAAGGCACAAGGAAAGGATCTTAACAAGCTTTGCTTTCGATCAAATCCTATTCCAATGTCGTAAAATATATCATATGTACAATATCTAACAAGTTTATGCAATAAAATAAATTTCAAACTAAAACAAAATAGACCGGAAAAAGCTACATGGTCCAGGGTCCAGTCGAGAGTAGTTCTCTCGAGATAAAGTTTTAACTTCTTTTGCCTCAAAATGACATTTTGTCACTAGACATTTACTGTTTTGTGCCTTTGATGTAATACATTGGTGCCAGAGAATAATTACAAGGCATTTCTGTTATCCTAGAAAATGTTAGGCAAAATTCATCTGGGCTGAAGTGACATGTCCCTGTTTTAGCCGGTGTCGCATTCAAAAGGTAACAGAACACTAATCATGTCATTGAAGTCATGATATGTTTCTTACATAACGGACAACCTCTTGTTTTTAGCTCACCTGGCATGTAGTGCCAAGGTGAGCTATTTTGATCGTCCTCTGTCCGTCGTCCGTCATTCGTCGTTCGTCCGTCCGTCCGTTCGTCGTCAACAATTTCTTTTAAACGACATCTCCTCCGAAACTACTGTATAGATTTTTACTAAACTTGGCCTGAATGATCCTTATATGGTCCTCTTTAAAAGTTGTTCAAACATTTCCGGTCCGTTGCATATCTAGGTCACAGGAGCTAAAAATACATTTCTTCAATGAAATCTTAAAAAATCTTCTTGTCTGAAACCACAGTACCCTGAGCTTACATATTTGGCACAAAGAATCGTATTCAGGTCCTCTATCAAGATTGTTCAAATTATGTCCCTGTGGTCAAATGTGACCCCGCCCCGGGGGGGGGGGGGGGGGGGGGGGGGTCGTAAATTTACATAGAGTTATATAGTGAAATCTTCAAACATCTTTTTCTCTTCAACTAATATGGCCAGAGCTTTGATATTTGGCATGATGACTCTTCTGGAAACCCTTAACCAATAGTGTAAATATGGTTCCGGTCAGTTGCATATCTAGGTCACAGGAGCTAAAAATAGATTTTTTCAATGAAATCTTAAAAATCTTCTTGTCTGAAATCACAATACCCTGAGCTTACATGTTTAGCACAAAGCATTATCTACAGGTCCTCTATCAAGATTGTTCAAATTATGTCCCTGGGGTAAAAAATGACCCCGTCCCTGGGGTCGTAAATTTACATAGAGTTATATAGTGAAATCTTCTAACATCTTTTTCTCTGAAACTAATATGGCCAGAGCTTTGATATTTGGCATGATGACTCTTCTGGAAGCCCTTAACCAATATGGTAAATATGGTTATGGTCTGTTGCATATCTAGGTCACAGGAGCTAAAAGTAGATTTTTTCAATGAAAACAAAAAAATCTTCTTGTCTGAAACCACAGTACCCTGAGCTTACATATTTGGCACAAAGCATCATCTTTAGGTCCTCTATCAAGATTGTTCATAAAATGCCTCTGGGGTTAAAACTGCCAAGGCCCTAGGGGTCTCAGTTTTAAATAGAGTTATGTTGTGAAATATTCTTCTCTGAAACTACTACGACATTAGAGCTTTGATATTTAGCATAGTGCCACTTCTAGATGTTCTTTACCAATATTGCTGAAGTGGTTTGGGTCTGTTGCATATCTGGGTCATATTAGCTAAAAATAGATTTTTTTATTCGAATGAAAGAGTTAAAATTGATATTTGGCATACATGTTGCTCTGCGCGGACAGCACGCCTGTAATAATGAACAATAACAATAAGTGTACAATAACAGACGTTAGAGGACAGTTTTTGAATAGCTCTGCGCGGTTGGTATATCCTTTAAACCCCTTTAATCTACTGCACTGTAATAACAACTCAGTCTGCTTATATATAATAGTGTAGTTGCACACGCTTGGCTCGATATGCGAATCCAGAGCCAAACCCCTCTCCAGTTTCTGCTGCTTGCCTACGTTTTACCTATCTTTATTGGTTTTCTTTCAATTATTTTTTCTTTCAATTATGTTCAACCCTCTGCATGCTACCTATTTGTAAAAGGTACCACCTGTATTATTCCTAAAATGTGTTTTATCTGCATATTTCTTTTTATGTTAATATCTCCAGAAAACCAGACGGTTTGGATCCACATGAGATGCCGAGTTACTCGACCCCTCATTTGGATACGGACCGTTTGCTTCAGTTATCGTAAACTTACCAACAACGTGCAGGAGGACTCAAACTGCTTTTTTAATGTAACTAATTGTCAAGGAGAAGAACTAAATAAGCTTTAGCTTTCATTCTAATCCTATAATAGATATGTTGTATATTTCATGTATCTGTACATTTTCTGAAATAAATATGTTTAAACTAAACCCCTTTAATTACTCCATAGCATGTTTTAATTTTGCAGACGGATGAGTACTTAAGGCAGATTTAAAGTAAAGCAGAATGCGCTAAGGTAGGACGCATTTTGAGTTACGTTCAGTCTGCTTTAAGCTACCATGGAATGACCTACGAACTGTTCGTCAAAACAGTTTAACTTCACCAGAGTATCTCATAAAGGATGTCGACTTTTCTAAGTCGAACCAGCAAACAACATCTCTGAAAAGCAAATATGTTATGTTTTTAATTGGAAATTTTCCTTCAGAGACCAGCCGATTGAATGCTATATAATCCTCAAGTTTGCCAGTCTGTTTCATTTCGTCTATGACGCTTCGGATCAGGGATAGTAATTCTTTATACTCCCGAGATTCCTCTACAACAGTCAATTCGGTGTCTTGCAACAAACATTCTCATGTTCTTCATTATATGCAAACTTGCACATTTTTTCAATGGAGAGTCTTTGGGTGTAAAGTATCGCTTAGATAGATTATTTTGTTGCGTTTCGTCTATTATAGACATAACTCTCCCACCCCTCTACATTGTTCAGGTATAATATTGAAGTTGCACACTTTTTTCGGAAAAAGAACGCTGGCGAAGGTATTTTAATTCCTGATAGACATGCATCTCTGTCAAGTGGGAAATTACCTCCCGGAACGTGGGTAGTTGTTCCTTACAGTACGAACATTTGTACAGGTCCATAATCTGTACAAAAATAAATGACAATGTACAGAATATATACTTTTACAAATCAAACAGCCGTCGATTTCGATGTAGATTTAAGCAAGTTGCCGTACACTGGTTTGAAAGGGTTTAGCAATATGCCGTTCACTAGCGTAGCAAGTTGCCGTACACCTAACCAAATTTCATTTCGGGTTTTTAAAGCACATACGTCAAAAACAATAGTAAAAGTTTCATAAATGTCAATCAATATAGCATAGATTACTCGTATAACATGAATAGATCTCTTATACAATTTTTAAAAACAAATTACAATGATATTTTGTCAGCAATCGTTGTTATTTACCGGTACCAGGCAGCTTGTTTATACGTCTTACGAGAGTTTCTTTCGGTAAAACTGAAATGTTATGACATCAGCATGTTCCAGAAACATCTCGCTTTAATATAGTATTATTCTACATATTGATCCTAGACATATAGTTCTAGAAAATCATGAAAACATACATGCACTGTAGAGTGATCTGCTAACAGCTCTCGACTCGCTGGTACCAATATCCTGTGTACGGGTATACACAGTGGTATTGGAAATAACAGAATTAGCATAAACGCGTTTATCGTGAAAGAATAACGTTTTCTCAACTGTATAAGCCGGGGACGAAAATTGTTTACAATTTTTTTTTTTTTAAAAAGCAGTTTTGTCCTTCGAAGTGATTGATAACCTTAATAGGATGTTGTTAGAAACACCCTGTTTCACGTTTACAAGCTTAAAGTCATTTCGTCATCATAGATAATTACACCCGACACAGTTTGATCAGGATCCTAGCTGTTTCGATATTCCGAGCGTTGTTTAGTCAAACAAACCAAATTCTAAGTTTGAAAACATATATTTCAGACAACATGTTTTGCATCAATCGAACTCATAGCGGAATACAATATTTGTACATGTACCAGACGGTTAATGACAAATAAAGCGTTAAACTGAGTGTATTCTACCACCTTGGGAAATACAGCCAAACTTCCAAATTAACGAGTAAAAAGAAAAATTACATAAAAAGGACACAAATACTGCAAAATAACTTTTGTCATAAAGCACAACAAATATGCCCTACAATGTACATGTAAAAACCATTGAGTTTGTATCTCCATTGTAACCCCTTCACTCTCATGACGCCATCATTAAAACTTTTCAACAATTATCATCGTCCGCTTTTATTTCTCTACTTTAAAATTAAAACTAAAATTTAGGTATTTTGACTTCAGAAATATTGAAACGAGTGTCAAAATGTTTTGACCCAAATAACTTGTACCCGGGGTAAGGCGGTGGTGAGGTAAATTGTAGCTATTTTGGTCGTTTAAATAATCGCTTTAGATAAGTATGACTGTAGTCTGAGTGCTTATACAGTAGAGAAGACGTTATTCTTTCCCAATAAACGCGTTTACGCTTAAACTGTTATTTCCATGGCAAACAGTTTAGAACCAGATCAGACGCCGGGTAACCCGGCGTCTGATCAGATTCCAAACTGTTTGCCACTCAGATCAACATAATTAGCCAAAATTGTCGAAAAGTTGTCATTTTCTTTGTTTTATTGCGGTGCGTTTGCGTTTTGCTTGCGTTTAAACGGGAAAGAATAGCGTTTTCTCCACTGTAGCTAGGGATATATCAAATAGTGCTCAGCCTGAATATAATTCATTAGTTGATAGGGTTTGTGTTAGTTCGTGTGATTGATAACTACAGAAACAAATCCCAGTTTACGCTTGTCGCGCTAGGAACAAAATTGCCAATCTTTTCCATGCAATCCTGAATCAAGATCCGACGCGGAAAAACTAGGAGTCTGATCAGGATCCATAACGTTTAGTACAGGTTTTTTTTTATTTACAGAGTAAAATCATATAAAAAGTTTATTTTAAACATTTAGCTGACGATAAATTTGTAGCAAAACATACAGAATCATCAAAAGCGTTACCTTGGTTTCAATCAATGATTACTTCTGAACAATGTCTACTTAGCGATGCATAGTACTGTGACTCCTAGATAATGCATAACGACTGTTCAATGGAGAAGGAATTCTTGAAAACATAATCTCGTGTTTTTCATGTTGACAATATATAAAATATTGACTTCTTTATTTTACCATTATCTTTATACAAACTATCATTGGCATTCAATACAGACCATGCATTGAAGTAAAGTTACATGGAACAGTGATCCCTCCATACAAGAACCCTTCCTTAAAACAGTGCGTGTCGCTATTCCCAAAACAAGACAAGACAATTATGTCTGACGTTTCACTGCTTCAATTTAGCCTGCTTAAAATTGTTCTTTACTTTTTTTTCGCAAAGTTACGCATTGGACATTTTGACGGAAGAAACATAAAGGCGAGTGACAAACAGTTTCAACCCAGATCAGACGCCGCATAACGCGGCGTCTGATATGGATTAAAACTGTTTGCAAATGTAGACCAAGCCATGGTCAGCACCGTTTTGATTGTCCTTCCCTGTAACAATTTCCTCCGAAGAACACACAATATGTGTTTCACCAGTGGGTGTTGTTGTAGAGACATTATTCTTCCTTGACACCATCGTATGTTCCGAGCACCTGTGTATTGCAAATAGTTTAGATTCTGATCAGACGCTGACATGACTGAAAACTATTTGCAGTTCAGACTGAAATGAATCGGCCATTTTCAAAACACCAATTTTATATTGTCAGTGCATTGTAATAATGTTTTACCCTGTAGGGCACAATATGACGAATCGAGCAATTTCACAAAGTATAGAAAAACAATCATAGAGTCGAGGTTGAATATCTCTATCTCGCTCATGTCGAGCATGGCCGTAATTCGAAGTTAAAATATAGCTTAGCCAGGTTTTAACTTTAAAGTTAGGGCATGTAAGACTTATTGCTATTATTGAAATAATGATATTAAACTGCAAAAATACTGGTAAGTTCATCTTCAACGAGTTAGAGATATCGAAGTTTGCCTTAACCCTTTCCCCCATAAAAGCGGCTTTTAGCGTATTTAATTTATTCCTCCGCTGAAGAAAATAGTTCCAGTTTATACCCTCATGAACGATTACCATAACAAATATTTTATATAGCCTAACAGATGGTAGTTTAAAGCAGGCTGAAAGTAAAGCAGAATGTGCCTTAAGGCACATTCTGCCTTACTGTCAACCTGCTTTAAGTGATCATCTGTCTTTAATATTATAAATAGGTTATTTGGTAAAGGGTTAATGATTAACCACATGAACAACGTGGGTTAATATACCTACGCCATTTATATGTTTATGCAGTTGCGACAATGTTGGGGGTTTGTTTTCAATCAAACATAATGAAATGCAAGTTCCATGTAAAAACAATAATAGGCAAGGACATGTTTTTGTTTTAACTGTTGACAATTTAATTAAAACATAGACTAGTTTCAAGCATAGAAATAACAGTTTTTAGCGTAAAAACGAATATTGGGAAAGAATAATGTATTCACTGTATATCATTCACGTACAAGTATTTCTATTAGAACAATATATGGTATCGCTCTTTAACTAAACAGTTGAGCACCGGCTATTGCGAATACCAAATGATTTTTCTTCTTCTTCTTCTTCTTCTTCTTATTTTTCTTCTTATTATTATTTTTCTTCTTATTATTATTTTTTTTCTTCTTCTTCTTCTTCTTCTTATTATTATTATATCTTTTTTCTTACTTTAACTCTTCATCATCATCATCATCTTCTTCTTCTTCTTTATTTTAACTTTCTTCTTTTTCTTCTTCTTCATATTCTCCTTCTTCTTCTTAATCTTCTTCACCATTATCTTCTTCTTCTTCTCTTTCTTCTTCCTATCCTTTTGTCCTTCATTTTCTTCATTATTATCATCGTCTTCTTCTTCTTCATCATCATCATTATTATTATCATCCTCATTATCATCATCATCATCATCGGCTTATTCTTCTTCTTTTTCTTCTTCTTCATCTTCATATTCTTCTTCTTCTCTACCTTCAAGTTCTTCTTCATCATCATCATCACCTCCTTCTTTTTCTTCTTCCACTTTATCATCTTCTTCTTCATCATATTCTTTTTTTTTACATCTATTTGTTCTTGTTCTTCTCCTTCTTCGTTACATAATATAACATAACAATTTTATTGGCACAAACATCTTTATGTCCAATGTTTACCATAAAATGAATATTATTATCATCAATGTTGATCCCATTTCCCCATAGCCAGTTTCTATATTTTTAAAGACAGGTGTGCACTTTAAGCAGGTTGAATTTAAAGCAGAATGCGCCTGCCTGCTTTAAGCTACTATCTGCTACCATATAGAAACTGGTGTTTGGTACATCTTAATGACGGTATAAATTGAAACTATTTTTCTTCGGTGGAGGAATATAATAAATGCGCTAGTTATTAAAAGGCGTTTCTACATGGGAGAAGGTTTAAGGGTGTATCCAACCCATAAGGGATTTTTTCAAAGTACAGTAAAACCTCTCTATTACGACCACTCAATTTGGTTAATTATTAGTGTGTTTACGATAGGTGACCGCTTAAAGCAAGGTGACAATGAAACAGAAAGCTCCTTAGAAGCTTTCTGTTTCACTGTCACCTTGCTTTAAGCTGCCACCTCTCTATTATACAATCAATTAGCCTTCACCTAAGTGGTCGTAATAGCGAGGTTTTACTGTATCAAACTTTTTTTCTATCATTGTTTTATTGGAAGAGCTATTTATGATGAATGAAAAAATGGGAAAAAATATAATTTTTATGGTGGTGTCCTTTTTTTTTAGCTACAGCGGTTTGAAAAAGGTATCAAATTTGGACTTTTTCTCTCAAATTTTACCCATTCAGAGTACAAGCTTCAGTAAAATCTATTTCAAAACAAAACAAACATGGTAATTTGGGTTTTCATTATTTATTTCATGTCTATGGTGGTATCTTCACATATAGAGACCAACTTTAGACAAAGCAGGCACTAGGTTTGAACAATATGGATCCTCGAATGTCAAAAATATGCTTTTTATAGGGCATGATTTTATTAGATATTTTATTTTATGAAAAAAAGTAAAAAACTTTGAAAATGAAATAGTTCTAGTATTAAATGTTTTCTTATATTCTACCAAATGAAAGCCAATGCTAAGGCAGTTCAAAATATGAAACGAAATTGAAAGGTCAGTGTTGAAAATTTTGAGTTATTAAAGTAAAAAGAGTTATCTCCCCTTACAAAATTTACAAAAAAAGTACCATATCTATGATATTTAGAGCTTTATAAATTTCACATTTGGTGCCTGTTTTTTCTTAAAATAGTTTTTGTATGAAGAAATACTACCATAGATAGGAAATAAATAACACAAAACCAAATTATCATATTTGTTTTCATTTAAAATGGATTTTATTGAAGCGGGCTGTTTGAAAAGGACAAAATAAGAAAAAGTGGGTGGGGTAAATTTTACATGGCCATGGAGCCAACTGTTGTTCACCAAAATGTACAATTTTTCTATTTTTTCATTTATCTTAAATAGCTCTTCAATACAAAACCATCATAAAGTGCTTTCATATACTTTGAAAATTTCTTAAATTCATGACATTGATACACCCTTAAGGCAGGCGTCCGATTATATAGCAGGATAAAAGTGCATGTAAAACAGAAAAAAAATCCTGTTTTACTCTGCAATCTTATATCACCACTGAGATACTGTTTGAGTCCTCACAATGGAACAGCTTTATTGCACTTAATATGTCCATAGGCGATCGCAGTAGGATAAAATCTCATCAGCTAGAATCATTTATATTGCAAGTCTAATAATGTAGCAATAACGGAAGTGATAAGTGCGGCTAGTTCGTGACGTGTTGGCTGGAATAAAACTCGGACTAAAACATATACAGTGGAGAATCGTTATTATTTTCAAATAAACGCGTTTACGTTAATACTATTATATCCATTGTAAACAGTTTGGAGCCAGATCAGACTGTGGATAACCCGGCATCTGAGCAGGCTCCAAACTGTTTGCCACCAAGAGCATAACAAATCGTAAGTAATTTCAAAAATCTGAATTGTTTGCATTTTAGTACATGTATATTGCGTTTGCTTTTCGTTTGCGTTTAAACAATAATGTTTTCTCGACTGTAAAAGAATCATTCTGCGTGTTCGGGGTCAATGTGTATTACACTATTAGAATTTCATTTGTATGAATCACGCTTAAACAAAATAAGGTAGTAATAATTATTTGACGTTATTGTAAATAACAATTACAACAAAATTTTACACATAATATGTGCTGACGTTTTATAACAACCGTATTTGTTAGACATTTGAAGTTATGAGTGCAGTAGATTTTTAAAACAAAAGGCTTAATATACATGAAATAAAAAAAATATGTAATATCAGAAGAATTGTTTTCAAATAATCCAATTTGAACGAAACGAAAGGCAAACACAATAGATCTACAACGAGATGTAGAAAAATGAACTTTCTTTGAAAGGATAGAGGCAATCTATTTAAAACAGTTTTGCGCCTGATCAGACGCAGAATTAATCGGCGCCTGATCTGGTTTCAAGCGTTTTGCAAAGGATACATTTAATTATTTAAACTGCAGTGGAGAATCTGTTATTCTTTCCCGATAAACGCGTTTACGCTAAAACTATTTTTTCTTTTACAAACAGTTTGGAGCCAGATCAGACGCCGGGTAACCCGGCGTCTGATCTGGCTCCAAACTGTTTGCCACCAATATAAACATGAGTTATCAGAATTGTCCAAATAGTGTTCTTTTCTACGTTTTAGGGCTTTGCGCTTGCGTACGTTTGCGTTTAAACGGGAAAGAATAACAGATTCTCCACTGTACAACATGTTAGTTGATACATGTAACGGTACAGCATCTTCTATTCTGTAACTATTTACAGTGGAGAATACCTTATTATTTCCCGTTTAAACGTAAAACGTAAACGACACACAAACGCTATGCACTAAATCTTTTGAAATTTCGCACGATTTGTTTTAATCTGAGTGGCAAACAGTTTGGAACCTTATCAGACACCGTGTTATCCGGCGTCTGATCTGGCTCCAAACTATTTGCAATGGATATAATAGTTTTAGCGTAAACGCTTTTATTGAGAAAGAATAACGTCTTCTCCACTGTAAATAGTAACAAGCCAATTAAATGTGCATTACACAAAACAATATCAGGCAGTTTATAACCATTGGTTATAATATATATTTGAAACCATAATAACTATTGTTGTTTCTGGACGAACGCTATGTTTTATACACGTAGTATAGGTTGTTGGAGATTCAAAACCCGATAAGATTTCAAATATCTATCTTGAAAAGAAAAACAAATAGACAGCTTCACCAGTCTTGTCATGATATTATACTGAACCCAGGCATAATATTATTATTGTTAATATTTTTATTATTATTTCAGAGTCCAGTATTCAATGGCGATATTCCTTATACAGCCAAAAATCGACATATTTCACAGTCACGATACGAGGTATGGGCTTCTCAATTCTCGTTTTCTTTAACCCCCCTTTCCCCCCATAGAAGAGACTTTTAGCGTTTTTAATTTATTCCTCCGCTGAAGAAAATAGTTCCAGTTTATACCCTCATGAACAATTACTATTACAAATATTTTATATAGCCTATCAGATGTTAGCTTAAAGCAGGCTGAAAGTAAAGCAGAATGTGCCTTAAGGCACATTCTGCTTTACTTTCAACCTGCTTTAAGAGGTCACCTGTCTCCAAAACTAGAAACAGGCTATGAGGTAAAGGGTTAATTTAACAAGACGTTATTTTTCCCAAATAAACGCGTTTATACCAGAATGTCTATTTCTATTACAAACGGGTTTTAGTCAGATCAGACGCTGGATAACTCGGCGGCTGGTCATTGTTGGCACTGTTTTCAATATTTCTAAAGACAGAACTGTTTGTCATTTGATTCAATATTTTGTTCAGTCAGAAATTTACTGATTTGAATTCGCAGTGTTCCCTTTCTACAACGACCCTCCCAACAACGACTGTCTCCTTACAACGACCATTTGCCGCGGTTCCCTAAACAGGACAATTATGTTTAACGCCGTTACTGTTGCAATATTGTCTATTCAAAATTGTCGTCTGCTAAATTTCTCAAAGTTACATAATGGACATTTTGACAGGAAAACAACTTATTGACGAGTGGCAAACAGTTTGGATCCTTATCAGACGCCGGGTCACCCGGCGTCTGATCAGGATCCAAACCGTTTGAAACTAGTATCGACATCTTTTCTGTCACAACATCCCTATAGCTGACTTTATAAAAAATGCAGACAACACTACCAAAGCAGACGAAATTTTCCGGTTAGAGGGCTAAAACAGACGATCAAATTTGACAGTTAAAGGGTTAACAGTACAGTGGAGAATCTGTTATTCTTTCCCAATAAACGCGTTTACGCTAAAACTATTATTTGCAGTGCAAACAGTTTGGAGCCAGATCAGACGCCGGGTAACCCGGCGTCTGATCAGGCTCCAAACTGTTTGCCACCAAGATAAACATGAAATATCAGAATTGTCCAAAAGTTGTTATTTTCTACGTTTAAGTGATTTGCGTTTGCGTACGTTTGCGTTTAAACGGGAAAGAATAACAGATTCTCCACTGTAAAGGGTTAACAGTATTATAAACTCTGAAATACTTGCGTGACAATGTACGATTGTGCAAAATTGTAATATTGCAGTAAAGTGTTGAAACTCATTTCGTCCAAAATGGATTACCTGCATACGCGTTAAAGAATTGGATTTTCCATACATTTAACAATTCTTTTGGGACAGTACTTAATGGATATGTCCATTGACTGCATTTTCAGTTTAAAATACATTTACGGCTATTTTGCTTACGCCAGCTAAATTGCTTAAGGTGGTTCGCGGGTCAGCTTATACTGTGTCAGAATTCTTTGAAACCTTGATTAAATTGGAATATACCATATGGAGAGTGAAAAATCGTTAAAATACAAAAAAGTTACAGTGCCGTTTTTTTCTGACAGGACCTTTTGTCGAAAAAAGCTCCTTTTTTGATAAACAGGAATATTTTCTTTATAAAATGATATAACTCAATAATTTCTGTACATTCAAGTAAACTGTGCATAGACTATAAGATATTGGGCAAACAAAAGTATGTGTATGACATATTTGTTGTAAATATCAATATTTAAAAAAAGTCAAATGCTGAAAATCTCAAATTACAAAAAATCTAGCTGTTTAAAGTACACTTATTTTACTCTTATTAGATAGATATAACTTAATTCTACTAGTCACACAAATTTAATGAAAATCTACAGTGGAATTTACATTTTATACATGATTTCCTGAAATTTTGACAAAATGTAAACACAAAACGAGTAACCTCCCTTGAGTTCAACTTTAAAATGCCGTCAGCTCTAAATAATACCATAAGTCAAACCTGTAATAAGGGACCATTGAAAACGGTAGCATGTAGATCTTTAAAGGCAAGTGACTGCTTAATGCATAACAAAAGTAATGCATAAAAGCTCCTTTAGGATCTATCTTTTAGCATTATTTTTGTCCCGTGTTAAGCTGCCATCTGTCATATAGGCTATAAATACTCACAGCTGTCACTTGACTATACTTGCATATGATATTATTCATTATTACTTGACTAAACATAGCCTGTCCTTTGATCACTGCGTTATGAAATGACTAGTCACTAAAATCAGACAATTTGTTAAAAAAAAGTTTTGAACCGAGTGGGAATCGAACCGAGAACCTTTGGATTGCAAGTCTATCACCGTATCCACTGCGCTAACAGAGCAGACACTGAGTAAGATCAAACTTTTCTTTATCTAAATTTTCTACTATAAGCACGTGCCGCAAAGATCAGGTGAAAGTCATCAGCATTTCCGGAACTCGAGATGCGGGCCGCCCGCTGTCGAACCACCTTAATATTTGTACGGTCCATTTGCCCCATATTTATTGCGCTAACAGCCTACTTTCTGAATGAACTACTATGTAAGTTGAAACTAGTTAATACACAGCGTTGTTAAATCAATCCACTAATCATGAATACATATTTTGTAGTTAGCACTTTAGATATTAGCCAATCTCGACCCTGATATTCAAGAATTGTCTAGAAAATATCATAAGTGCATATTTAAAGAGTCAGGCGTTGTCATCGAATAAAACGGCAACATGTTTTCATTTTACATTCGCTCAGCTTTACTATTTACATAATTTTTAAAGAAAACAAGAACGGAATCATAGTGAGTGACAAATGTCCCGAAGTGTTTTGTCACTGAATTGTATTCATTTGGAGGTAAAAATATGAATAAATTAAAAATAAAAATATGTCCATTTGACCTCTAAATGACATTGACGTTCGCCAGGCACTTGTAATGAGCTGAAGAGCTTCTTGAGTTAAGTATACATGCTAAATATGACGTCTGTATCAAGTGTAGTTACGAAGTTATGACTAAATTGAAAATCGGCCAATTTGACCTATATATGACATTTGACCTTTGGCAGGCATATGTACAGAGCTGAAAATCACATATGCTAATTATGAAGTCTGTATCACACATAGTTTCGAAGTAATGACCAAATTGAAAATCATCCCATTTGACCTCTAAATGACACTGACCGTTGTCAGACATGAACAAAGTTGTACTGATATAAAGAGCTTCTTGAGTTGAGTACACATGTCAAGTTTCTACCACATCTAGTTTTGAAGTTATGGATAAGGTTAAAGTTGTGGACAGGAAGACAAACAAAGACACAGATAGACAGACAAACAGTCAGACCAAAAACAATATGCCTCCAATTTTCATATACATATACGCTATTATAGATCATTCTACAATCGTCTCTTCTGCTACAGCAATACTGTACTATAGCAGCAACTTGAAATAAACTTAAGGTAGGCTAATAAACATATTTCATAGCAAATTTCGACATGAACATTTCGTAGGTTGCAGAGTTTGAATCTATGGAGTCAAAAAAAGAAACTGTTCCAATAAAATCGACGTTGAAGTGTTTGTTTTTTGTATAAACTAGAAATTAATAAGGTTTTATCTACTGAATTTTCTATTTTCATGTAAAGCGTCGCGTATACTCGTCTTCTTTGCAAACAGTGTAGACCCTAGTCAGAGAGCTCCTAAAGTAGCACTCTGATCAATGTCTGCACTTTTTGTCATTTTGAGTTATATTGCAGAAAACAACTCGAAATAGTCTAAAAATTGTCTACATTTAACCCTTTCACTGCCAATTGTTTCGTGAGATTTTACCCCATTGACCGTTTTGTTGTAGTCTGTTTCAATTTTGCTGTCTGCGATGTCGTTTCAAAGTTGACAAATAAGGCAGTATGACTGAGAGTCATACAGTTTGGAACTGAACAGACGCCGCGTTATACGGCGTCTGATCAGTATCCAAACTGTTTGCAAACGCGCTTTTAAGCGTCATTGAGAACGAAGGAATTAATTCGAAACTGGATGTGTCCATTGAACGTTTTTGGAAGGGAGGAATGAGTTGAGATACTTTCATTTTCTTTGTACACAAATTCTTTTTGTTTTGCAGGATATAATGCGTACACTGGTCAGCAGATATATACATCAAACGAAGAAACAGCGGCGCCAAGACGGTGTCAATGAGGATGATCTGCTCGAAATAAAACAAGATATATCCAGTCTACGGTGAGAAATAAATTGCAAATACGGCGTCTTATCATATTTAACCCTTTTTCCTCAATAGCAGCGACTTTTAGCGCATTTTATTTATTCCTCCGCTGAAACATAGTTCCATTTTGTTCAGTCATGAACACGTACGATAAGACTTATTGTATAATGCCTAGCAGATGGTAGCTTAAAGTAGGCTGAAAGTAAAGCAGAATGCGCCTGAAGGCGCATTCTGCTTTACTTTCAACCTGCTTTAATTGGTACATGTCTTCAAAACAAGAAACAGGCTATTAGGTAAAGGGTTAAAACTGTTTGTCACTCAGACAAAATAAATATTGGGAAGGAAACAACAACTATTCTACAGTTTCTTGTATTGCGTTTGTCTTAGTTTCAGTTACACGGGGAATAATAACACAAATACTAGAAATACACAAGTAAACGCGCCTCATTAAAGACACGTGTAATCAGATGGCTATTTGCGCAAAGATAATTAAATATCTAAGGCTCAAAGGCAATGGTCAATTTTTTGTCATTATTAGGAGATTCGCAGGTAATCAAATGACAAGCAATATGTTGACCAGTAACTCATGGATGAAGACAACTCTTTCTCTATTAGCCAAACTTATCAAATTACAAACATCAACCTGTCTTCCACCCATGCAACACTGTTCCCTATCACTTGATTAACCTAATAACCACAATATCATAACTCAGTTTAAATATGTTTAAAATGCAAAGATTACAAAACGAAAATACACAATAACAAGGTTTTGGCTGTTATATGGCATGGTTCCCGCTTCCATCTTGTTAAACCACTTGATTAACAGGGCGCCGGACAAATAGTCGTAAAGGGCGACCTTTTATCAGCAATCCGCTAAGCCACAAAAGGCTTAAAATTCCGCCACAAAAGGCTCAAAATTCTGCCACAAAAGGCTTAAATTTATGCCACAAAAGGCTCAAAATTCTGCCACAAAAGGCTTAAAATTCTGCCTCAAAAGGCTTGAACTTCTCCCACAAAAGGCTTAAAATTCTGCCACAAAAGGCTTAAAATTCTGCCACAAAAGGCTTGAACTTCTGCCACAAAAAGCTTCAAATTCTGCCACAAAAGGCTTACACTTCTGCCACAAAAGGCTTCAAATTCTGCTTTAAATGTATTTACAAACCCCGGAAATTTCGTCATCTCGAACTGTCCGACCCTGGGTACTTCAGGGACCAAGCTACCATCTTCAACGACGAAACCCCCGGGTTTTTGTATAAAATATCATACCTAGTTATATTGAAACTACAAATAAAATTAAGTATTGCGATAAGAATGGCAGCTAAAACTTTAGTTCGGACTTCGCTGTTGGCCAGGTCACCCTTTACTAACCTTAAAACGTATTACAAGAACTATTTAAGCGTCTGAATGTCCTAATTCACATATCGTTCACAGCGCCTGGAACCACGCCGATTAATGTAGAATTGTCATATACAACTCAAGCGATTGTAATAAGTCGATTCAAACAACTGAAAAATAATGAAAATACAAAAGCAGTACCAAGGTCATACAAATAAACTCATCTTGAAGCATATAATACCAGGTTAACTACTACAGAAGAAAGGGGGTGAGGCGGGTGGGATTCAGAAAATGTGTCCGAAATAAACAACAATTTCAAAACTTTACCTTGCTTCTTTCCTTCATAAACCGGATATAGCGAGGGGCGCGACTAAATAATTTGCTTTGATGCCGATCGGACAAAGTAAAATGCGGGCGGTGCGAACTCTAATAAATTTGGTTATCTATAGCAGATAACCCTTATTATACAGTGGATAATGTGTTATTCTCTCCCAAAAAACGCGTTTTCGCTAAAACTATTATTTCGACTGCAAACAGTTTGGAGCCAAATCAGACGCCGGATAACCGGGCGTCTGATCAGGCTCAAAACTGTTTGCCACTCAGATAATAATGAACTGTAAAAATATCTAAAGATTGACATTTTCTACGTTTTAGTGTTTTGCATTTGCGTTTCGTTTGCTTTTAAACTTACGTTAAATAAAACAATTATTCTTTTCCAGGTACGAAATTCGTGAAGACCGCAAGCGGGAGTCAAGCCACACTGAGCACCGTCTTGAAATATTACGCGCGGATCTGGTCGGGGCCATGCAAGGAAACCCAGGTCAAACAAAATCCAAACCCAATATGCCCGGACCATATCTTCCCGGTGCCTTTAGTCGCCATGGTGAATTTGGACAGCCCACATATACACCACCATTAAGTAGAAGTGATATTGGCTTAAATATTCTCCATAACAGGGATAAATATATTAAACCATGGAGTAACGGAATGTATATAGATAAGAATGATAATATATCACAATTCCAAAATAACAAGCCAATGAATTACGCTACCGCTAAAGTTCAAAGATATATTTCAAATCTTGATGGTGAGAGTTTTTCATCAACGACAACTGATAACCAGTCTATTTCAAGCAACACTGTTTACCAGCCACCTTCTTACAACACAACGCCGGGCGAAAATGAGTCCCAGTCTTACAAACACTTTCCTGAAGACCGGGAAACAAGCTTCACCGGAAGGAGAGAGGCTCCCATCTTGAATCGATCTAACAGCAAAATTCTATCGGTTGACGACATCGAAAGTATAAAACTTGAGATTTTAAGTTCTCTGAAAACGGAAATACGTGATGCGGCAAAGGACGTTGCGGAAGAAGTTCTTGTACAAACCGGAAGTGCCGGAACTTTGCCGGAACAACGGTCAGTTTTATATGAAACACATCTTTACACTCAACTATAATACAGTGCTATGACCAGTTAAAAACGTTATTCTTTCCCAATAAACGCGTTTACGCTAAAACTGTTATTTCCATTGCAAACAGTTTGGAGCCAGATCAGACGCCGGGTAACCCGGCGTCTGATCAGGCTCCAAACTGTTTGCCACCACGATAAACATGAAATTTCAGAATTGTCCAAAAGTTGTTCTTTTCTACGTTTTAGCGCTTTGCGTTTGCGTACGTTTGCGTTTAAACGGGAAAGAATAACAGATTCTCCACTGTAGCATGGTCAGAGGATCAGTGCATCGTACGCTCAGTGCCGAATACAATTTGTGTTGACTTTTTCACTGCCAATGGCGCCAAAAGGCGACTTTGCAAACAGGTTTGGTCCAAACTGTTTGGCACTCGTATGCATATTTCTTCCGTCACAGAACCCTAAATCTTACATAAAAATATTGCAGATGACATTATCAATGCACTCTTTTGGCGGTGAGAGGGTTAAAGCAAACGATAACTTTTTGGGGAGAAAGAGTTAAACAAAATTCTAACACACTTCGCGCACGCCCCTATATAAACAAAGAACGAATGTTTCAGTGTTTGAATTTTCAATAGACCACTTACGCGCTAAACCGTTCTAACGTGACGTTATATGGCTTCGAAATGCGTACGCCAAGAAATGTAGCGCCGTTGCTTCGGTGCAAATTAAGGTTAAATTACGTGTTAGAAACGAAATAATAAATTAATACCAGTGTTTTATCTAACAATCGAACACGGGTAGTCGTTGACGGATGCTTGTAATTAATTCACTCGGCCTAAAGGCCTCGTGATTAAATTACTACGCATCTCAACTCCTACCAGTGTTCGATTGCGCGATAAAACACCGGTATGATTTTTTTTATTTCTTAACTAAATACAATGAAATAAAATGTTTAAATGTAGATATTTACAGCTGTTTTGAAATATTTACTAATTTCAATAATAGAGCTGCAAATAGATAAAAGTCTGGTAAAACAACGGGTTACCTGATGGTGCAATGTAGATACATGTAGTTGTTTAAGAGCAACTCGTATAATGGTAACAAGTAACGTATTGTCCACTGTTTGAATAGATTGAAATCTCTGACATTATTAGTTATACAGTTTCTTCACAGTGTACATGAGAATTTCTTCCCGGCTGAGGTAAATCATGTTGCCCGAGCCGTTAGGCGAGGGTTACATGATTTTACCAGCCGGGAAGAAATCCTCATGTACACTGTGAAGAAACAGTATAACGAATTTATTATACTGCAAAGTTTTCACTGTTCAAACGAAATATTTCGGAATTTGTCGTGTACAGCGCTCATAATAAACTATAACAAAATCGCGCCAAAGCAGATAACGTTGAGCGTAAATGACGTCATGTCGTCACGTCTGATGGTTGTTATTCAAAAGGAAAATGGGCATACTCGGCATACTTCGACGTCAAACGTTCCCAGAAATAATGCGACTGTTGAAAGATCCAAACACCGATTGGTTCTTAGCCGAAATGGACTTAAAACGGAGGATGCACGATTGAATGCACTCAATCCTGTCGAGCAATCGGCCATCTTATTTTCTGCAAATCAAGACTCAGGGACCTGTCAGCCAGTGAAAACAGCTGCATTTCCATGTACACATGTACCCTGTCAGCTCACAGGGTACATGGGATTATGTCTAGGGCTCGTTGACCAATGAAAAGTAAGGAATTTACTTTGCAGTATAATAAAAGAACTCTTCTTGACTGAGACAAAATTTCGGTATAGAGGTTTCCAGTTCACAGGATAATTTTGGCAGCCATTCAAATGAATTTGAATTGACAGACACCATACAGAATACAAAACACCATTAAGGTTGAACTTTTTCAAGAAGTCGTCATTTTCTAAATTTTAGAGTATTCTGTTTGCGTTCCGTTATACTAGTATTTAAACATGACAGCAGGAACATGTTATTCACTGTAGGTTGATAAAGTATAACTGTTGTATTATTGTTACAGTGGAGAATGTGTTATTCTTTCCCAATAAACGCGTTTACGCTAAAACTATTATTTGCAGTGCAAACAGTTTGGAGCCAGATCAGACTCCAAACTGTTTGCCACCAAGATAAACAAGAATTATCAGACTTGTCCAAACGTTGTTCTTTTCTACGTTTTAGTGCTTTGCGTTTGCGTACGTTTGCGTTTAAACGGGAAAGAATACATGTAATATATTCTCCACTGTACCCATCAAGAGTTTTGCACTGCAGAAACGGAAGTTTCGAGCCAGGTTATACGCAGAATAGTCCATCCTCTGATCGACCCAAAACGGTTTGACACTTAATATTTCATTTAATATTACAATCATTCATAAACACAGTTTTTAGGTATTCATTTTCTCAACTGTATGTTCTGAGTCAATTACATGCAGCAGGACTGTCATTTCTCCGGATAATTCCGTATTCTTCAGATTTCTGCTCTTACTTTTAAAATTTGGAATTGTGTGTGTTTTATACTAAGGAAACATTGATATGGCTGTCAAACAGTTTAGATTCAGATTCGCGTTACGCGGCGTCTGATTTGGATCCAAACTGTCTGCGTAATTACTTAGAGTAACGTGTTTAGAGTATACATGTAGGTACGATTCCCAAAATTTGAAATCTTTGAAATTCAAGAGCAACTTACGGAAGAACCAGGGAAAGTGTGTCACTTCAGACGAGTGATACTTATTAAATCTGTGATCCATTTAGCATTCGATAGTTCTATGCTCATATTGTGGAGAAGACGTTATTATTTCCCAATATTTACAATCGCCCCATTCAATTCCATTGACAAAAAGTGTGTTCATTTCATATAAACACCACTTTTCGAGAGGGCGGGACTTGTGGAAAAGTTTCGAAGGGGAGGCGGGGCGTATACAGTTTACATTCGCGAATTAATCTTTGGAACATGGCACAGCAAACATTTGGCGGAGTTTTTCAAAAAAAATTCTTAACCTATCTATGCCTTCCTACTAGTGGAAACCATGATTCCCGACTAATATTCTTCTTTATTAATGAGATAAATTGCAAGAAAATTGACATAAGAATCTACCTTATAAAGAGCTCGGCTATCTGCGTTTCTTTATGACAAAAAACCCCGATATATTTATCCTACTTTAAAATGACGTCACTTCAAATGACGTCAAAAATCGGCATTTTTCGCGCCAAACTCTCAAGTTGTTGACAGTGGAACTTGTTTTTTCTGCTTTCGAATGTACACTGATTCAGTAAATCGGTCATGGCTGTTCCTTATATGGTACACATTATTCGTGTTATCAACCTCTAATATGGATTAAACATACATGCGTACTAACAAAATGTTTATTTAATTTTAGAAATTACAGCAAATATATTAGCGCGATTCATGGTATTTGTCGATAATTTTCTGTCGTTCATTTCGCTTGAACGCCGAAAAAAATCAGTTCATTTCTTAAATAAACGAGTTTGTGCTGAAACAAGCATTTCCATAGCAAACAGTTTGGAGCCAGACAGTCAGACACGCCGTGTGATCAGGCCCAAACTGTTTGCCATTCGGGTAGAATCGAAAACTAAACATTTAATATTATTTTCATTTTTTTCACTTTAAGTGCGTTTGCGTTTAATTTCGTTTAAACGGGAAATGATAAGGTCTTCTTCACAAGTTTCATTACTGTTTATCGTGTACTGTTTATATGATTGTGTTATTTTTTTCTCACGTACATTACTGTAAATCTTCTGCCATTTCTCATTGATATAATAATATCTCGAACTCGGTTCAATCGAACGTGACTTTGCCACGTTTTAACTTTGAAATTTGGGTATGTTCGACATAACCGAGCATAAAATAATGCAGTTCATATGTCGAATTATCGGATAGTTCGAGTTAAGCGAGTTCGAGATATCGAAGTTCTATGTGTTTATGACAAGGGACAATCCTTGTTTATGCCTACCAAACTTTCGTACTTGTATATGTAGGCTATGATACGAAAGCAAATTTGACTGTTTAATCAGAATTATTCTATTAAAATCATCATTAGTATATTGATATAGTTATAATTATATTAGTGTGTATTTCACATGTTCAGCGGAGAACACGTTATTCTTTCGCCGTTTAAACGCAAACCAAACGTGCACGCAAACCAATAAAATGCAGAAAATGACCACGTTTTGTCAATTTTTAATACTTTTTTTAATCTGTTTAGCAAACAGTTTGTAGTTTGATCAAACGCCGGGTGACCCGGCTTCTGATATGACTTCAGACTGTTTCAAATGGAAATGATAGTTTAGCGTAAACGAGTTCTTTGGGAAAGGATAACGTCTTCTCCGCTATCGGAAAGATGATCTACTTAATATGTGAGATAAAATATGCTTCGTTTTGCTCTGTAATGTCACAATGATTCCATAAGGTTTCAAGACCTATGACGACAGTATATCAACATATACATGTATGGACATGGTTTATACCATGCTTTATAAGTACAGTGGAGAATCTGTTATTCTTTCCCAATAAACGCGTTTACGCTAAAACTATTATTTGCAGTGCAAACAGTTTGGAGCCAGATCAGACGTCGGGTAACCCGGCGTCTGATCAGGCTCCAAACTGTTTGCCACCAAGATAAACAAGAATTATCAGAATTGTCCAAAAGTTGTTCTTTTCTACGTTTTAGTGCTTTGCGTTTGCGTACGTTTGCGTTTAAACGGGAAAGAATAACAGATTCTCCACTGTATACATACATGTACATAATATATACAGTAAAGAAGATGTTATTCGTTCCCGTTCAAACGCAAAAGAAACGCAAAAACATCAAAATAACTTGTATAAAATGTCCATACTTAGACATTTCTAGCGATTCAATTTAACCTGAGTGGCAAACAGTTTAGAGTCTGATCTGGCTCCAAGCGTTTTGCAGTGGAAACAATTGTTTTAGCATAAACGCATTAACTTGGGAAAAAATTACGCCATCTGAACTGTATAAAACAAAACTTGTTAGTTAGGGAATACTACAACATGAATAAACAATTACAAAATATTATGTTTTCAATTTGTCCTTATTTAAAATTCCTTCCCTAGTCATATAAAAAGAAAGACAGAATGCACATTTTATCAGACATTATCCTGGAGTATATTGGTTAATTATTCATCAAGAAATCCATAAGAAATATACGCTGTATGATTGGAACATATTGAACATATCGTACACGAATATACGGAAACATATACATGTATGTTCAGCAGCTGTTGTTTCTTGTTTTCTTCAAAAGAGCATTGACATTTCAAAGACAAAACTATATTTGACGGTTTCAATCTTTGAAACCATCTATATGCAGCGTAGAGTTTCCAAAGCTCAGTCTTTATCCGTTCAAGAAAGCAACGCTTTCGTAGAATAGTTAAAGTTCCTTTAAAACGAAATATCGATTAATCTGGAAAAAAGTTTTAGAAGAAACAGTGAAGCGAATTAAATTAATAAACTTTGAGTGATTAGAAATTGCACTCTGAAGTAAATATGACGATAATAAAATAAGTAGAACCTGCTTTCACTTTATATTGTGTATGAATACTTTCTGGACTAGGAAAGTGATTCCACGGCTGTTGAAAATGCTTCCTTGAGATTGTTAAATGACATTTAAAGGTGCATCAAACCCATAAGCGATTTTTTCAAAATATATTAAAAACATTTCTATCATTGTTTTTTTGGAAGAGCTGTTTATGATAAAGGAAAAAATGAAAAAAAATATATATGTTTGAGCTACAGCGATTTGAAAAAGGTATGTCAAATTTGGATTTGTTTTCAAATGTTATCCATTCAGAGTTCAAGCTTCAGTAAAATATATTTCAAAACAAAACAAACATGGTAATTTGGGGTTTCTTTATTTATTTCATGTCTATGGTGGTATTTTCACATATAGAAACCAAATTTAGACAAAGCAGGCACCAGGTTTGAACAATATAGATCATTGAATATCAAAAATATGCTTTTTATATTGCATGATGTTATTAGATTTTTTATTTTATGAAAAAAAGTAAAAAAAAGTTTGAAAATGAAATAGTTTAGTATTAAACGTTTTCTTATATTCTACCAGAAGAAAGCCCATGCTAAGGCAGTTCAAAATATGAAAAGAAATTGAAAGGTCAGTGTTGAACATTTTGAGTTATTAAAGTAAAAAGAGTTATCTCCCTTTTACAAAATTTACAAAAAAGTACCATATCGATGATATTTACAGCTTTATAAATTTCACATCTGAAATTAGTTTTTGTATGAAGAAATACTACCATAGACAGGAAATAAATAACACAAAACCAAATTATCATATTTGTTTTCATTTGAAATGGATTTTATTGAAGCGGGCTATTTGAAAAGGACAAAATAAGAAAGAGTGGGTGGGGTAAATTTTACATGGCCATAGAGCCAAAAGTTGTTCACCAAACTGTACACTTTGTCTACTTTTTCATTCATCTTAAACAGCTCTTCAAGACAAAACCATCATAGAGTGTTTTCATATACTTTGAAAAATTCCCAAATGCATGAGTTTCATACTACCTTAAATCAATATGTATAGATTAGATAATCTCCAAATATTCTTTACAAAATACTCACGTGTTTCGTGAAATCAGTAAAAAAATAGGGTTTAGACAAAATCCGATATTCAGACTAGTTACAATTGTATTCAATGTTTCAAGTTGTCTTTCTATATAATATACATACAGAGAAGAAATATTGTTCTCTCAGAATGTTAACTACATTGTATTACACTCATAGTATTCTTTCACTCCATACCTCTGTACTTCAGTTTGAAACCATCATCGGTGCTCCCAAGTACACAGTCGAACTTCGATATCTCACATAACTCGACTATCCGATAGTTCAACACATGAACTGCATTATTTCATGCTTGATAAGGTCGAACGTACCCATATTTCAAAGTTAAAACGTGGCTAAGCCACGTTTTAACTTTGAAATACGGGTATGTTCGACTTAACCGAGTTCGAGATATCGAAGTTCAACTGTGTTTTGATTAATTGATGGCATGTAGAACACCGCAACAGTTTTACTTTTTTTTCTACATCAAGCCGTCATAGATTTTTCATACTTCCGATCATTCTACTTAGTGCAGAAGGTACTGCAATGTAACTAAATGACATAGCCAAATTCCTGTATCTAAAAGATCAAGATACAGGAATTTGGCTATGTCATTTATGACAGCTACCATTTCATTATCCTGCGAGTTCCGAAAATAATACGTTCCTTGTGCTGGAATAAGATGGTTTTCAACTCGCAGGATAATGAAATGGTAGCTGTCATAAATGACATAGCCAAATTCCTGTATCTTGATCTTTTATTCAAAGGATGACAGCTACCTGTAACACATGATAATGATAGATGATTAGTTAGTAACAAGCCCCCTTAAAGAACTGCACTTCCATCTATCGATTGCCATGATTCACTAATTAAATAGTCGTTAAATAAAGCTCTGACTTTAATTATGATGCACAAGTCAAAGCCTATCCTATAGCAATCATGTCGATAACAATGTAACCTTGATATATGACCTAAACACTTTCTTCACTAGAAACAATTATACATGTGTATGGAAACTTTACATAGCTCGAAAACTCTGATATATTTAACGACTTTATATTGTGCATATGCACTCAACTTAAAAACTCGTTTTAGTGGTCATAGTCACATAGTGAGAATGAGAAGCATATTTTTTCAGAAAGACATCTCGTTTTCTTATAAAAGTTTTTTATGCTAAAACGTGTATCCATTGCAAACAGTTAACCCTTTCCCTTATAGAAGCGACTTTTAGCACATTCATTTTATTCATCCGCTGAAAAAAATAGTTCCAAATTATACCGTAATTAATATGTGTCATATTTAATACTTTCCTTATTCTAGCAGTTAATAGCTTAAAGCAGGCTGAAAGTAAAGCAGAATGCGCCTTAGGGCGCATTCTGCTTTACTTTCAACCTGCTTTAAGTAGTCACATATCTTGAATACTAGAAACAATGCTATCAGGTAAAGGGTTAAGAACCAGAACACACATTGAACCCGGGCGTCTGATTAGGCTCCAAACTGATAATGTTTGTCATTCAATTATCAAAGAATCTCCATCATTTTCATAATATTGCCATTGTCTTCATTTTAATGCATTACGTTTTCATTTCATTTCGATTAAACAGGAAAAAAACGTTTTCCGCGGTATTATTGGTATCCTTGTATTTCGTTAAAACTTGCTAGTATAAACAATACTGTTTTGCTTTGTCTTTTAGAAAGGTATTGAATATCATCAACAACAATGGACAGTAGTTCATAAGCCGTAACCAGTTATCATTGTTCAAAATTTATTAACGGAAATATTCCAAAGCTTCGCGTGTTCGTTCTAGATTCATTTTTCTTGAGAATGTTGTTGTGTGGTTACAGTGGAAAAAACGTTATTCTTTCTCGTTTAGACGCAATCGAAACACAAACGCAACAAAATGAAATGAAGAAAATAAGAACTTTTTGACATTGATCATGATGTTTTTTAATTTGCTTACGTTTCCCTTTGGAATGACCTATGTGTATATGTGTGCTTTAAACTTAAGAAGCATTTGATATGAGTATCAAACAGCTTAAAACGGCGTCTGATCAGGATCCAAACTGTTTTCAAATGTCATTGTTTGCGGCCTCGACAGTGAACGCGTAAAACTGGAATAAGAATCAAATGCAATTTAATGTAGAAAATAACCGGAGTTTAAACGTGTTGACGATCCACTGCCATCAGCCTAGCCCCTGACCAGATCCGACTACTCAAGTATGTTTTCATGTTGTTGTGCAGGGGAGAAAACATTATTGTTTTCCATGTAAAGTAAACTTAACAACAACGCAATGCACTAATTTGAACAAATAGCAATTTCTTGGAAACATATTGGAAATCATTTTGTAGTTTGAATGTCAAAATCTTAGAGCCGGATCAGATGCAGGGTATCCTGTGTCTGACTATGTTTAAATACATGTGTTTATATAAAGAATTTCTGCATGGACACTTGTTTTCGCTCAGACGAAAAAACGTTTTCATAAAATTGTAAAATGGACCCATTTGAAGACATTCAAGGTCGCACTATTGACGATGCATTTTCTTATCAAATTTAGGTCAGTAGTTTTATGGTGTTTTGGATCATATTTCAACATTCCCCAACCCTAACATACTACCGATAATTATCGAAGATTGTTTGACTGAACCAGAAAATGACAAAAGCGTGATAGGCATTCCCATAGCAACACTTTATGTCATAATCGATATAATTTTGGCTTATATTCAAAAGATGTAAAGTCAGCATTTCTTGATGATCAATTTGAGTATGTGGCAATATGGTTTAGAGAGATACACATTTTGTCTAGTCCAGTGTGTTAGTCCACAAAGGTGTTTAAGTTACTTTTAACCCATTTGTACCCATGACCCCATACATGGGACCTATGCAAACAGTATATACTCTGATCAGACGCGACGTCTGAACAGAGTCTGATAGGATTTCAATACAAAACAAAAATTTAGACCAGGCACCTCTATAATCACAAATGGACTAATCCAATATATAAGCACGGAAGAATCCACTTGCAGCAAATGGGTAAACTGTTGAAATATAAGTGAACATGGTTATACATTAGCACTTATACTACATGTAGGCATTACGTGATATATATTTGCAAACAGATTGCGCAAGGTATTTCACATCCGGAGTTTTATGGTGATGTGATTTACAGACTTCGTAAGATTCTTGGACATATACATTTTCAAAACCTATTTGTGAAACGTATTAGATTTTTCCTCAATAAAGATTATGATCCAACTATATTGCTGCGCACTTCACGTTTGGTTATCGATCAATCTACAATTGATAACTATGCTTTCCTCTTTGGTTGTGCGACGACAGACAGGGCTTAGCACTACATGATGACGTATCTTTAAAGCCGTCCTTAACCGGGAGAGTTATGTCGGATTTTCGTGCTTTGTTTTTTCTCTCCCTCCCTGTCGTACCCTAGACCCTTCCATGTCTTACAGTTACTCGTAACTACAGACTAGTCGCTTGAGTACAATTTGACCGTTGCCATAGTGGGTTATTTTTAACACGGGCTTGAATGTTTAATTCTTTCCCATGTTACTAATGATCTTGTCATAGAATTTGTGCTAAATGTTTTACATGTATTTACTTACTGTGCTGGCGGTCTTTTTGATTGTGAGGTTGTGGAGCAGGGTTTATATTTTATGTACACTGTTTGTCTTTATAGGTGAATATAGGAGATAAGTGTGAGGTTGGGCGCCCCTAAACCCAGGTTTAACCCCCCAGTGGTTGTTAATAATTAATTAATTTATAGTTGGTTATTGATTGCTACTGACCGTACCAAGGCGGGCTCCTATATTCACTTTGCTTTATGTTTGTCTTGCGTGTTGTTTTCTATTTAGTGTGTAGATGAAGGAATGGTATTGCGTGTGTGTGTGTTTGTTGTGGTATGACTGTGTGTGTGTGTTCTGCTTGAGAGGTGGGTGTATTGTTTGTGTTACATTTCCTGCTTGAGTCTTTCGTATTTATTTGAGTCAATATCAGACGCAGAGTAACCCACCTTCTGAGTTGCATAAAAGCGGTTTAGGCAGTCGTGTTTATGTTTTGTTAGTTCGAAAACAAATTTTGACATTTTGCAGACAACTGTTTTATAAAAAGACGAAAATTAATTTGACTGCATACGGGTTAATCTACACAAATGTAATGTCTTAATAAACATTTCCCCGGGGGATCACCCACCCACCCACCCACACATTCTTGTAAAACATCCCAACTGGGGATCTGTTTTTACCCTCATGATAGAATACAGTTCAGACCTTTGCTCAATAACGACCACATATACGTTTGTTGTATTGTAAACATTATTTAAATAAAAATAGCTTACGATTCACAATTTTAAGTGCATACAGACCTATGGATAAGGATTAACCCTATACATTTGGTACCAATATGTAGCTCAGATATACATATATACCCTTATTTACGAAAACAATGTAAGTTCTTGCTCAATAACGATAAACTATATGTTTTTGTATCATAAATGATTATATTTTAACGAAGAAAAAAGGCTATGATTTATTAAAAGAAAAAGCCCGTCCAGACGGACGGACGAGTGATACATGCATCGTATTTTCAGAACTTGCTATTCAAGTACATCGCTGATATAATATATTATCGGATTATATTTAGTATTCATTTCCTATGAAACACTCAGCAGCCGTTAAGTATAGCAATAGTTAGTAATTCATATTACATAAATGTGGTAATGTGAAAGACAGACGGACGGACAAATTTATCAAACAATATACTTGGATTTATTAGGAATGCATGCTATACTCTGATATTTGAAGAAACAATAATAAATCATTACAGCACATATTGTGATGGTCATTTTCTAATCAAATTAAAAGTATGTGAATCAGATAGACTGAATACCAGAATAAAACAGACTTCTCGATATATTGAAATATTTGTTGCAAATGGCATTGTTCTATGCAAACGCGTCATTGTCTTCATCTCGATTATTTGTGCTACGGACATTTTCAGTTATTCAGGTTCTTCCTTGTGAGCATGAATATTAAATTTTATTCAGACTGGTCTAAGCATATTTCATACAGTTTTACTAGCAGGGAATAAACATTCATATACATCGGCAAGAAACTGTATAATACTGCAAAGTGCATCTATTATTTGCAAAATAATATATCGGTATGAGACATGACACGTTTAAAAATACAGCACCTTAATGCTGTTGGCATGACATAATCAGTACTTGAAAAAATGTGCTCCGTTCTCATTTATGCGTTTGATTGTTCATCTTGATGCTTTGTCTATTGTTTCTTACTAATTACTTTAAATTAAATTCACTGTTGGCAAATTATACACCTGATTTATCCACACAATACGAATGTCAGTCGAACATAGTTTTAGTTTGTTGGTATCTCTTTATAGATCTATTATACCACTACTATATTTCTCCCTTCCTTTTTTGGTTGTTATTGTATTCCGTCAAAAAGCTTTTATATGTCTCCATGTCCGATCAGAAAACACACTCTCGTCTGTAAAGCATTCTTCTATTGCCTTCTTTCCGGGAATCCGCCCCATAAGTATTTCTCTTTCGAAATGTCTATTGATGGCGACCTTTTCCTCCTCTGACCAGTACTTCTTTTGGTCATACGCACTTGACGTATTGTCGATGTGCCTTAAAGTAAAAGCGAACGACCTTTTATCTTTTAATAACATTCCCAACCATTTGCATTGTTAACAACCAGAATTTAAAGCTTATCCAGCGCTCCCTTTCTACAACGACACCAAAATGGGGGACAAAAATGTGTGCGTTGTTAGGAAGGAGTCGTTATAGGGAGGGAAATTGGTTTACATTTGCAAACATCTTGAATCCATATCAGACGCCGCGTAACTCGGCGTCTGATCTGGATTTAAACTGTTTTTCACTCGTCATTAAGTTTTTCTGTCAAATTTTCTATTGTGTAACTTTTACAAAAACAACAGACGACAATTTTAAGCAGACGATATTGCAGCCTTGAACAGATTGGCGATCATTATATTGTTTGGGGAACAGCGGCAATAGTCGTTATAAGGAGGGAACCGTTGTTAGGAGGGCCGTTGTAGAGAGGGATCACTGTATGACTAAAACAATACTTCTTCCGCGGTGGGTTAAAGCATTGTTATTCCATACTCTAATTTATATTCAATACTGCATGCTATACTGTATAGATTTTTTAACGGCAATTTGCTTTGAAATCTGGATTTCATGGATAGATGATTAAGGCTTTACGGCACTGTGACTCAAAATAGGCCATGTAGCACCGATGAATGATGAGGGATGATGATAATGATTTCAGGAAGATAATTTCTGATAATCGCATTTGTTGCAAAGAAGCGCATGGGATCAAACCATCGGCCTGCTTTCCTTTAAATTATAGGCAGACGAGATAATCTCCGTCGTTTGCACATAGAGTTTCATAGATCAATAGATACTGAGATTATTTTACTATGAGTATAACGAACGGGAAATTAGTGTATACTAAATGGGGAACTTTGTGTATTTACCAAACGGGGAATAAGTAAAGAGTAAATTGAAAACTGTGTGTATAAACCAAAAGGGGAACTAGTGTTATACTAAATGGGGAACTTTGTGTATTTACCAAACGGGGAATAAGTATAGAGTAAATGGGAAACATTGTGTATATACCAATCGGGACTCTGTGTTTACTAAATAAAGACTATGTGCAATTGTTTCCAACCAGATGCGATTTGAAAAACGAAAAAAGTTTAGATACCGAATAAAAGTCCTACCGTCTTTTTACGAATCTTGTCGCAGCGCTATACACTAGAAATAAGCTTCTTTAGTGGTGAAGAATAATTATGCTTCGTACATCCCAAATGACCAACTTTGAGGTTGGATACAGATCTTCCAAATAAGTGATCGATTATTACTTTTATCTAGGCAAACATTAATTGTCATGAGGTCGTACTGAAGGCTGTTACCTAACCGCTTGTTGGTAAAGAAAAAAAAGTCTTAGTGTTCTTTAAAGTTTATTAATTCATTCATAACCCAATTTAATAAGTTAATGTATGGTCCGGTTCTAACCTATGTGGTTATTTCAAACTTATGATTAGATGCAGACTTGTTATAGAGGGTAAATAGATGATTACGCTAGAGGTTGATACTAACTATTTGGATTATATGCCTGTCCATAGATTTGTAAGGTCTCGCTAACCTACATATACCCCTTTTGTTTTCCAACTAAAAGCTGTTTAGATATCAATGATCTACTAAATGCGTATTGCGATATAATGTAACAATGTAATCAATAATATGGTACTTGAACACAAGATGTCCTAAGGACGGGCTGGAGCCATCAGGGTTCAAATAATCTAATCGAAAAAGGGATTGAGTTCTTTGTTCTGGATTGAGTGTGAACAAGATTTGTGTCAAAGTCATGTAGTTTAAGAGTTCAGATATTCTAGTTGGTTGGGAAGCACTATAGGAAGATTTAGGCTCCAGTCCAGTTAGTCTGTCATACTGCTTGAGGAAAAGTTCCTCCTCCTCAAGAAAGTGGGATTTAGGGGATACAAGTTTCTTATCCACGACAAGTCCCAGCAGCGCATCAAGAGACCCCAAACCAAGGCAGCTGCTGATGAACAGAAGAAATCCGTTCACCAGCAGAAACCAAGCAGTAATCTGGGATTCTCCTTCAATCCTGCTGTGACTTGCGTGGAAACGCCGTAACCCTGAAAGGTCACTGGAAGATTGACAGCTGGCACAAGCCACTGCGGGACACATATACCAAGGTATATGTGTCCTGTTAGTATGACGCTTGAGGTGATTTACTTCAGCGTCACAGAGACTGCACTTAGTTTCATATCTGATTTTCTTTTTGGGTGGCATTCTTTTAGATGTCTTTGGATCTAATTGCAAAAAAGAAATAATTTTTAAAGTAGATAGAAGTATTTAAACTAAGAGAAATATATATATATATATATATATATATATTCATAAATCTAATATATAAAAATGGGATTATACTTAAAAGTTAAAGCTATGATGGAAATCCCTTCTATTAGACATTTGAACCAGAACATAACCTGCTCTGCTAACATCAAAAGGTATTAATATAATTATGCATGTGCACCTTTCTATTGAGACTATAATTAGTCTCAACCAAAAGGTGAACATTCATCTGAAATAGTTACAATGTTCAATCCTTGTGATGATTTGTATTAACCATCACAAAGATTGTTCTTTATAACTAGACACAAAAGGGTACCATCTATCAATTAAATGAACCTACCGGCTGGTTAAAAAATAGATAGTCTCCAAACATTTAACACAATTCCGTTACTCGGTAATAATAAACCGACCGGCTGTATTACCGACCAATAGGAATAAACACTACATTAACTGATACTGTACATACAATAAAACCATATCTATCAACTAAATTGAACCGATCGGCTGGTTAGATGACAAATATGGAAAATGAACATATAGAACATGACAATGGAACATGAAACATGACAAACAGGGACAAAACACCCAAACTATCAGCAACGTAAACCGACCGGCTGCAGAGCTGAAAAGAATGGAACATAAAACATGAAACATAGAACATATAAGAGTGACGACATCCTGAATCAACTATATAAACCGACCGGCTGGAAAGCTGAAAAGAATGTCACATGAAACAACGGACTCACAAACAACATGACGCCCATCTACTAGCTATATAAACCAACCGGCTGGACGGCTAATGCTGCAGAAAAGAGGCTGAGAGCTGGCGCCACCTGTTGGCATCACCCCATAACATCCTTCGGCCCAAGGCTCTTCATTCCATGGCTGTGGCGTCCCCACATCAATATATTAACCTGGTTGGGTCACACACGTGTATCAAAATAGCAATATTTGAATATCAATATGCTTCATTTGTTTATATATATTTAGCTGGTTCGAGCTAATTTCGGTGATTTTATCATTTATATCAAGGAAACATGTACCTTTGTTTTCTTTATTCTTATTGAATAATATGACCATCCAAGGGCGTACCTAGTCAACCCTCATTTCATCGCTGTTTCCATTGGTAACTTGAATTTTCTCCCTTTAAGAGTGTTTTGGCAAGTTGTTGTTGTTCGTGTGTTCGACCCTGGCGACTCTATTTTTAGATTTGAACGTTCCAAAACTGAAAGTAGGATGATCGTTGTCCCAGACTCGTTAAATTCTGCAATGTAAGTTTGGTGCTTGGTGTTTGTTAACGTCCGTTTCTACCATCCATGGGCTAATTGGACACCCAGAGAGAGGGGAGCGGATACAGTAAACCTGGGCACGAGCACTATATTTATTATGCCCCAGAGTGGGATCGGCACATTAATGGAGGAGGAAGAATTAAGAAGAAGAGTTCTCTGGTTGTTTCAGATGTCCAGTGTAAAGCATTGATACATCGGACCTCGGTTTATAGAGTCTCGTCCGAAGAATGGCTGGGGGGGGGGGGGGGGGGGGGGAACTCACGACCCCTGGTACGGTGGAACCAGAGCCTTATGTAAGCGACACCCAGTTAGGGATACAACTATACCCGATGTTACCTTATTTATTAGTGTTTTCTTCTGACCTGTGGGAGTTATTTTTAGATTGGAACATTCTAAAACTTTCAAAGGGATGAGTATTTTCTATATACGGTTAATTATACGGATAGCTGTAATTTTTGTGCGCAATATACAGTAGAGGATACCTTATTCTTTCCCGTTTAAACGCAAATAATGCACTAAACTGTGGAATTTTCTTTAAGAAATTTTAATTATATTCTTATTCTGAGTAGCAAACAGGTTGGAGTAACCCGGCGTCTGATCTGGCTCCAACCTGTTTGCAATGGAAATAATAGTTTTAGTATATAAATGCGTTTGTTGGGAAAGAATAAAATATCAGTAAAGTTAGCGCAAGGGTCTCGTGCTGCACGAGGATCATGTTATCTCAAGTTAAGTTGGAAAGTGTACGACTATATAGATCCGATGTTACCCTGTTATCTATTTACCATTATGAACTATTCTGTTCTAAAAATAACTCCGACAGGTCAGAAAATCGAACAATACCTATTATCCATAACTACATAAAAACGGTTCAGTTCTAAAAATAGATTTGCAAAGGTCGTAACAACGAGACACTATATTTGTTGACCTATATAACTCATCCACCCCTGAAACTCTTAATGAAAAATCCCAGTTTCGATTCAGAATTAAGTCTCGTCCATATTTACTATTGAGGTTAGGCTTTTTAAAAACCGAATGACAAAACTGAACCGACACTGAACAGAATCCTGCAATCCACACAGTTTGCATAGGGCAAGTGTTCTCTTTACAGGCATACTGATTTCAAATGACGAGTATACTTGTCACTAGGGTTCAGTGTGTTATTAAATCTGCTCGTGTACACAACTTGAAATTCATTCGTACAAGCACTTGTGATTATTGATTTATCTTTAATAAACTGATGTTCGAACTTCGAACGGGAACCAAACCGTTTGTCATTAAGAGGTTGGGAGCGAGATGGAGAGAAAGACAAAGACAGGCCATGAGACAAACAGTGATAGACAGACAGACATACAGACATACAAAGAGACAGACAAAGATATGTAAAGAGAAAGAGAGAGACAGATCGAAGCATATGCTGTTCCAACCATTGTACATTGGAGAAAGGGTTGGATTTGTAAATTTATCTTCTCTTGTTCAATGGGACCCTTTTCATAAAAATTCGTACGACAAAAATTAACGGTCGAAAGTCAAACCTTTAAAAAACATTTATTTGCTGATTTCTCTATCTAATTCTGTCTTGTGACATCTCTTTGGAATTTTTCTTTTCAAGACATACCAAGAGACCATCTAGGAATAACATTTTCCATGGGAGCATGCCCTCCGAGGGGGGGCCTCCCTAGTAACAGTGCACCAATTGGTCTACAACGCCTCTTAGGATTGAAATAGTTAAACTGTTACAGCAATATAGATACAAAGTATGAAAGTAAGCAGAAAATTCCTACTGAACGTTCCTATACGTTCACAAGATATTGCAACTAATGATATGATATGATCAAATACGTAGTTTTCAAGAAAACAACGAAAGCGATCCTTAACTATCATAAATCCTATAACGCTTGAATGCAATCGATATGTTATTAATTAGACAAGAACGTGTTACTATGGAGATGTTCATTAGAATCTTATGACACAAGGTATAAGATGACACACTTTGAAACGTTAGTGTTTCCACACAAACAACACTGACTCCAAGGTTATAAAGCGTTTGAAATGAGTCTCAGATCCTTCTCAAGCATTTGATTGGTCAGATTTGAGCAAAAGCTCAAATCTGGCCAATCAAATGCTTTAGAACGGTCTTAGACTCAACACAAACGTTTTACAACCTTGGACACGTCCATTGCAAACAGTTGGAGGCAGATCAAGGAGTCTTAATAGGGGTTTACCCCCCAAAGGTTACCCCCGATTCCGCGAGAAAATAACAACAGAACAGAACAGAACACACCAAGCTAAGCAATGAAATCCCGAGTGCTGTCTCGTGTGTACCACATGACATACGAGAGTAAAATTTCGGCACACTCGAATTTACTACAATCGCAGCGTTTCGGTCCATTTTTATATATTTTTTTGTTTGGAATTGTAATTTAAAAACCCATCGTCGTTTATTCGTTTCCCGAAGGGAAACGAAATTGTACAGAGCTGTTTAAAAAATACTGGTTGAAAAAAACGACACCAGAAAAGAAATACAAAATTTTACGTAAAGACTCGGGAATTTCCGTGGTATTCGTCTGCAAAATCACAGCTCGATTGACACTTGAATGAGTCTTGACAGACATCTAATTAACGAAATACAGGCTACAAGACTACAGTCATGTAAATTATGTATTGGACATCAGAAATAAGAGTGAGTACATCATTTTGGAATTCTGTTTATTGTTCTTTGTAAGTCATGGTCGTCGCTGAAGAGGTGGTTGTTTTATAATGCAAGAACATTACATATTACCGGACAGTATCCGGGTCCCGGACAACGCAGCAACAAACCATATGTTTGTCCCATGTATCATTTTGTACCCACGACATGACGTTTTCGTGCAAGTTTTTCTAAAATAAGTATGACCAGGGCTCATTTTGACACAAATCCAAGTGACCATGGTGACCTGGCTTCAAATGTAAACATTTTAGCACACCAAAATGTTCAATGTCCAGGATCTCTGTAATTTTTTCATGCCTACAATATTGAGCTCTGCTAACATATGGCGGGTAGGCATCGGTAGTATTCAGTGACTGCCATTTCTCCGGATTTTTCCTAAGTATTCGGATTTTTATCCTAACAGATCGTAGCGTTAAGGCGCATTCTGCTTTACTTTCAACCTGTTTTAAGCAGTCATGTGTCTTCAAACAAGAAACAGGCTATGCGGTAAAGGTACGATTGGTAAAACTGCGTCTGAAAAATTGAAATCTAAGGATTTTTATGATCAACTTATGGCAGCCCTGAGTATTGACTCAGACCCCTCATGGGTACCCATTTTAACCCCTGAGTAGAGACTAGAGAGGAGCAATTAGCGGTGCATATCTTGCTCAAGAACATTCCTGTACATCATCAGGGTTCAGAAAAATCCACTAGTCAGGCCGCTTGGACGGTGGGGGATAGATCTCACGACCTCTGGTACCGTAGATGAGTACGTTACCACTTGACTACTACCACCGTAAATGAAAATGTTTTAAAATTCTGCAGTAAACACTAAACAATCATAAAAGTGTAACGCGGCCACTTGAAAATGTACAAATAGCAGTGTTTGATACATGTTATTGCTTAATACAGGACAAAAGTAAAGCAGATGGCGCAAAAATCTTTTCATTGGAGTAGTTGATTCATTTCCACAGCAAGAAACTGTATTATAGTATGAGGTAGCTTTCAGTGGGTTTTTTTCACCACTTTTGGAATAAGTTGGTACCCCTCCAATTGGGCGTAACGGCGTAAAATACTTAATTTTTTGGGGAAAATTGAGTCGTAAGAAGCTCATTTTGGGAAAAAATTGTGCAGTGAAATGCTCATTTTGGGAAAAAAGCCCTTATTTTCAATTGGGAACAGGTCCCCCAAAAAAACACTGGTTTGACAGTGTTTAAACGATGATCGATTATTTCCGATTATTGATTATTATTATTATTATTATTATTATTATACCAGATTTATATAGCGCTCTTTTCACACAGGGGTTGTGCGTTCAAAAGCGCTTTACATGAAATAACATAAATGTACCTTCAAATCGAGAAAAGACAAAATAACTACAATTAGATCTGAAATAAAACATGAATAAACATATAAGAGACAGTCCCTAAAACGGCGATCACATTACCCCCATCAATCAGCAATGAACCGACCGGCTAAAGATTGCCGACTGATATAAATAATGGTAGAGCGCCCCATGCAGGCTATCAGCAATTGATTGAAAGTGATCATTCGATAGAGTTTAGAGAATAGATAATAAAATCAAATAATTGATTTATTGAAATAATGCATTTTATTCTAAAAGCGCTATACATGAAATAACATAAATGTACCTACAAATCGAGAAAAGAAAAAATAACTACAATTAGATCTGAAATAAAACATAAATTAACATATAAGAGACAGTCCCCAAAACGGCGATCACATTACTCCCATCAATCAGCAATGAACCGACCGGCTAACGATTGCCGACTGATATAAATAATGGTAGAGCGCCCAATGCAGGCTATCAACAATTGATTGAAAGTGATCATTCGATAGAGTTTAGAGAATAGATAATAAAATCAAATAATTGATTTTATTGAAATAATGCATTTTATTCTATTCTAAGTAAAATAGCAATGTTTGTATTAAAGGCAGAATACTACGGAAATGTGCGTCTAAAACGCGCAATTTCTTATATGTGTGCATTTTCTATGTATTATTAAAATTAGTGAAATCGCGTGTAAGAAGCCTGGCATATGTCCCCACTTGGTAAAGAATCCTACCTAAATGTGTCAAATTCTTATCTTGTTGGTTTACATTTTAAGCGGGTTTGTTTACAAATAAGACTAACGGTTTGGTTCGTAGGATTGCGTAAAGGTCATGTGATTAGTACGAAGTGCGGCGATAATTCATATACACTGTGTGACGTCATCCGAACCAAGCCGGGACATTTCCGTTATGATTCGTCTTCGATCGAATGTCAACAAAACAGATTTAAAAGTCAATTTGTTTCCACCAATTTCACGGGTTTGTAAGCAATGTTGCCTCCATAATCATCGGGCATTACTTCATTTTATAGGTTTAGATTACGAATGTGCCTACATTTTCAGGTTTTAAAATTGCGGGATTTTGGCAATTTGACAGTTATGTTGGGATTTTAATCTTCAGATGTGCAATTAAAGTCAAAAAAATATAATCTGATTTTTTTATTGTCAACTTTAAGATTTTAGTTACTAAATTTATATTAAAATTTAAATTTCTCTTTTTTTTAGCTCACCTGGCACGAAGTGCCAAGGAGAGCTTTTAGGATCGCTGGATGTCCGTCGTCAGTCGGTCCGTCTGTCTGTTCACAATTGTTCGATAACACTCTACCGGCTACAAATCTCATTGGATCTTCATGAAACTTGATCACAATGTTTGTCTAGTAGAAATCTAGGCCAAGTTTGAATGTGGGTCATGTTGGGTTATAAACTAGGTCACTAGGTCAAATCATAGAAAAACCTTGTTAACACTCTAGAGGCTACAAATCTCATTGAATCTTGATGAAACTTGGTCTGAATGTTTGTGTCATTGATATCTAGGTCAAGTTTGAATATGGGTCATGTCTGGTCAAAAACTAGGTCACTAGGTCAAATCATAGAAAAACCTTGTTAACACTCTAGAGGCTACAAATCTCATTGGATCTTGATGAAAATAGGTCATAATGTTTGTGTCGTTGATATTTAGGTCAAGTTCAAATATGGGCCATGTTCGGTCAAAAACTAGGTCAATAAGGTTAAATCATAGAAAAATCTTGTTAACACTCTAGAGGCTACAAATCTCATTTGATCTTGATGAAACTTGGTCAGAATGTTTGTCTCATATATATATAGGTCTAGTTTGAATATGGGTCATGTCCGGTAAAAAACTATGTCACTAGGTCAAATCATAGGAAAATCTTGTTTACCCTCTAAAGGTTGATTGTGGGTCATGTCCAGTCATAATCTAGGTCACTATAGGTCAAGTTTGCCATGGTGTACCAGGTGAGCGATTTAGGGCCATAGTGGCCCTTGTTTTGTATAATCAATGATTAATCGAAGTGGTTTGTCCAATTACATGTATATATGTTGATCGATAATGAAAATCAGTTGATTATGAAACCCTTTCATGAGGACATAATTATTATGCAAGAAAAAAACAATGACAAGCCTTGAATTAGTAGCAGTTTTTGATACAGGTTATAGCTTACTTAATACAGGACAAAGGTAAAGCAGATGGCCAACAGGTTTGTTTATTGAAGTATTTTGATAAAGGTTGTGATTTAATCCTTTTACTCCATCTATATGCCTATTTACATATTAACTTCATTTCTCCACTGGAGAAATTAGTTACATTTTATACAGAAATATTATTTCATGTGCAATATTTCCAATATCCTAGCAGATGGAAGCTGAAAGCAGTTTATATATGTTGATTATACTTTGGTACAACCAGTGTTTAGACCTCAGGATCCATTAACAAGAAAGTGTATTTCAGGACATACTTAAAAAAAACACCTGAAAAACTGAAAAATGTGTAAAAAATCAGTATAATGTGACTTGGAAAAATTAAAAAATTGACAATTCAGTATAATGTGACAACTTGGCAAAACCTCAGTTACCATTTTCAACACTTTCTGAGAGCCTGCTTGCACTTCTTCTGAAGCGACCTAGTGTTAGCAAAGAAATCTGATGGAATGATTGGACAAGTTGGAAGATTAGCATCTACTGCTGCTCTGTTTTGTTGCAGTTGACAGAGGTAGGGAATTTGAATTTGAAGCTACAGGCAAAAAATATGCTATTCACTGACTTTGGTGATTGTTTATGGCAATGTATTGAACTGTTGATTAAATACATATATCTGGTATTATCTTTTAGCCGTGATGTCCTAATCTGTCAGTTTCTGCACCAATCTATATAAAATGCCAGGAATTGAAATTGATAACAGCACTGACTTACTCTACAGTCAACACAACTTCAAATCAGGAGAATTGCTGCTATGTAGAGACCTATAATAAACACATCAACCTGTTTTTGTGTAATTGGACAAGAGAGATAGCCTATCCCTTCAGAAGCATGCATTTAGTAACTCATTATTTAAATATCACTATGATGAGTTCTTTGCTGTGTGTTTTTGCTTGGATGATTCCGCCCAAAGAGAAATGAATTCAACAAAACCGGCAGAGGACAAAATAATTGGATAAATGACAAAAAATGGATAAAACTGATGACATCAGTTTAACAAATTATAATGAGACAAGTGGACCAAGGAGGATAAAGTAAAGGAATTGAGACAATGGACACTTAAAGCTGCTGTCAAGACATTGTTTTGTTATCATATTATGAACATTCTCAAAATGGCATTGTCAGTAAACTGTCTGTAAACTACACTAGACAGATCTGACAATGCATGATATGATATCAGATTCTTCATCACATCATATAGAAAGATAAAAGTATATCTTGAACTGATATCTTGGCAATGACCAATTGATACTTTCTATGCACCCAGAATCTATGATTCGCCGGCATATACTAACGGAAAAACAAACAAACAGACATGACAAAAACTGTAATATCGTTTTTGTCCTGTTTGTTTGTTTGTCCATCTGTCTGTCTGTCTGTGCCAAAAACCTTAACCTTAGCTATATCTCTTGCATTATTGCACACGTGCCTTTTATACTTGGCATATGTCTTCCCAGTGGCAAGACCTTTCCAACCATACAAACCTTTTAGAACTTGACCTACTTTTGTAAAAATCTTTAAATGTCTATAACATTTAAACCATTAGGCCTAGGGCTTTCATTTTTTCGTATGTATATTTCTTGAATCAAGACCTTTGCAACCATACAACGCTATTTGACCATGTGACCTTGACCTGGACTTTTGACCTATTTAATCAAAATTTAACCAAAAACCTTAACCTTGGCTATGACTCTTGATTAATGCAACTGGGCCTCTTAACTTGGCAATTGTCTTCCCTGAGTCAAGACCTTTCTAACCATACAACTCTCTTTGACCTTGTGACCTCGACCTTTCACTTACTTTTGTAAAAATCTTTAAATGTCTATAACATTTGAACCAGTAGCCTGGGCCTAGGACTTTCATATTTTGCATTCGTGTATCTGGGACACAGTCTTTTTTTATCGAAAAAATATGATTGAACTGTTTTGGATAATTACCCAATTTGGCAAACTGTTTTATTTTCATTTCCAACATCTCACATAACCTTAAAAAGTCAATGTCTTTCATTAATATCCATTTTGCTATGCTCTTGCTTTAATGAGTAACATTCAAAAGAGCAAATCACAGCTTATTGAACAACAATTTGACTTAGCAGAAGACACTTTACATGGGAAATAATAGTGTTTGGCATTATTATTCAAATTAAAAGGAGGTACATTTGTAATAAGAAAAAAATAGCTTGGGGGAAAATAGTTCCTAAAAGTTATAATTCACTAAAGATTATAACAGTTTAATATACTGAGAAAGCTCTATATCTTTTAAAGTAATATCAACTCCAGTTTTGTTTGTGATTGTAAAGGCTCGTATGTTCACCAATGTATTCCAGTAAAAACATACAGATTGAATGACACATGCACTTAAGGTTCATTCTTATAATTATTTCAAATCAAAGAGAGGTAATTTTGTATTACAAGACTTTCTAGTCTTGATAACACCTTGAATATTGCGATGAACGATTGTCTAATGTGATTTTATTTCCTTTAAGAAATAAAAATAGCTCCTGAATATGAGCACCGTTGTTTTTCTTCTATGAAAAACATTTCTAATCAAAAATGCTCTTTTCAGACGAAAGAGTTTTAGACCTTTTGTTTTTAGCTCACCTGACACAAAGTGCCATTGTGAAGTATTTTTAACGTCATGTGTCCGTCGTCAACAATTTCTTTAAACCACACCTCCTCCTAAACCACTGGATGGATTTTAACCAAACTTGTCAGGAATGATCCTTATATATAGTCCTCTTTGAAAGTTGTTCAAATATTTCCGATCCGTTGCAAATTTACATTATATAGTGAAATCTTCAAACCTCTTCTACTCTGAATTTGATATGGCTAGAGCTTTGATATTTGGCATGGTGTAACTTCTGGAGGTACTTTACCAATATTGTCCAAATGGTTCCGTTCCGTTCCATAACTAGGTCATGGGAGCTAAAATAGATTTTTTCAATAAAAACTTAAACAATCTTCTTGTCTGAAACCACATACCCTGAGCTTAGATATTTTGCACAAAGCATCATCTTCAGGTCCTCTATCAAGTTTGTTCAAATTATGTCCCTGGGGTCAAAAATGGCCCCGCCCCAGGGGTCACAAATTTACATGGAGTTATATTGTGAAATCTTCAAACCTCTTTTCCACTGAAACTAATATGGCTAGAGCTTTGCTATTTGGCATAGTTTAACTTTTAGATATCCACTCTACCAATATTGTTCAAATGGTTCCAGTCCGCTGCATATCTAGGTCACAGGAGCTATAAATAGATTTTTTTCAATAAAAACTTAAAAAAATCTTCTTGTCTGAAACCACTGTACACTGAGCTTAGATATTTTGCACAAAGCATCATCTTCAGGTCCTCTATCAAGATTGTTCAAATTATGTCCCTGGGGTCAGAAATGGCCCCGTTCCGGGGTCACAAATTTACATAGAGATATAGACTGAAATCTACAAATCTCAACAGCTAGAACTTTGATATTTGACATGGTGTAACTTCTAGAGGTACTTTATCAATATTGTTCAAATAGTTCCGGTCCATTGCATATCTAGGTCACAGGAGCTAAAAATAGATTTGTTCAATAAAAACTTTTTAAAATCTTCTTGTCTGAAACCACAGTACACTGAGCTAAGATAGTTTGCACTCAGCATCATCCAATCAGCAATTGGCACAATAGTATTGTCATAATTTCTCAGCTTTCCAAGATATGTTACATTTACATCAACGGTTTCCAGGTGAGCGATTTAGGGCCGTATACGGCTCTTGTCATTACAATTTGCCAGTTATTTAGCCACAATGAGATCGATGTCATGTCGTCTGCAACTTTCTATAAAGCAAAAAATAAATGCAGTATTTATGTGACGCTGATAATTTAGAATACAACAGTGGGTACTTTCTTTTTTGGCTGAGTAGATCTATATACAAATATTAGAGATCAATTTCTTTAATTCTGTTTCCAGATTTTAAAAACGATCGTGGGTAAACCCCATTGAAGGCCATGCCTTATTTCATATTATATTCACTGTCATGCTATCGCCTGTTTTTATTTTTCGTCTGGTTTTACTTTCAAAATTTGATGCGTTGTTTCGTAGAGGAACATTGATATGTGTGTCAAACAGTTAAGGTTCTTATGTAATTTAAAAACATTAATGTAAGTGTCAAACAGTTTGGGTTCTGATCAGAACCCGCGGTTGATCAGGATCCAACTTAGTTTGTTTGAAAAATTAATGTATATGTTGTCGGCAATAGCAGTGAACGGGTTTCCAGTTTAATCATTATCGTGCTACATGTAATCATGACCTGGCTAACATTTGCAAACTGTTTTAGATCCAGATTAGACGCCGCGTGACGCGGCGTCTAATCTGAATACAATCTGTTTGGCACTCATATTCATATTTCTTTAGTTAAATAGCTTAAAGATTGATTTTGAAAATTTTCGAAGACGAAACAATTGAAGCAGAATTCATTCAGCATGATACCGGGTTAACGATAAAAAGTTCGTTTTCGTTATTGTATTATCGTTTTTCAAGATTTAGCACATGGCTACTTGGAGCTCTCGACCAATCAGGTGCCTCAAAAACTGTTGACTATATCGCGTATTTCAACTTTTTGTTAAAAAAAACATGGACTAACTAACAAACTGTTCATTTAGTCCACGTTTCCGTCATCTGAAGATAATTTTGACGGCAACATCCTAGCAATCCTCCGAGCAATCCTAGCAATCCTCCGAGCGACCGACAGCAAAAACCTTTTGCCTGCTCTGTAGGCGTAACGATAAATAATCGAAAGTTAAGTGAAATAAACACAATATCAAGGATTTAAGCTGAACAAATACAGGAATTTCACAGTAACAATAATATATCTAGGTATACACCGTCCCACTAGACCTCGATATATATATTTTTAGCTGTATATGTAAAAAAGGGATCTAAATTCTTAGATTGTCTTTAAAAAAAAATGTTGAGATCCGAGGGGAACGGCACTGGCTTGATGACTTCATATTTTTTTTTTTTTTAAATGAACAGTGAGACCTAGACTTTAAAGACAACTGCTAATGATATGTGCCTACATAAAGTACTTCTATAAACTTCACATTGAAATAACCTTTCAAATTTTGTAAAACATTACAAATAAAATGACTTTTTTCGTCTAAAAACAAAAAGCAGAAACGAAAGGTCATGTCATTTCTAATTTTCCTCAAGCCCAAGCCAGTGCTAAATAGGTTATACCATGGTTGCGCGCGAATGAACATGCTTTTGGTCTCAAACTTCACATTGAAATAATCTTTCAATTTTTGTAAAATATTACAAATAAAATGACTTTTTCGTCTAAAACTAAAAAGCAGAAACGAAGGGTATTCTTATTTTTCTCGAGCCCAAGCCATGTGCTACATGTAAGTAGGTTAGAGCATGTTTATTTCATACTACAGAATACAGTCCACTCGGCGTGTAATGAGTATATTTGAAACAGGTCCATGGTGTTAAAAGAGTTAAAGTGTAAACTTCACATGTTTATTTTGGATTGGAAAGAATAACGTCATCCATATTCCCAAATGTACATTTATTAACCCATTTTATACCAAGTGGATTATTCCATGTTTATATATTGGATTAGGCCATTTATTATGTAAGGGGTGCCTGCTCGAAATATTCATTTTTGATTTGTTTTATATTGAAATTCCTATCAGCAAACAGTGTAGACTCTGATCAGACGCCGCCTAATGCGGCGTCTGATCAGAGTCTACGCTGTTTGCCTATATTCCATATATGGGATCGTGGTCACAAATAGGTTAACTTATGTCAGACATAATCTATAGCACGGGCGGCTGTCAATCCTATCTTGCAACAAAATCATACACTGCATTATCTCCCATTGTATAACGTTTATAAACTGCAATCAATCTGTATTAAACGACATATAACTAGAAGACCTTTGCGCAGTATTTAATGCACGTTGTTGCAATATGCAATTCGAAAAGCAACAACGTAAAGCTTCCATGTGAGTTGTCTGCAATATGTATATCCTGCATTGAACATTCACCTTTCTAAACAAAAAAGAAGTATTTATGACGGTCTAATACAAGTTTTGCTATATGTTAAATAAAGTTTGCCAAAGAGTTTCTTGTTTTAATCAAAAAGTTTTGATCCTGATCAGACGCATCGACACGCGGCGCCTGAATAGGAGGCAAACTATTTGACACTCGTTTAGAAATTACTTCAGTTATTCTGGGTGAAGGGGTAAAAACCTCAGGAGGGTTCAAAATTAGAAACAGACTATAAAGTAAACAGTTTAAAAGCCGTTCACTGCCAGGGTATGGTTTGTATCAAAATTGACTTCTCAAAATATTTTAGTCAAGTTGACTGATGAGATATCAATGTAGCGTGTTACAGTTTGGATCTTGATCAAGCACCGAGTAACTGTTAGTTAATACTGATGCATTCGGTGTATAGAATAAGAGATCGTAATTGTCTTTAGAATATATAATCGCTAAACACGGAGACTTCTTATCAGTAAAAGGGTTCGGCTTCAAATGCTATCAATATTAGTAACGACATTCCTTTTATTCTTTAAGAATAAATGATGGTCTAAATTGTGACTTATCTAATGGATGACGAATATTTTAAAATACGTATTACGAAACAAAGTATTACGTTTACATGTAAACCATCAACACAGACATAAGCACGTGAGTTCTATGTTCCGTTTCATATCCTAAATTATGATCTTACATGTATATCTACCTGTTAAATCCGAGTTACGCCTACATGCGTCATTTACAAACTGTCTGACTGTGAAAGTACAATCTTCCTATACATACAGTGTCTACTCAGTTAAGAGATCTGCAATGTTTCCAATGTTTCCAAATTTGCAATTCATTGAAAACTAGACTTAATTTGAAACTGGCATTTTCTATTTAGAGTTTCTACGTTCCCTGGGTTCAATGCGTTAACCCATTTGTGCCCACGATCCCATTTTTTATTAACAGTGTAGACGGCGCATCATGCGGAGTCCGTTCATGCAGAGTCGACACTTTGCTGAAAAACTTCAAAATAAACAACCGAAAATGAAAATTTATCACAGACATGCCTTAGATAAAAAAGGGGGGGGGCTAAACCAATATACATAAGTATGGAAGAATGCACTACATGTAGGCGCAAATGGGTTAATTTATAAGTTGAGAATATGTTTGCTAATTACATAGTTCTGTCTAATATTTCACTACTACAGTGTAGCACCAACTTCAAATGTAGAAAATAACCATTTTTAGACATTTGACACGATTTATTGAAATCTGAGTGGCAAACAGTTTGGAGCCTGATCTAGCTCCGAACTGTTTGCAATTTAAATAAAAGTTTTAGCATAAACGCGTTTATTGGGATATAAAAATGACTTTTCCTCTGTACAATGCGGAAAAAAGACATGTTAGTAAAAATGTTTGAACACCGACTACAAGCTATAGGGCGGAAATGATTAAAAACTGCCGATTCATCTTACAGTATTACGAACACTGAAAGCACACTTGACTGTGTGTCTTATCTAAAACAATGACATTATTGTTTATGATCTCTCACGAACTGTTCTATTAAAATCAGGTGAGACCTGAAAACAAAATGTAGGTGAAAGTCACATAACGATGATAGTGTTTATAGGATTGGTTGCCGCAATACATGTATTTTACGAAATCATGAAAACCCTGACTTATTGCATTGCTAACACCTATTGAGCAAGGCCAGCCGCCACGTCAAAGATCTTGATCTACACTGCTTGACACCCACAAGCATCGAACGGGTTTTATGTAACTGTTTTATATACGGTATTTTGGCAATGTCGACCAAACGCAGTTACAGTGAATGGTCTTGATATACATTGTTTGGTACACAAATGCATAATTATAAAGAGTGTTATATAGCTGTACTACAGTGGAGAATCTGTTATTCTTTCCCAATAAACGCGTTTACGCTAAAACTATTATTTGCAGTGCAAACAGTTTGAAGCCAGATCAGACGCCGGGTAACCCGGCGTCTGATCAGGCTCCAAACTGTTTGCCACCAAGATAAACATGAAATATCAGAATTGTCCAAAAGTTGTTCTTTTCTACGTTTTAGTGTTTTGCGTTTGCGTACGTTTGCGTTTAAACGGGAAAGAATAACAGATTCTCCACTGTATATACCCAGGGTATTTGGCTGTGTGGACCAAACTCAGAAACAGAGCCTAGGGTGACAACGGTGGCTGGTCTGTACAATGCTACAAAGGCTGGTTTTGCCCTTAACATGACTCGTATGCTCATAGCTAAATATTCAGCCAAACTATAAGTGTTATAGATTATTTGTGATTTTCATGCATTGTTGCGGTACATGTATGAAACACAACTTGGTCACACTATATGAAAACGCGAAGTACATGTACCTTCATGAAAAGAAAAGAATCTATACATGTATACTATTTATAATGTAATATCACTACTTAATTTAGGAATACAATATTCTATTTTTCAAATAATCAATTTTAAGACCTATTTAGTGAATTGAAACCGTATGTTAAAGTCTCTCACTCATATATGTTTTAAATTGTTTACCGCCAAAACGTGAAGTCTCTTTCACTCTCGGCTCACACATCAGCTCTTTCGTAGTTTAGGTACTATTTTTGGTGTAGTTTTCTTTAGAATAATGGTGTTGACGACTCTTTCAGCGTCGTATACAAGAATTTATACAGTGGCTGAGTGAAACGTGTAGTGGACCCTGTTTACTGACAAAAACAAATATGAAATTAACTAAACAGTTAAACGGTTTAACTTTCAAATATTGTTCTAATTAAGCTTTTTCTCTAATATTTTATTTCTTTCCAACTTATAACTATAACAATTAATATTGTTTATTCAAACTATCTCTTTTTATTGTAGTAAGTGTGTTTTTTTGCGTACAAATCGTACTTGAAACGTTGTCAAGAAACTTTGCATATGGAGCTGTAGCAACAAAGATGACAGAGACACGTTGGGTCAACTAGGTATTATAATCAACTGTTTTGCTACGAAAACCCATATCTGCATTGTAATAGATTTGTTTTCCTACGACGGCAACTTTGTTTTCGTTGCAAAACATTTCCAGTATAATATCGATACAAGTTGTCGTAGCATAACATTTTAATGATAATACGTAGTTGGCCCCCAATGAAGAGGTGTAATGTGGAGGAACGAATGAATACTCCCTGTGAAGGAAATTGTAAGAATTGACTTTGTTTATGGCAACATTATCGCAAGTGAGATGTGTTGGTGTTCCGCTTCATACAGAGCCTGTGCACTAACATGCAGGTCTGTTGTGGACCCATCCTTGTATACAATGGAGAATACGTTATTCTTCCAAATAAACTCTTTTATGCTAAAATATTATTTCAATTGCAGGCAGTTTTCAGTTAGATCAGACGTCGGGTAATCTGGCGTCCCATTAGACTAGAAATGAAACAATATACAACTTTCTACATTTTCTTGATTGTGTTTGTGCTTTCATTTAACTTAGACGGGAAAGAGTAACGTGTTTTACATTGTAAATACCGCACAGGTTGCGCAATAAATAGACTTGTATAAATAGATACTACAGTGGAGAATCTGTTATTCTTTCCCGTTTAAACGCAAACGTACGCAAACGCAAAGCACTAAAACGTAGAAAAGAACAACTTTTGGACAATTCTGATAATTCTTATTTATCTTGGTGGCAAACAGTTTGGAGCCTGATCAGACGCCGGGTTACCCGGCGTCTGATCTGGCTCCAAAATGTTTGCACTGCAAATAATAGTTTTAGCGTAAACGCGTTTATTGGGAAAGAATAACAGATTCTCCACTGTATCATTCAAGATTATCAATACTAATCACTGTATGGCGGCCTTGAAACCATCCCCATGACACATTTATGAAAAATCCAACAACTATGCCATTCTTAAAACTACTTGGATGATTTCTCCGACAACCCTACACTAAATATAGGACAGACAGTGGTTGTCTATGGCCTCAAATGCGCTCTATGGAGATTTAACCCTTTCAACCCTACAGCCATCTGTAGAGATTACCGATTACATATGCCAATAGTGTAGACCTTGATCAGAGGGCTCCTATAGGAGCCCTCTGATCAGGGTCTGCACTGTTTGACATTATCATTGTTTTTTGTTGTCATATCAAAAAATACAACAGTAGACTGGTTCAAAATACCTGTACTTGAAGAATCCAAAAGGACTATAAATAACCACAAGAGATAGGTTGAAAGGGTTAATAATGATGGCGATCGAGTGTAAATGGATATACAGTGGATAATCTGTTATTCTTTCCCGTTTAAACGCAAACGTACGCAAACGCAAAGCGCTAAAACGTAGAAAAGAACAACTTTTGGACAATTCTGATATTTCATGTTTATCTTGGTGGCAAACAGTTTGGAGCCTGATCAGACGCCGGGTTACCCGGCGTCTGATCTGGCTTCAAACTGTTTGCACTGCAAATAATAGTTTTAGCGTAAACGCGTTTATTGGGAAAGAATAACAGATTCTCCACTGTAGTCACTATAGTCTTTTATTAATATTTCATTTTTATTAATCCATTTAAGCCTAGTGTCTACTAAACCGAATGCAGCCTTGAAGATATTATATGTTTTCAGTGATCAATAAATACATGATAAAATTGAAACTGCCTCTCACATTTAAACCGCAGACGACCTCCTACAAAACCACAGTGGCCTATATTCAGTATGGGATCGTCGGGGGAAAATCATTCAAGTAATTTCATGAATGCCATATTTGTGCATTTTTCCCACCAATGGGATCGGTTCAAGGTCAGTGTTAAGTAATTAATATCGCCAGTCTGAAATTTAACCCATTTATGCCTAGTGGATTCTTCCATGTTTATATATTGGATTAGGCCATTTTTTATCAAATGGATGGCTTGTCAAAATTTTCAATTTCATTTTGTTTTATATTGAAATTCATATCAGCAAACAGTGTAGACTATGATCAGACGCCGCAAAATGCGCCGCATAATGCGGCGTCTGATCAGAGTCTGCACGGTTTGCCTATGTCCCATATATGGGATCGTGGGCAAAACTGGGTTAATCAAGAGAATGCGGTAAATTCTACCTCATCCTTTTCTTTTAACAATTATATATGAGTTTTGCTCGCTATGGGAGAATTTATAATACTTGTTGCAAATAGTTTGGATCCAGATGATACGCAAAAGTAACACGGAGTCTTATTTGGATCCAAACTGTTTGTCACTCCGATTAGCTTTTGGAATAGAATACAGCTAAAATCACATAACGTTTACATGTGAGCTTAGTGTCTACTAAAGTGGGACATTGGCAAACAGTGTACACCTTAATGAAACGCCGCGTTACGCGGCGTCTCATCAGAGTCTTCACTGTTTGCTATGTCATATAAAATATTGTGCTGTTTGGACTATTATTTCAGGGTCTTTAGACCAATCTTGAATATCTACTATGAAATCAGTCAGCAAGTATGCAGGGAGAGTTAGTTGTAATATTTATAGGCATATATGGTTAAAGGTTAAGGGTAATTGGTCCTCTTTTTGTGTAAATGTGTCATTTGGCCAGCATCCAATTTGAATGACAATTACATCGATACAAACCTTGTCAAACTGTATTAATTCGTAAAAATGTACCAATATTATCGATAACACTTAAAAGCATGACAATTTTATGGCAGTAAAGTGGTTAAAAGAAGACGAAATATTGGCGTTGATTTAGTTTAAGGATGAGGACCACTTATCAGATCGGACCAAAATCATTACTCTTCGTACAGCGATTGGTCATTCTCGTCAAAACTGTCGACGTGCTACGAACCATGATTTAGCAAGTCGGAAGTTGACGAGAATGGCCGATCACTCTCCGTACAGTTCCGATATTGACCGACATTGAACCGATCTCAGTAGGGGTCCTTCACTTTAACTGTAGCTCATCTAAAACAAACGTGACCACTGGCCATGTGACTCGTCCAAATTCAACCTGAAAAAAACCTATTTACCATGATGATCTGGGCTTGTTGGTATGTAATTGGTGGGGCTGTTTGTCGAGAAAAAACTGCATAGTAAGCATTTACGGTTTCTTTTCAAGGTTGTTTGGCTAATTTATACATGTACATGTACAGTCTTGTATTGATTATTTCCCCACGAGATCAAACCTGATGCAAAAGGCTCTTATTATGTATTATTATGTGTTAACCCTTTGAGCCCTAGTCACCATTTAAAGCGTCCCTTGCAAACAGTGTCCTAAGAAAACAGTGAAGACAGGACCCCCCTGGTCAAGGTACAGTGGAGAATCTGTTATTCCTTCCCGTTTAAACGCAAACGCACGCAAACGCAAAGCACTAAAACGCAGAAAAGAACAACGTTTGGACAATTCTGATAATTCTTGTTTATCTTGGTGGCAAACAGTTTGGAGCCTGATCAGACGCCGGGTTACCCGGCGTATGATCTGGCTCCAAACTGTTTGCACTGCAAATAATAGTTTTAGCGTAAACGCGTTTATTGGGAAAGAATAACACATTCTCCACTGTATGCACTGTTTGTCATAATGCAATCCATTGACATAAAACAACCATAAATAGCCTAAATTGGACCACATTAAACTTAAAACTGGAAGTGTCCATTTTAGGTCTCATAAAGAAAAATGTTAACGCAGGCTTGACTGTATACTTTAGGTGGGGGCGTTTAGTCAGAAAGCAAGCGTGTGGTTTTTAACCAGAATATAAGCAGGCTAAGCATTCCTGTGGTACACTAATAAGTTACACAGGGTTGGGCTGGTTTTGTACATTTTAGAATATACCCGTTATTACAACCACTCAGAAGCAGGTTAACCAATGAATGCCTATTGTTCACAAAAGTAGACATAAGCAAACAATTTTAAACCCTGATGAGGCCACGAACATTTCAAACCCGGTGTCTGACCTGGCTCCAAATTGTTTGGCATTCATATTTTATTAAATGGTCAACATTTTCAAACACCATGTCATTTTTAAGTAGTATTCCATTTGCATTTGGTCACGTTAAAAAACAAACCACCAACAACGTCAAAAGCATGTCATCTTCTACATTGTATTGCATTCCGTTGGCGCTTCGTAACTGATTATTTAAAGCAGGTTGAAAGTGAAGCAGAATGCGCCTTAGGCGCATTCTGTTTCACTTTCAACCTGCTTTAAACTATAATCCACTAGAATGTATAAACTAATTTCTTATAAGTGAAGGAATAAACCAAAGTCATAAAAAGGTATATTTATGGTGTAATGGGTAAAAATAAAGAAGGGATGGAAACGGGACCATTGTTTTGTCCGGTTAAGAGAGAATTCCGGTATTTGGAGGTTCCAGTTAGGAGGGGTTCCACTGTTGTCCCAAAACATGTCCTAATATAGTCTGTTGAAATGTGTCGTCTTTTGTTGTTGCACCCATTGAAATGTTGGTAATTTCCTGATAAATTACACATGGAAATGACTGGAAAACAGTGTAGATGAAGACGCTGAAATACTTTGTGTCTGATCTTGACCCACACTGCCAGACGATTCTATTTTCGATAATTAGACGGCCGCCATTATGAGTCACGTGACCTAGCCGCCATTAATACGCTGCACTTTAAGCTATCGGAGAGTGAATCAGTTAATACATAACAACCACTAGTAATATATCATTTTTTTTCGAATTTAAGTTCGCTTTAGACACCGAAATTTCTGTTTCTTCGGTTAGAGACATGAATTAGAGTAATTTTATGTCGACTGATATTATAAGAGTTTTGATTAAATTGATCATCTACAAAACAATGATCTTGCCGCCTCCATCCTTTTTCCTATACTATGAAATGAAAACGACTGACCGTAATGGTTAAAAATAATCAATTACATAGCCTTTTACCCGATATTGTCATAGTTCTTCGAGCAGGGGGTAGATTGCGTAAGACACCCGCAGTTTTATTACCCACTAGTAAAACACCGACATAATCATATCCCATGGATCATAGATAAGACCCATATAGCTTTGTTGGTTAAAAGTAAAAAACTGAAATATTTTATAGAAAATATCATCATAGGATTTTAATTTAATTTGCACACAGTTTGAATCCAGATCAGACTCCGATAACATGGGCGTCTGATCTGGTTCAATACTGCGCTTGACACGTGTATAAATGTTGCTTTCCTATTCACCGTTAGAGTGTTAATCGCCACATGAGTAACACGTACAGTGTGATTCCAGATCAATCGGATGCAAAGTAATTGGAGTCTTGTCTGGATACAGACTTCAAATAATTTTTTAAATGTTTATGATAATTATGATAAGCTACCTAATGACCAAAAGAGTGTCAAACAGTTTGATTCCTGATTAGAAGCCGAGTTATGAGTCTGATCAGGATTCAAACTGTTTGCAAATAACCTTTGTATAGATCTATTCAGGATAAAGCGGTACTTATTGACCCGTTATCGATTTCGTTCGTTGCGCAGCGTCTTAATGGCGGACGGAGATATTGAAGAGTAGTTATCAGGGGAGATAAATCATGCAAAACTTTTAAATAGAATCGTCGTACGTTTAAACATGTTTTTTCTAAATATAATACACTATAACCACGAATGAATAAGTACTTATTCATTCGTGCTATAACATACAGTTACATTGTAAGAGGAAGAGGACATTATTCTTTGTCAATATACGCGTTTATGTTAAAATAAGAATATCAATTGTAAACAGTTTGGAGTCAGATCAGACGCCGGGTTACCAGTTGTCTGATCTGACTCCAAAATGTTTGCCACTCAGTCACCCTTATTTCTGTGCAGTAAACAATGGCTCGTTTTATAAATGCATTATACTGTATTTGTTTAATCAGACGACACACTTTAAACAGGTCAATTTAAAGAGGACAATTTAATAGGGCAATTGATCTTACCTGTAGTACAGTGGAGAACACGTTATTCTTTCCCAATAAACGCGTTTACGCTAAAACCATTATTTCCATTACAAACACTTTGGAGCCAGATCAGACGCCGGGTAACCCGGCCCCTGATAAGGTCCACACTCTTTGTCAATCCGGTTAAAATGAAAAGTCAGAACATGTCAAATAGTTGCAATTTTCTACATTTAAATGCAATGCGTTTGCGTTTCACGTTTTCTCCACTGTAGTTGTGGTTACGAATTAGTATCTTGGTTGTTAAATTGAAACAAATCTGCAGACAATATTATTCAAAACAGACTATGTTTATTAAAGCCTATTACATTTTACCAAAATGGGGCAAAAACGAACACGTTATTGTAAATAACTATTTGAAGGCCATATCTTACTAGTAGTCCGGCCGCGGACACGTTTAACCTTGCTTGGAGTCGTATAGAAAATGTTTTTGTGGTTTTTGGTAGAATAGACCCTCAGCATCAAGGATCCGATGTATGACCGCCGGTCATCCTTGAGCATTTTAAGATATTCAAGATGGCGTCCAAGATGGCCGCCGGCATATATCTGGCTAACTGTTAGGTTTGATTCAATAAGCTTTAACAGATTTTTCAGCAAATTATTGCTCAATTTTATCTTTTGTGACATAATTAAAGTTCAAAATAGAAATAAATAATCTATAATTCAAAATGGCGTCCAAAATGGCCGACAAAGTACTTTTTTATGTAGAATAAAATGCAAAGTATGTGCTTTGCTTTACAAGGCTACGATTTGCTCCAATTTTTCCCCGTCGTGATAATATGATTGTTCATAATTAATAATAAAGCGTGAAAAGATCGCGATTAATTCATTCATAAATGAATTATAAGAGACTGTCACCAGAATAGAGTATACATAAAAACCATACAGCTTAAGTGTACATTGAGATAGTTCTTGCATAACGATGTAAAATGCAATAAATATTTCAGATTAACAGAAAAGTAATTAGTCAAGTCAAAACTCAAATATTATAAATTAGTTCATAGAACCCAATTACCTACCTTTAATATATAAATTTCACTGTTTGTAAGCAAAGAATGCTGAAATTATCGTACAAAAGTAAAGTTCTGTGTTTGCATTACTGTGACATTTGTCACCACATGTCACCTTTCTTGTTAAATAGTTCAATTACACGTGAGCTTCTTAGGAACAGGGAAATAAATTGGTAGAATGGATACCAATAATTCTTCTTGGGATGCAAGTCTCCTGAGGATGTGGTGGCACCTATTTGAAACCAGATTACTGTGTACAGTATCTTTCAGTATAAAACTTTGTTCAGCATTCCTTTTCATCAAGCCTTTTAACATGTATTCTAAGAGTTTCTAAGCTAGTACTGCTGCTGCAAAGAATCATCATATCTTTGAAATATTGCTGAATGAGTACATGGCTACACAGACACTTGACTGAACAGTCTTTTGGCTTAACCATAGATTAGAATAAGAAAGAATGACATCACACATATAATTTCAAATATAAAAAAATGCACATCTTTACTCCTGAATTACCAAAGTAAACAGAACTTTGGTACAGTTACTGTCAAAGTCAGTCACTACAAAAGTGGTCATATTGTATAAGAAGTGCATAACTCTTGACATGATGATATACTGCAAGGCCGCTGGCCTATCAGGAGTGATAACCGAGATGATTAAAGCAGCTTCGGAGAACAAGGGGTTTGAGATTTGAAGACGACTGACTGATGCGATTTTCAGTAATTGTGTGATCTCTGAGGACAGGGAGGCAAATTACATCCTCAAACAATAAACAATAAAAAAGTGAATAACAAGCTCGTATGAGCGACACTTATCATGTGGTAAAGCTCAAGGACCAGACAATAAAGTTGATGAACCGATTAAAAAGATACCTCTGTGCGTGAGATTATCCACATTGATGCATGTAGTTTTGCGTTGTTAAGGGTAGAGATACTATTGATTCGTTCTTCACCGTGTACCATCTATAGCACAAGTAAAAGGTCGAAATCAAACCTCTGCATGTGGCCTTGGTTGATCTGGAGAAAGCCTTTAGATTCAATACCAAGAATGAGCTTTTGGTTTGAGGAATGCGATTTGCATGTCAAACAGAGTTTGAAAACCGCTTACATGAAGCGGGCAGTACTACGTGAAGGTTTTGTGTATGGTTTGCATTAGGTATTTGATCTCAACCCTCTGCTGTACCAGTGCTTGATGTTCTGCTTTACTAGTGTATGATGCTCTGTCATAAGAGTCTAGCAAATGTGTTCCATTGGCGCTTCTGTACACAATTTTCTGTGATCACAAATTCACTGACAGGGTAACCCAAAAAGGTGGATGGAAGGATGCTATCAAACCGAGTTGACTGAGAGTTAACACGAAGAATTCTTGGCTCATGATCTCAGAGTAGTCATTGGCTTGGTCTTCTTCGATACTGTAGGGAATGTTGCTGTGCTGACTGTCAGATTGGAGAACATTCAATTACAGTAGTTATGTGACATTAATTGTAAAATTACAAGCAGTGTAGACTTTGTATGCCCATGACGTCAGGACTAAACTTGTCTTTTTGATGGAAGACCAGTTACTCAGTTAGGTGTCGATGGGGCTACGTTTGGTGTCTAGAATAGCTTCTGTAACATTGTGTTTGCTAGAAGAGGATTCGAGCTTGTCATAATCACAGGACATTTCAAAGAAAGGCCTAGCACAATTATATCCTTTGAGACTCGTATAATTGTGTTCAACACCTGTTTGTTATTTTTTCATTTAATATGGAGGTTATTCATTAATGTCGTCTGCCGAAGACTTGCAGACAGTTTGCAGAAATTGAGCCTGTGACAGTTGGATCTGTGGCGTTAAACAGGACGAGGAGGTCCCACAGATACAAGTACTGAGAACTAAAGGTTTGGGATGTTTTGGACAGGTGGAGTGTGCCACTTCATGCATCAACTCAATAACGAGGAGGACCATTCTGCGCTTTAGACTTAGTAAGTGATCACACTCGCCATGGTTAGACTATGGAAGAGATGACCAGGTCCTGCGTGTCAGAGGAGCATATAAATCAGGTTTGAGGACATTCTAGCCACATTCATCCTACCTGAGTTGCTAGGACATCCACAGCAGTTGAGAAATAAACGCAGGATCATGTCAAGTACAACTAACTTAATTGCAAGCTATGTTAGAAACCTGACATGACCTTTTGTTTCTAAATATCATTTATAGTGTGCAATTTTATTCCCTACTAATAAGAATATTCATTTATATAATAGTACAATATGCATGTGCTAATTTATAAACGTACTGTATATCGAAACCAATATGTTTATTAACTCCTTTACATAGTAGGTTGCTGTGTGCGACATACTCATTTGCAAATTCACAATACATGCAGAAACAGGAATAGTATCCAATTTATATTACATCTCACATAATATTACTTCTTGAAAAACAAACAAAACAAAAACGCTGACTTTGGCAGCCATTCTGATTGCCATTTAGAAAACGAAACATATAATTCATGTTCAAAACACAAACATCAATGGTGACTCAAACTAAATTAACCTCAAATTTTGAAAACAGTTATTTCATAATTCTAAGTAATTCTTAAAAACACTCATTTGTCTTAAAAAGAGGCTAAAAAGAATGGTATGCTTGGTGGATAGATTATATACTCACTTTTTACATTTATTTTACATTAAGTAAATGTTCAGGCTCCATATCTTTTGAAGTACTTCATCAATTCAAGTTTTGTTTTAGATTTTTAGGGCTCATACGTTCACCAATGTATTCCAGTAAAACATTTATATTAAACGACACATGTAACGAAAATGAAACACACAAGGTATATTCTTATTTCAAATCAAATGGAGGTAATTTGATATTTGAAGTCTTTCTAGTCTTGATAACGCCGTGAATATTGCGATGAATGAAAGTCTAATGTGATTTTATTTTCTTTAAGCAAATGTTCTAGCGGCTGAATATGAGCACCATTGTATCTCCTCTATGGAGAAAGTTTATAATAAAAAATGCTGTTTTCCGGAAAGAGTTATCGACCTTTTCATTTTCAATACAATGTGTCAGTTATTTAGCCACAATGATAAGTTTATGTATGAGACGCTGATAATTAAGAATACAAAAGTGGCTACTTTCTGGTTTTTTTGCTTATTATATAATATTGAAGAGACAAGCATCTGTTTTGCATATTTTGTCGGCCATTTTTGACGCCATTTTGAAATTAACTGTATACTTTTCTCTGTTTGCTTTTTTAAACATCGAAGAAGTATTGAACTACTTTTAATCTTGTTTACAGTTGACAATTACCTAATCTAAACTGACAGCAGTTTCATTTTTATTCTCGCAACCATCTTGGACGTCACCTTAATACTTTGTCGGCCATTTTGGACGCCAATTTGAATAAAGCATTATTATTATTACTTCTATTTTTAACTTAAATAATGTCAAACGTTATGAAAGTGAACTATATTCTGCTGAAAAATTTAAATCAAACCCAACAGCTTGTCATTTTACATCGTTATGCATGGACTAACTCAATGTAAACTTAAGCTGTATGTTTTTTATGCATACTGTATTCTGGTGACAGTCTCTGATAATTCATTTATGAATGAGTTAATTGCCACTTGATCTTTTCACGCTTTTTTTTATTAATTATGAACAATTATATTATCACGACGGGAAAAAACTGGAGCAAATCGTAGCCTTGTAAAGTGTCATTTTCATTTTATTTCACATAAAAATGGTCTTTGTCGGCCATTTCGGACGCCATTTTGAATTATAGATTATTTTTATTTCTATTTTGAACTTTAATTATGTCATCAAAGATGAAATTGAACTATAATTTGCTGAAAATTCCGTTATAGCTTATTGAATCAAACCTAACAGTTAGCACGATACATGCTGGCGGCCATCTTGGACGCCATCTTGAATATCTGGAAACGCTCAAGGATGACCGGCGGTCATACACCGGATCCTTGATGCTGAGGGTCTATTCTACCAAAAACCACAAAAACATTTTCTATACAACTCCAAGCAAGGTTAAGCTAAAATATCCTTATCTGCTACCAGACTATAGAGCGAAACACAGACTTCTGTGTAACTTAAGCTTTATCTTGAATTTTGTAAACAAGTTTGACCTTCATCTGTAAGGAGTTTGAATCCAGATCAGATGCTAAGAAACTCGGCGTCTGGTCAGAATTAAACGTTTTTGACTCTTGTAGTTTGGCTTTCTTTATATCATTGCCATACAAAATTGCATGAAAACTACGTTCAACTACCATACAGACGATAAACTTACAGCAACGGAAAGTATATTGTTTGAAGGACACTCAAAACTATTTATAGTCTTCGTTGAACTTCTTTAAATAATGATATCGTAGTTAAAGAGGCTCGCAACCGGATTAAGCATTAAAATGGTAATTTGTAAATATATGTCAAATGATGATATAAATGGGTAAGATTTAGTTTAGGATAATAAATTCTGTTAAAAAATGCATTTCCAAAAAAAAAAAAAAAGAAGCTCTGGTGGGATTCGAACCCGTGACCCTCCATTGCGGAGACAAACAAGAAAAATGACGACACGCCTTTACCGCCTCGACCACGGACGCTCTCTCTATATATATAGTAGCGAATTAACGTACTTCACTGATAGCGAATAATACTACATTATTCGGCTCCGGTTTATGCCAGAGCCCGTGTAGAGAAGCAACAACAACAACAAAACCGTCAGCTGACGCTATTGAAAAACGATGGAATATATCTAAAAAAACCTATGCTTCGGTGACGATTATTGAGACTTTTTTTGGACTGATCATATTTTTTTAATGTCAGAAGCCAAATAATGCCACAAATTTGCTTTTATTTGAGTATTTTATTTTATTTTGACAAGTACACCATCCGGTTGCGAGTCCCTTTAAACCCTTAACTGCATGACGTGTTGAATTTTAAATATGTGTTGTCTGTTTTTATTTATCAAATTATTTTTTAAAGTATTTTCCCTAAATGAAGTAATGGCCAAACAGTTTAGACACTGATCTGACACCCGGTACGGCGTTACGCTGACGGCTGATCAGGATCCACACTTTTTGCAAAAATCTAGTGTATTCGGTGTAAAGCTGTGGGGGTCATAATTTTATATTTTGTAAAATAGTTTCACCTAGACCTACTTTTGAAATCGGTTTTGATCTATACTTGACGCCGACGAACTCGGTCCCTGATCAGGATCAATAACTGCTTAGCCCGTGTATTTGGATTTATTTATGAATTATACTATTGACATACGAACATGCATTAAAACGACGATCGGTCACTATATAGACGACACATTTAAATCAATTGATACTACATGTATATCAATTTAAGCATTATCGTGTTGAGCGCGACCTTGCTAACATTTGCAAACAATTTGGATCCAAATCGGACGCCGCGTGACGCGGCGTCTGATCTGGATTCAAATTGTTTGTCTGTCACTCACATTCAATTTTTATTCAGATTATTAAAACTAATTTTGATTTTTCTTCGCAGATGATATACTATTATTTGACTCAGACGACAATCAGCACGATAAATGTCAATGACACTCGAACTATTTATTGTCTTCGTTATATATACTACTCAAAGTTTGCTAAGCACCAAGGGTAAAATCACCATAGATACCAATGCATTGACCCTATCATATCTCACTACATAACATCTTTGTTCGATTTCTTCCAAATTAGGAGGGGACCTCAAGGTTAGTGGTATAGTCACTGTGCCTTACATCACTAAGCTCCTCACCGCTGTGAGTTCGAATCCCAGTAGGGTCGTTCGGATTTTTCATGTGGGGAAGCCTTCCAGCTGGCTTGCGGAAGGTCGGTGGCTCTACCCAGTTGCCGATTTGTGCCTGAAACAGTGCATAAAGGACTTCTGCATGGGGTCTTCCTCCACCACCTATAATTAGCTGGACGTCGCGATATGACTGAAATACTGTTGAAAGCGACGTAAAATCAAAACAAATCAAATCAAATCCAAATTAGGAGATGTTGTGACCAATGGTTTATTTTACAGATTCTGATAAATGTTACCCTTATTCAGGTCCAGTTGATTTAAGCCGTCACCTATCTTTTATGCATTCGATTTGCTTTCATTTAAGTGGTCGTAATAGAGGTTTTCCTTTATTACGGAGGGTTATTTTGTAATAGGCTGACATTTAACATACAGTGGAGAATCTGTTATTCTTTCCCAATAAACGCGTTTACGCTAAAACTATTATTTGCAGTGCAAACAGTTTGGAGCCAGATCAGACGCCGGGTAACCCGGCGTCTGATCAGGCTCCAAACTGTTTGCCACCAAGATAAACATGAAATATCAGAATTGTCCAAAAGTTGTTATTTTCTACGTTTAAGTGATTTGCGTTTGCGTACGTTTGCGTTTAAACGGGAAAGAATAACAGATTATCCACTGTATTTATCGCAAATCTGACATATAGAGGATAACTGTTTTTTTCAGTGGCGAAGCCACGAGTGAAAATATAACAGTCTGATGTTCACTCAATGGATTAAATTCGATCTTACACTGAAAAAACACAGTTATTCTATTTATTTATGCTTTTAAGCCACTTTTTAAACGAAAGTGTTTAAAAATTGAAAGCGAACGTACATTATTTATCCCGTGTTGAGCCCCACGTTTTATGTCGAACACATGTGCGTGACAGTAAAAAAGTTGGCGGTATAATGACGTCACTTATTTGTTGATTTGACGTCATCCGAATTACTTCGTTGCTCCCGAGTTTGGATTCGTGCTCTTCCGGTGAGTAGTTCGCGACAAATCGGACTGCCGGAATTTAACGATAAGGCACGATTGACTACGATTCATGGGGAGCCCTACGGGGAAAATTCATAATAAAAGCGATTGGTGATAATCCACTGCAGTGGATTACCAAGTGATCATCCACTGATATTTCGTGGTAATCCACCGAAAAGCATAAATAAAAATTGTTAATCGTAATAAATATGTATGTATTGTTGTTTTTTGTAGTGTTTTTGCTTCTAACTATTTCGATAACCTTTTAAAATACTTTTATATTTTGCATTCATATTAATCCCTTCTCTGCCTTACCCCGAAAACAATGGTGTTTGCAAACAGTTTGGCTTCTGATCAGACGCCGCGTAACACAGCGTCTGGTCATGGTTCAAACTGTTTGACACTCATTACGATTATAACTTAGGTGAATTTACCTAAAATCAAGCCGGGTAACCCGGCGTCTGATCATGCCCCAAAATGTTTGTCACGCATGTTTAAATGGACAATTAGACATTATAAAAAGTTGTCAGGTTCCTGTATTTTAGTGAATTACGTTTGCGTTTCGTTTGCGTTTCGTTTGCGTTTAAACACAAAAGAATAATGTCTTCTCTACTGTAGTGAAGACAGGCAGATGTGAATGTGTACAGTGGAGAATCTGTTATTCTGACGTCATTATTGACGTCATACAGTGGAGAATCTGTTATTCTTTCCAGTTTAAACGCAAACGTACGCAAACGCAAAACACTAAAACGTAGAAAAGAACAACTTTTGGACAATTCTGATAATTCTTGTTTAACTTGGTGGCAAACAGTTTGGAGCCTGATCAGACGCCGGGTTACCCGGCGTCTGATCTGGCTCCAAACTGTTTGCACTGCAAATAATAGTTTTAGCGTAAACGCGTTTATTGGGAAAGAATAACAGATTCTCCACTGTAGAACACCTTAGAGCATTTCTTGCTCAATGAGGAAGGAATCGATTAATACGAAACATTTTATATTAAATAAATATCAGTGCTAGCGTCTGATCAATCAACACGGAAACAAAATACATAGTACGTAAAGAGCAGTTATATTTGCCAATGAAAATAGAAGGGATATATTAGATCTGTCATGAATCGATTCTTACGAGATACTCCCGTAACGAAGCATAGCAGAAAAATCCACATTGGATACTGAGAATCCCCGGGCGGGGATTGAACCCGGGGCGCTGGCGTGACAGTCCAATATCATAACCTCTGAGCCAAAGAGTCTACTCCCTAGGCAGAAGCTAGATATCGCATATGTCATTCGCCGCGTCGCTACATGTATGATATGCTATTTATAGTACACAGTAAGGTCAGTGTGTGGGATGTAACACGATGTTTAAGACAAGCTGATCTCAAACGAGTCTAGAATTGAAATGTTATCAAGCAAGCCTTGGCCAGCTTAATAACTCTTGCCTTAAACATCGACGAGTGACAGATTCTTTTTCTCACATAACCAACGATTTTTAGCTATATTTCAAAGCAATAGGTATTTTTTGGAACCCCGGTGACGTCAAAACGCCGTTATAAATAGTGACTTTATAGTGACGTCATCAAATTGATCTCACACATGTTGGAGATAAGGATATTCGTGATCGTTGTTCGCTATAGAAATCAATGGGTAGTTATGTGATAAAATCGTTTTCAACATTTCGACCATTTAGATTTCATTTCTAGTTACTTTTGCACCAGACCAGAATCCCAACAAACTTTTTGTCGCTCAATTTGAGCAGACGACCTTATTCAGAATTCAAAGTCTTCCAATTTTATGGTTGCATATTTCTGACACCACTAAGCTACTGATATTTCACATAATTATCTAAATATAGGATATTACATGAGTGTTCATAATTCATTGGATTTATTAAACGAGTCTTTTAGAAAACGATAAAAACGAGGCTTTGCCGAGTTTTTATCGTTTTCTAAAACGACGAGTTTGATAAATCCAATAAATTATTAACACGAATGTTATATTATTTTTATAACATAACCTAGAAATGTTATTTATCGCAGCCTTTGAGGTCAAGTGAATGCTAAGCGCGATATAAGTAGATCTATACAGGAAAAAAGTTGTTCCAAATTAACCCCGTTCACTAGCATAATGTTTATGTTGTTATATGTATTAATAAACACTTTCATGTAGATCTAATATTGATTAATTACACCAAAAATCTATAAATTGAATCTACATGATGGAATGAAGACGTTGGAAATCGAACGCATTTTAAAACGTATTTTAATGACGTCACAAGTAAACGACGTCGTGGCGTACCTCATTTGCATAGTTATACGGAAAAAAGGCTTGCCTTTTATCCGTTCTTAAGTAATGCATGATAAAATCAAAGGTATTCCAATTCTATTCAATCACTGACAGACTTTGAAAAGTGTTTGATTTGCGCGTGAATAATTTCCTCAAAACTAGGCAACTACAAAACATGGGGGCTGACATCTTGGATGATGACGTCACGGCTTTTACGAAGAGTTGTGCGTGACGTTTCGGAATTCCCGATTTCGGTGATATTTTTAAACCATTTTAAGAAAGAATAACCCACAACACTCACTTGTAATGATTTCCTCCAAATGACAAAATTTCAAACAGTTCAATTCATACCCTTTAACGCTAAAAATGAACGTTATTTGCAAAAAGCTACTTCTCAATCGAACCGATAAAAATAACGGATTACCAATACGTCATCAATTTAAATAATGACGTCATTATTGGTGGTCATATGACTTCCAAAAATAGTTTCAGATTGCATTATAATATAGTTTTAACTTTTAACATTGTATACACGGGTGCTTATATATCTATTTGATTATTGGGTAACAACATATAGATCTTGTCCCAAACAATTTAGGTTTATAATAAAAGTTCGAGTCGGTTGTGTAATCCAGATCTCAGTCACACTGGCGATAGATCTATTCCGTTTTCATTAGTACAAATTTGCTTTTTTCCGTCCATAGGCAAAGCCTAAATACATATTATAACTAGTTATATATGACATTTAAACAATGGGTGTTATTCAACGCTCACGACGTCTGTTATGTTATAAAAAGTGGAAAAGTGGAATATTGTCATGAAAACTGGTAATTATCGTACAGGGTCAAATTACATGTTACTGCTACATGTGTACACTGCCAACACATACTATAAGTTACACGTTACTCAATCTTTTCTGGAAACTTTCTTGTTAATACAATTTCTATTTTTAGATACAACATTCATGATAGAATATGTATCTGGTTATATAGAACTTTGAAAACTAACACACAAAAGTTCGCAAAAACTAGCGAGTTAAGTATCTTTGTGAGATATTAACAGGAAACTCTTGATATTTAAGTGGTTAACCCTTTCGATCTCAATGACGCTTAAAGGCGCGTTTGCAACCAGTTTGGATCCTGATCAGACGCCGCGTAACGCGGCGTCTGATCATGAACCAAACTGTTAGACACGCGTTTTGAATTTTCTTCAGTCATACTGCCTTATTTTTTAACTTTGAAACGATATTGCAGACAAACGAATTGAAGCAGATGACAATGAAACGGTGAATGGGTAAAACTTTCACGAACATGTTGGCAATGAAAGGGTTAACTGGTGTCAGAAATACGCCACCATACTTCTAAGAAAACAAAGCCGAAAGAGTATTTCCCTGTAATATGATAAAACATGAAACGAAAAGAAAAACGCATAAGTCGTTTGATTGTAAAATGACTCAGATCCTGATTAAACTGTCCCACCTACAAGTGTTTTATTACATATAATGCACATGTATTTGTAAATGTCACTTCATTTGATCTATGGACCTTGAAACTAAACTAAACGCTATACGATAAAATGCAGAAAAGTTGGAAATTTCTCAACATTTTTAACGATTTTTCAGCATGGTCTATTTCCGATGCAAACTATTTTAAGTCTGATATGAAGCCGGCGTTTTATCTTGTTCAAATATTTTTAGTCGAAACTCAATTCTTCGAAATCGCTCAAATCGACCTTATCAGTATTTTATTAGTTCAATTTCGAAGCATCGGTCTCGCTTAAGTCGCTCAGCCACGTTTTAACTTTGAAATATGGGTATGTTCGAACTAAAGCGAATTTGAATTATCGAGTTTCGCCTGGTTTTTTGGGTTTTTTTTAGCAAAAGCACATTTATTTGTATCCTGTTACATGCGATGTATTTGTAAGTGTCAGTTTACTTTTACACGTACAATCAGACCAATGGTACTTTTTCACATGCCGGTTTATTAACTGCTTTAAAATTGTCTTCAGTGTTTAATCTTGCTCCCAACTTTATAATTCAAATCTCCTTACTTCGAACTCGCTTAAATCGACCTTTCTAGTATTTCATTAGTTTGATTTCGATAAATCGGTCTAGCTTAAGTTGAAAATACCCATATTTCAAAGTTAACACGTGGCTAAGCCACGTTTTAACTTTGAAATATGGGTATGTTCGAACTAACGCGAGTTTGAATTATCGAGTTTCGACTGAATTCTTTTTAGCAAAAACACATTTATTTGTATCCTGTTACATGTGATGTATTTGTAAGTGTCATTTTACCTTTACGCGTACAGTCAAACCAATGGTATTTTTCTCATGCCGGTTTATTTGTTGTCATCATTTTTGTCCATGGTTAAAGGCAATAGATCTACTGCGATTTGTTTTGAGTGTTTCCAAGTGACACATACTTGGAATCCAGATCTGATTTGGAGCAAAAATGTTTGGACATTGCAGTCGAATCAATGGTAAAACGACCACCCAAATGAGAACGGATTAGATCCTATAAGGTATACAGTAACACGAAAATAAAAGCAGAACATTCCTATATGGTATACCTGATTAATTTATACATGTATGTAAGATCTTACCTGTCCTAAGAGACCATCATTGAAAGATGTTCTATCTCGTCCACTTACAGTGGAGACTCTGTTATTCTTTCCCAATAAACGCGTTTACGCTAAAACTATTATTTGCAGTGCAAACAGTTTGGAGCCAGATCAGACGCCGGGTAACCCGGCGTCTGATCAGGCTCCAAACTGTTTGCCACCAAGATAAACAAGAATTATCAGAATTGTCCAAAAGTTATACTTTTCTACGATTTAGTGCTTTGCGTTTGCGTACGTTTGCGTTTAAACGGGAAAGAATAACAGATTCTCCACTGTACCTGTCCTAAGAGACCATCATTGAAAGAAGTTCTATCTCGTCCACTTATTTTGGTCCCTTTATGGCAATTAAGTGGAGACGACGTCAAACATTATTTGAAATCATCAGAAACTCTTTATCCCATTTACGCCCAGTGGATTCTTCCATGTTTATATATTGGATTGGTCCATTTTTTATAAAAGGGATGCCTGGTCAATTTTTCATTTTCATTTTGTTTTATATTGAAATTCCTATCAGCAAACAGCGTAGACTCTGATCAGACGCCACATGATGCGGTGTCTGATCAGAGTGCACACTGTTTGCCTATGTCCCATATAAGGGATCGTGGGCACGAATGGGTTAAGAGAGTTGACTCAGAGAGGGAATCATCCTTGGATTCCATACTTTACATATCATTTGTATTCTACAGGTCAGCTCTTACCTGTCCGAAGAGACCATCAGTCTTATTCAAAGCATGGCAGCTAAACAAAAATGTAGATGTAAAGCATGTATAGTTGTAATATATACGTCACGGGTTAATAAATGAAAGAAGTTCTGTCTCGTCCACTTAGTATGGTCTGTTTCATGGACAAAGAGTGGAGACAAAGTCAAATATTGTTTGAAATAATCAGGAACTCCTTAAGGAGAGTTGACTAGGGAAACATCCTTGGACTCCATATACTTTACTTGTCCTTTGTATTCTACATGTCAGCTCTTACCTGTCAGAAGAGACCATCGGTCTTATTCAAACTCAAATTCTTTATTTCAGCTTTATTTGATATCATTAGGAACTCTTTATTAGTGAGTCGAATTGTGATTGATCATCATTGGGCCCAATAGTTACATTCGAAAAACGTTATTCTTTCCATATAAACGTGTTTACGCTAAAACTATTATTTCCATTGCAAACATTTTGGAGCAAGATCAGACGCCGGGTTACCCGGCGTCTTATCAGGCTCCAAACTGTTTGTCACCAACATAACCATTATTTATCAGTATTGTCCAAAGGCTGTAGTTTTCTACGTTTAATTGTTTTGCGATGGCGTTTCGTTTGCGTTTAAACGGGAAAGAATAACGTTTTTCCACTGTACGGATGGATATACACATGTTATATGATAGAAGTTCTGTCTCGTCTACTTATTATGGTACATGTATACGTTTCATGGCCATAGCGTGGCGACTACGTCAAATTGAATTTGAAATCACCAGGAACTCTTTAGGAGAGTTGACTAGGGAAACATCATTGGCCTCCATGCTTTATTTTTCCTGTGTATTACATGTCAGCACTTACCTGTCCGTAGAGACCATCGGTCTTATTATATTCAAAGCATGGCAGCTAAACAGAAATGTAGATGTATGTATATCATGTAGTTCAAATAGATAGGTTACGGGTGAATATAATAATATGATAGAAGTTCCGTCTCGCCCACTTATTATGGTCCGTTTATGGCCAAAGTGTGCTGACGAGGTCAAATCTTATTTGAAATCACCAGGAACTGTTTAGGAGAGTTGACTAGGGAAACATCCTTGGACTCCAAGCTTTATGTGTCCTTTGTTTTATATGTTAGCTCTTACCTGTTGGCAGCTGAACAAAGACATAGTTGTATGTATATCATGTAGTTGTACAGTGGAGAAAACGTTATTCTTTTCAAATAGACGCGTTTACGGTAAATCTATTATTTTCCTTGCAAACAGTTTGGAGCCAGATCAAACGCCGGGTAACCCGGCGTCTGATCAGGCTCCAAACTGTTTTTCACCAAGATAAACATTAAGTATTAGTATTTACCAAAAGTTGTAGTTTTCTACGTTTTAGTCTTTGCTTTTGCGTTTCGTTTGCGTTTAAACGGAAAAGAAAAACGTGTTCTCCACTGTACGGATAAATATCATATGATAGAAGTTTTGTCTCGCCCACTTAGTATGGTCCGTACCATGGCAATAGAGTGAAGACGACGAAAAATCTTATTTGAAATCATCAGGAACTAATTACTAATGAGTCGACCAGGGAAACATCCCTTGACTCTATGATTATATAGTGTGTGAAATGCGTCTGATGTCGTTCTCATGCATTTGATTTGTCAGATCATTGAGCTTTTTGCTCAAATACGGCCAATGAAAAAATTGAAAACGATATCAGGCTCAACTCAAAACAACTCATATCATCTCAAAACGCTTTACAATTCTCCCTATGTACAACGGCCCTCCGAACAACGACTCCCTCCTTCCAAAACTGCTTGCCACTGTTCCCAAAAACAATACTTTTTTTTCAGATGCTTTCACTAATGCAAAAACGTCTGCTTAAATTTGTCATATGCTGTTTTTCTTTAGGTTTCGTATTGGATATTTGGACATGAACAAAATATACTGGCTAGTGGCAAACATCTTGAATCTAGATCAGACGCCGCGTTACGGGACGTCTGATCTGGATTCATGCTGTTTGCAAATGTAAGCCAATTTTCCTCCCTTTAACAACTCCCTCTGGACAACACATAATTTTGTCTACCAGTGGGTGTTGTTTTAGAGAGAGATTACTATATATTCATGTGGTCAGATCGCACAATGGAAGTGTATATGCCATTCTCCATTGTTTAAGACAGGGTTGAAAATAAAAACAACTCTTGTGATTTGCTCTCTCCTCAAACGAATTGTCGAAAAATATTTGGTTCAACATCGAATAGTAAATACAACTGTCTATGAACAAATTTTATTAAATAATTGCTATTTGACATTTAATGTACGGAACACCATTATCAAATTCTACCAATCATTTTAAAGATATTCTGGTTGTACACTTGCAGTGACCGAATATTCGAATGCTATTCAAATACTTCGAATATTCGAATACAATACGAACACTTAAACGAATAATATTTTGGTACTGTTTGACAGTCTTAGATCACTGATGAAAATTGCAAAACAGTACAAGTTCAAATGACTCACCAATACGCGTCCGTTTCATCTTTGACCAAACTGTTTTGTACTAACTTTCTATGAATAAAATGGGTAACCTGGTGAATTGTAAAAAATGTACTGACATATATTTAGATAAATGAAGTTACAATATGATCTCTTCTATATAAGAAGTTCATATATAAAACACATGTATATTTAGAACTACATGTATTAAATAAATGCATGTGTAGCAAACATTTATTTCTCAAATAACTACCCCTGTTTTCTATAGCGAACAACGATCACGAATATCCTTGTCTCCAATATGTGTGAGATAGATTTGATGACGAACAGATGATAAAACTTGGTAGCGAAAGAGTTAAACGGGAAATAAGATCGTCTTCTTCGCTGTACGCTTGGTCATTGACGGTTGTTTAATCACTGGGCACTATTCTTTGAAATGTCATCATCTACGGGTACACCCATATAATCAAGTCGGGGCAAATGCGCATGCGCGCCGCAACTGTCACCTTCATCTTTACTTCTTATGCATTGAATAGAAGAAATATTGACATCAACATTAACATCAGAATCCTCTTTCTGTTCGATATTTTGCCTGTCCATGTTTCCCTTGTTTTCTTGGCATTTTTTCATTTCACTTTGCTTGCATGGGACCCAGTCTGTTTCTCCGAAACTCATTTTGCAGGACGTGACGTCTGTACACAAAGACTCTGACGGTGTTGACCTTATAATATTCATACTTAGGTATCCTGATTCTGCGTCACTATATAGATCTATTTCGGATTTTTGTGTGTTTATCGTTCCATCTTTCATCAGAAATTCCTCAGGACTTTCGTTACTGTCCTTTACACAACATGCGCTTAAACATAACGGTCTTAGATCTGTGTTCGTACGTCTTTTTTTGATATTATTCCTTTTAATTTTAAACGTTAAAGTTGATCGTTTACGATACATTATTGCGGTTATTATCAGTATAAAAATAACCGTGAGGACAACACCAGCTAGGCCGATTGCTATCTCGGTATATGATTGGTCAAACGATGTTGACGTAGTTGAGGCCCAGGTCGTATCCATTGTCACAGTTCCTGTAAGAAAATGTAAATACAGTCGAAACTCGATACTACGAACTTGCTTAAATCAATCTTATCTAAATTTCGTAAGTTAAATTTTGATAAGTCGATCTCGTTTAAGTCGAACATACCCGTATTTCAAAGTTAAAACGTGGCTCAGCCACGTTTTAACTTTGAAAAAGTGGTATGTTCGAACAAAGGCGAGTTCGTAGAATCGAGTTTTTACTGTATATAGCAAACCCCTCTATTATGACCAGTTAAGATAGATAGCTAGATAATTATATTCATTTCGGTAAAAAGGTGTACATAACATGATAAAACATAACTAAAGCAAACATATAAGAGCCATGTAATGCGTACTAGACATCACGGATCTACACACTCTGAACGGTAGGCATGTATCCAATGTTATACAGCTTTTCAGTTGAGTCTAAAGTCGTCTCAAGCATTCGATTGGTCAGATTTGAGAACACTCACAATCAGCTCAAACGCTTTATAACCTTGTATTAAAGTTTTTCTCGAGACTTTGCTCAAATAAGTTTCATGCATTCACATGCACAAATAGAGCTTGCAATGTGACGCATGTGCCGTACAACTTACCTTGTGCACTTCGTGGAACATACCCAAGGGGAAGGCACACTTCCTGAGAGTGTCCTAACTTGTCTTGGCATTCCCGCACGATCACGGACAAATTGGGGTGACAGTATGAGCAAGGTACACATTCGGACGTCGCATCATCTCGGAAATGATCTACATAACAAGAATTAGTGCACACTTAGGTTATTAACACATTCAACCTTAGCGATGAATGTACTAGTCAGTACCAACAATTATACACATGAAGAGTATACTTGTCCTGTGCAAATATTAGTACAGGTAGTATAGACCGAGATCAAAGGGCTCCTGAAAATTGTTAGCAACTTCAACCAACGACTATAACTGTTTTTCTCGTAACACAAAATTGTATTAGGTATAGATAACTACTTCCCATGATTTCCAATATATGTGGTCCTGCTTTAATTCATAAAAAGTAACTGGGTCATGGCCCAATCTATGTTTTTTCCTATCAAATTATTGAACTTAAATTTTGAGAAATAAAGGTAGTCGTAATTTTTAGCAGCCGATATCCATAACATAATCGGCCATAATTTGGTTCAGATTGTTCATTGACAAGAATAATCGATTGCTCTGCGTAGAGCAATGATATTGAACTAATCTCATTCAGAACAAGAGTTGTCAGAGACACAGAACAGTTCGCCGAACGCACATTTCGAAATTTAAAAAGCAAGTTCACAGGGGTCCTTTATTACAGTGGAGAATCTGTTATTCTTTCCCAATAAACGCGTTTACGCTAAAACTATTATTTGCAGTGCAATCAGTTTGGAGCCAGATCAGACGCCGGGTAACCCGGCGTCTGATCAGGCTCAAAACTGTTTGCCACCAAGATAAACAAGAATTATCAGAATTGTCCAAAAGTTGTACTTTTCTACGTTTTAGTGCTTTGCGTTTGCGTACGTTTGCGTTTAAACGGGAAAGAATAACAGATTCTCCACTGTACCATAATTGGAAATGTATTGTACCTATGTGTACATGCATATCAAAATTTTAATATGAAAGCAATACCTCTATAGCGACATTGGAGTTAAATTTTGCGCAACATAATATTATAAACGCATATTTCGAAACTAAGTTCGAACTGTTTGCGTACATGGTAAGGTATTGTCCAGTTCATACTTGAACACCAAATTTCTAAGCGCAATGCCACAAAGGGCACATGTGTTATAAGCAGTATTACAAAATTAAACACACATTTCGAAGCTTGAAACGCAATGGCTGAGGTCACGGTCAATATCACATGGGTCCAAAATAACACAAGGTCAGAAAAGTCTTGCCCAACAGAATGCGTGGTGCAAGTAGGCTCAAGAAATATGTAGATAAAAGGGAATAAAAGTTATGAACACTTTCTTGACATTGCGAACGCGTACGACAACAGCACAGGCAACGCCAACGAACGGGTGACAATATATTCTATAGCCTCGCCTGCATTTTCGTACTGTACGATAAAAATAGTCCAACGAACCCTGTCTTATGACATCTCTTTAGAATCGTCTTTTCAAGACAATTCCAAAGAGATGTCACAAGACAGGTTTAGATATAGAAATCAATAATAGATGAGAACTTTATAATCAGACTTACGGCAATATTTTCCGTACTTGCACGTACGGGTTCCAGACTTGTGTGCAGTCCTTACCTACCTCTTACACAGTTCCCACACTGCGTGTTTCTTCTTGACGTACATTTTTCTATTGTAATTTCATTAATAGAACATGCTTTACAACCCCGGCACACCCTGTTGTTATATGATTCTGTAAACATTCCTTCTGCGCATGTGTCACACGTGACGTCATCTGTATTATTACACTTTTGAATAAAATAAAAACCAGGTCCACATCGAGAACAGTTCTGACACATTTCGTACATTCCGTTATTAAACGTTCCTTCAGGACAAGGTCTGCATTGTGTATCCGATGTTCTCGTGCAAGGCGAGACCTCCTCGTGACCTATCGGGCACGTGCTGCAGTTGACACATTTAAGTTCGTCTTTATTATAGACAATAGAATACATGGCATCTGTTGCGCAGTATGTGACAGTTGATGCATACACCTGAAATATAATCACATATTTACTGTTATGACAGTGTCGTCACAGTTATGACATCATCTGTTTTAAATAATTGAGAACTACATTTTCCCACAGGTATTCGGCGCGTAAGCCCCCCCCCCCCCCCCCCCCCAGCCCCCCCCCCCCCCCCCTTCGCTGCTACCCCCCATAAATCTTTCAAAATGAGTCAAAATACATCCATATGTTCAACATATGTCATTTTTGGGCCGATTTTAACAAATGATGGCTTATTATTTACATTTAACAGTTCTGTTCAAAGAAAGTTAACTCACAGCCCAAGCAAGACACGAGCACAAGTGAAGAAATAAAAAGTTCGATAGGCACCTTATATTGGAATCCTTCGTTCACCTTAAATTTTGGACTTTTTCGTCATTCAGCGATTAACAAGTGCATTTGCGACCATGCATTACACCATGGTACGGGTAATAAATAGAAAATGAAATATATAATAAATACCTTTTGAATTATCGGTAAATGAGCATTTCTGTTACGAAATAAATTTCTAGATAACTTTCGTTTTCAAGTTTCTGTTGACAAACGTATATGATCATTGGTCGTATTCGAATCATCGAGTTTGTTGTCAACGAAAACTGGGCGGAGCAAATGCGCGAAGATTTACTGATGACAACAATTTTGACCCGACTCGAATCGAAATTGTGGTCAAAGATTTGATGGTTTGACAACATTTTGTCAACGGAAAACATCAAGTGATGATTCGAATAGAACTTATTGACAACTATTCCAACTAACGCGATAGTTGTCCTGGTTCGAATACGACCAATTGAGACGCTTGACCTTTTGCGTAATTTCCTGCTTTGAAGCTGGTTCTCGGTTTCGCTAGAATGATAATAGTTTGACTGGGCAACCAGTCGTTTGTTTGGGAAAATTTTGCGTGACAGATGGTTTACGTATAAGGGGTCTCCCCAACCTTCGAGTCCCCATGCGCGTGTTCGCTGATTGCTTTGAATATTTTACCAATTATCGTCAAAGAAAACTGTTTGCTGTAAACAATGAGCCATCATCTGTCCAGATCGTCCAAGATTTGACAAAATGACAGGGTTGAGAACCTGAGGGTTGCTTCTGCAAGGCGCTTTTTCATGGCAGCCTTTACTATTTTACTTATAAATTAGCAAAAAAAAATTATTTTTTTTAAATTTCACGAAACTTCAGGAAATGTTCTTTTATGATGATTATTGAATGTATGGATAGATTTTAGGGTATTTTATCCACGTTTGGTGGTGGTGGAGGGGGGGGGGTTATAGCAGCTAGAAGTAGTGCCAACGGGCCGAATGCCTATGCATTTTCCTAGTCAAAACAAACGACCCTCGTTCATGCCTAAACCAGAGAATATTGGCAATAACAGTATAAAAGGGAGATACTAATAAGATATATAAATTATGCTGTAACGGGTAAAAAAAAGACATGATCTAAATTGTGTCATGTTTCTTTTTAAAATGTGTTTACCGTAGACCTGAAAACGAAGGTAAAATAGTGCGATGCGACCTTTAAATAGCTGATTTGTTGCTCTTGGATACTGAATACGTGATACGCAATAAAAAATTAGGTCTTTACAATGCCGTTAATTTATTCGAATCAAGCACGGGATTTGTTAAAGAAAAGCTCTTCTACAAATGTATACCTTCCGGTAAAGAATGCCCCTTCTTTAACAAAGCCCGTGCTTGATTCTATTATTCTTGTTACTGGTTTGTTGGAAATTGCATATTAAAATTATGTCAAGAACCTTTACAAACGGAACTTTCTTATTTTATCTAGTATCTGCGGTTTTTTAAAGATGAATTTAATAAAACCAAAATGAAGTCGCATCAAGATCTGCACTGTTTGCTATTTCATATGATAGACAAACAATATGATAGACAAACATATGATAGACAAACAATACAGTATCTTTAGATCTCAGCAAGTACATAGGGGAGGTCAATTGCAATATCGTATCCAGGCATAAATTGGTTAATAACTTTATTTGTCAAAATCGAAAGCGCTTTACTTTTTAGCCTTCAGTCTTCGTCGGGGTCAAGTACATATTTAAATATCTCTAGTTATATGGTTTTGTATCTACTAGGCTAAACGGAAAAAGCAAACACTAAAAATAACACAACACTTCCTCTCTGGGAATCAGATAATCCATTGATTGTCGTTTCCGTTTCGAGAAATGGTGTGCTTGTATTTCAATGGCAGGTCTACAAAATTAACCTATTTATAGTGCCTGGATATGGCTATGCTCTCTCCCTATGTTCTTGCTTGACAATTTCATTACATATAGACAATGATTATCTAAAGACAACAGAACATTTCATATGAAATAGCACACAGTTTTGATCCTGATGAGACATAGAAATGTCCGAATGCAAGATGTAAAACAAAGAAAGCATAATGTAATTTTTAAATGACATTCTATACATAAGGGTCTACACTATTTGCTTATTGCTACTACAGTGGAGAATCTGTTATTCTTTCCCGTTTAAACGCAAACGTACGCAAACGCAAAGCACTAAAACGTAGAAAAGACAACTTTTGGACAATTCTGATAATTTTTGTTTATCTTGGTGGCAAACAGTTTGGAGCTTGATCAGACGCCGGGTTACCCGGCGTCTGATCTCGCTCCAAACTGTTTGCACTGCAAATAATAGTTTTAGCGTAAACGCGTTTATCGGGAAAGAATAACAGATTCTCCACTGTATTTGTAGACACTAGACTAACTCAGGTATATGCCTCTTCACCTTGGTTCTGCTGAATACTCATTAAAGGCTTTCCGTCCACTGTGCCTATCTAACATCTGAACTATTGTACTGGCTAACAAAATATTGGATTAACCCCACCCCACTTCCAACGAATGCGTGCAATATCATTCAGCTATAGATATAAAAACAGTACAAATCCTGACCAGACTCTTCAAAATTCATGAATATACGCTATAAGCGGGAAAAGATTGACTCTAGTAGACTCGAACTACAGATACGAAATGAGCGTTCAATACTTTGCCTTAGTCCTGTATTGACCGGACATTTTCCTAAGTACATGTACGGCTCAAATCTTACTTCGAAATGTCGCTAAACGCGAGTTTCACTATAATTCATACTATATGGACCCCCTATCAGTAAATAGGCCGTTGACCTAGTTAACTTAGTGTTCCCTTAAACTTCCAATGAACAATCCCAATTTGAAGTTCAGTTCAAGTTTAGTCAATTTCATGTTCGCTATTTATATTTTTGTACAGTGTATACCCCTTGTCAAATGGCGCTACAGAAGCCCTGCGGTTAACTCATTATCCCCTGAAACTTCCAATGGAAAATTCCAGTTTGCAATAAAGACTGGTCCATTTTAGACTTTTAAGGGTTGTTTTTTGTAATAAATTGCAAAATGACAAACAGGGAAGTCCCTGATCAGAGGGCTCCTGCAGGAGCCCTCTGATCAGGGACTTCCCTGTTTGCATAGCACAAGTGTACTCTTCACAGGTACACATTTGGTTAAGGACGCATATATGCGTCACTAGGGCTCAATGAGTTAAAGTTAGTCTACACTGTTTACCTAGGACAAAGTCTATTCTTCTCATTTACACTGGTTGTAAAAGATTCAAATTTTTACAGGACACAAGGGATTAACGAGTTAATACATGGTACAAGTACTGCAACAAACACTTTATGAGATTTCTGCCGGGTATTTCCACCATGCATAATTAAGCAGCTACTACTGGAATAAACTACTGCGTGTTTGTCTCTTATGCAGCGACTACAAAGGGCATTTGTCTGTTGATAGAGAAACTAAAAGAGAAAAACATGATCATGGTTAATATAAGCACTTTTCTTTTGACTGTGGCCAATCTTACGAAAAGTCTTATCAAGACGATTCCAAAGAGATACCACAAATCAGGATTAGATGCAGAAATAAAGGATAATTGGGAATTTTAGAATCTGACTTACAAGACGGGTCCCAGGTTCAGGTGTCTTTAGTTAGGTCTACAGTAAATGTTTAGTTTATCCATAGTTTTGTAATCAGACCAGGTCACCTAAATCTACAAATGCGTTTAAAAACATTTCATATGTTCTTGAAAATAAACCGTGCAATGAGACAAAAAGACTTGCATTGCAAACAGTGTAGATGAAGACTAAGAATTGGTCTACACTGTTCGGGCTTCACAAGCATGTCCACTATGTTAATACTTAATGTAGACATTAAGCAATCACCGAAACTTTTTTATTTTCTAGTTTTGGCATACCACTGTTTTGCAATACAGTAAGTCTGTTTTTTCCATGGTAAGACCTATATAAATACATATAGTTAAGGTTTCAGAACATGACGCAACTGGCATTTTCAAATAGACAAAAAGGACATTCATGTGCATAGCTTGAAACAGTATGGAAGAACAGTACAATTTACCGCACTGCGTGTTCGTACAACAGTGAAGAAAACGTTATTCTTTCCCAATAAACGCGTTTACGTTAAAACTATTATTTCCGATGCAAATAGTTTGGAGCCAGATCAGGTTCCAAGATTTTTGCAACCAAGATAAACATAAATTATCAGAATTATCCAAAAGTTGTATTTTTCTACGTTTTAGTGCGTTGCGTTTGCGTTTCGTTTGCGTTTAAACGGGAAAGAATAACGTTTCTCCAATGTACGCTGTCATCACATTTGTAATCATAAACAGTAGAGATGGCATTATTATTTCCCAATAAACGCGTTTGTACTACATCTGTATTTTTCATTGCAAAAGGTTTTGAGCCAGATCAGACGCCGGGTGACCTGACGTCTGAACAAGCCAAAACCTGTTTGCCACGCAGATTGAAATAAAGGTCAATATTTTCAAACAACTGTCAATTTGTACATTTTATGCGTTTCGTTTCGTTTCAATTTAAAAGTATAACGTCTTCCCCACTATATACAACAAAAAGACTTTATTCTTTCTCAATAAACGCGTTAACGCTAAGACTATTATTTCCATTGCAAACACTTTGACGCCTGATCAGACTTCAAACTCTGCATTTTAGTGCATTGTGTTTACGTTTCGTTTGCGTTTAAACGGGAAAGAATAACATCTACTTTACTGTATAACATCACATGATATTTGTAATTTTTGTTAATGTAAACCAATCTATTCATTACGTACAGTAAAACCTCGCTATTACGACCACTAAATTATGTTAATTATTAGGGTGTTTACGATTGGTGACCGCTTAAAGCAAGGTGTCAGTGAAACAGAAAGCTCCTTTAGGAGCTTTCTGTTTCACTGTCACCTTGCTTTAAGCTGTCACCTGTCTATTATACACTCAATTAGCTTTCGTTTTAGTGGTCGTAATAGCGAGGTTTTACTGTAATAGACATGCGGTCAATGTAACGTCTCAAATATCGTTGTATGAGAATACATGTACGTGGATAAATACATTATACAGCGTTCCCTCCCTTCAACGGCCCTCCCAACAACGACTCCCTCCTTACAACGACATTCACCGCTGTTCCTACGAAAATTATGTTTTATGCTTGCACTGATGCATCATCATCTACCTAAAATTGTTGTCTGCTGTTTTTCTTACATAAATGACATTTTGACAGAAAAAAACATAACGACAAATGACAAACAGCTTGAATCCAGATCAGACGCCGCGTTACGCGGCGTCTGATCTGGATTCAAACTGTTTGCAAATATAAGCCAATTTCCCTCTCTCTAACGACTCCCTCCGAACAACGTACACAATCTTTGTCTCCCATTGGATGTCGTTGAAGAGAGGGAACGCTGTACAGCGTTCCCTCTCTGCAGCGACACCAAATGGGAGACACATATTTTGTGCGTTGTTTGGAGGGAGTCGTTCTAGGGAGGGATAGTGGCTTAACGCGGCGTCTGATCTGGATTCAAGCTGTTTGTAACTCGTCACTAGGGTTTGTTATGTTAACATGCACAATATGTAATTTTGAGAAAAACAGCAGACGACAACTTTAAACAGAAGATATTGCAGACGTAAAAGATTTGGACATAATCTCTTGTTTCGGGATCAGCGGCAAGCGTCGTTGTAAGGAGGGAATCGTTGTTGGGAGGGCCGTTGTAGAGAGGGAGCACGGTACATTGCTAAATGAAAGAATATAACCCTTATAGTACTGAGCCGGAAATATTCAATCATATTTTTTTCTTAACAGTGTAGACATAGATCAAACTGCTCCTTCAGGACTCTCTGATCAGGGTCTGCAGTGTTTATCATAACTTTACAATATTTTCGGGACAAACCCACGGAGAGTAAATTAAGTGTTTATTCGACAGAATCAGAATAGCCTACAGTAGAACTTCGGTATCTCGAGCTCGCTTAATTCGAACTATCCGATTTGTCGACACATGAATTGCATTATTTCATGCTCGGTTTAGTCGAAAATACCCGTGTTTCAAAGTAAAAACGTGGCTGAGCCACGTTTTAACTTTGAAAAACGGGCATGTCGACCTTACCGAGTTCGAGATATCGAAGTTCGACTGTATATCGATAATCAAGCATGGAAAGAGTTAACCCACTCCTATATAACAAAGGTGAAAAGTCAGTACACCACAGAATACATTGTTTTATTGGAACGAAACAATTGAAACTCTTTCCCGTTAAGGTTGGGGACCCTGATGAGATCCGACCAAAACCGGTACTCTACATATTGCGACCGGTCCTTCGCGTCAACTGACGGGCTGTTTCGAACTATATCTAATAATGGTAGTGTATCATATCGGTAGTTGACGAGGATGGCCGATCGCTCTACGTAGAGTTCCGATATTGACCGACATTGGTTCGATTTTATTAGGGGTATCCAACCTTAAAACGGATCGAAAGTCAATGCAGTGAATTATGTGAAAATAGCGTTTGCTTGATACAGTTCTCACGCTCTACAACAACAACCAGTGGAAGACACAGATTGTGTGTTGTTCGGAGGGAATTATTACAGGGAGGGACAATTGAGACTTGGCTTACATTCATTTACAAAACAGCTTTAATTCAAGGTGTTTGTCACTCGTCATTATATTAATTCTATCAAAATGTCCACTTATGTGTAACTTTGAGAACAATCAGCAGACGACAGTATTGCGGCAATTAAAAGTTAGACATAATTGATCTGCTCAGGGAACTGCGGTAAGGGTCGTTGTTAGGAGGGAGTCTTTGTTGGGAGGGCCGTTATAGGGAGGTAAACACTGTATGTTGACGAATATTGACGCCAGGTTACATGTTCCCGGCGTCTGGTCTGGTCTGGTTCCAAACCGTCTGCAATTCAAGGGCACAGAGGTTTTAGCATAAATGCATTTGTCGAGAAAGAATAACGTATTCCCAACTCTATACAGTCGAACTTCGATATCTCGAACTCGGTTAAGTCGAACATACCCGTATTTCAAAGTCTACACTGATTCCAATGCAATGAGTGTATTTTAACCCTTTCCCACATAGCATATCTCTTGTATTGAATATAGGTGTCCACTTAAAGCAGATTGAAAGTAAAGCAGAATGCGCATTAAGCGCATTCTGCTTTACTTTCAGCCTGCTTTAAGCTATCATCTGCTAGAATATAGAAAATATTTTGTATTATACATATTTATGAATGTATAAATTGGAACTATTTTCTTCAGGGCAAGAATAAACTGAATGCGCTAAAATGCGCTTCTATGGGGGAAAGGGTTAAGCAGGTCAAGAGTGTTGAAGAGTTAAATCTAGATTTAAAACTAAAGTTATACCCCACAGTATGTGTACATGTATATGTAGGCGGATAAATTTGGCGGGAAAAGGGGTTAATTAAACCGAAACAAACCTATTCGAATTCTCGGTATTTACATGTTATTTAGATCAAGGTTAGCGTCGGATCAAATGTCGAATGTTATGTAGGTTGATATTTATATGTTTTGTAAAATTTAACCTTCAAACATACAGCTACACTTATGTTAATCGACTACTCGTTTAAGATTTTAGTTTAATAATAATTCTGCATGTTATATTTGAAAAGGCGTCAAGGACTTAATCAAAATCAAGAAAGCTTGTGAATCAAAATTCAATGGTAAAATCAGGTTTAGGGTCTATATGTAAAATTTCTACAAAAAAGAGTCTCGATTTATTAAAGTTTGTCTATACAATTATAACGCATATTATTATAAGCCTTGAGCACGAGAATTTAGCTCTATGAAGATTAGCCACTGCTAAATGCAGGACGAAATCTAAAGCTGACAAGCTGACATAGAAGCGAGTTTCCTGCCTTACATGTATTCTGCATTAACCCTTTCCCCTATAGAAGCGCCTTTTAGAGAAAATGATTTATTCAACCGCTGAAGCAAATAGTTCCAATTTTATCAGTCATGAATATATATTACAGGAAATAGTTTCTATATTCTAGAACATGATAGCTTAAAGCAGGCTGAAATTAAAGCAGAATGCGCCTAAGGGCGCATTCTGCTTTACTTTCAACCTGCTTTACGTAGTCACTTATATTCAATAATATAACTAGGCTATCAGGTAAAGGGTTAAGCTGCCACTTGAATAAAAGGTTAACATTTCAAATAAGTAAACATTGACGATAACTAGGGTTACAATAGAAACATAAAGACAAATACTTTGTTACTGAACTGTTAGAGCGATATTCGACTTCAGATTCGAATGCAGAAGACAAGTATTTACTTAGCAGAAAGCTCCTATATAGGGCCTTTACTATTATATTACATTGTATGTAATATACGTTTTTACACTTAGCTTTCGCCCTATTACAAAAGATTTTATTCAGTGGCCACTTACACGGGTTGACTATAAATATCTAAAACTGAAGATTCGACTTCATCTGAGAATTTATTTATAGAAACAAAAAGACAAAGGCCTTTGTTACTTACAATCATTAGACCAGTATTCGACTGAAGCATACATAAACAGTTAAAATCTATAGATCTGGTACCGAGTCTGAATGTCCAACCAAGACCCATATCGATTGGCAAATACTGTATTGTTTAAGTTGTAACAATTTAAATGGCTAAAACCTTAGTTTGATAGAAACTACAGTCATTTTTAATCGCACACTATCATAACTACATAACCTTATTGTTCCAAGTGACGTTTCAGGGGCGAAGGAGTTAACAGACTATGCATACTGATATACATCCGCGTATGTATATGCATAGATAGACGAATACAGTGGAGAATCTGTTATTCTTTCCCAATAAACGCGTTTACGCTAAAACTATTATTTGCAGTGCAAACAGTTTGGAGCCAGATCAGACGCCGGGTTACCCGGCGTCTGATCAGGCTCAAAACTGTTTGCCACCAAGATAAATATGAATTATCAGAATTGTCAAAAAGTTGTACTTTTCTACGTTTTAGTGTTTTGCGTTTGCGTACGTTTGCGTTTAAACGGGAAAGAATAACAGATTCTCCACTGTACGTATTATGCAACACAACTATACATTTTCCACTTAGCCTGCATGGCGAGATGTTGAATTGCTCTTGCAATCAATTTGTATCCAGGTCAAAAGCTTAGAAACGCGACACCTTTTCAGGGCCGTGTATGTTAATATTTCATGTATTAAAGTAATCTATTATTAAAAAGTTTAATAGCTTGACCTAGTTGTGAATATAAAATGCAGACTACATTGTTGACAGCAGACGACAGTTTCAACATGATAAAACAGTTAACCCTTATCCTGCCGATCATGACTTATCTGATATTTTACAAACAGTTTGGATCCAGATCAGACGCCGCGTAACGCGGCGTCTGATCTGGATCCAAACTGTTTGACAACCGTCAATATAATTTTCGATTGAAATATACAAACAAATTGATTTGACATTTTTTGCAGAAGACACATTCAAAACAGACGATATTACAACTGGATAAGTGTTAGACATTTGTCAATGCATTATATGATTACATTGTAGGTCGTGTAGTGGCATTTTGCCCATACAAATACATGTACCACTAATGTTGAGTCTAGATTATTCGAAACCACTTAAGTTGAACATACTCGTTTATTTACACTTTAATGTAGATAACTCGCACTCTCTCAAGTTGAACATATCCTTTTATTCAAAGCGGTCACACAAACAATAAATGAAACAGCTGTTGTGTATACGTGGCAGTTTAAAGCAAGACAAAAGTAAAGAAGTGTTCTGCTTTACCGTCCCCTGCAGTAAGCGCATTAACCCGTTTGTGCCCACGATCCCATATATGTGACAGAGGCAAACAGTGTAGACTCTGATCAGACACCGCATTATGTGGAGTCTGATCAGAGTCTACACTGTTTGCTGATAGGAATTTCAGTATAAAACAAAATGAAAAAGAAAACTTTGACCAGGCCCCTTTGATAAAAAATGGACTAATCCAATATATAAACATGGAAGAATCCACTGGGTATAAATGGGTTAAAGAGTACTTTTATTCTTCAAAGAGATCTAGCCTTACATACATTTTAACGTTTAAACTTTAAAATACGGTTAAGGTCGACTGAAGTACGTTCGAAAATTATAGGTCAAATTGAATAGGCCTATCAAGTTCATACTCACCTGCATTTGGCCGCTCCATATAAATATCAAAATAGCAGCACTGCATAAACTATTTCTCCTTTTGAAACTCATTAAAAACCCAAGATTTGTAAAGAAACACATACTTGTTCCCCTTTGATCAACCTTTAGCGAATGAGAAAAATATATATCTACTGTTGCGTGATATGACTTGGAAAACCCCGAAACTATAAATAGATCTACTTTTTTATCGAATAGTAGACAGCTGTTTGGTTTAACAGTGTAACCTCTCTTCAACAACTCCAAATGGGAGACAACGAGTATGTGTGTTGTTCGGAGGGCGTTGTTATATGGAGGGAAATCGGCTTACATTTGCAACAGCTTGAATCCAGATCAGACGCAGCTTAACGAGGCGTCTGATCTGTATTCATGATGTTTCTTCTGTCAAAATGTCCAATATATGACTTTGACAAAAAATAGCAGACGACAATTTTAAGCAGACGATGCTGCAGACGTGAAAAGGTTGGACGCAATTGTATAGTTTTGGGAACAGCGACACGCGTTGTTGTAACAGTAAGGAGGGAATCGTTGTTGAAAGGGCCGTTGTAGGGAAGGAACACTGTATTTGCAAACAATTTTATATCCAGAATAACAGCATATGATGATCAAAATTGTAGATCACATTCGGGTTTTTTTTTCAAGCTTAACACTGCTATACAATACTAACTGAATTTCGTATTTCAGCAGACGTTGGTTGTATGGGGTAAAGACAACCTGTGTAATGAAATAATGCACATGTTACATGTACTTGGAGCGGATCTACATCCGGGGTCTACATCAGGTTCTGAAATGCTATGTAATATAATTTTTTGCAGTAGAGAAAACGTTATTCTTTCCCAATAAACGCTTTTACGCTAAATAAAACTTCGAAAACAGTTTGGAGCCAGATCAGACGCTTAAAAAAAACGAAACGCAAACGCAAAACACTAAATTGTTGAAAATAACAACTTTTTTACATTTTTCTCTCTCTGTTTTTATCTGAGTGGCGATCAGTTTTCGGCCTGATCAGACGAAAATACTAGTTTTAGCGTAAACGCGTTTATTGGAAAAGAATAGCGTCTTTTCCACTGTACATAGCTCCTGTCAATTTGTGTTCATGTTTATATCATCCGGGTCTCCACAATTTGTTAATTATGTTTGTACAAAAGCTTGTCATTGGCTGTTGGGGATAGGTACAGTGGACATGTTTACCTTTCCAATTTGAAGAAGGTGAATTGCGAACGCAATGTACCAACATGACGAAAATGACAATTTCCTTTAAAAAAAGTTTTGACTCTACGTACTTTTTAATCTGAGTGGCAATTTTCACAAGCATAATGCTGGGGAAAAAAATGTCTTCAACTCCTACAGGAGCTTTCTGAATTACCATGGCCCTGCATGAAGTCGCCAGCAGCCGTTTAAGAGAAATGTCAGTTGCAACCACAGGTACTTGACACATATTCTAAAAAAAAATTTTTTTTTTTTTTTACTACGATACCCTATAAATATGGTACATGTATAGTCAAGCATTTTTTAATGAGTCAAGTACCTGTGTATATGCTGCCGTTTTCAACTGTACCTAAATAAAGGTTTTCATAATGTAATTGTTTGTATATTTATGGGATTTTGTGACAAGTTGCATATATATATATACATGTACACATGATATATATCTATATAAATGCGGCATAACCACAAAGATATCATTGTGTCATGCTAAATTGAGTTTGTTATAAACTGTTGCGCTGTACTGCACACATTTGTCACATTAACACACTAGCTTTATCATGTACAGTGAAGAAGTAATTCTTCCCCAATAAACGCGTTTATGTTAAAAACATTGTTTCCAGGGGGCAAATTTTAATGAAGAAAGCTAGTGAATGTTCAGCATTGCATTAAATACATACGGTCATTTCGTATTTACAATGGCATCTAATCTGGCTCAAAACTGTATGCAGTAGACACTGATCAGTGTTTTGGGAGTTAAATTTTTTCAGTTAGATAGAAGTATATATTTTTCATCCCATACATACAGAGGATAAGCAAAACAACACGCGTTTATGCGAAAAACTGCCATTTCCATTGCAAACAGCCTTTATCAGTTTGGAGCCTGTTCAGACGCCGGTCAACCCGGCGTCTGCTCAGGCTCCAAACTGTGTGCCACTCTGACAAAAAGTAAATAGGCAGAATTGTCAAAATGTTGTCATTTTCTCTATTTTATTGCAATGAGTTTGCGTTTCGTTTGCGTCTTAAAAACCGGGAAAGAATAACGTCTTATCCACTGTATATACATGTACATTATACAGGCAATCGGGAAGAAAAGTGATGCTTCTAAGAAGGAAAACCATGTGTATATATTCTTCAAGGGAATTTCCTTTAACTCTTTGCATGCTAGCGGCGGATATATATGCCACAGTGATTGCATTTGCAAACGGTTTGGATCCAGATGAGACACCGCGCAACGCGGCGTCTCATCAGGATTCAAACTGTTTGACACTCTGACCATGTTTTGAAAGGAAATTTAGAAAATTCTATTTTAGAACAAAAGCGGACGACAAATGTTGCAGACGAAAATAATACCCAGCATGCAAAGAGTTAATTGAAATTCTACACTCACTTTGATCTTGTCTGTCTTTCCTTTTCAGGTCATAAACATGTCAACAAACCTATTTCAAACTGAACATGTTCTTCCTTGTACAGTGGAGAATCTGTTATTCTTTCCCAATAAACGCGTTTACGCTAAAACTATTATTTTCACTGCAAACAGTTTGGAGCCAGATCAGACGCCGGGTAACCCGGCGTCTGATCAGGCTCCAAACTGTTTGCCACCAAGATAAAGATGAATTAACAGAATTGTCATAAAGTTGTACTTTTCTACGTTTAAGTGTTTTGCGTTTGCGTACGTTTGCGTTTAAACGGGAAATAATAACATATTCTCCACTGTACATGTTCAGTTAAGAAAACGTTTTTCTTTTCCGTTTAAACGCAAACAAAAAGCAAATTTATGCAAAAAGGCGAAAATTGACAACTTTTTGAAATTTCTGACTATTTACTTTAACCCTTTACCTGATAGCCTATTTCTAGTATTGAAGATAGTTGACCACTTAAAGCAGGTTGAAAGTAAAGCAGAATGCGCCTTTAAAGGGACTCGCAACCGGATGGTGTACTTGTCAAAATAAAATAAAATACTCAAATAAAAGCAAATTTGTGGCATTATTTGGCTTCTGACATTAAAAAAATATGATCAGTCCAAAAAAAGTCTCAAGAATCGTCACCGAATCTTAGATTTTTAGATATTTTCCATCGTTTTTCTATACCGACTAGTAGACGGTATAGTTGTTGTTGTTGCTTCTCTACACGGGCTCAGACATAAACACGAGCCGAATTACGAAGTTGTATGCACTTTCGGTCGCTACACATTTAAATACGTTAAATCGATCCGAGATAAACGGATAGTTCCGTGGTCCATTGGTCTAAGCGGTTTCCCCTATTTTGCCTTCTGTCCGCCAATGCCGGGCCCCGGGTTCGAATCCCACCAGAGACCAATATTTTTTTTTATTGAAATACATTTTTTTAAACAGAATTTCTTATCCTAAACTAATTCTTTACCATTTATATAAGCGTTTGACACATATTTACAAATTACTATTTTTAATGCACCATCTGGTTGCGAGTCGCTTTAAGGCGCACTCTGCTTTACTTTCAGCCAGCTTTAAGGGTGTATCAATGTCATGAGCCATTTTTTCAAAGTATTAAACTTTTTTTCTATCATTGTTTTTTTGGAAGAGCTATTTATGATGAATGAAAAAATGTAAAAAAATATATATGGTGGTGTCCTTTTTTTTGAGCTACAGCGATTTGAAAAAGATATGTCAAATTTGGATTTTTTTTCTCAAATTTTACCCATTCAGAGTACAAGCTTCAGTAAAATCTATTTCAAAACATAACAAAAATGTTAATTTGGATTTTCTTTATTTATTTCATGTCTATGGTGGTATGTTCACATATATATACCAAATTTAGACAAAGCAGGCACCAGGTTTGAACAATATGGATCCTTGAATATAAAAAATATGCTTTATATAGGGCATGATTTTATTACATTTTTTATTTTATGAAAAAAAGTAAAAAAAGTTTGAAAATGAAATAGTTCTAGTATTTAACTTTTTCTTATATTCTACCAGATGAAAGCCCATACTAAGGCAGTTCAAAATATGAAAAGAAATTGAAAGGTCAGTGCTGAAAATTTTGAGTTATTAAAGTAAAAAGAGTTATCGCCCCTTACAAAATTTACAACAAAGTACCATACCGATGATATTTAGAGCTTTATAAATTTCACATTTGGTGCCTTCTTTTTCTTAAATTAGTTTTTGTATGAAGAAATACTACCATAGATAGGAAATAAATAACACAAAACCAAATTATCATATTTGTTTTGATTTAAAATGGGTTTTATTGAAGCGGGCTGTTTGAAAAGGACAAAATAAGAGGAAGTGGGTGGGGTAAATTTTACATAGCCGTAGAGCCAACTGTTGTTCACCAAAATGTACACTTTGTCCTATTTTTTCATTCATCTTAAATAGCTCTTCAATACAAAACCATCATAGAGTGTTTTCATGTACTTTGAAAAGTTCCCAAATTCATGACATTGATACACCCTTAAGCTTCCATGTGCTAAAATATAGAAAAATATTCCCTATACTATATATTAATGGCTGATTAAATTGGAACTATTTTCTTGAGCGGAGGAATAAATCATATCCGCTAAAAGGCGCTTCTATGGGGGAAAGGGTTAATATGAGTGCCAACCAGCGTGGAGCCATATCAGACGCCGGCTCCAAATTGTTTGCATTTATACTTAAAATAATAGTTTTAACGTTAACGCGTTTATAGGGAAAGAAAAACGTCTTCTCCAGGTCATATATCGGATAGTTTTACATGCACAGGAATTGGAGACTTAGTAACTGTTTAATGCACGACAGAAATAATGAAGAAGGGTCCTATGGGAGCTTTATATATTGTCATTTTGTATTAGGCATCTACCTATTAAACACAGTTATAGCGACAAGTTTGGTACAGTGGAGAATCTGTTATTCTTTCCCGTTTAAACGCAAACGTACGCAAACGCAAAACACTAAAACGTAGAAAAGAACAACTTTTGGACAATTCTGATAATTCTTGTTTATCTTGGTGGCAAACAGTTTGGAGCCTGATCAGACGCCGGGTTACCCGGCGTCTGATCTGGCTCCAAACTGTTTGCACTGCAAATAATAGTTTTAGCGTAAACGCGTTTATTGGGAAAGAATAACAGATTCTCCACTGTACCCGTAGCTCTATAGTTGAACAGAAAATAACCTCCTGACAAGCTTTTCCTATTGATCTATAATTGAGGTCAAATAACAATGTCAATGTCACATTTATCTGAAAAGGTTATATGACACTGTCATTCCAAGAAGTACTCACACACTAAAGTTGGTATCCCTAACTTATGTGGTATAGGGAATAAACCCCGAACTAAAATGGACATGTTCAGTCGAACGGACGGGCGGACACGCACTCACCTCAATACTATATGCGTCCAAAGATGGATTTGTTGTTGGCTACTGTGACCTTGATCATGACATTTGACCTCAAAATTAATAACCGCTTGCCCAGATCATATTTCCCATATTATTTTCAGCTAGAATCAGAATTTGGTGTGCGATTACATCTTGATCTTGGGATGGCAGTGTGTCGCGAACCATCTTCAAATACAGTGTTCCCTCCAAAAAAGACCCCCTCCTGAAAATGACCCTTGTTGCAGTTTCCTTAACAGGACGTTTTGATAAATGATCAATCACGATTGTAATGCCGTCTTCTTAAAATCTTCATCTGTTGTTTTTCTCAAAGTTACATAATGGACATTTTGAAAGAAAAAACTCCAACTTAGCGGCGTCTGATCCGGATTCAAGCTGTTTACAAATTTCCAACCCTATAGCGACTTCCTCCGTTGGTTGTCGTTGTAGAGAGGGAGAACTGCATTATGCATGAGTATATTTACTGCTATGCATACACCAACAAAATGCATTTCAGCGTCAGTAAACGCTTTGTGTCATATATCACTTACGGTGACCCAGTTCTTGTTTTTAATTTCTTTAGAACGGAAATGGAACAGACGCTAATAATTTATGAATCATTGAAACTTCCATTTCAATTTAAATCAGTTGTTGCTGTCTTACGCTACACTGCAAATAATTATATTACAGTGGGAATGATGTAAATTTTTACTTCCCGTTAGAAACGAAAACGCAATATGCCATAAGATGTAGAAAATGACATGTGTTAGATATTGTATATATGTACATCGTTTATTTCAATCGGAGTGGCAAATGAAGGCTGTGTTGTGATGTGCATAAGTGATGCGGGTTAACCCATTATGACATAAATATGCCATTTATGTCCCCTCTGAAGAAAATAGTTTCACTTCATACAGCCATGAACATGCACCATACCAACTAGTTTGTATATTCTAGCAGATACAAAATGCGCCTTAAGGTGCATTCTATTTCACTTTCAACCTGTAAATTAGAAACAAGCTATGGAGTGCATGTTTAATAAATTAATATACTGCAGAATGAAAGTAAATCAGAAAAATTATACGAAATATTACAGCTTTTAAATTACCTACTTTCTGCTTTAGGCAGTAGTATTTGCTGAATAGGAGATTTAATGGACAAAAAATAGGTATTCCTATTAAATGACAGTAAAATCTATTTAACCCATTCATGCCTGGCTATTGCAACGAATGCTTCCATGTGCTTGCTGGAAGTTTTCATTATATATATACAAGAGTGGTCGAAGGAAATTGCAATGTTTGTTCCATACTGCAGAACATTCCATATCCAATAACAAATAGCGCAGACCCTGGTGACACATAACGTGGCGTCTTAACTTGGTCCTTTAAAATACATGTATACTGTTTTCCAATGTCCGAGTTGATACAATGTAGCAAAAAGGCTTAAAGACCATCGCGAAAGTTTTTAATATTATGGTCAAGGGAGGCAACTCGTGCAAAATCTTATCTCAATAAGCTAAATTTTGCAGTCATACCTGCATTTAGTGAAATACTAATAGTGCTTGATAAGTGATATATTGTTGACGATTAAAAAGTATTGATTTGGACCCATAGCATTTTAAATCGGTTATCATTTAGCATTTGTATAAAGCCCTTTATATTTGGATTTATATTTGTTACACTCAAGTGCAGACATTTGTATTTTTCAGAAAAACTAATTCGGAAACCTAAAATCTTTTATGTGTAACTCAGTTAATCAATGTTGCATCCAAATGTGTGAGAAAAAAAATCAAAATATGAATGCAAGAACTGTAGAAGAAAAAACATTGTAGAAAACAAACTATTTTATGTGTTCCCTTTATTGACGGATAGTGTGTTGTTTTCTTATTTTTGGATCTACTTGCTCCTATTGTTTTCTATTTTATGACAAAATATGTCAAGTTGATAAATTACAAAGCTGAATAGGGTTATTCTGAGATTTTATTATCAAAAGCACGTGTCTCCGGATAATTAGGGGTATAGCCAAAACAAACTACATGTATTAAGAAAAATTGCAGTTCGGGGACCCCCAATTTTTATTTCATATTCTACATAACAGAGTATATACTAGCAGTATGACATTTCTTTTTTAAATCTGAAGGCTATGAAAATTCGAATAAACTGCCGCGATGGTCTTAAAACGGGTACAGATCAATGAACATGCATACATACTTTTTTTTGTAATTGAAGAAACAATTCCTGAAAACGCAGCCGTAACATTGACTTGTTTCTAAATACAGGTTTTCAAGTGTGTTAATGTCTGTGTTTATATCTTTTGCGAAACCGAAAGTATATAAGAGAAAATTATGTCCGTTACAAGGTCATGTCATACGGGCCCGAAATTTGAGCCCGACACCCTATCATGAAAAATATAAACTATGACAGAGATAGATCTACATGTATCTAGGTTTTTTACCAATGGGTTAACGTGTTGAGAGCTGACAGTCGCCTTTGCAAACAGTTTGGATCCTGATCAGGCGCCGCATTACGCGGCGTCTGATCAGGACACAAATGTTTGAGTTAACAATCAGGTCCTCAATCATCTTGCCTAAAATCTAGCATTGAAGCAATAGTGCAGATCTCAGTGTCAACGCAGACGATATTATGGCGGGAAAATGTTAAAACAGACGACAAAAAATCTATTCGAAGAAAATGTTAATTCTTTTGAGACAGGTGAGTTCCTCAATACCAGATAATAGTTATGCAGGGCTCTGGAACAGATAAGGGGAGTATTGCAAAAACTAAAACCTTTTTAAACCCTATGGTGTCTTCGAGACGATTCTAATGAGTAGTAACACCATAGGATTTGGTGCTGTATGAGTGAAAAATTGTTGGATTTGTTCAGATTACTCCCTCTTATCTGGAGACCTGGTTATGCAAATATTCCTTATTTGTTTGAAAGTAAAGCTTTGACATTTTTAAGATCAAAGACGTTTCGGTTTTGTTTTAAGGCAAACATTGCTTAAGCCTTATCCCCTTCAGTGTAATGACGTCATATGCTAAGAAACAAATGTCGTCTGCTTTTATTTCTCAAGAGTTGATTTCAGACAATTTGGTAGCAGAAACATAGACAGTGCCAAATCAGACGCCGTATTTTTATCAAAATTTAAACTGTTTGCAAATGAACATTGCACATAGTGTAAATTTATGAAGTGAATGGGGGTTTAACCCTTTACCCCATAGAAGCGACTTTTAGCGGATATGATTTATACCTCCGCTGAAGAAAATAGTTCCAATTTAATCAGTCATTAATATATATTATAGGGAATTTTTTCTATATATTCTAGAACAGGATAGTTTAAAGCAGGCTGAAAGTAAAGCAGAATGCGCCTTAAGCGCATTCTGTTTTACTTTCAACGTGCTTTAAGTAGTAACATATTTTCAATTCTAGAAATAGGCTATCATGTAAAGGGTTAACCCGTCTCTTGCTGATAGTATATAAATATTAGATGCCAGTTTGCGCGACAATCAAATTGCCAACCCGAGAAACGGAATGTCACCCGAGCCGAAGCCGAGGGTGCAATTCTTGTTTTCGAGAGTAGAAGATGTGAATGTCAAGCAAACAGCCATATTACACCGAGCTTATGAACCCTGGCTTTGGAGTAGTCTCATTCGAATTTTATAAAATATGTTGTGAATACCAATTTAGCCCCGCCGTGCACGTAACGCGGGAAACGATGTCGACATTGTTTAATTATATCATTACTAGATAGAAAGAAGAACATTATGACAAGTAGATTGAAGACGCAGTGTCTTTTTTTATTGTCTAGTGGGCAAATATCCTCTTCCAAAATGGTGCCAAATCGTTTTTATCGTCTGATGACAGTTATCTGGGCCAGGAAGAGCATACTCAACTTGTCTAGACGCTTAATTTTTGTAAGGAGTGGACAAAGGGTAGCAACTCGTACAGATAATGCCCCGAAAAATTATAAGGAGTTACTTGCCCGTCTACGACATTCAAAAGAATGTCACATAGAGACAGTGATTGCTTATAGATGTAAAAGACATGCAAAATGTGGTAGAATTTGCAAAAAGTGAATATGAGATGCCTAGTAACTCGGCATCTCATCAGGGTCAAAACTGGTTGACGCTCAGATTGAATTTCTTTAGTTCATAGGGACAGATACGTATTTGTTTCCAGTTATGTATTATGACCATTAGAATAAAATATTATTATGCCCCTCTAAAAGGAAACGAATCGCAAGCACAACGCAATAAAATGTAGAAACGTCAAATTTCGTACAATACTGACGATTCGTATTAATTTAAGTGGCAAATAATTTGGAGCCAGATCAGACGCCGGGTATTCCGGAGTCTGGTCTGGTACAAAACTGTTTGCAATGATGAAAAATAATTGTTTTAGGATAACGTGTTTTATTGTGATAGCATGAAAGGGTGCACAACTCACTCGTATACCAAAACCTACATGGGCAACCGTTTTTTATCTGTATGATGATAGTCGAGTATTCGAGGTCAAATGCGCAGATCAACATGTTTGACATACTTTATGTTTAAATTAGGTCATTTTAAAACAGAAATTGGAATGTTATACTTCAGCAAGTCCCTTTCACGTCTGTGTCGTCTGCAGATTGTTTTGAGTTGTAGATATTAATAATATTAAAAAACGTTATATGAGGAGCGTTGGTATGTGTGTCTTACAATTGGCTCAAATCAGACGCCGAGTAACTCGGTGCCTGATCAGGATCCAAACTGTTTGCAAATACTCGTTAGGTTAGGACTTGCAAGTAAAAGGTTGCGGTTAACCACAGGTCACGTGGTATACAATGTAAACAAATTAAAGCGAGCAGGGGAAAACGACGAAGCTGCACTTTGTACGTAGGCCTATCGCTATCAGAATCCTTGCTTTATGTAAAGCATAAATTCAGTATAAAATGATTATTATATAATATAGATTATTTTCATTAAAACTAACGCTGAATGTATTCCTTATGATAATGCTAACTTGAACTCACAATCATGTTAATGTATCGACCGTTACAAGCATATGCATGGATAAATTTTCAAACATATTGCACATTTTAATGGAGAACGAAAGTAATGCAGAAAGCTCCTATCGGAGCTTTCTGCATTACTTTCGTCTCTGCATTTGTTGTTATCTATGTATCTTAAAGACTTTTAATGCATGTATATGGAGCATTCCTTAAATGAATAATGATATGGTCAAGCAAATGCCAAACTTTTATTACGATTGAATAAAGCAACTCACCACATTGGATAAAGTCCAAATTGTTACAAACAGAAACCAGTCTTTCATATTTACATGTTAACTGATACTGAAGATTTGCAGAATGATTCCCGGGGACTAGCTGGGTCTAACCTATATTTACATGCAAGCTATTTTACTGAAAACCCGGTGTTTACCAATTTAAGCCTTTAAAATGTCTCGCACAGCGAAATGCCTGTGGATTGAAAGCATTGAAGATTATGACAATAGGCACTGGACATTGATCTGTTAGTAATTACGGAATTTGACTTTTAACAGCCGGGTTCAAACTACATGTATATAAGCGGTAACCAGGAAGAGTTTTCGGTTTGTGATCGTATGAAAGCAGGTGTCAATTTTAAAACAGCCGCAGTGCTTTATTTTACTTCCTGGATATATATTACAGTGCTCCCTCTCCGCAACAACACCCAGTGGGAGACTACGATTTTGTGTGTTATTCGGGGGAGTTGTAATAGGGAGGGAAGATAATCACACTTAGAGTATATTTTCAAACAGTTTGAACTCTGATAAGACGACGTCTCCTTAAAATTGTCGTCTGCTGTTTTGCTCAAAGTTACATATTGGACATTTTGATAGAAAAAAACCCCCAAAGACGAGTGTCAAACAGATCAGACGCCGCGTTACGCAAACGATATTGCAGCATTGAAAGCTTTAGATACAGCTATATATCTTGTTTGGAGAACAGTGGCAAGTAAGGAGGGAATCGTTGTAAGGAGGGTATATCAAGTTGTAGGGTGGAAGTACTGTATGTACATGTATGCAAACACTAAATGTCGCATCAGGCCGAGCTGCTATTAACTGTTTGCATTCTAGCGGCGGATACATGTATATCCACCACAGTGATTGCCATTGCAAACAGTTTGGATCCAGATGAGACGCCACGTGACGCGGCATCTCATCAGGCTCCAAACTGTTTGACACTCTGACCATGTTATGAAAAGAAATTTAGAAAAAAAAATCTATTTTTGGAACAATAGCAGACGACAAATGTTGCAGACGAAAAAAAAATACCCAGCATGCAAAGAGTTAACCGTAAACGTCAAGTAGTAGTGTCGTCTGCAACAGTTGTCTTCTGCTACTCTTACAAAATTAAAATGGTGTTTAATTTTTCTTTTCAAAATAAAGTCAGAGTGTCAAACAGTTTGGATCCAGATGATACGCCGAGATACACTGCGTCTCATCTTGATCCAAACTGTTTGCAAAGTATCACTGTTTCGCTGATAGCTTGCAAAAGTGTTAAAATCTGGCAAAGGAAGTCTGGATTTCAATTTTATAGCTCAAATTGCCGCTCAAAGCAAGATATCTATGATGGTGTAAATTGTATACATTAGTATAGAGATGTGGATACAAATGCAAAATTTATGAGTTTTTTTATCCCCTTCACTTCCTTACCACGAGTATATAATGGTTATTTGAAAACAGTTTTGATCTTGATCAGACGCCGCGTAACGCGGCGTCTGATCAGAATCCAAACTGTTTGACACTCAATGTATACATTTCTGAAGTCAAAATACCTAATATTTGAATTGTATCAATAAAAGCAGTCGACAATTGTTTATTTGTGGTGGCATCATGGCAGTGAAGGGATTAATTGAATGCCCTATATCATATCATAGCCCTGACCCACTCCGTTTTGTGGTTGTTGAAATAAGGGTTAAGTCGCTTTAAAAAATAGTTCAGTCATATCGCGACTCCTGGAGACAAGTTGCCAGATCAACACCTCATTTAAAAATATCTAAAAATACGAGAAATTGATCTAGAGCTACAAATATTCTGAATTCTAAACTTTTCAGTTCTTGGACTGACACACAAATACACCACTTTATGATCGATTTATCCGTCAATCGATTCACTCATAAGGTTACGCTTTTTGGCAGCCTTTTAATGTACCATGCAAGGCTAAGGCAGTGGTCCACATTATTTTCTGCCAGTTGACCAAGCTGGCATGTCCTAAGACCACATGGTGTCCCTGAGGGGTTTGTCCGCTCTTTTACACGGCATGCAATAAAATATTAAGATTGGCTGAAGATAAATGCAGGATAATGTTGTGTAAAAAGTCCCAAAAGGAGCTTTCTTCCTTACTCTTTTCCTGCATTAAAGAGCCACCTGGTTTTTAAAACCTTACAAGATTCCTAACTGGATACCAGACACCAAGTGTATATTGGCAGTAACCAATTGATTGCATAATGAAGGACAAAGGCCATGCATAAAGTCCTTACATGAACGTTCTCAATTTTGCATAATGCAGCATTTAATTATCATTTCCGGGATAAACAGTTTGGAGTAAGATCACATGTCGGGTAGCCCAGAATTTGATCTGACTCCAGACTGTTTGCAATTGAATGGAAAACAGTTTAATCCATTACCCCATAAATACGCTTTTAATTTAGTATTTCACTAAAGAAAGTAATTCCACATCATAAAATCATGAAAATATTTTCTACATTGTAGCAGATGGTAGCTTAAAGCAGGCTGAAAGTAAAGCAGAATGTGCCTTAAGGCGCATTCTGCTTTACTTTCAGCCTGCTCTAATTGGTCACCTGTATTCAAAACTAGAAATAGGCTATGGAGTAAAGTGTTAAGCTTAAACACGAATGAATAAGCTAATTCATTCGTGGCTTAAACGAAAGGTAACACCTTCTCCACTGTACACTAATAAAACAACCATATGGTAAATATATACCATGTTAAAGTCTACTTTCAGCCCGAATGACCGCTCAGCCGACTGTACATATACTCGCCTGATCATCGAGCCACGGAATTATACAAAAATCAGTGTATAATTCTGTGATCGAGCCATCTTGCCTACAATATTGAGCACTGCTAACATATGGCGCAGTCAAATGCAGCCGCAGTACCGACTCAGACCCTTCACAGGTACCCATTTTAACCCGTGGGTGGAGAGGAGCAATTCGCGGTTCATGTCTTGCCCAAGAACATGCCTGTACATCATCGGGGATTCAGAAAAAATCCCCTAGTCAGACCGCTGGTCCGGCGGGGGATCGAACTCACGACCCCTGGTACCGTAGTCCAAGGTGTTAACCATTGCGCCACTACCGCCGGTCCACAAACAACAAAGTCAAACTCTGTTTTGGTATGGAAATTTATTTATGATAAGAAATATTACATACACAAATACACATGTTATCTAGATTGTTTGTTAAATACTACTACAAAAGGGAATCACTCAGATCTGAATCAACTATTCTAGCTATTTCATTCATGATGTGACATCCAAATTGCAGACTATCGTTTGCAATGCAATATGAGTTAATTAAAACATTCAACCCTAGCTATGGTTAGAACTATACTCATCATAAAATAGTGTAACTTTTAAAGAGTACACTTGCATTTGTCCTTGGCAAACAGTGCAGACCAAGATCAGAGGGATCTGGTCCTGTAATCAGAGTCTGCACTGTTTGCTTATTTTTGAAATATATCTTAAAAACAGCCCTAAGTAGTCAAAATTAAACAAGACTTAATCTGAAACTGGAATTTTACATTTAAAATTTCAGGGATGAAAGGTTTAACAATTCAACCTGCTGCATCCCTGTATATACGTACAGTCGAACTTCGTTATATCAAACTCGGTTAACTTTGAAATACGGGTATGTCCGACATAACCGAGCATGAAACAATGATGTTCATGTGTCGACATATCAGATAGTTCGAGTTAAGTGAGTTTGAGATATCGAAGTTCGACTGTATGTATGTTGAAGTGTCTAATTTCACGAGGTAGGAAGTTAATCAGATACATGTATATGCATATAAATACAGGAAGAAATTCAAGTGGAGATTTTTATCAGTTTTTATCTTCAGATTGTCCAATGGCAGCTTGCCTTCACAATACCATTTCAAAATACAGATGAACTTCGATATCTCGAAGTCGTTTAACTCAAACTATCCAATAGTGTGACATATGAACTGCATTATTTAATGCTCGGTTAAGTCGAACATATCCATATTTCAAAGTTAAAACATGGCTTAGCCACGTTTTAACTTTGATATACAGGTATATACGACAAAAACAACTTCGAGATATCGAAGTTCCACTGTATAATGGACCCTGTTTTGATTCAGTTCAGATTGGTGAAAACTCAGATTCTTGCTGATACATGTATAATTATAAATATAATCTCTCAGGAAGACCACTTTTTAACTCGTTCATCACTGAAGCTTAAAATAACAATTCCAGTTTAAAATTAAGTCTTGTTCATTTTGTGGTTTATTTATTTAGGGTTGATTTTAACAATGTATTGCACAATGACAAACAGTGCAGACCGATCTGAGGCTTAAATTAACAGTTTCAGTTTAAATCAAGTCTAGTTCATTTTGTGGTTTGATTATTTAAGGTTGATTTTAACAAGATATTGCAAAATGACAAACAGTGCAGACGCTGATCAGAAGGCTCCTTAAGGAACCCTCTGATCAGAGTCTACACTGTTTGCATAAAATAAAGGTATTATTCACAGATACACTGTTTGTAAATTAGAAGTTTACTTATAACTAGGGTTGAAGATGTTAATCCACCTCATAATTACGCCTTTTTATGCCTTTAATTTATTCCTCCACTGAAGAAAACAGTTCCACTTTAAACAGTCAGGAATATGTAATACAAAAAATATTTTCTATATTCTAGCAGATTATAGCTTAAAGCAGGCTGAAAGTAAAGCAGAATGTGCCTTAAGGCACATTCTGCTTTACTTTCAACCTGCTTTAAGTGGTCAACTATCTTCAACACTAGAAACAGGTTATGGGGTAATTGGTTAATACCTCATTCTCCCTACAAACAAATCATCTTTAAGCTCTCCTTGAAAACTGCTGTTTGCACACTTTTTGAGAATAGCTGTTGTCTTTTATACTACAATAATAACTTGCAATATACAAATTGCAAATAATCTGGATCCTGATCAGACAAAGAATAATACATTGAAGCTATTAGACTAAGGGTTTAACCCATTACCCCATAGCTTGTTTCTAGTTTGAAGATATGTGACCACTTAAAGCAGGTTGAAAGTAAAGCAGAATGTGCCTTGAGGCGCATTCTGCTTTACTTTCAACCTACTTTAAGCTATTATCTGCTAGAATATAGAAAATATTTCTTATGATTTTTATTTGTGACAGTATAAATTGGAGCTATTTTCTTCATTAGAGGAATACATTAAAGGTGTTAAAAGGCGTATTTATGGGGTAATGGATTAAATTAGCAAAATGCAAGGGAAAATAATAGGCTTAGCCACGATTTAATTCCTATTCATACAACTTTAACCCTTTGAATGCTGGGTTTACACAATACAATCTTCCATCTTTCAATAAAACATCACTTTACATTTGAGTCTCAAGTACAGTCGAAATTCGATATCTCCAACTCTGTTAATCGAACATACCCTTATTTCAAAGTTAAAATGTGGCTTAGTCACCTTAAGCCACGTTTTAACTTTGAAATATGGGTATGTTCGACTTAACCAAATATGAAATAATGCGGTTCATGTGTCGAACTATCAGATAGTTTGAGTTAAGCGAGTTCGAGATATCGAAGTTTGACTGTAGTCCCTACTCCACACATGTATTTAACAGTATGGCATACAGTGCAGTTCCTATGAAGGGGCCCTCTGATCTGGGTGTACACTGTTTGCAAAATGTTATATATACACTCAGAGCCAGCACTATAAAGGTACACAACAATAACTCCTTTCTTAGAGACTGAAACAAGGAAAGTATTTTTTACAATAAGTTTCAGGAATCTGTTAACTAACCCTTTTCCTCATGCAAGCAACTTTTGACACATTTAATTAACTGAAAAATATAGTTTCAATTTATACAGTCATAAAGATGTATCATAAGAAATATTTGCACTATCCTAGAAGATATAAGCTTAATGCAGACAGAAAGAAAAGCAGAATGTGCCTAAGGCACATTCTGCTTTACTTTCAACCTGCTTTAAATGATCACATGTCTTCAAAATTAGTAACAGATTATGAGGTAAAGGTTTAACCCTTTCCTCAATCGTCAAATTCCAATTCACCTATACCCAACTGTTTCAGATAGTACACCTTTTTAAATCAAGATGAAAGTTAAGCAGAAAGCTCCTTCAGGAGCTTTCTGCTTTACTTTCATCTTGTTTTAAACTGGAACCTGAGTTAAACACCATCAAGGATTATTGAATTCACATGTGGTGCTTATGCAGAATAAAACTGAATCATGTAACCCTTACAGCAGGAAAGGGTTAAGTAATGTACAGTCGAACTTCGATATCTCAAACTTGCTTAACTCGAACTATCTGATAGTTCGACACATGAACTGCATTATTTCATGCTCGGTTCAGTCGAACATACCCATATTTCAAAATTAAAACGTGGCTTAGCCATGTTTTAACTTTGAAATACGGGTATGTTCGACTTAACTGAGTTCGAGATATCATAGTTCGACTGTAAGTGGGATAATTCGCGAAACAAACAAGGCCATATCAAGTGACTTTAGAAACTGAACATTAAGAGATTCATTTCATATCCTTGACCTATATTTATCCTTTAATACAGTGCAGGAACCAAGTTAAGATAATTTGCAAACAGTGTAGACCAAGATCAGAGGGCTCCTCAAGCAGCCCTCTTATCAGAGTACATGTATTCACTGTTTGTGATATTTTTAAATGTTTTAAGGATGCCTCCCTTGAGAGAAAAGCTGGCAGTTTATTACAAAATGGAAGAGTTCAATCTAGAATTTCTGCAAGTTAAGGGTTTAAAGCATTTAACAAAATACTTCCTTATGCTAGCAAGGTATAGTAAGAAACAAATATAAAAAAATCTTGAACAATTCAGGAGGACAATAAAAGCTTTGCAATGCTCTTCTGACTTCTAGAACAGCTTTTTTTTTACAAGAAACATCAGCCTATGGAACAATATAGATTAATTAAATACGTTAATTAATTATTTCAAAGTATCAGCATATGGGATTCAATTGGGGGGCAGATGGTTCAATTTACACAATGTGTCTTCTTGAAAAATGCTGAGTTTCTCTTCCTTGCCCAATGGCTTTGAATATGAAAAACAGCTTGGATCCAACTAAGACGTCATGTAATCCAAAACCAAACTCAATATAATGAGAAGGGCTAAGTTTGGATCAAGCTATGAAGGATATACAGTAAAATAACTCTCTATAACGACCACTTATATCTATTAATTATTATATGTTTAATACAGGTGATTGTTTAATGCAAGATGAAAGTAAAACAGAAAGCTACTCTTACTCTGGGAACAGCTTAAAGCATGGTGAAAGTAAAACAGAAAACTCCTTTAGCAGCTTTCTGCTTTACTTTCACCTTGCTTTAAGCAGTCACTTTCCTTAAAGAACTTTCTGTTCTACATACACGCTACTTAAAGTGCTGACTTGTCTTTTATGCTATCAATTAGTGTTCTCTTGTTAGTGGTCCTGAGTATACAATAAACAGGAAGGATAAAACTGTCCAAAGTTGATAACGATTGCTTAAAAAGTTTTATAGGCTAGTATCTTGCTGTTTATTTCTTGGGTAGACAGTTAAGCATATATAAAAGGTATATAAAATTATAGTCAATGTACACTAATATCTAAATACATATGAGTTATGGTTTTAAATGAAAGTTCATTGAACCTTTAGTAATTACACATAATTAACTAACACCTGTGTTTCATAACCATTTAACAAAAGACCTACATGTAGCCTTTAACCCATTACTTCATAAACATGCATTTTTACGTCAAAATTAATTTAATCCTCTACTACAGAAAACAGTTCCTATTTATACATTCACAAATAAGAACATAAGAAATATTTTCTTTATCCTAGCAGATAATAGCTTTAAGCAGGCTGAAAGTAAAGCAGAATGTGCCTTAAGGCATATTCTGCTTTACTTACAGCATGTTTTAAGCTATCATATCTTAAGATTTAGGAAATGTTTCTTATGATACATATTTATGACTTATAAAGTGGATTTAATTTCAGAGAAGGAAAAAATTAAGTATGTTCAAAGCGCATATTTATAGGGTACTGGGCTAAGCAACCACTTGTTTTAGGAACCTCTGTATTACTTTAAATGGTGGTCACTTAATACAGGCTTGCTAGTTTTAACCCTTTACCTGATAGCCCATTTCTAGTACTGAAGATAGATGACTACTTAAAGCAGGTTGAAAGTAAAGCAGAATGCGCCTTATGGCACATTCTACTTTACTTTCAACCTGCTTTAAGCTATCATATGCTTGAATATAGAAAGTATTCCCTATAATATATATATTCATGACTGATTAAAACTATTTTCTTCAGCGGAGGAATAAATTAAATACGCTATAAGTCGCTCCTATGAGGGAAAGGGTTCAGTAAAACCCATGTATGGTGATCAATCAATAAAGAAATACAGATTTCTAAATACGGGCAACAGTTTAATGGTGAAAACAAGAAATGCAGAAAGATCTTGATGAACATTTCTGCATCACTATAACTTGGCATTATACTGGAACCTGTCTCTGCCTATAAATCTTCTTAAAATGGTTTAACTCTTTCCTCCCTGAAACTTTAAATGGCCAATTCCAGTTTCCATTTAAGTTTTGTCCATTTCTGACTTTTAAGGGTTGTTTTTGTCAATGTTTGGCATTATGACAAACAGTGAGGACCCTGATCAGAGGGCTCCTTAGGAGCCCTCTGATCTGGGTCTTCACTGTTTGCATAGGACAAGTGTACTATTTACATGTTCACTGTTTGCAAAGAACGCCAATATGCGGGACTAGGGCTCAAAGGGTTAAACACAGATTTTAATGTAAACAGTTAAATATTAAAGGTGGTAAATTCTACAACTATCTATCAATGTACAATAGGAACATATCCCTTATAAAAACACACACACGCATTCATACATCCTGTAAACTTTGTATAAAGCCACCACTCGAAAAAAGATGTTGCAGAATTAAATTGAAGCAGAAAGTTCTCATAGAAGCTTTCTGCATTAATCCTATTCAGCATTAACTATTTCAACACCATGGACTTGTTAAGAATATACTCATTACATTTGCAAACAGTGTAGACCCAGATCAGAGGGCTCCTTTAGGAGCCCTCTGATCAGGGCCTACACTGTTTGCTAATTTACAGCAGTTTTTATCAAACTACCCAGAATTCCAAATAGACTGATTCTTGTTTTGGTAGCTCAAAGATCCACAAGGGAACATAATAACCCACAAGAGTTACTTAGTGCTGAAAGAGTTTAACAAATAACATGACAGTTCTTCAATGAGTGGTAGCAACACACCAAGTTTTTCTGTACAGTCAAACTTCCATATCTCAAACTTGCTTAACTCGAACTATCTGATAGTTCGACACATGAACTGCATTATTTCATGTTCGGTTAAGTCGAACATACCCATATTTCAAAGTTAAAACGTGGCTAAGCCAGGTTTTAACTTTGAAATACGGGTATGTTAGACTTAACCGAGTTCGAGATATCGAAGTTTGACTGTAATTTATACAAATTTCTTTCTATAAGCATTTATCTAAATAATGAAAATTGGTATACTAAGAACTTCATGATTTAAACAAGATACATAAACATAGTTATTGCACAATCATCTACAATTTAACCTTAACATACATGTACCTTTAAATTTCAAACAAATCATTCAACAGCTTTACCGCCATGATTCAAGCACAAGTTACTATTGCAGAATAAAAGCAATATAATGTAACTTTAAATTCGAACAGAATCCTGGTCCATGACCAATCTATCAAAAGTCTACTAAACTTTTTTTTTCTACATGTATGTCATCTTACGTCTACATGGATGGCACATGCTTGCTAAGGATTTCTTATCTTTAGCACTATTCCGTGTTTTCTTTAGCAAAATTTGCCGTCTTCCCTTTCTTTTATCAACACTTCTCCACCCTATGGCCAGATAACTATTTCATATAAAGCGAGTTAAAACTAAAGCAGGAAGCTCTTTTGACACTGACCAAATGCTGAGAAACCCAACTTCTGATCTGGATCTAACTGCTTGTAAACGTGTATGTATTTTGGCCTGGCAGTATTAACGTAAGTGTAGCGTGCTTGCAAATGCATATGTATTGACTATTGGCAGTGAAAAGGCATTTACATGGGGAGTGAATTAATATAGGTGCCAAAACTGAAAAGACTTTTTCATGGAGAAAAGTGTCAATGGACCCAATATGTGACGGCTGCCAAGGCTACTAATACACAAATCTAACAGTCAAAATTGCATTAAGATGACCACTTAACCCTTTACCTTATAGAAGCGCCTTTTAGCACATTCAGTTTATTCTTCCGCTGAAGAAAATAGTTCCAATTTAATCAGTCATGAATACATTTTACATGGAATATTTTCTATATTCTAGCGCTGGATAGCTTAAAGTAGGCTGAAAGTAAAGTAGAATGCGCCTTAAGGCGCATTCTGCTTTACTTTCAACCTAATTTAAGTAGTCACCTATCTTCACTACTTGACATATGCTATCAGGTAATGGGTTAAAAGAATACAAATTAGCAGCCTTCTATACAGGTTAAAGCTTTATTAACTCATTGAGCCCTAGTGACGCATATATGCGTCTTTTACCAAATGTGTACCTGTGAAGAGTACGCTTGTCCTATGCAAACAGTGAAGTCCCTGATCAGAGGGCTCCTGCAGGAGCCCTCTGATCAGGGACATCACTGTTTGGCATTTTGCAATTTAGTACAAAAAACAACCCTAAATAGTCTAAAATGAACCAGCCTTTATTGCAAACTGGAATTTTCCATTAGAAGTTCCAGGGGATAATGAGTTAATGCATGATAAAGGTAAAGCAGTAAGTTCCTTAAAGGAGCTTTCTGCTTTTCTTTTGGCCTGAATTAAGTTGTCGCCTTTCTATCAATGCCAACAATGCCTATTCTAAGAATGGCTGCTGAAGGCAAGTTTGACTTGTTTCATTACTTGAATCTATCCGACAGTATTGATTTATACATTTTTAGAGAGTATAATTGTGCAGTTTTGTAAAGGTCTTCACTATTTCTTGCTCTTTTGATTTATTTTTGACAACAGTTCAAGGGTAATACCAACAGTTCCTGGTTCTGTTCTAACCCCCTCCTTCAAAAGACTCAATTTGATTCGTCAAGACTCTTCTTTTTATTTGTTAACCCATTAACTCATAAGCGATAAACAGTTCTCAATGCTTATCTCAATAGAAGCTAGTTGAATAAAGTGTGTCAAAATGAGTTAGTATGAGGCTATAGCGCAATGAGTCAAAATGAGTCAGTATGGCTTAATGGGTTAAATGTATTGTTGGAATATGGTCATTTATCTGAGCTGAGGAATCTCGTACCAGTTTCAGGCCAGCACTGTTTATATTCAATCTGTTGTGTTTGGAAGGAAATAAATGAACTAAAACTTGCATAAAGCAGCAACATAAAAGATTATAATAAAGGTTTCACTTTAGTAAAAGACAAAAGTAATGCAGAAAGAAGGTATACAAACTTTCTGCATTACTTTTGTCCTGCATTAATCCTTTCCCCCATAGAACCGCCTTTTAGCATATCTAATTTATTCATCCACTGAAGAAAATAGTTCCATTTTATACAGTCAAAAACATAAACCATAAGAAATATTTTCAATATCCTAGCAAATGGAAGCTTAAAGCAGGCTGAAAGTAAAGCAGACTGCGCCTTAAGGCGCATTCTGCTTTACTTTCAACCTGCTTTAAGTAGTCACCTATTTTGAAAACTAGAAACAGGCTATTGAGAAAAGAGTTAAGCAGTTGTGTATTTAGAGATCTCTGTATTTCTTTATAGTAAGGCCTCTATTGCAATGGTTATTCTGTGCTCTCTCTGCCTGGATGCAGTCGATATTACCAGGAAGTAACAGAAACTGATACCTGTTACAATAAAACCTCCCTCAACCATTACCATATACAGGGCTCCAGATAAGAGGGAGTAAATCTAACAAATTCAACATTTTCTCTCTTATTTCAGCATCAAATCCTATGGTGTTACTACTTGTTAGAATCGTCTCGAAGAGACGGTTCTAATGAGTAGTGACACCATAGGGTTTTAATAAGAAATAAAGATTTTAGTTTTTTAAAATATCCCCCTTATCTGGAGCCCTGCCCTATAGCATGTTTCTATTTCTGAAGACAGGTGACCACTTAAAGCAGGGGGGTTAAATTAAATCTGTAAAATGCATATCTATGGAGTAAAAGGTTCAGATACACTCAAAATAAATCTCATTGAAGATATTTAACCCAGTACTCCAGATCCATATTTTAAGCCTTTAATTTATTTCTCTACTGATCAATTCATACAGTCATTAATGTGCAATATTAGGAATATTTTCTTTATCATAGCAGAAGGTAGCTTAAAGCAGGCTGAAAGTAAAGCAGAATGAGCCTTAAGGCAAATTCTGCTTTACTTTCAACCTATATAAGTCATCCGTCTTCAAAACTTAGAAGCAGGTTTTGGAGTAAAGGGTTAAGACAAGTTTCAGTTTAAAGCAGGACAATAGTAATGCAGAAAGCTCCTAAAGGAGCTTTATGCATTACAGTTGTCCTGTATTAACTCTTTCCTCCCTAAAACATTTAATGGACAATTCCAGTTATCATTTAAGTCAAGTCCATTTCTGACGTTTAAGGGTTGGTTTTGTCAATGTTTGACATTATGACAAACAGTGAAGACCCTGATCAGAGGGCTCCTTTTGGAGCCCTCTGATCTGGGTCTTCACTGTTTGCAAAGGACAAGTGTACTATTCACATGTACACTTTTTGAAAAGGACGCCTATAGGCGGGATTAGGGTTCAAAGGGTTAAGCATCTACATTCTTCTACAGATCATATTGATTCCTTATTGATCAAGTTGCTCAAGAGAGGTACAACTGTATCCGATTACTAATTAGCTTAATGACTTGACACTTCATGGCACAATGACAAATGAGCAATCAACGATCTGCATTTAGCGATTGGCAAAACTCCCATTTTTCAACATTCTTATAATTACTAACCTGAACCAATGACAGAGTATATAGGCCACATCTCCTAAGCATATACAGTGGAGAATCTGTTATTCTTTCCCGATAAAAGCGTTTACGCGAAAACTATTTTTTCTTTAACAAACAGTTTGGAGCCAGATCAGACGCCGGGTAACCCGGCGTCTGATCAGGCTCCAAACTGTTTGCCACCAAGATAAACATGAAATATCAGAGTTGTCCAAAAGTTGTTCTTTTCTATGTTTTAGTGTTTTGCGTTTGCGTTTAAACGGGAAAGAATAACAGATTCTCCACTGTAATCATTAGCCGTTGTTCTCAACAGCGTACACTTCAACTCTTTCACTGTCAGGTTCGCCTAACGGCCATTTTGCAAATGGTTTAAATCCTGATCAGAGGCTGTGTTACCCAGCGTCTAATCGGGATCCAAGATGTTTGACACTCGTATAGATATACTGTAAGTCATACTACATTGAATCCTACTTTGAAAAGATTTTGCAAATAACAAAATTGAAGCAGCCGACAATGAAACTGTGAAGGGGTAAAAATCTATCAATTAATTTGGCAGCGAAAGATTAAATATATTACTGCACTTTAAATGAGAAAAACTAAAAAGTCCTAACCAAATAATGTGTTGTGACTACTCACTGTTTTTAAAGATCATTTTAGGATTTCAACATAAAAGTTTAGTTAAGACATAAACATATCAGTATTGTATACACTACCCTATCCTTCACATATGCATATGGCAAAACATAATCAATTTAGAGTTTCTTTGCAGAATTCTGTTGAAGAAAAGGGTCTGTATGCAGTTAATAATAAAGCAATTGCATTGGAAAATACTTTTTTTGATTTTAAGCTTGCAACTAAGCTAATACATTTAAATCCCATTAATATAACATATTAATTTGAATGCTTGTTTTTCGATGTTAAAAGCAGGTTGCAGCTTATTGCAGGATGCAAGGAATGCAGAAAGCTCCTATAGGAGCTTTCTGCATTACTTTAGTCCTGCTTTAAGCTATGCATAGTCGTAAGTATTCTTTTGAATGGTTCTTATATCTGTTTTTCACTACACTAAACATATAACGACCAGCAAAAAATCTCCTGCTAAATGCCGCGAATTCTAATGCTTGTTTACCATCATGCAAGTCATAGAAATTTGAGCTATATATAATTTACCTTCTAACCCTTTTCACTGCTGAAATATCATTTAAATATTTTTGACTGGAGACACATTGAAATGGGTATCAAATAGTTTGGATCCTGATCAGATACCTAGTTACATGTGCTTGGCATCTGATTTGGATCAAAATTATTTGCAAAAGTAAGTGATGTTACTTCTAAGGGTTCAAGTCCAATATTTCAATACACATCAATTAGAAATAAACAACTATCTTTTGAACACAGGGTTTTTACAGAATCTGTTTCTTTTGCTTCTATTTGTTCATTCATAGGTTTATATACAGTAATACCTTTCCTTTACGACCACTAAAACAATGCCTATTAAATGTATAAAAGACAGGTGACAGCTTAAAGCAAGGAGACAGTAAAACAGAAAGCTCCTGAAGGAGCTTTCTGTTTCACTGTCACCTTGCTTCAAGCAGTCACCTGTCATACACTTAATGGTTAACACAATTTAGTGGTCGCAATAGAGAGGTTTAACTGTACTCATTATATCTTCACACTCTGGTAACCACGTTTGTCTCTACATTGTCTCCATGGCAACACAATGTTTAAATTGTAGTGGCCAGTGATTGGTGGATAGGGGGCTGGAAGCACCGAACATGTTCTACTGGCATTCCGTCGGAGTCACCTGACTTGAGATACTTTCCTAAGACAGCGAATATCTGGTTATTCAGAATCTGGAACTTGCGAACTCTGTCCACCATCTTCTTCAGTTGCTGAAAGCAAATACACAAATTATATTGATTTACAGTAACTGTTGCAAGTAAACCATTATACAAGAACCCTCTATAACGCAAATATACAAAACAATACAATTTCAATGCAAAACAATTATAAACAGGGCTCCAGATAAGAGGGAGTGAACAGAAGAAATCCAATATTTTTTCACTTATTTCAGCACCAAAACCTATGGTGTTACTACTCATTAGAATTGTCTCTAAGAGATGATTCTAATGAGTAGTGTCACCATAGGGTTTAATGCAGAAATAAAGATTTTAGTTTTTCAAATACTCCCCTTATCTGCAGCTCTGATATATTTCAATTGAATTAAGTACAACTGTTACCTCTAGCCTTCCAGTGTCACTGGAGGGAACATGCAATTTAATACACAAGATTCCATTTTCTGTGAAAGCATGTTAGTGCCTAAAGCAAATTGAAAGCAAAGCAGAAAGCTCCTACAGCTTTCTTCTCTACTTTCATTTGCTTTAAGAAGTCACCTGCCAATAAAAGCATTTATTAATCTTCTTTTCATTCTTGTCAGTGGTCATCATATAGATAGGTTTTACTGTACAGTATATTTCTGTTGTTACAACAGTTCAAAAGATGGCATCTCGTGAGAAAAAGGTACTGTAAAACCTCTCTATTATGACCACTAAAACTCACCATAAGAAATATTTTCCATATCCCAGCAGATGGTAGATTAAAGCAGGCTGAAAGTAAAGCAGAATGTGCCGTAAAGGCACATTCTGCTTTACTTTCAACCTGCTTTTAGTGGTCACCTATCTCCAAAACAAAAAACAGGCTTTGGCGTAAAGGTAAGGCACATTTCTGGTTTACTTTCAACCTACTTTTAGTGGTCACTGGTCTTCAAAACTAGAAATAATCTATGTGGTAAAGAGTTAAAACAACAGAGAGTACAACCCACTATAAAGACTTACAATTCCTTTCACGTTGTCATCTTTCTGGTCTACCCTGTTGACTTTGAGAATGTGGTAGCAGAAATCTAGAGCTTCAAATCTTCTCTGCTGCCCTAGCAACACAACCAGGGCACAGCCAGCCCAGTTCAGACCCTCTCCAAACAGTTGTCTAAAATAAAGAGTAAACTCATGATACTTTCAAATTGCAGTTTTACACATGAATACCTTTGCACAACTTTACTTCTTTCTCTGCATAAGTGTCGGAGGTGTTTTCTGCTTGAATTTGTTGTAACCTGTTAACTTTCTTGAATACCCAATGGCAATAAATATTTTTATCACATAATTTGCGGTCTGGGAGTGACATAAAGCCATTATGTAAATATCGTAATCCACTAGTGGAATATCGTGTTTTTTGCCCAGCCCAACCTGTTCGTCCACAAGCACTGCATGTAGCGGGACGCCAAATGACGTCATTTGCTACAAGGCTAACGTAAACAACGTAACATTTTGGCGGAAAATCTATATAGCGAAGGGTTTACAAACTATGCCTTCAATCAATTTAATAGGTGCTTAAACTTGTTATGTGATAAATAGAATCTCACATTCGTACTAATTATTTATCATTTTTAACAAACTCGTTGACTTCAATGAATATTATTTTAGTCAACTCGTTTATTAAAAATAATAAATAATGAGCACTCATACAAGATCCTTAAGGCACATTCTGCTTTACTTTCAACCTGCTTTAAGTTGTCAAGTGTCTTTAACTTGGTTTAAGCAACAAGTTAATTATGTACAATATGTTCATGTTGTAAAGTATGTTGAGGAGAATGACCCAGCCCAACACTCTGCATACTGATTGGAGGGGATAAATAAAGTTTGGATTTTTTTTTATGTACAACATCAACTTACTCTACAGTGTATTCATTCTCCCCTACAGGAACACAGAATACAAACTGGATGGCACTCCAGAGTCTGTGGAACTCTGTGCACTCATCAATGTTCATCACACCATTAGCCGGAGGGTTTCCTTTCCAGATATCGTCCTCCAAGAATGACCGAATCCTCGTCAGGATGATTTCAAACATAGACAATCCACAGCATAGTCGCTCTCTTGTCAATAGGTCACCTTCCTTTGCAATCTCGGATTGCTGAAAAGTAATAAAAATAAATTAACTCATTCATCACTAGAACATTTGATTGACAATTCCAGTTCCCAATTAAGACCAGTCCAGCTTATAAGGTGATTTTAAAAATACATTTCAAATGGCAAAAAGTGCAGACGCTGATCAGAGGTCTCCCACTTTTGTTAAGAAAATTAGTTTTGATTGATAGTTGGAAAATATTTTGTTTTAAGGGGTTCTTGCAAAATCAATAGGAAATTTGGGTACTAGTTTGTCAATCAAATAGCAAAGACTTGATTTATTTCTATATATGTGAATGTTGTTGTTAATGAACTACATATTTGACTTTTAACCCTTTCCCACATAGTCATGAATAAATATTATAGGGAATATTTTCTATATTCTAGCACATGATAGCTTAAAGCATGCTGAAAGTAAAGCAGAGTGTGCCTTAAGGCGCATTCTGCTTTACTTTCAACCTGCTTTAAGTGGTCACCTATCTTCAATACTAGAAATAGGCTAAAAAAGGTAAAGGATTAAACATTTGGGTATGCATAATGTAAGACATTGTATAAATATTGCTTGTTTCAAACCATGCTAGCAGTTCCTAGTTTTCTGTCTTACTTTTATCCTGCCTTATGTTGTCACCTGTTATGAAATGGTTTAGAAGCTGAAATTATTGTTTTATAAGCGTCCGGTTTGCTTGTTTTACTTTAGTTTTCAAAGAAAATTCTTCGAATGATTACAATCGTACCTTGCTGTTGCCAAACTTGTCAATGACTGGTACGACTTGTAATGAGCTGTACCGGGCCTCTAACTTCTTCATGACCATCTTCAGTTCATTATCTCTCTCCTTCCTGCTAACCTCATCTGTGATACAAAGATAAAACCAGGGTCAAAGGTTATAAAGCTTTTGAGTTGATTCTGATATTGTTCTCAAGCATTTGATTGGTCAGATTTGAGCCTAGGCTCAAATCTGACCAATCAAATGCTTGAGGACTATTTCAGACTCAACTCAAAAGCTTTATAACCTTGGTGCCAGAGCTCTAGATAAGAGGGAGTAAACTGTACAAATCCACCAGTTTCTCTCTCATTTTAGCACCAAATCCTATGGTGTTACAACTCATTAGAACAATCTCTTTGAGACGATTCTTATGAGTAGTGATACCATAGGGATTAAAGCAGAAATAAAGACATAAGTTTTTCAAATACTCCCCTTATCTGGAGCTCTGTAAAACATATCAGAATAGTTCCAGCTAGAGTTTTCCACCAGAAGATATCTTCTCATAGATATCACCAGTAAGCTTATACAGGAAAGAAGACAAGCCATTTTAACAAAAATGAAAGGCAATGCATAAAATGTAGAAAACAGCAATTTATTGAAATCATTGACAGCTGTCTTTAACCCTTTACCCTATAGTCCGTTTCTAACTTTGAAGAGAAGTGATCACCTAAAGCAGGTTGAAAGTAAAGCAGAATGCGCCTTAAGGCGCATTCTGCTTTACTTTCAGCCTGCTTTAAGCTACCATCTGCAAGAATATAGAAAATATTTCTTATAGTACATAATCATGACTGTATAAATTGGAACTATTTTCTTCAGCGGATGAATCAGTTCAATACGCTAAAAAGCGCTTCTATGAGGGAAAGGGTTAATATTAGTGACATACTGTTTAGAGCTTGATCAGATGCTAGGTACCCCAGAGTCTAAACTGGTTCCTAACTGTTTGCAAAGAACATACTGTTTTCAACATAAATGTGATTATTGGGAACGAATAATCTATTATTCACCCAGATCAAGTGAAGGAACAAGAGGGCCATGAAGGCCCTGATATCCCTCACCTGTTGTAATGGAGCCCGATCGTTTTACCTTTCAGTTTCACCATTATTAAAACAAGCTTAATCTAAATCCATTCAAATTTATAGACTCTAGAGTGTAAACAATATTGAAATACAGCATATTCTAGTATAGCTTGGAACATCAAGGGCAGATAACTTTTGGCCAATACAGTAACAACCTGCTTTTATGACCAATGAAAATAAGACACTGGTGTTTTCAAATGCAGGTGCAAGCCTAAAGCTGGATGAAAGTCATGTAGAAACCCCCCTTGACAGTTTCCTGCTTTAGTTTCACTCTGATAAACCTAATTAAAAGTAAAGCAGAAAGTCCCTACATTCAGCCTACTTTTAGAACCCACCTACTTTTAATACTGAAAGCAAGCAATTTAGGTAACATCGATAAGAGTTTACCTTTGGTAGGTATGTGTGGCTTTGGTATAATGTTCTGGAAAGGTGCTGCATGCTTCAGGTCACACACTTCCTCCTGTGTCTGGCAAAATAGACGTTAGTTGAAAATGAAACTTCACACATTCAGTAAACAAAATACAGTAGAACCTCTCTATTACGGCCACTTAAATGAAGGCTAATTTTCAGCATGAAGGACAGGTGACAGCTTAAAGCAATGCTTTCTGTTTCACTTTTTACATTGCTTTAAGCAGTCACCTGTCTTAAACGATTAATATTTGACACAACTAAGTGGTCGTAATAGAGAGGTTCTACTGTATCTCATATATCAAACTTACAAAATTTGAAACAATTAATTCTACTTGTATTACTACTGTACATGAAATGCACAAAATATCACATGAATAAAGATATTTTGATACAGTGGAGAATCTGTTATTCTTTCCCGTTTAAACGCAAACGCAAAGCACTAAAACGTAGAAAAGAACAACTTTTGGACAATTCTGATAATTCTTGTTTATCTTGGTGACTAACAGTTTGCAGCCTGATCAGACGCCGGGTTACCCGGGGTCTGATCTGGCTCCAAACTGTTTGCACTGCAAATAATAGTTTTAGCGTGAACGCGTTTATTGGGAAAGAATAACAGATTCTCCACTGTAGTACATAGCTTCCTCCCTACAATGGCCCTCCAAACATCAACTCCCTCTTTACAACAACCCGTGCCACTGATTCCTAAACAAAACATATACGATCTGTAATGAGTCGATGTTTAAGACAAGCTGATCTCAAACGAGTCTAGAATTGAAATGTTATTAAGCGAGCCTTGGTGAGCTTAATAACTTTTCTATTCTAGACGAGTTTGAGATCAACTTGTCTTGAACATCGACGAATGACAGATTCTTTTTCTCACATAACCAACGATTTCAGCTATATTTTAAAGCGATAGACATTTTTGGAACCCCGGCTACATCAAAACGCCGTTATAAATAGTGACGTTATAGTGATGTCATCAAAATGATCTTACACATGTTGGAGATAAGGATATTCGTCATCGTTGTTCGCTATAGAAAACAAGGGTAGTTATGTGAGAGATTTATTTCCAACCTTTTCATGGTTGCAATACCGTCTGCATAAATTTGCTGTCTACTGTTTTTCTCAAAGTTTATATATAAGTGGGCATTTTGATAGAAATAATATAATGGTGAGTGACAAACAGTTTGAATCCAGACCAGACGCCGGGTCACATCTGGATTCAAGCTGTTTGCAAATGTAAGCCAAGTCTTAATGTTCCCTCCCTAAAATGACTCCCTCCAGACAACAACATACACAATCTGTGTCTCCCATTGGGTGTTGTTGTAGAGAGGGAGCACTGTACATGTATTGTAGTTTTTTCTATTCTTCTTCAAATTGAGCTTTTAACTTATTTCAATTGAAGAACACTCAATTAGAACGTTATACAGTTTGGTATCTATTTAGTCAAAATATCTGCAAATAGATTGGCTGGTTTGGTTTTCTGCCATCTGTGGGCTAATTGGCCATCCCAGAGAGAGGGTAACAGATACAGTAACTTCACTTACTAAGGCTTGTTCAACCAGCATGCAGAACAGTATGGCGTTGCCTATCTCTCGGAAGATCTGGAAGACTACAGTTTTCATGTCTGGGTACTGGATCAGATCATTCAGCTGTGCCTGGTAATATCCCATAACACCTGAAACAGAACAGACCCTCAATATCACTACTGTATCCGTGCTTCACTCATGTATTGATAACATTTCTTACATCATATACAGTCCAACTTCGATATCTTGAATTCAGTTATGTCAAACACACCCGTAGTTCAAAGTTAAAACGTGGCTTAGCCACTTTTTCACTTTGAAATATGGGTATGTTCTACTGAACCGAACATGAAATAATGTAATACATGTTTTGAAATATCTGTTAGTTTGAGTTAAGCAAGTTCGAGATATCGAAGTTAGACTGTATATGTAAACAAGAGTTGTCAGAGACAACAAAGCTCACTGGCCACACATTTCCAAACTGAAAAGCAGAGTCCGATTATAAATTTGAATTATTTTCTTCAGTGGATGAATAAATTGAATGCACTTAAAGGCGCTTCTATGGAGGAAAGGATTATGTCGAGTCTTTTTTATATTTAGGAATTTTCTTTTAACCCATTACCCCATTAATACGCCTTTTTACACCTTTTATTTATTCCTCCATTGATGAAAATACTTCCAATTTTTACAGCCAAGAATATCTACCATAAGAAATATTTTCTATATCCTTGCAGATGGGAGCTTAAAGTAGGCTGAAAGTAAAGCAGAATGTGCCCATTCTGCATTACTTTCAACCTGCTTTAAGTGGCCACATATCTTCAAGACTAGAAACAGGCTATGAGGTAATGGGTTAAATTATAATGCCAAATTGCCAAAGAATGCAGAATAAGATAACAGGCCCTCTGATTCGAGATGTCTACACTGTTTATATGGGACAATTGTAATCTCACAGATACACAGTTTGTAAATGATGAGCATAGTCCAGGGCTCCAGATAAGGGGAGTATTTCAAAAAATAAAATCTTTATTTCTGCTTTAAACCCTATGGTGTCACTACTCATTAGAATCGTCTCGAAGAGACAATTCTAATGAGTAGTAACACCATAGGATTTAGTGCTGTATAAGTGAGAAAATGTTCGATTTGTTCCAATAACTCCTTCTTATCTGGAGCCCTGGCATACTCATTGCTAAGGTTCAATGGATTAATCTCTACAAAAACAGCTATGAATCATCTGTTAGCCTGGAAGTCTAGGTTTTACACAGAAAAAGAACCAGCAATGATGTGTACAGGCTGTATCAGCTCTGAGTCAAATACATTAAAACCTCTCTATTACAACCACAGAAACAAAGGCTAATTGATTGTATAAAAGATAGGTGTCAGCTTAAAGCAAGGCGACAGTAAAACAGAGAGCACCTCTCTTTAAGCAGTCACCTGTCTTAAACACCTAATAGTTTACACAATATTGATCAAATGCCACCGTAATAGTAAATACAGTATATGATCTGGACCCAAACTGTTTGCAAAGTCAACTTTCGGTGCATATGTTTTAGTAAAAGAAAACGGAAGTTGTGGTAAATATATAATTTAAAAGGTCAGCCACATCCCAGGCAATTAATCACGGAGGAAAACCCCTTATGAATCAGCTTAAGTGAAGTTTAGCTAACAATAATAGGCATTGTTTTTCTCCATGTTTTTCCTCACTTTATTTTCCTTTATTTAAATTAATATTAATAATCAGTTAATAAGGAAAGGAAAACTTGATGCTGCTGAAAGTAAAACCATGTTTATTATCCCTTTACTCTGCAGATAGGCCTTTTAATGCATTTGGTTTACTCCTCCACTGATTCTACAGTCAAACTTGGATATCTAGAACTCGCTTAAATTGAACTATCGGATTTGTTAACACATGAATTTCATTATTTCATGCTTGGTGAAGTCGTAAATACCCGTATTTCAAAGTTAAAACGTGGCCTAGCCAGGTTTTAACTTTGAAATACGGGCATATTAGACCCAACCAAGTTCGAGATATCGAAGTTCAAATGTATACAGTTATGAAAGTGCAAAATAAAAATATTTCCTATATTTAAGCAGAGTGTAGCTTAAAGCAGGCTGAAAGTAAGGCACATTCTACTTTTCTTTCAACTTGCTTTAAGGGATCACCTGTTGTCAAAAATAGAAACAGTCTATGACGTGATGGGTAAAACACTTCAATAATCAATTTGCTACAAACCTGGTGAGCCATAGTCATATCTCAGCAGTCTGGCTGCCGGGGGCATGATCTTCATCAAAGTGGCTGTGTATGTCATCAGAGGACCTTTCAACTGGCAAACAAATACAAACACAGAGCTCCAGATAAGAGGGAGTAAATTGAACGAATTCAACATTTTCTCACCCATTCCAGCATGAAATCCTAGGGTGTTACTACTCATTAGAATCGTCTCGAAGAGACGATTCTAATGAGTAGTGACACCATAGGGTTTAATTTAGAAATAAAGGTTTTAGTTTTTGAAATACCCCCTTATCTAGAGCCCTGAAACAGATAACTTGCATATCAGCATTGAAATCTTAACTACATGGTAAGGCTATTCTGAAGCCTTCTTAACCCTTTCCTCCCTGAAACCTCAAATGGACAATTCTAGTTTACAATTTAGTCTAGTCCATTTTTGACTTTTAAGGGTTGTTTTTTACAATATTTGTCAAAATTACAAATAGTGTAGACCCTGATCAGAGGGCTCCATAAGGAGCCCTCTGATCAGGGTCAACACTGTTTGCATAGGACAAGTGTACTCATCACAAATGACGCATATATGCGCGACTAGGGTTCAAAGAGTTAAAAAGGGAGAGTACAGTAAAACCTCTCTATTACGACCACTAAAATAAAGGCTAATTGATTGTAGAAAAGACAGTAGACAACTTAAAGCAAGGTGACAGTTAAACAGAAAGCTCCTTCAGGAGCTTTCTGTTTTACTATCACATTGCTTTAAGCAGTCACTTGTCGTAAACACATAATAATTAACACAATGTAGTGGTCGTAATATAGAGGTTTTACTGTATATTACAAACTTTATGATCATATGCAACTCAAAAGACTCCTTAGAAACACATTTGTATGCTTTAAATAATTCCTCCACTGAAGAAAATAGTTTGATTTCAAATATTAATGTATGTGCAACATATTATTAAGAAATATTTTCTATATCTTAGAAAATTGTAGCATAAAGCAGGTTGAAAGTAATGGCATATTCTGCTTTACTTTCAACCTGCTTTATGTAGTCACCTTTCTTCATAATGGGATATGGGTTAAATAGACCTTTTTCATTTGTAAACATTATTTTTTTACTACAAGCCTAAGAGTACTGTTGAATATCATTGCAAACGTTGTAGATTCTGATCAAAAGACTTATGTGTCTCAGGGCTACAGATAAGGGGAAGTAATTGGAACAAATCTAACATTTTCTCACTTATACAGCACCAAATCCTATGGTGTTACTACACATTAGAATCGTCTCTTTGAGACGATTCTAATAAGTAGTGACACCATAGGGTTTAAAGCAGAAATAAAGATGTTAGTTTTTGAAATACTCTCCATATCTGGAGCCCTGGTGGCTTTTGTTTTCACATCACCTCACCTGTTCAGCCATGACCTTGAGAAGCTCTTCTACCACAACGGCAATACCCTGATATCCCAGGAGTCTGCACATGACTCGGAAATGTGGTGTCCCCACGAAGCCTGAATACTGTTTGTATATCGTTGTAAATGCATTGGTCAAATCCTGAAATATGGGCAGAAAACAAGTAGTTATTGTATAGTGTGACCTACAGCAAAATGGTAATATGGTGCATGTTGTACAGCAGTGATTTTCTAAATTGTAGGAGAAATACAGCCGAACTTCGATATCCCAAACTGGTTTGACTCGAACTATCCGATAGTTCGACATATGAACTGCATTATTTCATGCTCGGTTTAGTCGAACATACCCATATTTCAAAGTTAAAATGTGGTTTAGCCACGTTTTAACTTTGAAATACGGGTATGTTTGACAAATCCGACTTCGAGATATCGAAGATCGACTGTAATAGCAGGGTTTGTTAATGCAAAATTAGTATCATGAATGTATTTATGTGTAAACTGCAGGTTGGAAGCAGACATTTTGGAGATTGAGGGGAGAACAATTAGACAAAATGAACATTGTATGAATTTTTAAAGATTTATTTTCTTGTTCATGAGTTCTGTCTTATTCTACATTTCATGAGATCAAAATACATTGGAGAAGATGCTAATCTTTCCAGTTTAAAAACACACGAGACACAACCATAATGTAATAAAAATGTGGAAAATATCAATTATACGGAAATTCTATCAATTCATTGTAATCTGAGTGGCAAACAGTTTGGAGCCTGATCAGACGCCGGGTTACCCGGCGTCTGATCAGGCTCCAAACTGTTTGCAATGGACAAAATTGTTTTACCCTTAATGTGCTTCTTGTAAAAACATTGTTTTCTCCACTGTACATACTTAGTTCTGTGAGAGCTTACCTTTGTTCCCCAGATATAGGGGTGTGAGGGGCTGGGTGGTTTATCCCTTTGACTAGGATCTACAAACACAAGTTTGGTCTTCACAAACCTGAAACATACAAAAGCAGTTGCTTATTACCTATGTCAATCTCACATGTGTCAACCCCCTGCAAATATCAGACGAACAAGACTTGTTGCCAAAATGGAAAGCTTCAGTAGAGCAGAAGCTATCTGCTGGAAAAGAGAAAGTGTAGAAAATGGGAAAACATGACAGACAGACAGATTTCTAATTAATGCAGGACAAAGTAGCCCCTAGAAAACCCATTACTCAACTGATATGCAGTTTTATGCCTTAAATTTATTCCTCCACTGAAAAAACCCAGTTCAAATGAATGTTTATCATTAGAACTATTTTCTATAGATGGTAGCTTAAAGCAGGCAGATTATATATAAGACGGGTCAATACAAAACAAAAGGAAGCTTTCTTCAAGATTACCAGCATTAAACTTAAAACATTTGACCCTAGTTACCTGTTAGTGGCAGCATTGTAGCAGTAATTTGGCAAGAAGTCGTAGTTCAGCTCCCAGAACACATGCAAAGTTATCCGCCCATAAGGTGCAGACACATTGTGGTTTGCCTCCCTCAGCATGGCATCAAACTCATTCAGAGTGAGGTACTTGCCAAGCATCTTATGAGTCAGGCGATTACACTCAATCAGACCTTCCAGTTCCTGGAATTATAGTAAACGGCAGAGCTCACAGTAAGACAAGTATTTCAAATATTTCAAATATAGTGTTGCCTCTCTACTCTGGATGCTGTTCGTATGGAATAATCTGTCACAGTCAGTAAGGAATATGAACACTATTTCAGCTTTAAGACCAGTGTTTAGGCACATTTTGTAAAGTTTTTGAATCTTTTCAACATTTATTTATTTATTCATTTATATAAATTTCATTTACATGACTGTTTCACTAGTAGTTTTACCTCCTTATATCTTACAGAGTTCTCTTCTGGTACATTTTAGTAACTTTATTTTCTTCAAATTTATGTGATATTTGGAGCAATTTTACAATTAGTCCGCCACCAAAAATATCATTTTTATGTCAGGTTTATGTCACAAGAAATGGCCAGGTTAATGTTACAATAAATGGCCAGGTTAGTGTCACAAGAGATGGCCAGTTAATTTCTAAGAAAATACCAAAAAGACCTGCGGCCATGTTATAAATTTTACCCTAACCCTAAGATCCTAACCCTAGGTTTTGGTGGCGGACTAATTGTAAACCCTTGCCGGATATTTATAAGTTTAATCTACGTCACACAATATTGTATCGTTAGGTACACAATTGAAATAAGAGTATTCTTTCACTCTTTTTTGTGCTATCCTTATCATATACATGTCATATTGTTTGACATGGCCTTGTTGATTTATCATGCATACTGTTTTGCTACTTTTTTACAATGTGCAATGCAAATATACATTTTACGATTTTATGACCGACTGCGTGGCTTAGTGGTAGAGCGTCCGCTTGCAGTGCGGGAAGTTGTGGGTTCAATCCCCGGCTAATGGCTTCCCTCCTTGGCACTCAGGATTTCGGGGTTAGCATTACAACTGATTCGTCGGTTTCAGGACATAGTTACCGGCCAGTACAGTCCCAATGGTGCACCTAAAAAGTGCCCCTGCTCTTAATACCCAAAAGGGGTGTGTAGCAGTATATAGAAACAAACAATGAATAAATCTATCTATCTATCTAACTTACCACTATGCCCATGATATCCCCAGCCTCAAACCTAGAAATAGCCACGTCTAGAGACTTCTGTAGGGCTGCATTCACTCTCTGGGCTATCAGTCTGTTCAGATCAATAGATCTACCCAACAACTGTACATGCCTCTGCTTCATCAGGGTTTCGTATCTGTTAGCCTTTGGGTACTTTATATTGGTGCCAAGATTCACACTCTCAGCTCTGAATCTCTTGTCAAGTAGAATGCTGCAATGGATATACAGTAGGAGTGTAACAATATGGAAATATATTGTTATATTGCAATACATGTACGCATCTTAACAATACATATTGCAATACAGTTTCTACATATTACAATATGCTATATATTATTTGAGCACAAACGAGAGGGGATGTCCTGTTAATTTGCATGTAATACTGTGACAATTATAACATTCACAGCAAATGGCTATGAATTAAATTAAACCCCACAGCCTGTTTTTAGTTTTGAAGATATAAAACCACTTAAAGCAAGTTGAAAGTAAAGCAGAATGCACCTTGAAGTGCATTCTGCTTTACACTCAACCTGCTTTAAGCTACCATCTGCTAAGTTACAGAACATATTTCTTAGCATAAATATTCAGGACTGTATAAAGAGGAACTATTTTCCCTGAGTTGATGAATAAATTAAAAGGATGAAAAGGCATTTTCATGCAGTAATGGTGTAAAAGCAGGCTGTGACTTTTTCCTGTCCTGCTGGAAGTTCAAGTGTTTAGGTTAGAATCCTAACTTTATGGGTCATTTTGACCCATTACCACTCAAAACAGTGGGTCATTTTCAAAATCTAGGGGTCAAGATAAATTCACATACGTTAACTTGTTTTCCAATCCATATTTAAATGTTTCTTGACATTATGTTCTGTAAATATGACACAATGTGTCATTGTGTGTAAAAACTTTGAAATAAATACTGTTTAAACTAAACTAAGATAAACTTGAACGAAAATGGTCTGTTCCCAGTGTAAATTCATTAAATTTCTTTGTGTTGATGCACAATTTACAGAACATATGATTTCTTTTATCATCGTAAGTAAGCCAAATTGGATTGATAGGGAGCCATTTCTGCTGAAATTTTCTAAGATTCTCACCGGTCTACGCCGAAGGCGGAACTTTAGAGGGGTCGTCACTTGTTTTTTGTTTCTTTGCTGCCGATTCGCCGGTAGCGAAAAGGGAAAGAATAGACTTTTGCTGTTTTTCAGCAGACATTTTCAAGTTACGACGATTTAGAGACGTTTTGATTCACTGCGCCGCACCGACTCGTAAACAAGCTTGGTTCGTTATCCTCTGGGCGCTGTATTGTTAAGAATCTGGCTTAAAATCAAGCGCCTGAGGTACCGGAATCAACTTCAGGAAACATTGGGCTAAAACACGGAACTGAGATGCGGACTTCGGCCATTTTTTCGGGCCGATATACGATGCGCCAAAATGACCCATTATTTTTATTTTTCATGCGCCATTTTCAAAAAATCCGTGTCAATGGCGCAAAAACGCGGCCTAGCCTAAACACTGCTGGAACCCTGTTAAACACTCACCCTTTTAACCCTTTCCCCCATATATGTAGCTTGTTTCTAGCTTTTGAGACAGGTGACCACTTAAAGAAGGTTGAAAGTAAAGCAGAATGCGCATTAAGGCGCATTCTGCTTTACTTTCAGCCTACTTTAAGCTATTATCTGCTAGAATACAAAAAATATTATAAGTTTTCTTATGATTCTTATTTGTAACACTACAAATTTGATTTATTTCCTTCAGTAGAGGAATAAAATAGTGGAGTAAAATTGTGTATTTATGGGGTAAAGGGTTAAATAGGCTATGAAGGAAATGGATATCTTACCTGCTTGAAAGGTGCTTGTAGTACGCAAAGATCTGGTCACTCAGTTTATACACAAACTGATCAAAACACAGATTTACCTGAAACAGAAGGACAAGTTCATAATTATTATCTTTCTAAACTGATAATCATATTCATATATTTTCTTGTGATATCTTGAAATGTTAGAGCATGGTTTCCCGTATTTCAGGCACCTGCGTATCAAGGTTTTCCCGGATGTGCATGTTTTTTTTTTATCCTGACATGAAATTACCACGTCAATGCAAATGGTGACCAGTCGTCAAAGTTTTGTCTGATAGACAATAGAAACAAGACAAGCCAAAACATTCTGTCATCAACATTATCCTCATCATCATCCAGTTTTGTTTAATTAAGCCATTGATTAATCCTTCATATAAGGGTGAAGCCAGGCAGTCTAGTTGGGACGAAGACAGCCAGGCCTCACCCTTTTCCATAAGAAGAATTAATCAATGGGCTGTCATGGTGAAATTAAATGAACTTGTAAATTACTGAAATACTATTTCACCAAAACTTAAATACTTTGTCTAATTGATGTTTCATTTAAACAAATAGGTTTACACATGCACATGTCAACATAACTGAATTTGGTGTTCCTCATAATTCCAAACAGTTTGTTACACCAACCTCGTCTATAGAATACTAGTTTGCATACTGCTGCTATAATGTTCACTTTCAGAAGAGGAGTTTGTTATAAGCAAGGTTTACTGTATACAGATTTTAGTATTGGAAATACAGTGCTCCCTCTCTACAACGACAACAAATGGGAGACACAGATTGTGTGTGTTGTTAGGATGGAGTTGTTATAAGGAGGGGAAATCAGACTTGGCTTACATTTTGCAAACAGCTTGAATACAGATCAGACGCCGCATAATGCAGGGTCTGATCTGGATTCAAGCTGTTTGACACTCGTCTTTATATTTGATCTATCAAAATATCCACTTATATACATGTAACTTTGCAGACAACAATTTTAAGCAGACAATATAACAGCAGTTAAAGCATTAGACATAACTGTCCTATTTAGGGAACTACAGCTAGGGTCGTTGTAAGGAGAGAGTCTTTGTTGGGAGGGCCGTTGATGGGATGGAGCACTGGGTCCAAGGTTATAAAGTGTTTGAGTTGTGTCAGTTTGTTCTCAAGCATTTGATTGGTCAGATTTGAGCCTAGGCTCAAATCTGACCAATCAGATGCTTGAGAATGATAACGAACTCAACTCAAACTCTTTATAACCTTGGAGCCTGTACTCTCTTTATATAGAGGTTAACTATCAGCAGTAATCCTACCTCAGCCTCCACTTCATCATACAAGAACTGCTGGTGAAACAGGGTAAGGGCGTAATGAGCACTGTCATTGTACAGATCTAGAGGGTACAGAATATACCTGAAATAAGAAAACCAAAAACAATACAGGGAATATGGCTAAAGCTTGGTGAGAGTTGTGTTCACAATTGAACACTGAAAACAGTTTTTAACAAGAACAATCGCTAAAGGTGATTAACTCATAACCCCATAAATACGCCTTTAATTTATTCTTCCACTGAAGAAAATAGTTTCGATTTATACAGTCATGGATATGTATCGTAAGGAATATTTTCTATAATCTAACAGATAATTGTCTTCTAAACTAGAAACGGGCTATGGGTTAATACTCTCACAAACTTGCCTCTCGAAAGAAAAGGCTGTAAGAATATCATCAACCGAATGGAAAACTAATATTAGATGTGTATCTCCTCTTTTTGATAAAGCCTGCCCTCATGCGAAGTTTCATCAGTATCTTGTCATAAGTTATCAGAGAGGAAAATTTCAAACAAAGGGTCATAACTCTGTAAGAAAATCAATCAAATGGAAAACTTTTATCAGACATGCATCATTTTCCTCTTTATGATGGTCCATCATATCAATTTCATCTGATTCCAAACAGCAGTTGCTAAGAAACCATGACACAAACAATTTTTGGTTCTGTTAATTAAAGTAGGACAGAGCCAACCTTGATTATTCCTTGTTAAAGAGGGTTCATTACATTTGTGTAATAAAACTGTATCTTACATGACAACTCATGTAAGATCCATTATAGTATATATCTAGCAGCTGCAGTAGACCACGGTGATTCCTTGTTAAAAGGGTTTATTACGTTTGTGTAATGAAACTTTATCTTACATGACAACTCATGTAAGATCCATTATAGTATATATCTAGCAGCTGCAGTAGACCACAGTGATTCCTTGTTAAAAGGGTTTATTACGTTTGTGTAATAAAACTTTATCTTACATGACAACTCATGTAAGATCCATTATAGTATATATCTAGCAGCTGCAGTAGACCACAGTGATTCCTTGTTAAAAGGGTTTATTACGTTTGTGTAATGAAACTTTATCTTACATGACAACTCATGTAAGATCCATTATAGTATATATCTAGCAGCTGCAGTAGACCACAGTGATTCCTTGTTAAAAGGGTTTATTAAGTTTGTGTAATAAAACTTTATCTTACATGACAACTCATGTAAGATCCATTATAGTATATATCTAGCAGCTGCAGTAGACCACAGTGATTCCTTGTTAAAAGGGTTTATTACATTTGTGTAATGAAACTTTATCTTACATGACAACTCATGTAAGATCCATTATAGTATATATCTAGCAGCTGCAGTAGACCACAGTGATTCCTTGTTAAAAGGGTTTATTACGTTTGTGTAATAAAACTTTATCTTACATGACAACTCATGCAAGATCCATTATAGTATATATCTAGCAGCTGCAGTAGACCACAGTCATTCCTTGTTAAAAGGGTTCATTAAACTTGTGTATTAAAATTTTATCTTACATGATCCTATAGAGTATGTATCTAGCAAATGTTGTAGACTAGTGCGTGAAATACTTACTCCATCATGGAGGATTCACAAGTCTCCAGGATGTGGTCTGTCAAAATCCATGGCGTGGACATCTCTATAGGAAACTGAAAGGAATAGGGCTCACCTTTGTAATACAAATTTCAAATACAGAACAAGTCCTGCTACTAAGGGCACTCAAGAGAAGGATTTTGTTTGTACAGTACTCCATCCTTACAACGCCATCCAAACAACGACTCCCTCCTTACAACTACACTTGCCGCAGTTCTCTAACAAGACAATTATGTCAAGCGCTTTTACAGCTTATATCGTCTGCTTTTAATTGTCGTCTGTTGTTTTTCTCAAAGGTACATATAAGTGGACATTTTGATAGAATACATATAATGACGAGTTACAAACAGCTCGAATTCAGATCAGACGCCGCATTGCGTGGTGTCTGATCTGGTTTCAAGCTGTTTGAAAATGTAAGTTAAGTCTTTATTTTCTCTTCCTATAACGAATCCCTCTGAACAACACACACAATATGTGTCTCCCATTGGGTGCCGTTGTAGAGAGGGAGCGCTGTAGTTAGAGCAGTTGGTTTCTTGAAACAGTATAAAAGGAAACGGAAATCCTACTTTTACCAATTATTCCATAGATATTTATATTTACAGCTGCCTCTACACTAATCCTAGAAACTGGTTTATGATTAATTAGACCAGTACAGTAGAACCTCTCTACTACGACCACTAATTGTGTCAAATACTAGTCGTATAAGACAGGTGACTGCTTAAAGCAATAGTGAAACAGAAAGCTCCTACAGGAGCTTTCTGTTACACTTTAACATTGCTGTAAGCTGTCACCTGTCCTTTATACGGACAGTTAGCCTTATATTAGTGGTTGGAATAGAGAGGTTCTACTATAAATAATCAATTAGTTACCTGTATTCTGCGACCCATTGTCATTTCCAGGAAGAACTCCCTGTACCAGAGTTGGGACAGATTGCAGCAGTTATGGAGAGATTCTGACAAAATAAACATTGGCAAAATTAGAAAACATTGTGAACATATAGCCAAACCACTACTATTACAACCACACTAAAGAATGCTTAATGATTTGTGTGTTAAGGCATGTGGCTGTTTAAAACAGGGGCTTACTGCTTACTTTTCATGCTGCTTTAATTTAACTTATTTATTATAGAGATACCTGTTGATGCTTTTGTACATGTATATTCATTTCCAATTAAAGAAGTACAAAAGTGTTTTTGTATTCAGACAGGTGGATGCTTAAAGATGGCTGAAAGTGTAACAGAACACTCCCTTATGATATTTCTGCTATACTTTCAGCTTGCTTTCAGCAACCATCTGTCCTATAAACTGAACACAGGGAGGAAACAATCTAGCAGACACCTGCATTGAACACCATTAATGGGTATTCTTTTGTGTGGTTTTAATTACAGGTTTTACTATATACAAAATCTCACATACAGAAAACATTAAATATTTAGCCATTTAACCCATTACTTAATAAATACATTTTGATGCCTTAAATTTATTCCTCCACAGAAGAAAATATTTTCAATTTATACTATAACGAATATGCAACATAGGAAAATGTTCTATATCCTTGCATATGGTAGCTTAAATCAGGGTGAAAGTAAAGCAGAATGCAATTTACTTTCAATCTGTTTTAAGTGCCTGTGTTAACCTGTTTTCAAAACAAGAAACAGACTATGGGGTAATGGGTTAAATATACATTGTATGTTGAATTCAATGATTTTAGCTAACATTATCTCATTTAGTACATGTATTTGGTACATGTATCAACCTTTAAATCAGCTAGGATCCAGATGAAATCCTAATGTACCCAGTTTTGCATCCGAGTTTCAACAACTTGCAAAGAACAGTCAATCCTGCATTTACTCTTTCCCCCACAACTTTAATTAAAAGACCTAAGTTACATATTCAACAATCACTTGTCTTAACCCCTTCACTGCCTTACCCCAAGCACAACAATTTCTTGCAAACAGTTTGGACCCTCATCAGACGCCGCATTATGCGGCGTCTGATCAGAATCCAAACTGTTTTTCACTCATTTCAATATTTCTTCAGTCAAAATAGCAAAAATTAAAATTTAAGAAATAAAAGCAGACAACAATTGTTTAAAATTGATGACGTCACGGCAGTGAATGTGTTAAATAATGAAAAACTGCTTTTAACAATTATGGAAGTTATCAATGAAATTGATAAATGTATAAACAATTATGGAAGTTATCAATGAAACTGAGAATATTACAAACTATTATGGAAGTTGCAAATAAAATTGTGGGAGTTATAAACAATTATGGAAGTTATCAATAAAATTGAGAAAGTTATAAACAATTATGGAAGTTATCAATGAAATTGGGAAAGTTATAAACAATTATGGAAGTTATCAATGAAATTGGGAAAGTTATAAATAATTGTGAAAGTTATCAATGTTATAAACAATTATAGAAGTTATCAATCAAATTGTGGAAATTATCCATAGTTTTGCATATTATCAGTAATCCAGAACATTATTATTGAAACTGTGAAAGTTACCCAATACTATTGGAAATTATCAAAAGCTCCAGAAAATTATCAATAAATTGGTGCAAGTTATAAATAGATGTGGAAGTTATCAATACATGTGTATGCTATAGTGTGGCAGATATCAACACCTGTGAAAATGACATATTATGAAAGGTAAATATAACTATGAACAAGCTATAGATAAAGATTACTGTATAGATTTAGAAATTTATAATCTCACTTTCAGATAAGAGTGAGTAAACCAATAAATTCCAGTGTTGTCTCTTTTGTGCCTCTACTAAACCGTATATTTTGACTACCTTCTACAATCATCATTATAGCTTAATGCTATGCCAAGAGTATTCCATTAGAATTCTACTAAACCTTATGATGTGACTACTCATTAGAATCGTCGCAAAGCAATGATTCTAATGAGTAGTCACATCACAGAGTTGTGTGGAAACACAAGAATCTATGCATTTGAAACACTCTCCTTATCTGTAACTCTAAATCAATCAATCATTCAATCAATCACTGTGACAAAGTTATCAATCACCGTTGTGTATCTATCCATTCTTATATTACCATTGAGGTTGAGTATATAATTCCAGTAGAAGGTCTCTGTGTGGAACTTATCAATGGCTACGAAGTCCCGACCCTCTAACTCTTTTCTAAGGGTTTTCTTTCCTCCTGCCCCTCGATCCCTTATCAGGGACTCTAACATAGTGCGAATCATGTAAAGCTGTAAGGACCAAACATGCAAGACAATACCCCATCAAGACAATACACAATAGTACAGGGCTCCAGATAAAAGGGAGTAAACTGCACAAGTCCAACATTTTCTCACTTATTTTAGCATCAAATCCTATGGTGTTACTACTCATTAGAATCGTCTCTTCGAGACGATTCTAATGAGTAGCGACACCATAGGGTTTAAAGCAGAAATAAAGATTTTAGTTTTTGAAATACCCTCCTTATCTGGAGCTCTGTTCCGAATAGATATACTACAGGTCTATGGCAGTAAGTCTTTTGCTGTCAGCAGCTGTTAGTCAGTATCCAATCAATGAAAGATGAATTCGCAGTTTTGTTAAAAGATGATAGTTTAACCCTTAGCCTGCCACTCACGACTATAGCTCCATATGCAAACAGCTTGAATCCAGATGAGACGCCGAGTAACTCGGCGTCTCATCCGGATCCAAGCTGTTTGACACTCGGACAACATTTTCAGCAACTTTGAGCAACTTAGAAGCACTTTAAAACTTGAAGCAGACGAGAAATATAGCAGACGACAATTTATTTGGCGGGCTAAGGGTTAATGTATGACAAAAGTAACACTTTCTGTATTTCTTTTGTCATAAATTAAGCACTGACTGTGACATGCATTTAGAACCTGTTGTTAATTGACATTAACCCCATCATTTGAACAAAACATGACATAACACATGTAATGCATATTTAGCCAAAATCTGTACAGTCAAACTCCAGATAAGCAAAATTATGAATTATGGCTACTTAACACAGAAGAAAGTATTAAAAACAGGCAGGTGCTTTCTGCCTTGCTATGCTATAGATATATGCATGAAGCAATAACCTGGTTTAATATTAATAGTGAGTTCTAGCAAATCTGTCTATTAGCTAAGTCAAAACTAACATCAAAGGATACATTTACTGTCAGCAATAGACTTACTGCCATTCAGGAGACATTTAACTGAAAGTTGATTAAGAAAGCAAGATATAAGTACTTAACTTTTAATACTACAGTACTTTTTAATTTATTTTTTATCTTAAGAGAATATAATTAAATTATAGGATCTGTCATGAGTCGATGTTTAAGACAAGCTGATCTCAAACGAGTCTAGAATTGAAATGTTATTAAGCGAGCCTTGGCGAGCTTAATAACTTTTCTATTCTAGACGAGTTTGAGATCAACTTGTCTTTTAAAACATCAACGAGTGACAGATTCTTTTTCTCACATATCCAACGATTTAAGCTTTTTTTCAAAGCAATAGACATTTTTTGGAACCCCGGTGACGTCAAAACGCCGTTATCAATAGTGACGTTATAGTGACGTCAACAAAGTGATCTCACACATGTTGGAGACAAGGATATTCGTAATTGTTGTTCGCTATAGAAAACAAGGGTAGTTATGTGAGAGAATGAACTGATGTAGCACATATATTTTGCTTCTCATCAACTACTCATAAAACCCTCAGTTTGCTGGGCTGTTACTGAACATAAGTATTTCACATTTTGTTGATCTGTGTGTGAATAAACTACTACAGTACAACTCAAACATAATGACTTTCCAAATGAAGATTTATTTTGTGTGTGTTAAAAAAACCCTGATGCATATTTATAGCCAGATGAAAGTTAAGCAGAAAGCTTCTGAATGAGCTTTCTGCTTATCTTTCATTTGGCTTTAAAAAAAATGAACAGTTTTAAAACTTACAACAAGGTACGCCTCCTTTTCAGGTACCTTAATTTTAAACATTTTTCGTCTGAATTTAAAAAGACAGTCAAAAGTACAGCTGGACAGCAAACTGAAAGTTATTTTTTGGGATCAGATTTTGCAAAATGAAAAGATATAGTACAATAAATACACAACAATATGCAAATAACCAAATAAACTATAGCATGCAACTGATATCACAATGATTATGTACACCAAGAATAAAGCAATGTCAATGAAATGCAATGTCAATGCCAATCATGTCAATGCATGGTGTGGAGGGAATAACAGGGTCCAAGGTTATAAAGTGTTTGAGCTGAGACTGAGTGTGACCTCAAGCATTTGATTGGTCAGATTTGAGCCTCGGCTCAAATCTGACCAATCAAATGCTTGAGATCGACTTGAGACTGAACTCAAAAGCTTTATAACCTTGGACCCTGATGTCTGGTGTAGGATAGGATCTGAGAGATAGACAGCTACGATCTAAGACTACCCATGCATACTGGTTCTCGGCCAGGTGGAAGAGGATGGAAATATATCTGAAAGTGAGCATGCAGGTTCCAAGTGTAATGAGATGAAATATACTTGCTGGTTCCCATACAAAGGTGATCAAGTATAGTGTTTTCCAAAACAGGGGACTTTGCAATTATAATTGTGTTAAATCTATACTCAGTGCATGTTTCTATAAGGTTGAAATTCACATTATACAGTGGAGATGCCTAATGGCAAACAGATTGAAGCCAGATCAGATGCTGGATTGCCCGGTGTCTGATATGGCTCCAAACCATTTGCAATTGACAAAATTGGTTTAGAATAAACGCATGAATTGGGAAGAGAATAACCTCTTCTCCAGTGTAATGGTGAACAGTGCAGGCTATAAGGTGCATCACTTTGCACTGCGTTATCAGGAATAAGGGCTTCAGATGATAGAAAGTAACTTGGATTTTCTTCTTAAGGTCATCAAACCCTATATTGTGACTATACATTAGAACTATCTCAAAGAAATGATTCTGATGAGTAGTCATAACATACGGTATAGATTGGTGGCGACATGTGGCTTTTAGTATTTGACTAACTTCAGGCATGGTAAAATCTTCATTGAAAAAACAAGGAAAAAGGGGGATCACTCATGCATTCCATATCAGGAACAAGAAAATTATTGAACATTATAGTTGACAACACATTGGAATAAGCATGCAACAGAAGGCATTTGAAACAAAGGGAACAACTCTTAATCTTCTAGGTGACTGGACAGGGTATTTGGGTAAGGAGAGGGAGGTAACCAATGTACACTAGATTATCCACAGAGCATGCTCTAGAAATTACCATTGAAGTTCAAGAGATAGGACCAAAAGAATGAGTTTCTGTGGAAATTATCGATGGCCAAGAAATGTTGGTAATCTATGTCCTTTCTCAGAGTTTTCTTGCCGCCCGTGTTTTTCTCGGCAATGAGAGACTCTAACATGGTCCTGACCATGTACAGCTGAAATTTAAAATCAGTTAAGACATACACAATAATATAATTGGACTGGGCTCCAGATAAGAGGGAGTCAATTTGACAAATTCAACATTTTCTGACTCATTTAAGCACACACTCCTATAGTTTTACTACTCATTAGAATGGCCTCTAAGAGAAGATTCTAATGCCTAGTAACACCATGGGGTTTAATGCAGAAATAAAGATTTTTAGTTTTTGAAATACTCCTCTTATCTGGAGCTCTAATGGCTGCTGGAAAAGGCCAAAACATTTGAGACTGAATAACTCGATCAAACTTAACTCTTTCAACACTAAGTAACTTTAATGCCTTATTAGGTTCCCTTGTGGATCTTTTCAGTTGACAAAACATGAACCAGTCTACTTGGAATTCTGGAAAGTTTAATAAAGACTGGTCTTAATATACCCAGATTAGAGGGTTCCTACAGGAGCCCTCTGATCAGGTCTACATTGTTTGCAAATGTAATGAATATATATATTTTAAACAAGTACATGGTGTTGAAAGAGTTAAGTCAAATAAACAGACATTTCAAAGCAACAGTGTGGCTTAGCCACATTTATGCTCCATATCTAAAGTATGGGTATGGTTGACTTATGCAATCTTGAGTTTTCAAAACTCAGCTGTTGAAATAGAGTTAGTTCAACTTAAATAAGTTTGTGTTAACAAGGTCAACTAAACAGTGTAATTTGCAAAATCAATATAACATTCATACCTACATGAAATATTATTGGAATACAGTAAAACCTCTCTATTACGACCACTAAATTTGGTTAATTATTGGGATGTTTATGATAGGTGACCGCTTAAAGCAAGGTGACAGTGAAACAGAAAGCTCCTAGGAGCTTTCTGTTTCACTGTCACCTTGCTGTAAGCTGCCACCTCTCTATTATACAATCAATTAGCCTTCGTTTTAGTGGTCGTAATAGCGAGGTTTTACTGTACTTAACAATTATCCGCAATGGTAAAATAGTATGTGAGCTCTAAAAGTTACCTTACACATTCAAATACTTATCCAGAAATGTTTAACCCTTTCTACCCAAATAGCTTGTTTTCAGTACTGAAGACAGGGTCAAAGGTTATATAGCTTTCCAGTTGAGTCTAAAGTCGTTCAAGCATTTGATTGGTCAGATTTAAGCCTACGCTCAAATCTGACCAATCAAATGCTTGAGAACACACTCACACTCAGCTCAAACGCTTTATAACCTTGGACCCAGGTGCTTCAACAGAATTATGCTTTTCTCTCATCCTGCTTCAAGCAACCATCTGCTAAGATACAGAAATTCAGTTGATAAAGATCTAGTCAAAAGTAATTTTACCCCCCCCCCCCCCCTTCCCCCAAATACTTATTGTTCTAGTGTTTATGACAGGTGGTTTCTCAGAGCATGTTGAAAGTAAATTAAAAATTTCCAAGGATTCTTCTTCTTTACTTTCAGCCTGCTTTAAGTATCAATCTGTCACTAAGTATGAAATATTTCCTAGGACAATTAATCTTTACATTTTATAAGTTTATGAAAAGTTTTGTACAAGAGTAAAATGTAACAGTCAAAAGGCTCTTCTATGGGGAAAGATTGAATTCATTTTTATACTGACTAACCCTCAACGTGCTGAAACTGTAATGTATGTCCTGTGTAAACAGTGAAGACCAAGAACAGAGGGCTCCCTGAGAAGCCCTCTGACCAGGGTCTGCACTGTTAAACATACTTTTAATAAATTTCATCAGTTTGGATATAAACCCTCTAATGTTCCGTGTAAACTGGTAATTTCTCAGAAAATGGTAAAGTCCATCAGGGCTCCAGATAAGGGGAGTATTTCAAAAACTAAAATCTTTATTTCTGGTTTAAACCCTATGGTGTCCCTTCTCATTAGAATCGTCTCTTCGAGACGATTCTAATGAGTAGTTACACTTTAGGATTTGGTGCTGAAAAAGTGAGAAACTGCTTGAATTGTTCAATGTACTCACTCTTATCTAGAGCCCTGTCCATTTGAAATTGCAGCATTGTTAGCTTGAAGCATTGACTTCCTACAATGAAAACTGTTCCACATACCTGTGTTGTTGAAGGCCCGACGTTCCTCCTGGGAACCTTTATAAAGAAGCCATCCTCAGGGTCTTTCTTACCCTTCATGGCAGGGTCCTCATGGGGTTCTACCCCTCTCAGCCAATCAACACAAGTATTTCTGACTGCCATAATAATCCTGAAATAAACAAGCCAATCTTAACCCATTACCCCATAAATACATGTACACCTTTTAACGCCTTTAAATCATCGCTATACTGAAGAAAATAATTTCAATTTATATAGTCATAAATTTGTACTATCAGAAATATTTTCTATATTCTAGTTGATGGTAGCTTAAAGCAGGTTGATAGTAAAGCAGAATGCGCCTTAAGGCTTATTCTGCTTTACTTTCAACCTTCTTTAAGATGTCACCTATCATCGATACTAGAAACAGGCTATGGGGGAATGGGTTGATATACCATGCAGAAGCCTTATATTTGGCGATGGTAATCAAACAAGAAAATAGCACAAAATAGGCCTTGGTGGGAACATAAAGGAGCAAATATTAAACATTTCTCTTTATTCACATATTTGGTGCTCTTAAATATTTAAGTGTTATATTGTTTCCAAACTTATGAACAAAGTCAATATCATATGAACCTTATGCTGTATCTGAATGACTGGGGTAGTGGACTGTATAAGAGAGGTTTACTGCAGACATATGAGTCCTCTAATTACCATAATATTAAAGAAACAATAAATTAAATTTATACCAGCGTATAATCGTGCAATAGAACACAGGTAGGAGTTGAGATGTATAGAAATTAAATCTACAGACCAAAGGCCTTCAATTCAACTACAATTTGCACAGAGGCAGTGGTGCTTCATTTCTTGGTCATAATTATAATGTCAATAACATCATATTAAGCCCCTACAGTGCATGCAAGTTTAAAAGTGAATTTAAATACATATGCATTCCTTCTTTGTTTATCCCTTTCCCCCCATAGAAGTGCCTTTTAGTGCATTCAGTTTGTTCCTCCTCCGCTGAAGAAAATAGTTCCAATTTATACAGAAATGAATGTGTATCATGAGAAATCTTTTCTTTATTCTAACAGATAAAAGCTTAAAACAGGCTGAATGTAAAGCAATATGTGCCTTAAGGCGCATTCTGCTTTCCTTTCAACCTGCTTTAAGTAGTCACCTATTTTCAAAACAAGAAACAGGCTACGGGTTAAAGGGTTAAATATGGGTGTGCATTAAGTGTGTCAGAATTATCAATATTGGTACATACACTTTAATAACATCATTCTTCTTCTTGATAGACTTTCGAACTGGATCTCTAAGAACTAGTTGCACAAAGTCCTGTAACTCTGCGTAGATGTGTCGACGAATTGCGTCCATAAACACGGACTCCATCCTCAACATGAGTAGCTGCAAGCCTTTGATCATGGCAATAACTTCAATGATGGCAAACTTCTCACTGCTGTTGTAGTTATACCGTGTAGCCTGGAAGACACAAAGTCATCTTAACCCATTCCCCCATAAATACGCCTTTTTACGCCTTTATTTTATTCCCCTACTGAAGAAAATAGTTCCAATTTATACTGTCACAAATAAGAATTATATGAAATATTTCTATATACATTGTACTAACAAATAATAGCTTAAAGCAGGCTGAAAGTAAAGCAGAATGCACCTGAAGGCGCATTCTGCTTTACTTTCAAACTGCTTTTAGTGATCATCTATTTTCAAAAGTAGAAACTGGCTTAAAATAATTCCATTAACATTTCAACCTATTACCCCCCAGCCTGTTTCTAGTTTTGAAGATAAGTGACAAGTTAAAGCAGGTTGAAAGAAAAGAAGAATGCGCCTGAAGGCGCATTCTGCCTTACTTTCAGCCTGCTTTAAGCCCCATCTGCAAGGATATAGAACATATTTCATATAACTTTATGGAACATATTCATGACTCTATAAATTGGAACTACATGTACTTTCTTCAGTGGAGGAATAAATAAAGAGCATAAAAAGGCATATTTAATAGTTATTTGGTTAACACAGAACATTGAAGATGGGGGGAAAGTATGAAATTTTAAAGGGGCATTTGCGATTACTGTTGCAACAACTTGGGTCCTGATGAGGATTTGAAATTGTGTTAATAACTTTTATAAAAGATTTAGTATGCATAGGTGAATTTATATTGTAAACAATTTGGATCCAGATAAAACACCAAAGCATCTCATCTGAATTCCAACTAGTTGACCGGTGAAAAAGGAGCTTCCTGTTTCAAGCTTTTTCTGCATTCAGCTTTGATCAGTATCAAATCACCCTAAAAGCTTCTTTTTTTTAAAAGAAAGACAATAACTTAAAGCAGGTTGAAAGTAAAGCAGAATGTGCCTTAAGGCACATTCTGCTTTACTTTAAGCCTGCTTTATGCATTATCTGCTAAGATATAGAAAATATTTCTTATTTACATATTCATGACTGTATAAAACAAAACTATTGTCTTCAGTGGAGGAATAAGTTATAAGCGTATTTATGAGGTAATGGAGTACATAAGATTCAACACACTTTATTCCAGAGGTTACGTATGAGATGTATGCCTCTGTTTTTGTTGTAATAATAAATGGATAGAGAACTCCAGATAAGAGGGGGTTCACTGAACAAATACAATATTTCCTCACTTATTTCAGCACCAAATCCTATTGTGTTACTACTCATTAGACAATTCTAATGAGTAGTGACACCATAGGGTTTAATGCAGAAATAAAAAAATTAGTTGGGATGGGATGGGATGGGATGGGATGGAGGGATGGATGGATGGATGGATAGATAGATAGATAGATACCCTTTCATACTCCTCAGCCTCAGGAGGGCAGTCTTTGTTCTGGTGGGGATCTGTGGGGTTCAGCAGTTTCCACGAATACTGAAATACAAATAGATATTAGTAGTCACATGACCAGTAGTATGCTATTACGTCACAATCAAATATTTGTGACGTAATAGAATGTTCTCGATTTGTTCTATCATTGACCCCTGAAACTTTTTAAATTCTCAATTAAGTCAGGTCCATTACTGTTGAAACCACATCAATTGATGACATCACAATGACTTTCATCATCAAAATCCGTGTATACACACACGCTTAGAAACCATGATGCTAAACAAAGGTCACATGGTAGCAACCCTCAGGTATAAAAGTGAGATGCCACAATGGTTCATTTCATTCATTCTGATGAGTCCAAACAAGGACGAAACTAGTCAATGATATGTGACACCAAATATTCCAGCCTAGTTTTCTCTATATTTTTGTACCATTACAGGGCTCCAGATAAGAGAGAGTAAAATGAACAAATCCAACATTTTCTCACTCATTTCAGCACCAAATCCTATAGTGTTACTACTCTAGAATATTCTCTTCGAGACAATTCTAATGAGTAGTGACACCATAGGGTTTAAAGCAGAAATAAAGATTATTATTTTTGAAATACTCCCCTTATCTGGAGCTCTGCCATTACTGACTTCTTACAAAATGTATAACAAAATGACAAATGACAAACAGTGCAATTGCAAAATGACAAACAGTGCAGACCCTGATCAGAGGACTCCTTTAGGAGCCCTCTGATCTGGGTCTACACTGTTTGCATAAGACAAGTGTCTACACTGTTTGCATAGGACAAGGGTACTCTTTACAGGAACACTGCTTTTCACAGATGAAAATACTCTTCACTAGGGTTGAGTGTGTTGACTCTGATAGTACAGGAGCAGGTTATATCCATTGTTTAAAGACACTGTACACCAACAGGCCTGCCATAACTTGACATCATAAATCCTAAGATTTCAAAATTTTCTTTTTTCAAGTGTGATTTTTACGAATCATACCTTTACCCCATAGCCTGTTTCTACTTTTGTTGACACATGACTACTTAAAGCAGACTGGAAGTAAAGCAGAATGCACCTTAAGGCACATTCTGCTTTACTTTCAGCCTGCTTTAAGCTTCCAGGTTCTAGAAAAAAATCCAAAGATTTTGGAAACATCTGGAGAAATGGTAGCCCTACACCAAGATCAGAAAGTTCTAGCCTTCTGATTATGGTCTACACTGTTTGTCACATTTTTGAATGTCGTAGGAACAATTCACTTGAAGAAATTCAAATATACTCTTTGCTAGGGATGAATATGTTAAACTCTTACCAGCTCCATAACCTGCTGGGTCCAGGCTGACAGCAGTTGCAGTCCCTTAAGGGCCAGGTCACAGAGATCCTTGTTTTCTTTGTCCGTCCTAGGGCTCTCCCTAGTTGTTGTTATTGCCTACAAAGATAACAAAAATAACTAGAATTGCCTAGCAGCTAATTAATACCCCTGCCACGCTTCTGACCTACGTTGCAATATGCACTGTAATTGACCTTGCTGAAAATTACAGTATAACGGTAAAGGTAAAGGTAAACTCTCTATCATAGCCAATAAAAACGAGTCTTTACAATAATTCTTAAGACTGGTTACAGTCTAAGAGCTTTCAGCTTTAATTTAGTTTTGTTTTGCTTTAAGCAATCACCTGCCGTAAACACTGAAAACTTAACCTCATCTTATGGTTACAATAAAGAGGTTCTATTGTACAGTACAATGAAGTTTCTTGTATAAACTTAAATAAGTAAGATATAAGACACACCCAACCATAATACACACAATCTGCTACAACCACAAAATGTGAAAATTCAATATATACCAATCAACCAAAAGGCAAAAACCATAAATAAACATATAATACATGAATAGAGGGTCAATTCAATATGAAATATAAAGTAAGTTACTGTTAGATTTAGTTGACTGCGGTTTTTTCCTTCTAATTTGCCATAATATCTGCTCAATTGTGAAATTCAACTATAGTAACATACAAATACACAAATGTATACAACATAAAACAATGATAAATTTTCCTAACTATAATCAATGTGCTTTGAATGTTTAAAACAGGATGTAAAGGAATCAAATTTATGCAGCTAAAATATTTGGGACACAGAGAAATGTTTTGGATTTTCAGCAACTTCTGGTTAAAAGGTTAAGTTTTTGGATGTTATAATACTGTATTTCGAAAATGTAAATAATTTGTAAATGATTCACTTTCCTTAAGAAAATCAAACTCTGTTTGTGGGGGTATAATAATAAATTCATACCAGAGTTTTATCCTGGCAATAAAACACGGGTATGAGTTGAGATGAGTAAAAATTAAATCACGAGGCCTAAGGCCAAGTGATTTAATTTCCAGCATCTCAACAACTACATGTGTGTTATTGCACGATAAAACACTGGTATAAAAGGGGAAGGTTCACGAAAGGCCTGATATGGCCCTGTTTTTCCTAAAAAAATAAAATATTCGAAGAGGAGTATTTTTGTGTTTATCTTATAATATAACACCTAAACTATCTATTTATACCCATATTCTTTTCATACTAATCTCTATAAGTCTCCACGATATGTTTAAACTACCCCTTATTTCGGTAAAATACGTCATTTTCGTGTGTTTTGTAATCAACTTTTCTAAAATTCATACTGGCCGCATTTTTCTCCATTGCTAAAACTTTGATGAAAGTTCGAGTATGATACAAACAACATAACACCAAAATATGGTGAATGGAGAAGAATGAGGCCCTGTCTAATTTTTAAAATTAGCTGCAGGTAACACACGTTTTTCTATAAACTAATCCCTTGTGTTGAAGACGATTATCCTTCCAAAACCTTTTTTCAAAGTCTACTATAATCGTTTATTGGTCACATATTTAATAATGAATTTGCATTTCATACGCTCACCAAAACAATAGTTTAAAAAAATACAATATTACGATTTAATGCCACTTTTACTGTCACTAGTCAACACACCTAGCCATCGTCGAAATACCCCACCCACCCATTTCTTCGTTTCAGTCGTACTGAATATTGCTTTTACGTTTATCCGGGAATGGTAAACGTAAAAGATATACAAAAAATCGGAGAGTGTTTAACATTTATTGTTTATTCATTGTAATCATTTAGATTTAAAGAGGGTTTCCTTTCGTGTAGTTCAAGATCCCTTGCCGATCAATCGAAGCGTCATTAACTACGTACACGTAGCAACGTCAATCGTTCGGTCTACATTGATCTCGACAGTGTTTACATTTTTGACAGTTGTTTTAACCCGTGATATTCATGGAAATGGAATAACAAGGACTCGAAAAGGTAAGAAATATCATTATGTGTTTCTATTTTCTGGGGATCTTTAATTCTACGCATAGATCTATAAGCTCTTTAGATGTTCTATTGAACTATTTACGTAAAAGTTGATCCGCTTACATATGACCATTGACTAGATTCTAGTCTAACTATCAACGGATCAAATTATCTTGGAAATAATAGCATCAAGATATTATTTGTTTTAAATATTCAATGGACAAGCAGAAATTAAATGCTAATGTGTATAAGTTTTGTTTTTTGATGTTATTTCTATGCAGCCGACTCTTTTTTACACTAGCTGAAGAAAATCGATAATAAGTAGGTTTTATATATCGACGTACATGGCTGAAATGTTTGTGGTGTAGTGGTATCGCGTCGCACTACGAAGCGCGGGGTTTCGAGTTCGATTCTCACCACCCACTCCTTTTTTTTTTTTTATTTTCCCCATCATCAATATTTATCTATTATAAAGTTAGTTTAACTGTTGAATAATAATGCTGGACAAAAAATGGAGAAGTAGTTAAAAATAAAGAAAGAATTCTACTAGATATCTACCAATGCTGATCCTAATCACTCTAGATCTACCTTTAGTATAAATAATACTACATCAGCAAATACTACTAATGTCATACTTCTTCTTCTACTACTATTATAACTACTACTACTGCTAGAGCTACCACTACTTCTACTACCTGTAACCACTGGTACTACTACTACAACTTCTTCTACCGCTACTACTACTGCTGCTACTACTACAAAGCTCTACGAAAGTTACTATTTCTACTACTACTACAATACTACTACTACTCCTTCTACTACTACTACTACTGCTTTTACTACTACTGCTTTTACTACTACTACTACTGCTTTTACTACTACTACTACTACTACTTCTACTACTACTACTACTACTATTACTATTTATTAATTTTTTTGTATTTTCCAGAATGCCTGGCTCCGGGCCACGCTCGATTAACTGCTCTGTGTGTGGCAAACGAACCAAACCGTCTAATAGGCGTCCTGTAAATGCAGCCATTGGAAGAGTTCTACAGAAAAAGTTCTTCATCCATGCACTCCAAACAGACGTTATTTGTGACAAGTGTCGACACAAGCATTATGTGTCTGAGACAAAAAATCAGTCTAAAACTTACTGCACCACCAAAAACAATACAGACCCTGACTGGCAACCAGAGGTCAGAGGTGCTAATCAGTTAATGGCAAGTCCGCCATCTGTAACCTTGAAAATTCCATCATCTTCAAAGTCGCATTCAAGATGCATCATATGCAAAAAGCCTGGGCCTAAACTGATTGTTGTGCCTGCTAAGGCTAGGTTTTCGGCATTTCTTGACAATAACATCATAATTAGTTCAGGATCCAGATGCTGTCCAGGACACATATGTGATGACCAGATTCGGGCTGACTCTCTCGAAAGGATAGAGCACTCTCCTTCATCATATGTGAACAGGAAGACAATCACAGACTTACTGCAAGGTTTAAGAGAAGCCTGCAAAAATATGAAAGATAGGCTAACTTTTGAAAGCCTGCAGGACAGTGAATACAGCAACCTAACTGGTTTAAACAAATCAGATTTTGAGGATTTGTGTTCTGTGTTCGCCGGACAAGTTAGAGACACCCCTGTAAGATCACTGAAAACAACGGTGGGATTATTCTTGTTGAAATTAAAATCGGGTATGGCTAACAAACTCCTTGCAACACTCTTTGGTATCACCATATCAAGTGTCAGAAGAGCAATCCAAACAGTAAGGAAACACTTGATATCATCATTTGTTCCACAGCATCTTGGTTTTCCCCATATATCTAGAGAAGATGTCATCAATAACCACACTAGACCCTTAGCACAGACACTCTTTGGCCAAGATGGATCTGGGGATAACCCAAAACTGATTCTTGTGTTGGATGGGACTTACATCTATATTAAAAAAAGCAACAACTTTCAATTCCAGCGAAGAAGCTATAGCATGCACAAAGGACGACCGCTAGTTAAGCCGATGGTCATTGTCTCAACAACTGGATATTTCATTTCCATTATTGGACCATACTTAGCTGACGGTAGGAACAATGACGCCAAAATTTTAAACCACATACTACAGACAAACATTGAACAAATAAAAGAGTATGTTCACGCAGAGGACATTTTTGTGGTTGATAGAGGTTTTAGAGACTCTTTATCTATGCTAGAAGACATGGGGATTCAAGCTGAAATGCCAAGTTTCATGGAGAAAGGACAGAAACAGTTGAGAACGGAGGATGCAAACAGCAGCCGCCTTGTAACAAAGGTAAGAAAACATTCAAAAGCTATCTGATCTGTGTCTACATTTTTTTAGATATAGATCTACATGTACGCTGAAACTATGAAAAGGTTAAATTAGTTTTACTGTGTATTCCCTTTTTGCAAAAATCAGATGCAGTGTTCTAGATGTGCGACTGATCATGGTATACATTTATTGTATATATATGATTACATGTTGAAACCACAGGTACTTAACACAGTTTAATAAAATAAAATAAAATAAAATTACGCTCTCGAAGATAAACATCTAGTGACATGTACGGTAATAGAGGTATAAAAAAGTATTTTTATAGACATATGTATGTGTCAAGTACCTGTGGATGAAACTAATCGTTATCTGCTGTAATCTTTAAGTTGCCTATTAATAAATAAAACTACACCTGAGCTCCAGATAAGGGGAGTATTTCAAAAACTAAAATCTTTATTTCTGATTTAAACCCTATGGTGTCACTACTCGTTAGAATCGTCTCATAGAGACGATTCTAATGAGTAGTAACACCATAGGATTTGATGCTGAAATGAGTGAGAATTTTTTTTTTCAATGTACTCCCTCTTATCTGGAGCCCTGCTACATTGGTATTTGAAACAAACTGGATCCAGAGTAAAAATGTTAATTCTTCTCTATTATAACATTTCTCTATATTTTTTCCTTCAGATTCGTTGGATAGTAGAATCAGCCAACGCGAGGATAAAGCGGTGGAAGTACCTGGAGCGCGTGGTACCGAACAGCCAGATACCTTTCATAGGCGATTATGTACGCATAGTATGTGCCATCTGTAACAAATACTTGCCGACACTATGTGGAAGATCTGACCAAGAAGAAGAAGCAACTCTTGCTACAAAGTTAAGAGAACTGTCTTTACATGTAAATAGGCTGCAGATATATATTGAAGAAAACAGCTTAGAAAGGAAGTCTGTCTGCTGGAAGAGTGTTCAGGAATGTGACCTCCAGCACTTTCCCAGGTTGTCAGAGGAACAGATTAGATCCCTGACATGTGGGGTATACCAGCTAAAGCTTGCCCCAAGCTACATTCAAGAACACATGCAAGGCAACTGTGACATAAATGTTCATGCAGAAAATCCCAACCTGATTAGAGTGAGAATGAGAAGCCGGCATATATCTGCAAAAACTTATTTGCTATGGATACAATTCAACCAGACTGACGTAACAGCATGGTTCTGCAAGTGCCGTGCAGGATCCCGTGTTGTTGGTGTCTGCTCCCACATTGCTGCTATCATTTGGTATCTGGGATTTGCCAAATACCAAACTGATATCAGAAATATAGGAGTGCGGAATTGGGGCCACAATATTCTGGATGCCAGCGACATCCCAAAATGCATCGATTCATCTTCTGATTCAGAAGATGAGTCAGATGTATAAACACAAAAGAATATACCGTAAAACCTCTCTATAAGGGTTACAATATTATGTTGAATACAAAGGGTGACAGTTAAATAGAAATAGAAATCTCATTAAGAGTGTTCTGTTTTACTGTCTCCTTGCGTTAAACTGTCATATGTCTTAAATATAAAGAATTAGCCTTCTTTTTTAAATGTCCTAATAGAGAGGTTGTACTGGGATGTCAACCAAAACTTTGTGTCAGTCTTGTTTAATTGTTTCCAGCGCAAATACTTTCATCTGTAGCGTATTCCTCGTTTTTAAGACATTTGAACCACTCTAAGCTGATTGAAAGAAAATCAGAATGCTCTTTATGGTGCACTCTGTTTTACTTTCAGTTTGCTATAAGGTACCATATCCTAGGATATAGATAACAAATGCAGTCAAAACTATATTCAGCAACATGTCACTAGGAAGTATACAGACAGCACTAACAGGTGCCAATTAGAGCGGGATAAAAATAATGCAGAAAGCTTATGCATATGCTTTCTGCATTGGTCTTATTCGGCATAAGTAGAAATTGCATTCTCTCACACATGTAGTCAGTTTATGCAGGTCAAAAGTAATGCAAAACGACAACAAAAATCTTTCTAAATTACTCTCTATCGAGCTAGACTTTACTGTCTCGTTTCTCAGTGTGAATATTCACTGCTATTACAAGAGTTGTCATGACGTAACGTCATGATGTAATTTCATGACGTTGATTAATGTACAGCCGTCACAGCAATTTTATGAGTCATAATGTTATTTAATGTCTCAATAGCCTCACTTGAGCCAAAGGGCGAGATAAGTTGGAAATTCAGGTTGCATTTTTATTGTTTGTGTTCAACTATTGATATAACCTCAATTTTTGTCGATATGTTTATCAAGTAGATCTATATCACTACAGCTGAAGCTCAAAATAGTTGTCAACGGTAACCATAGTGATAACGGAATGATATTGTTGACCACGAATAAATGTTATCAATGAATGGATAAATGGCAACGGACATGATAATTTATTAAAAACAATTGTTTTATGTATATAATGATTTTCTATGTGAAACCGGTTTACCTGTTGCCATGGTAACACATTTGATCAAATTACATTTTTGGAAGCATTTAGATACATTTTGGTTATGCTGAAAAAAGTAAACAGCAACAAAAAACAACAATACCTGATATCATATCAACTCGTTACACTAGAACTGGAAATAAAATAATTTTCAATTTTTGTAATTTGTTACCATAGCAACTGTCTCCAGTTTTCTTAAAATTGTTTTTAATGATATTTGAATACAAACTAGGGAAGTGTCTTATACATGGTGAAACATACAATTATTCTGTTACAGTACATATGATTTATAAGTGCATGTTCAATTCCCTATATGTGTATTCCTTCATTGCTTATGCTGTTGGATAACTAGTTGCCATGGCAACAACGTCTAAAAATTTGAATTAAATTTTATCGTTTTCAAATGTATAATGACTTACTTTATTCTTACACAAATTTTCATGAATTTCTGGTGTTGGGCCAATTTCGACCCTTCGTGAACCTTGTCCTTTATTATTACGATTCTAACATTTCAATTTAACTAAATTTGCACAGAAGCAACGAGGCTACATTTCTTGGCGTACGCATTTTCGAAGCCATATGATGTCACATTAAGACATTACAGCATGTGCGTGTTTTATTGAGAATTCAAACACAGATACGTCCCTTCTTTGTTTATATAGGGGCGTGCACGAAGTGTGTTAGAATGTTGATTTAAATTTAACTGTTACACAAGTCCAAATATACAGCCCAATCCTCCTGGATAGTGGATACATTTTACAAAGTAAAACCTCTCAAATAAAACCAACAAAAAGAAGACTCATTAACTGTATAAAAGGCAGGTGGCAGTTTAAAGAAATCCCCTGCCCCTGAAAGGTAATTACTGTACAATGTATAATGAAGCTTATGTCAAGCAACCATTTTGTTTCTAGCTACAGTGGAGAATCTGTTATTCTTTCCCAATAAACGCGTTTACGCTAAAACTATTATTTGCAGTGCAAACAGTTTGGAGCCAAGATAAACAAGAATTATCAGAATTGTCCAAAAGTTGTTCTTTTCTACGTTTTAGTGCTTTGCGTTTGCGTACGTTTGTGTTTAAACGGGAAAGAATAACAGATTCTCCACTGTATAATGACCATTTCGAGATAACTCCGTCTTTAATTCTGCATTAATACAATTACACATTTTCATGAATTAGATTTAAGCGAACAGTGTAGAACTATAGGAGCATTTAATCAGAGTCTGCATTGTTTGCTTGGCCATTTTTTCTGTGATCAATATTAACCCTTAGCCCGCCAAATAAATTGTCGTCTGCTATATTTCTCGTCTGCTTCAAGTTTCAAAGTGCTTCAAAGTTGCTAAAAATTGCTGAAAATGTTGTCCGAGTGTCAAACAGCTTGGATCCGGATGAGACGCCGAGTTACTCGGCGTCTCATCCGGATCCAAGCTGTTTGCATATGGAGATATAGTCGTGAGTGGCAGGCTAAGGGTTAACAACTTTCGCAATACTTCAGTCAATGAAAGTAAAGTTTTTTTGCAAGAATCCAGTCAAAAGAAGTAGAGTTAGGTAAGTTTATTTTAAGACTCCAGCTAAATAAAGGAAGTATGAATATTTTTGCAATACTTCAATCAAAGACAGTGGAGTTTTTTGCAAACTTCAGCCGAAGAACATAAATGTGTTTGCAAGTCTCAAGTCCAAAGGCAGTAAAAGTATTGCAAGACTCTTGTCAAAGAAAGTAAAAGTTTGTTCCAACAAACTATTAAGGCCAGTTTTCTTAACACACTAAGGGGTTAATGTGCTAACTCCTTCCCACATGGAAGCTTTAAAATTATTATCTTTTTTATGCCTCTACTCCTTTCTCACTTCTATGAGATCATGATAAACAGACATAGAAATGTTTCTTGTATTAGGACAGTTGGATACTTAACCCTTTTACTTATAGAAGCGCCTTTTAGCGCATTCCATTTAATCCTCCGCAGAAGAAAATAGTTCTAATCTATACAGTCATAAATATGTATTAGAAGAAATATTTTCCAAAATTTCTAGCAGGTTGTAACTTAAAGCAGGCTGAAAGTAAAGCAGAATGCGCCTTAGGGCGCATTCTGCTTTACTTTCAACCTGCTTTAAGTAGTCACCTATTTTCAAAAGTAGAAAAAACTTATGGGTTAAAGGGTTAAAGCAGGCTGAATTTTACATAAAGCTTCAGTAATACATTCAACCTGCTTTTAGCCTTTTACAGTGGAGTAGACGTTATTCTTTCCCAATAAACATGTTTAGGCTAAAAATATCATTTCCATTGCCAACAGTTTTGAGCCAGATCAGACGCCAGGTAACCCAGCGTCTGATCTGGCTCCAATATGTTTGCCACTCAATCAAAATAGTCATCAAAGTTTTCAAAACAACATTTTCTTTGTTCTATTGTATTGCATTTTTCCTTAGTTTGCATTTAAACAGGAAAGAATAATGTTTTCTCCACTGTAGCAACCACTTGTCCTAAAGTGGAAAATAAGCTATATGGTGGGAAAGGGTTACACATTAGTTACTCCCCTTGTTTAAGAGATACATGTAGTCAAGTTTCTTAAATGAATGGTTGTTCAACGCCACTCTAGCTATATCTAACCTTCAAGAAAATGATAAGTGCAGGGATCAGGGCTTCAGAAATCAGTGAGTAAACAATACCAGTTTCAAACTTTACCAGGGCTCCAGATAAGGGGAGTCTTTCAGAAACTAAATTCTTTATTTCTGTATTAAACCCTACAGTGTTACCACTCATTAGAATTGTCTTGAAGAGACGATTCTAATGAGTAGTAACACCATAGGGTTTGGTGCTGAAATGAGTTAAGATTATGTTGCATTTGTTCAATTTACTCCTTTTTCCGGGAGCCCTACTTTACTCTTTCATGCCTCTGCTGAACTCCATGCTATGACAACCAATAGAACATCTCTTTAAGACGTTTCTCATGAGTGGTCACAAAATAGGGTTTGGTTTAGACATGAAAAAGTTAGAATTTGAAATATTCGATCAATCTGAAGCTCTGAGAAGTATAAAGATAAACCAAAAAACTCGAGTGCAGAGTATTACTGGGGATGGTCCGGTTGTTTTCCTTGCAATCACATGCTGAAAATATAATCAACCACTCTACATCAACAGTGCTCACTCTCTACAACAACACCCAATGGCGGGACAAAGATTGTGCGTGTTGTTCGGAGGGGGTGTTCTAGGGAGGGACATAAAACTAATACCCTTAGAGTGCTGAGAATATAATCAACCACTCTACATCTACACTCTCTACAACAACAGTCAAAGGGGGACAACATGTATGTTTGTTGTTTGGAGGGAGTTAATAGCGGGAGAGAAATTAATACCCTTAAGAGTGCTGAGCATGACTTGGCTTACATTTGCAAACATTTTGAACCATGATCAGATGCCTCCTAATGCGGCGTCTGATCTGGGTTCAAACTGTTTGTGATTCGTCTTTATGTTTCTTCTGTCAAAATGTGCAATATGTAACTTTGATTGAAAAGAGCAAACAATTTTAAGCAGATGATATTGCAGCAGTGAAAGCGTTAAGATATTAAAGTATTGTTAACGGGAACAGCTGCAAGCATTGTTGTATGGAGGGAATTGTTGTTCCCAGGGCCATTGTTGGGAGGGAGCACTGAATTGTCACATGGTCAATGCTGAATTGCTACTGTCACTTAAATAAGGGCGTTTTATAAACAAAGCACTTATATAATAAACACTCTATTGGCAGGGCTCCAGATAAAAAGTAGTACAGGAATAACTACTCTGTGCCAGACCATTTGGTGTGACTGCTCATGAGACAATTCTAATGGGTAGTCACACTGAGTGCTTCATATAGACTTAACCATTTAACCCTTTCCCCCATAGAAGCGACTTTTAGCGTATTTAATTTATTTCTCCGCTGAAGAAAATAGTTCCAGTTTATACCCTCATGAACAATTACAATAACAAATATTTTTATATAACCTAGCAGATGATAGTTTAAAGCAGGCTGAAAGTAAAGCAGAATGTGCCTTAAGGCACATTCTGCTTTACTTTCAACCTGCTTCAAGTGATCACCTGTATAAAATGTTATAAACAGGTTTTTGGGTAAAGGGTTAAGCACCAGAAATGGTGCACCTGTATCTGAAGCCTTGCTCTATTGGGATAAAAATGAATAGCAATGGTTATAGGCAGTTAAGAAATAACCATACCTCATGTCCATTTAAAATGCATTTTGTTTTCACCAATAAAGAAAGATGTATGTATGATAAAAGTAAACAAGTAAGCTATAACTGTCTATTTATCCTCAAATAAGCAGCTACCTGAATTTAACACCATCAATACGGCTTCATTTGAAAGCGGGCCCAAAGCTTAATAAAGAGTTTGAGATGAGTCTGAGATTATTCTCAAGCATTTGATTGGTCAGATTTGAGCTTTTTCTTAAATCTGACCAATCAAATGCTTAAGAATGATTTCAGCCTCAACTCAAAATCTTTACAATCTTAGACCCTTACCCCATGCTTATAAAGCGTTTGTATTGAGTCTGAGATCCTTCTCAAGAATTTGATTGGTCAGATTTGAGCTTTTGCTCAAATCTGACCAATCAAATGTTCGAGAATGATTTCAGCCTCATCTCAAACTCTTTATAATCATGGGCGCTGGTCCTTAGTACTTTTATCTTACCTCATTACTATGTCTGGACAGTTGACTGATGTACGACATATGGTCTTCTCTGATTGGGTCAAGATTGGCTAGGATGTTGGACTGTGGACTGACCTGACTGGACTCACAGGCAGGCCACTTGGAGGGGTCGTAGTTGATGCTGTTCTTAATGTATGAGAATGGCGCGACCTGCATATCACCATACAATGGCACAATTTCTAGTTGCTGAAAGAGAAAAGAAGAAGAAGAGTTCTTTAACCCATTATCCCATAGCTTGTTTCTAATTTTCAAAATATGTTACCACTTACAGCAGGTTGAAAGTAAAGCAGAATGTGCCTTAAGGTGCTTTATGCTTTACTCTCAGCCTGCTTTAAGCTACCATTCTGCTAGGATATAGAAAATAATTATTATGGTACATATTCCTTACTGTATAAAGGGAAACTATTTTCTTCGGTGGAGGAATAAGTAAAAGGCATATTTAAGGGTTAAACTTTAAATGGACAATTCCAGTTTCCATTTTAGTCTAGTCCATTGCTGACTTTTAAGGGTTGTTTTTGTCAATGTTTGGCATTGTGACAAACAGTGAAGACCCTGATCAGAGGGCTCCTTTCGGAGCCCTCTGATCAGGGTCTTCACTGTTTGCATAGGACAAGTGTACTATTCACATGTACACTGTTTGAAAAGCACGCCTATATGCGGGACTAGGGTTCAAAGAGTTAATTGACCCTTATCTGCTTCAAATATATTGTCTGCAAACAAAAATAATAATTCATATTGATCTTTTTTTAAACTTGGAAAATATTAATATTAATGGCAAACAGCTTGGATCGGGATCAGACGACACATTACACTACGTCTGATCTGGATCCAAGATGTTTGCAAACATTAACGTTAATCCACTCATGAGATATATATTAGGTCTTACTTTGAGAATTTTGTCAATCTTGGAAATGTTGATCTTCTTCTTCTGCTCCATCTTGTATATACTGTTTTCCTTGCTGTCCATCATGAACAGTCCAAATGCCATCACCTAAACAGACAAATAAAACAGTGCAGTGTAATAGTGCCATCACCTAAACAGACAAATAAAACAGCATAGTGTAAAGTATACCTCCCTGTTACCACCAAACCACAAGGTAAAATCTAAGGCTACTTTACAAATGTACACCTTTCTGAATAAAATATGGGTACAGTCTAACTTCGATATCTCGAACTTGTTTAATTCGAACTATCTGATAGTTCGACATATGAACTGCATTATTTCATGCTCTGTTAAGTCAAACATACCCATATTTCAAAGTTAAAGCCACGTTTTAACTTTGAAATACGGGTATGTTCCAGGGTCCAGTTCATGACGCAATAACTGATCTGCACCCAAACTGTTTGGCAATTATATTCAAATCTTTTCTGTCTAAACTTCAACTGTTTTGAATTTGGCATCAATCTGATGACAAATTTTAGCAGACAATACTTTATCTGTGAAGGTATTAAATCAGAGGTTTAAGTTTTGCAGGGAACAAAATGCTGGTGACAAAGTTTATCATATTGGGCTTAAAAAGAAAACCAACCTTAACCAGCATGTATTTCTCGTTAGGCTCCAGGTACATGCGACTGTCGTACATGTGTACACAGATACTGATGACATCAGCCAGTAATTCCTCATAGCCGGGGATTGCTGTGAGAGTTTCCTTCAGTTTATCTCGTATCTTGTTCTGTGTTGCTAGAAACATGGACAAGTTCTGTGACTCCTCCAGGGTGGCAGGATCAGCCATGACTTTCAGGAACTGGGCAGCTCTGGAAATATGGTAGATATGTGTGCTTGATTGACATGATGTTTTCACAATTGGCAGACTTTATTATAATGTTACAAGGCTCCAGATATGGAGAAGTAAACTCAAGTTTTCCAACATATTCTCCTTCATGTCTGAACTAAACCCTATGGTGTCACTACTCATTAGAATCGTCTCAAAGAGACAATTCTTATGAGTAGTGACACCATAGGGTTTTATGCAGAAACATATATTTTATTTTTTGAAAAACTCCCTTTATCTGGAGCTCTGAATAATGTGCTTGATTGACATGTTGCTTTCATGGTTGGCATTATTTCAAAAAGTCTGATCTCAGATCAGAGCCCTAATTCCTGGGGTCTGATCGGGGTTCAAACTTTATGAAGATAATTATCTTCTATTAAAGATTCTTAATTTGAATCAAAACAATTGAATTATGCATTGTGTATGATTCAAGCAAACAAATCATTGAAATATTATGCAAAAGAAACTTCCTCAAATACAAGAAATTTAAGCTGAATAATTTTTTTTTGGAAAAGGTAAATGCAAAGCATTTAAAGTTTGTTTCATAACTTTCACAGGGCTTCACAGATAAGGGTGGATATACTTAACATATACTTTTTTTTTCTTCAAGTCTCAGCAAAACTCTATGTTGTGAACACTCATTAGAATCACCTCAAAGCAACAATCCTAATGAGTCAGGTTACAACATTAAAATTTGAAATATACACCTTGTCTCGAGCACTATGTTTTCATTACAATTTATAATCAATACAATGTAGTGGAGTAGATATGTTTTTAGTGTAAAATTAAAACAGGTAAAAAGTTATCAACTAAATTATGTTGGTTCAATCTTATTATTCAATTGGAAATTATGAATATCAAATTCATGAACATTCTGTACAGATACTATAATAATCAACAACTAAGTCTGATTTAATTAACTCTTTCAACGCGAAGTAACTCTTATGGGTTATAACATTCCCATGTGGATCTTTTTAGTTACAAAAACATGAACCAGTCTACTTAGAATTTTGTGTAGTTTAATAAATACTTCATCTCAATATGCAGTGTAGACCCATATCAGAGGGTTCCTGTAGGAGCCCTCTGATCTGGGTCTACACTGTTTACAGATGTGATGAGTATATTGCAAGTCAATGGTGTTGAAAGAGTCAACAATTCTGTGTAAATAATAGCAAGAATGATCACAATGATAAAAACTTTACTCTTGTAAGACAATGTAGATATTTAAGGTTTTAATCATGTTTTTTGCAACAACTCAAATAATATATTTACAAATACATATAAAGGCGATCAAAATGACTACACAAAATTTTAAATTCACGTCAAATGAATACATTAAGAACTTACATGTAGCATAAATGAGATTGCAATGATTGAAGCCCAAAATCACCAGCAATTATCAGAGCCATAAACTTACATGATTTTTAAATGTCATAAATGAAAATATAGCTCCTTAAAAGTTTTCCAAACATATTAACTGTGTTGCTTTTTTCTATCTTCAAAACTAGTTGAATGAAAGTGAAAAATAGTTATTCAGGTATAAACAGCTTACAATGTTTCAATGTTATTTTTTCTTATGATATGTACTGTTCTAAATGGTACAGCTGAAATACATGCAAGATGAAAGAAACAGATACATGGGCGTGTACTAGCGTGCTGTTCGAAAAGAGTTTAGATATGATTTCTTCTCTTGATATTCAATATTCCTGACTACTGCCCTTGATATTCAATACTTCCTAATTATTGCCCTTGGTACTTGGATTCAAACTGTTTGCAAATGTAAGCCAAGTCTAAATATTCCCTCCCTATAACAACTCCCTCCCAAATCATTATTCCTGATTACTCTTATACTTCCTGATTACTTCCCTTAATATTCAATACTTCCTTATTACTTCCATTGATAACTAATACTTCCCAATCATAAAATATCAAGTAACAGGTCAAATACTCAACCATTAAAATCATCAACATGTAAGAGTTGTCATTAAATAAACATGTACTTGAAAACTTTAAATTAAATCATTAATTTTTTCTATGAGAGTATAAATTTGAAATACAGTAAAAACCTCTCTATTACGGCCACTTAATCATGTTAATTATTAGGTGTTCATGATAGGTGACAGCTTAAAGCAAGGTGACAGTAAAAAAGAAAGCTCCTTTAGGAGCTTTCTGATTTACAGTCACCTTGCTTTAAGCTAGGAGTTTTCTTTTTTACTGTCACCTTGCTTTAAGCTGTCACCAGTCTTTTATACAATTAATTAGCCTTTGTTTTAGTAGTCTTATTAGCGAGGTCTGGCTGTATAGAATAAAATTAATATCATATATTCACATTCCATTCCATATAAAATGCTTTTCTGGTATAAAATTAACAAAATAAATCACTTAAAAGATTAACTCTTTCCTACACATAAGACACCTTCACTACTTCCTCCACAATGCATCATACTTGGATATTAATAAACATTGTTGAAGACTGGTGGCAGCTTGAAGCAGAGTGAAAGTAAAACAGAAAGGTACAAAAGGAGCTTTCAGCTTTACTTTCATCTTGCTTTAACCCATTACCCCATAGCCTGTTTCTAGTAGTGAAGATACATGACCATTTAAAGCAGGTTGAAAATAAAGCAGAATGCGCCTTAATACATATTCATAGCTGTATAATTTCTTATCTCTTTTCTTCAGAGAAAGAATAAAGGAAAGGTGTAAAAAGGCTTATTCATGGGGTAATCATAATGAGTTAAGCAATATCCTGCCTTTAAACATAATTAGATATAGGCCATTAAATTTTGCACTTTGGGCTATGGAGGAAAGGGTTAAAATAAAGTATTTCCTACACCTTTTTACCATCTTGCTAAATATTATACATGTACACTGACTATATTACCAGGGCTCCAGATAAGAGGGAGTAAACTGACAAAATTATCATTTTCTCACTTATTTAAGCATCAAATCCTATGGTGTTACTACTCATTTGAATCGTCTCTTCGAGATGATTCTAATGAGTAGTGACACCATAGGGTTTAATGCAGAAATAAAGATTTTAGTTTTTTGAAATACTTTCCTTATCTGGAGCCCTGTATAATGCATTCAAGTCTTGCTATGTTATATTTCAATCTTGCCAATTATATACCCTGTAACTCTAATCTTGCTTAAAGTATATACAGTCCAACTTTGATATCTCACACTCCATAATTTTACGTATTTCTACAGTTGAATTTCGTTTTTTGACCTCAAGTCAAACATATCCCTAGCTATTACAAACGAAAAACATGAATGAACCATGTTTTAACTTTGAAATACCAATATGTTCGACTTCAGCGAGTTTGAGATATCAAATTTTGACTGTATAGCTGCATGTACAATCAAACTTGCCTAAAGCAAAAACTTGAATTGAAATGATACGGCATCTGATAGTTAACTCTTTCAACACCATGGACCTGTTTAAAATATATACTCATTACATTTGCAAACAGTATAGACCCTGATCAGAGGGCTCCTATAGGAGTCCCCTGATCAGGGTCTGCACTGTTTGCTACTTTAGACAAGTATTTATCAAACTATTTTATCAGAATTCCAAGTAGACTTGTTCATGTGTTTGTACCTTTAAAGATCCACAAAGGACCATAATAACCCAAAAGAGAAACTCAGTGTTGAAATAGTTATTTCAAATTATGTACCTATAGTATGCAATATTCCACTTTTGAAAAATGATCAGCTTATTTTTTAATTTTAACCCATTACCCCATAGAAGCGCCTTTTAGCGGATATGATTTATTCCTCCGCTGAAGAAAATAGTTCCAATTTAATCAGTTATGAATATATAGTATAGGAAATATTTTCTATATTCAAGCACATGTAAGCTTAAAGCAGGCTGAAAGTAAAGCAGAATGCGCCTTATGACGCATTCTGCTTTACTTTCAACCTGCATTAGGTGGTCACCAACCTTCAATGCTAGAAATAGGCTATCAGGTAAAGGGTTAAAGGTGTTTGATAGAGCTTTCTACTTTACTAATGTTCTGGGTCAATCTGTCACTTATCTTCAACACAAGTTTGACTGTATTGTTCTCCACAATAGTGTGCATTATAGTGCCAAGGTCTCTGGTTGTCTGATTGGTGAAGGAAAAACTGGAAAATACCTCTTATAGGAAGCAAAGTCATTTTTCAGACATGGCCGAGTGTTCACCATTTCATTGAGATCAAACATCATGCTTACTAATTTCACAAGGGACATGCAATGTGGCGTAGACATAAAGTCCCTTTTCTTGCCCCCTAGACATAACCGTTTGAAGAAATGTGCAATGGCTTCATCAGCTTTAATCTGTTAATAAGATTGGAACATATTCAAATGTAAAATCTAATATGTATAGAGTGATAAACATTTTTGATGCCAAACATCCTGGTCTTTTGTTACACATATTTACAATCGCATGCTTTTGAAGTACAGTTGCACCTCTGAAAAACAAACATTGATATCACACATTTAGCAAAACAAATAGGGTGGTTTAGAGAGGTTAAGGATTAGAAGAAGAAGAAGAAGAAGAAGGTTTATTTGGTTTAAACTTTACAATTTCTAGTCACAATACATAAATGTAACATATTATATAAAACAAGGTCAAATTTGACATGTAGATGTAGATCTACTAAATTTCAGCCAGATTTTTTTCTTTTTTACATGAAGTAATTTGAAAATATCACGAGGATGGTATCAAAAGCATTGATTCATTATCTTTAGAATACTAACGTATAGAGAGAGAGGCAGTCTATCACACAGTTTTGGTCCAAATGAGACGCCAAGTTACTCAGCATCTTTAAAGAACCCGAACCGCTTTTAGAGAAGTTAAATGGTCATTCAAACAAAGTTGAATTAATGGTCATTTAATCATGTCACCAGAAAAACCACCTGTCACCACTTTTTAGTAATATGGGGAGTAGCAGGTATAAGAAGAACTGAGAGCAAAACAAGAGGTCCTGTAGAGACACATGATGTCACATCTATCAAGATGAAGATCAAATTAAGTATGACTAATTTCTCTATGAATGAAAGACTATATATACGGTAATCAAGTTATTTTATGAAAAGTAAAACTTTCTTGGTCAGGGATTTTTTTCAGAAAGCTATGAAATAAGGTTTGGTGAGGACATAAAAGAGGAAAGTTGGAAATATTACCCCATTACCCCATAGCTTGTTCCTAGTTTCGAGGTGTATGATCACTTAAGGCAGATTGAAAGTAAAGCTTACTTTCAGACTTTCAGCCTGCTTTAAGCTATAATCTGCTAGAATATAGAAACTATTCATTATACTGAATTATCCTGACGGTATAAAGTTGTACTATTTTCTCCATTAAAGGAATAAATCAATGGCATAAAACGGTGTATGTAAGGAGTAATGGTTTAAGTCTACTCCAATGAACAAGACTGAGTTCAATAAACACTTATGCCCCCAGTTGCATCCTTGAGATTATGATCTGAATATTTTCCAAATTCAAAATTAGGTCAAGGTCAGACAGACAGGGCAATCACTTGAAATACCTTTTGGCATCTAAAGATGCCGGGAGCATAAACAATTTCAAGACTATAGTTAAAACAGTGTCTCGAATGATACCAGAAGTCAGTTTCAAGAACTACAAGCAGTGCATTTAGCTGTCATCTGTTCTTTAGAGGCAGTAGAACAATAACCTGTCTTAACCTTTTACATGCTGTCAGCAAATTTTTGTGATAAACAGTTTGGATCCAGATGGAACAACAAAGGTTCAGGCATCTCACCTAGGTCCAAACTGCTTTAAACTGTGAAGATGTTTCAGTAATGCACCGCTCCAGATATTGGGGAGTTGACCATTAAATTCAAACGTCTCTTCTTTAAGGTTCACTTAACCCTATGGAGGGACTTCTCATGAGAAATGTCCTTTTGAAACAATTCTAATAAACAGTCAAATCTTCTCTGAAGATTCTAATGAATAGTCACACCATAGGATTTGTGTAGTCATAAAGATTTCAGGTTTGGAAATACTCTCCATATCTGGAGCTCTGTTAAATGGTTTTATAAATGCAAAATGTGAGTACTGCTGAAAAATTATTATTTATGCAGATAAAATTTATAAAGCGTGTTGAAGATTTGCAAGAGTTATAGGCCCTCAGTGGGAATAGCGTATTCTTTCCTGATGAACACATCTGTGCAATAATAGTTGTATGCTCAGTACAAACAGTTTGGAGCCAGATCAGATCCTGAGTACCTAGGCATCTGATCAGAAACCAACATATTTTCGACTTAAATTGTATTTAATAGGAAACATTTACAGAAAGCTGTCTTTTTCTACAGTTTACTGCATTGCGTTTGCATATAGATTTTGTTTGGTTTAAAAAGAAAAGAATAATGTTTTACCATAATAACCCTAAGTATTGGGAGAGACAGGCCAGAGCAAACAGTTTAGAACCTGATCAGACTGCTCCTTCAGGAGCAGTCTGAACAGGGTCTACACTGTTTGCCATTTAGTTAGCACCTTTTTGATAAATACTGTGATATCAAAACAATTACAGTAAAACGTCTCTTTTACTACCCCTATAATAAGGCTAATTTGTTGTATTGAAGACAGGCGACAGCTTAAAGCAATGTGAAAGTGAAACAGAAAGCTCCTTAAGGAGCTGTCTGTTTTACTTTTAAATTGCTTTCAGCAGTCACCTGCATTTAACACAAAATAATTAAGATATTTTATTGGTCCTAATAGTGAGATTTTACTGTAGTTTTCATTTTAGAATAATTACAGCAATTATTATTATTATTATTATGCCAGATTTATAGAGCGCTCTTTTCACACCAGAGTTGTGCGTTCAAAAGCGCTAAAGTTATACTGGCTTACTGGGTGTCCAAATTTTGAGGATTTTTACAGCCATTCCCCACTGTCATTTCACTCCTATATACCTCCTATACGCTGCAGTATCATTTCTCACACTGGCTTTCATGTTTTTCAGCTGGTCTAGCGTACTGAACATATCAAGGAATTTGCCCAGAGTGAGTAAGTAAGCCTCTGATTGAAAATCATTCTTCTTTCCCTTATGACATAGCCTTTTAACTTCCTCTCCAAATATCTTAATGGCTCTTTCCTGTGGATCATGAAATGGAATTCCATATAAACACTCTTTTAACTCAATTACCCCTGAAACTTCAAATGGACAATTCATATTTCCAATTAGGTCTAGCAGATTTTTGACTATTCAAGGTAATTTGGGGTTTCCACGATTAAATTGCAACAAGAGCACCACATGCTGAGGCCAAAGCTCAACTGTTTTGTCATCCTAATAGATTAGGAAGGAACAGGAAGGTATTCTTATTGCTTCTGTCTGTCTTTACTTAAATTGTCAGTCTGTCTACTGTAGGGCTCTAATTGACCTTTCACCTTTGTTTGCCATAACCAAACTTGTACTGTGCTCAAGAGGCTATCATGTGTTGAGTAGACATGCCACATATGAAGTCTGTATAACATGCTGTTTCAGAGTTATGGGAAATGTTAAATTAACCCTATTTGACCTCTGAATGACATTGACTTTTGTCTGACATGATTCAAGTTTTATTAAGCTTGGAGTTGATTAAACATGACAAATATAAAGTCTCAATCACATTCAACTTCAAAGTTTTGGCCAAAATTAAACCTAAGTTACTTTACCTCTGAATGACTTCTAAATGACCTTGACTTTTGTTGGACATGACCCAAATTTTACTGAGCTCATGATCCATTTGAGTTGAGTACACATACCAAATATGAAATCTGTATCACATGTAGTTCTTAAATTATGGTCAATGTTAAGATTTCAGAAAACAGCAACAACGGCCAACTGAGTCATTGATGACAATAGCTCTTAGTTTCTTAGAAACAGACAAGCTAAAAATGACAAATAGTGCACATACTGATCTGTTGGCTTATGTAGGCACCCTCTGATCTGTGTCTACACTGTTTGCATAGGACAAGCGTAAACAGTATTTTGTGTTAAATTTGTAACTCTCAACATCTGCATCTAAACCATATCTTCTATCAATAATGAAGGCCAACATGAACATTAACACTGTAGCTGCAGAGCTGCCATTTTCTCCGGATTTTTCAAAAATCTCGGATTTTTATCCTTGCAGATAAAAGCAGGCTGAAAGTACAGCAGAATGTGCCTTAAGGCACATTCTGCTTTACTTTCAACCTGCTTTAAGTAATGGCACTTGAAAAATAGAACATTTCGAAATCTTAGTATTGTTCAAGATCAACTTATGGCAACCCTGTAGCTAGGATGGCCACAGTGTAGTTGCTGCTTTTCTTCCAATAGTTGAGCTGAAAATGGGATACAAAACTATGCTACAACAAAAGCATGCATAAAATGATATAACTATACATGAAAATGACTAAATGAATAGTGTGCAAATCTAGTAACTTGAAAGAAGAGAACAATAGTGTACATTGTATACTGTATGCTTTTTGACTAGACAAACGCCATGACATTGAAAAAGATAGTGATAGCTATATAAATATGCAATACAAATTGCTTACTCTACAAACAAGAACTTCTAAACATAAACTTTACATACAGTTGAGGAAACATTCTTTCCTAATAAACGCCTTTACGCTAAAACTAATATTTACATTTCAAACAGTTTTGAGCCTGATCAGAAGCCGGGTAACTCGGCGTCTGATCAGGCTCCAAACCGTTTGCTACTCAGATTAAAGCAATTACTTAGAAAAGGTCAAATACTGGTAACTTCCTACATGATTTTAGCAATTTGCGTTTGGTTTGCGTTTCAAAGGGAAAGAATAAGTGTTCTCCACTGTATACATAACCCCTTCACTTCCATGGTCCCATCTTCTTTAAATAATTGCCAACTGCTTTTATTTCTCAAATCTGAATTTTAGAAAATTTTACTAGACTGATATTGTAACTGTTGTTAAATAGTTTGGATCTTCATTAGGTGCCAAGTAACTTGGCATCTAATCAGAATCCAAACTGTTTGCAAATAGCCATTGTACTGTTAGTAAGGCTGTGAAAGAGTTACATGCACAATCACAATGGTTAGTAGTGAAAAATGTTATAAAACTACAGTAGAACCTCTCTATTACGACCACTAAAATGTGTCAAATATAAGTCATTTAAGACAGGAGACTGCTTAAAGCAATGTGAAAGTGAAACAGAAAGCTCCTACAGGAGCTTTCTGTTTCACTTTCACATTGTTTTAAGCTGTCTCCTGTCTTTTATGCAGACAATTAGCCTTCTTGTTAGTGGTCGTAATAGAGAGGTTCTACGGTACAAATAAAAACAACTTTTGTGAAACCTGTGTTGAAAATAAGCATGAACTTTAAGACATTAAATATATTTCCCCTTCTCGTGCCCTTTCACCATAGCCTGTTACAGTGGAGAATCTGTTATTCTTTCCCGTTTAAACGCAAACGTCACAAACGCAAAGCACTAAAACGTAGAAAAGGACAACTTTTGGACAATTCTGATAATTCTTGTTTATCTTGGTGGCAAACAGTTTGGAGCCTGATCAGACGCCGGGTTACCCGGCGTCTGATCTGGCTCCAAACTGTTTGCAATTGAAATAATAGTTTTAGCGTAAACGCGTTTATTGGGAAAGAATAACAGATTCTCCACTGTACTAGCTTTAAAGACAGATGACCAATACAATTAAGAAGTCTTAATTGGAATATTCTAAATACTGGTCTAGAAATTTACAGCATAATGCTGATGTAGCTGCATTGAGTTTATAGTTAAATAAGGGGCGCTAAATGTAACATGGTGAGAAAAATATGCAGTCAGACAAAACTTGAAACCAAACCCCTCGCTAAGGGGGTGATTGAAAACTCTCTGGACCACTAATTCAAATCTCTCACCATTTTACTATAAACTCAACCCGGGCTTCACTTACTTAACAACACAGGTCTCACTAAAGCATGTGCAACCAAGAAAAATATGCAAAGCCACACCCAAATATAATATAAGCCACACCAACAAACTATAAGCCACACCTACTTCTACTACAAACCATGCCCATTGCATACAGTCCAACTTCGATATCACAAACTCAGTTAAATCGAAAAATTATACATATCCATATTTCCAAATTAAAACGTGGCTTAGCTTTGAAATATGTGTATGTTCCCACTAACCCAGCATGAAATAATTCAGTTCATGTGTCCAACTATCGGATAGTTCGAGTTAATTGAGTTCCAGAGATCGAAGTTTGACTGTACTATAAGTAACGGTTACAATTGTTAAGCCACATTCTATACAACTGAGTACCTCCTATAGGCCGAGTAATCATTTTTCACACTGGCTTTCATGTTTTTCAATTCATCTAACACTGCAAACATATTGATGAACTTCCCGAGGGTGAGCAGATACGCCTCTGACACAAAGTCGTTCTTCTTCTCCTTGTGACAGAGACGCTTGACTTCTTCTGAAAACCTCTCTATGGCTCTCCTCTGTGTTTTAATAAGCAATGATCTAAGTTACATAACTGATTACTGATTAATAACCCTTTACTCCATAGTTTGTACATGTAGTTTTTTTTAAGACAGATGGCCATTTAAAGAAAGTTGAAAGTAAATAAGTCACATTCTGCTTTACTTTTAGCAAGCTTTAACCCTTTACCCTATAACCTGTTTCTAGCTCTGAAGACAGGTGATCTCTTGAAGCAGGTTGAAAGTAAAACAGAATGCGCCTTAAGGCACATTCTGCTTTCCTTTTACCCTGCTCTGCTAGAATATATGATTCATAATTATCATTCTAAAAATTGAATCTCAGTCTTGGAGTAAATTACGCTGAGCTTCAGTGCAGGAATAAATTAAATGCATAAAACTGTTTACCTATGGAGTAAAGGGTTAAACTAAATATATTTAAATGAAATGCACTAAAATGTAGAAAATGTCACAATTTATTCAAATTTGAGTGGCAAACAGTTTTGAGCCTCACCAGACATGACCTGCCCGGTCAAGCCCCAAATTGTTTTCAATGGACAATGTGTCCTTCAAGAAGTGATATTAATACACTGCAATTTCAGTGATTGAATACCCCCACCAACACATGTATTACTGAATACAAGTCAAACTTGAATATTAATCAGTTCATAGATAATTTTATAGCTAATAATCAAATAGTTTAACCAGCTACCCATTTCCCAGATATCAATTTTCGCAAATATACCTGTATCCAAGATGATAAAACGTTTGAGTTATGTCAGAGATTGTTCTCAAGCCTTTAATTGGTCAGATTTGAGCTAGCTCTTGAGTCGAGTCAGAGATCATTCTCAATCAATTGAGCAAACGCTCAAATCTGACCAATCAAATTTTTTAGAACGATCTCAGATTCAACACAAATGCTTTACAACCTTAACCCATTACCCTATAGCCTGTTTCTAGGACTGAAGATAAATGACTACTTAAAGCAGGTTGAAAGTAAAGCAGAATGCGCCTTAGGCGCATTCTGCTTTACTTTCAGCCTTATTTGAAGCTAAAGTATGATAGAATACAGAAAATATTTCTTGTAGAACATATTCATAATTCTATAAAGTGAACTAGTTTTTTCAGTATAGGAAAAAGTTAAAGGCGTAAAAAGGCATATTTATGGGGTAATGGGTTAAGGCCAGGAGATCCACCAAACCCAATGTTGTGACTTCTCATTAGACATGTTTCAAAAAGAAGTCACAGCATACAGTTTAGTGGCAAGTGGAGACTCTTACCTGGGTCCAAGGTTATAAAGCGCTTGAGCAGAGTCTGAGTGTGTTCTAAAGCATGAGAACGACTTTAGACTCAACTGAAAAGCTTTATAGCCTTGGACCTGCTTTAATTTTTCCAACAAGAAATGCACTTTCAATTTGCTTTACACTTTGCCTTATAAATAAGTTTTCAGTATTTTAGACAAACAGTCACTTAAAGCAGACTGAATGTAAAACAGAAAGCTTATGTAAAGGCTTTTTACTTTACTTTCAGCCATTTATTAGCACACAAGCATTTTTTATGAGGTTAAGTAAAACAAATGACCAGAAATGAAAAGGCATTTCTATGAAAGAAGGCATTAGACAGCTAAAAGTAAAGCAGAAATTTCCAAAGTGGTGCTTTCACGTAACCACAAGCCTGCTTAACTCATTTATCCTATGATCCCTGAAATTTTAATGGACAGCTCCGATTTCCATTCAAGTCTAGTCTATTTTTTACTGTTTAGAGATGATTTTAATAATATATTTCAAAATGGAAAACAGTGCAGACCCTGACCAGAAGGCCCCTTTAGAAGTCCTCTGAACAGGGTATACACTGTTTGCATAGGTCCAGAATACTTTTTTCAAGTATCCTGCAGGGTCCAAGGTTATAATAATAAAGCGTTTGAATTTGAGTCAAAAGTCATTCTCAAGCATTTGATTGGTCAGATTTTAGCCTAGGCTCAAATCTGACCAATCAAATGCTTGAGAACAAATTCACACTCAACTCAAAAGCTTTATAACCTTGGAGTCTGTTTGTAAATGGTGAGCATACTCTTCACTTGGGTTCCATGTGTTAAAGCAACCAATCTTAAAAAATGATTTTTTAATAAGAACACATCTATTTGGAAAGAAAAACATTTTCCTCGACTGTAACATGAGTTGGAGATTCTCTTACAGAATTTGAAAGGGTATTACAGACTGAACTTACACGTAAGGCAAAAATCTCCCTAAGAAAGATTCCTGCCTTGATTAATTTTCAGACCAGTGTTTTAACCAGTCACAACTGCATGTACAAGTCTTTTAAATCCTTATCGTGCTAAGCCTGACTTGGCTAACATTTTCAAACAGCTTGTATCCAGATCAGATGCCATGAAATGTGACATCAAATCTGGATCCAATCTGTTTGTCACTCATATTCAAATTTTCTTCAGTTTAAAAAAGCATAAAACTACTTTTGATTTTATTTCACAGACAATAAATTTGAAGCAGATGACAGCATGATAAGAGTTAACCCTTTACCCTGTGGCCTGTTTCTTGGCTGAACACTTAAAGCAGGTTGAATGTAAAGCAGAATGTGCCTAAAGGTACATTCTGCTTTACTTTCAACCTGCTTTAAGCTACACTCTACTAGGATATATAGGAAAATAATCATTTTGTTGCACATTTATTACTGTATAAAATGGAACGATTTTCCTCAATGAAAGAATGATATATGCGTAAAAACATGTATCTTTGGAGTAAAAGGTTAAACAGTGAAACAATGGTATGAGGCAATCAGATTTATAAGCCAATTAACATTGATAACAATACTTTGATAACGCAGAATGAGATATGCAGATTCACAATGATTACAAATTCTGCCTTTTGATATACAGATATTGCAACAAGGAAATGGCCTGGCAAGGAAGTAGTACATGTACATTAACCAGGGCGCCTGATGAGAAAGATTAACTCTTTACCCCAAAATCTGTTTCTGGTTTTGAAGACAAGTGACCACTTAAAGCAGGTTGAAAGTAAAGCAGAATGTGCCTTGAGGCACATTCTGCTTTACTTTCATCCTGCTTTAAGCTACCATCTGCTAAGATTTAGAAAATATTTCTTTTGGTACATGTTTATGACTGTATAAATTCTTAATTGGAATCATTTTCTTCAGTGGAGGAATAGAGTAAATGGGATAAAAGGTGATTCTATAGGGAAAAGGGTTAAACTTAAAAATATTTCTAAGTTCACATTTTCTCCTTAATGTCTCGATCAAACCCTACATTGTCAATACTCTTTAAAATTGTCTCTTCGAGATATTTCTAATTAATGAGTAACTAGTCACAAAATAGGGTTTGGTGGAGATATAAGGATTTCAATACTTGAATACGCCCCTTATCTTGAGCCCATAAACTTCTCTGTTTATAACTACAGTAAAACCTCTCTATTACGACCACTAAATTTTGCTTATTATTAGGGTGTTTAAGATAGGTGACCGCTTAAAGCAAGGTGACAGTGAAACAGAAAGCTCCTTTAGGAGCTTTCTGTTTCACTGTCACCTTGCTTTAAGCTGCCACCTCTCTATTATACAATCAATTTGCCTTCGTTTTAGTGGTCGTAATAGCGAGGTTTTACTGTATAGGGAACTACTTATAATATATACATTTGTGTTATGTGAAGGAACTAGCTTAATTTCTTAAACCTCTTCCTGTTTCCTTCAAAATGCTTGCACACATATTTCACAAAATTCAGTTTAAACGCACTTTTAAATCAAGAAATGTGTAACTGGTTTGTGTCAAACAATTTTTTCGAAATTAGACGCTTAGTCAATCCTCATCTGATCTGGATCCAAATTGTTTGCACTGAGAAACTAAGATAATCTGATTTTACAGTAGCAATGTGTTACATAAATAAATTTTAGTACTTACTCATATCATACTCATATACTTACTCATAAAGCTTTCAGCTTTACTTTAATCAAGTTTTTATTCCATTACACCATTCATATAGCCTGTTTCTAGTTTTGCGGACAGGTGATCACTTAAAGCAGAGTGAATGTAAAGCAGAATGCACCTTAAAGTGCATTCTGCTTTACTTTCAGTCTGCTTTAAGCAATCATTTACCACGGTATACAAAATATTTATGGTTCATATTTATGAGTGCAGAAAGTGAAACTATTTTTTTTTTCAAAGGAGAAATAAATTAGAGGTACAAAAGGTGTATTTATTTTGTAATGGTTTAAGTAGTCTCCAGACCTATGAACAGCAAATATGTACTGGTGTTTTGTGGAGCACTTATTAACCCATTTATGCCCAGTGGATTCTTCCATGTTTATATATTGGATAAGTCCATTTTTTATCAATGAGATGCCTGGTCAAAATTTTCATTTTCATTTTGTTTTATATTAAAATTCCTATCAGCAAACAGTGCAGACTCTGATCAGATGCAGCATAATGCGGCTTCTGATCAGAGTCTACACTGTTTGCCTAAGTCCCATATATGGGATCTTGGGCACAAATGGGTTAAGGCAGAGTTTCTTGTACCAGCCTACTAAAATATATCTATGACATGGACCTTTCAATAATATCAGGACTCCAGATAAGTGGGAAAGTTCGTAAACTAAACAAATCCACATATTTTGACACCAAATCTTATGTTATCACTACTACTCAAAGAGACAATTCTAATTGACACCTCAGGATTTGATGCAGAACTAAAGATTTAAGTTTTTGAAATACTCTCCCCTTATCTGAAGCTGCCGATGAAAGGGGTCAATGGCCCTTCACAGTGATTCAGATTGGGCCCGGCCATCGGTAAATTGCCGAAAGAAAATGAAAATGGCCGAGAAAAAATTCTTTCCTGAGACATAAGGGCCGGTAGTTTTAAAATTTGGCAGACAAAATGGCCGATAGATTTTCCGCTGAATATGACAACACACAAACAGATAAGCTTCGTTTTGTCTTTTTTACTAATTATTTCAGGAAAAAACGAATTGATTTCAAATTCTTATCGTTCATCAAAATGGGAATACGAATTGCGCTCCGAGATGCATTGTTTTTGTTATGATTGATTTCCCTGTGGTTAACATTTACTTGCGCACCATTAGCAAAGGGAGGTTACTGTACACTCACAAATATATCTATATCTTCATTGATATATGAACGATAAAAACAAAGCTCTCCGAAAATAGTGTTTGGTCGAAAAACTCTCAACAAAATGTCAAAATCTAAGCGTGGAAGAGTCAGATAAACGATAGAAAGTTGAAAATCATCGGTTGTCAGCTTTCGAATTGAAAAGGAAACAAACAAGGAAACAAACACCTAATGAAAATGTTGGCAGTTTGTTGAACGATTTAATTTCAAATGCTATTGCATCGGTGGAGAAAAAACCTCACAAGCGGCGAACGTTTTAGATCTTGAAAATCGTAATTTCACATATCAGTACCAATTAGCAAGTTTCTGTTTTAACAAAATAATTTGGATTAAAATAAGATTTGAGCCGTTTGATTATGGTCTAGACTTTTTTTTTCTTTGGGACAGAATGGCCGAAGAAAATTTCATCATTTAGGACATGTGTCCTATAGTTAGTAGGCCCAATCTGAATCACTGCCCTTACAATTACATCACCTATCTTGAGCATTTTGCTTAGCTGAAGATTGTAAACAAATTCGTAAAAAATATTATACTTTACCTGGAAGTACATAAAGTTACGGAGTTTGGAAACCTGTGGGTCTAGGACCTCTACAATTTTGTGGTAGATCTCAACACGATTCTCCTGCTCATTACTTTTCACCTGTATAAAAATGATAAAATACAGTAAAACCTCTTTATTACCAGGATCTGAATTTAAGCTGATATACTGGTAAAATGAAATTAAGATTTCAAAATTGTGAGTGCCCAAATTCGGTAAGCGATTAAAAACTATCAATGCTTATCTCAATATAAGCTAGAAGATTAAAGTGTGTCAAAATGAGTCAGTATGAGGCTATTGCGCAATGAGTCAAAATGAGTCAGTATGGCTTAATGGGTTAAGAAAGCGGTTATATAAAATGTATAAAACTAAAGAAAATGCAAGTAGAATTTTGATTTTGGCTGTTTATTTATATGCTATTGGCAAAATAATGTCAATAAGTTTTTAGTCTAAATTCAGACCCTGGTTATTAGTGTTTTCTTCTGACCTGTCAGAGTTATTTTTAGATTGGAACATTCTAAAATTTTAAAAGGGATGATCACTGTACTCTTTGATTTCAGTACAGTCAGCCAGGGATACGGAAAGCTGTATTCATTGCCTTTGTTTTCTATTTTATTTTCAGCCTGCTTGAAGAATTATCTGATTAGATATTGAAACTTTTTTAAGGTGCATATTTATAAACTGACTAATTTTGAACAATTTTCTTCAGTGGAGGAATAAATTAAATCGTAAAAAGGTATATTTATGGACTAATGAATTAAGTTGTCCTGTCAACAACTAATGTGATAAATGACTAGTCTGACTCGGTGTTAAATTTTCCTGTATAGGTCGAAAACCGTTGCTTAGGGAAGCTGTGGACACTACCGGCAATTGTGCTTACCTGGGGCAGAGCTCTGGAGCAACACCTCCATGTGTACATCATGACAGCATACTCCTGCCCTTCTTCTAATAGCTTGTTCTGAAACAAAGTTCATATCAAAGTGAATCTTTTGGCAGTCACCAGTGTCACCTGTCTTTATTAACTGTAGCTGGTCAATCTACTTTGAGAATTCAAGCAGAAAAAGTTTTGTATTTAATAACAATAAATTCTTCTGGTGCTGATGCAGAGACTAGAGAGGGAGCATTGTATTTTCCTGAAAGTGAAAAGTAGCAATACATGGCTCCAGATAAGGGTGGTATTTCAAAAACTAAAAATCTTTATTTAAGAAATAAATTGCGTACTTCCGGCATTCATGAGCTGATGGCACTTCAATGCTGTTACTAGCAAAGTGTGTGAAGCCCGAAGGGCTTCTCGCTTAACTTTGCTAGTAACAGCCATCAGCTCATGAATAACGGAAGTACGCAATTTATTTCTTATATTTATATTCCATTGTGAGCTGAGAAATGAACCAGAAATGTACATAACCGTTCTAATAGACACTTTGCCCGTTGCTATGCGTTGCTATCGTAGTAACGATCTCTACATGTATATATAGACTGAAAATAGTCCCAATCACATATTATAATTACTGGATAAATTTAGACTTTTAACCGGTAAACTTTCTCGTTATGTTTAAAACCCCTTTTGAGTAATTTAAAAGCACACGAATTTACGAAATATTTGTATTATAAACATCTTAAATTTAGGTCGCGTTTTTTAAAACCGATTTACTCACACGCCATACTTGATTACTCCGTGTTAATCACGCCTACCATACAGACTTCTCTGTATCGATTTGAAAGTGATCAGTATAGCTCCGCCCCTAAACCAGCCGGCTAGAACTGGATTTTAAGTGAGCATTCATTGAAATATGCAAGTCTCTTTTTAGAATAGTGTTATATAAGGACAATGCGGGGCGAATGTAAATATTTCTAAATAAAACCCTATGGTGTCACTACTCATCCAAGACCAGGGGTGTAAAATTCCACTCGCCCGCTCGCCAATGCGAGTAGGGTTTGAAGTCGGGCAAGTGTTTTCAAATATATACTCGACCTTAAGGGCGAGTGGATCTTTTGGTCTGGTTTTTTCTAACGAATAACTTTGCGTAGTGTAATTAGAGTGCAAATTAAAACGGCTGAAGTTCTCCGCGTGTGTCAACATCAACGACACATTTTCTACAATGTTGTACATTTCACTATTATCGACGACGAAGTTAGAGGCATTCCGATTCACGGGTACCTGCTTGTTTCTTCTTTATATTATTCGGCATTCAAAGTACGAAAGTTTCGGCCCAAAAAGGTTTATTTGTGTAGAAAGTATTGAGGGGTGGTTCAAATATTTATTCGAATTATAAAATTAAAGTATGAATAACAGTGTTATAACGTGTTTTATTGTTCAATCATCCGTCAAACTGCGAACATTTCTTAATATAAAGCTTCGACGATTTCGTATCTAATTCGAACGAGTCAAAATTTTACATGCCGAAAAAACCGGAAGCACCGTTAGTTTTCCCGGTACTTGTCAAAATGCAAACAAACTAACAAAACTATCTTACAGTCGTTCTTCGGAGTAAAATAGCGACGTTAGCAGGGATGTCGAAACGATGACAAGACCCACAAGAATTGAAAGAGTTAAACAGTATGTTTCTATAAGTTGATATTTTCGAATTTAGATAAATAAAATAAGAAAATTGTGAAAGTTTTAGTACATATGAATTATATATGAAAATTCACGGACGAGTGAAAGTTGCAGAAGGGCAAGTGGATTTCAATAGCTACTAGTCCTACAGGGCGAGTAGCTTTTGAAAGATTTTTACATCCCTGAAGACCATTCTAATGAGTAGTAACACCATAGAATTTAATGCAAATCAGTGAGAAAATGTTGAATTTGTTCAATTTACCCCCTCTTATCTGGAGCCCTGAATACATGTACAAAAATACTTACCAGGTCTGCATGGACGGTAGCTTCCTCTATATATCGTGCCACACCTGTAACGTAGGCTGCCCTGTCTTCAAAGTTGGTATTGAAGTTTGTTTGATAGTGAATAGACAGGGACAGTGCCTCTATGCATGGTTGCTGGTCAGGTAAGGGCAGCTCATCCAGAACATCCACATTCTGCAGGGCATCAGTCAGGGTTATCTTCTCTCCCGAGGCCATTTTGGGCCCTTAAATACAGAAATCAACACATATTCTCAGAGCTGCAGATAAGTAGAGTATTTAAAAAACTAAAATCTTTATTTCCTCATGTTACTTCTCATTAGTAGAAGTGTAGTGTCTCTTCGCTTCCTATATTACACACAATGCAGTGTCAAAAAAGTGAATTGCAACCGATACATACATTTTTTTTTTAACAATTATGATAATGAAAATAAAAGAGTAAAACCACTGCATGTGAATGCCATTCGGCTTGCGCCATTGCAGGTAATGAGGTATACTAGGGAATCGTACATGTTGTATTCAACAAAGTCAATTATCAACAATAAGTATTTACGATATCACAACTATATTCATAAAATGCAAAATGCGGATAAATATATTTTCTTAAAAAATCATGATGAAAAAAAGTGTTTAACTGCCACCTGCAGAATGCAAATTCCCATTTGGCTTGTGCCATTGCAGAGATACCCTAAGGATTCGTACCTGATTTCGATAAAGTCAATTATCATTCAGCTGTGCTAACTGTTACATCACAACTACATAATGCAAACAGAGGAGACACTGATCAGAGGACCTTTGACCAGGTCTGCACTGTAGCTAGGTCTCATATTGCAAAAAAAACAAAACCTAAATAGTTAAAAATGTATTGAGTAAGACTAAGACCATGAAGCCTAAATTGGAAACTGCAAATTGTCCATTTGAAATCCTAGGTAGGAATGGGTTAAGGGATACTTGTCAATCATGATGATAAATGAAAAACAAGAGGGCCTGAAGGCCCTGATATCGCTCACCATTTGTAATGAAGCCTGATAGCTTTACCTTTGAATTTCACCCGTTTTATTCTAAATCTATTCAAGTTTGTCGACCTACTCTAGTATAGTAGAGTACATCAAAGGCAGATAACTAAAGCCTAAAGAATACTGAAATGAAGCCTTTTTCTAGCATTTCAAAGTATATCAAGGGCAGGTAACTATTGCCACACTGATTACATTTCAACAATAATTGCACTCCTTCCAGAACGTATAGCTACATCCTTTGTGTACAAGTACAATCACAATCCATTGAAAACTGTAGTTCCAAGAGTGTAAACGCAGTAAAATATGGCATTTTCAGCAATTCAAAGGTAGAAATCTCTTAATCTATTTGTCCGATTCCAACCATAATCACCCTTTTTCCGAACTCTTATGGTCATATACAATCTGGGCAAGTTTGAGAGAGCTTGGATAAATATTGTGGCCTCTAGAGCGTAAACACTGTCAAATATATCATTTTCAGCAATTCAAAGGTATATAACTTTTGACCTATTGATCTGATTACAACCATAAATGAACTCATCCGAAGTCTTATGGAAATATACAATCTGAGTAAGTTTGAGAAAGATTGGATAAAATTTGTTTACCTCTAGAGTGTAAACACAGTTAAATATGGCATTTTCAGCAATTTAAAGGTAAATAACTCTTGATCTATTTGTCAGATTTCAACCAAAATCGAACTCATCCCAACTCTTATGGTCATATACAATCTGGGCAAGTTTTAGAAAGATTGGATAAATACTGTGGCCTCTAGAGTGTAAACAACGTTAAATATGGCATTTTCAGCAATTCAAAGGTAGATTACTCTTGATCTATTTGTCCGATTTCAACCAAAATCGAACTCATCTGAACTCTTGGTCATATACAATCTGGGGCAAGTTTTAGAAAGATTGGATAAATAATGTGGCCTCTAGAGTGTAAACACGGTTAAATATGGCCTTTTCAGCAGTTCAAAGGTAGATAACTCATGACCTATTTGTCCGATTTCAACCATAATCGAACTCATCCGAACTCTTATGAAAAAGATTGGATAAATATTGTGGCCTCTAGAGTGTAAACACTAAAATTGTTGACGCCGGACGACGCACGCCGGACATTCAAGGATTGCAAAAGCTCACCCTGAGCTAGCTCAGATGAGCTAACAACGACCACCAATTTCTACGCTGATTTAAAGTGATTTTCAAAGCTTCATTCCACAATAACATTCTAACTGGACCAAACTCGCGAAACTCCAAAGAATAATTTTATCATAATCGAACAATGTGCACGCTTTAACTTACTAAAGCCTGTAAAGTTTCGATCAACAATACAATAAAGATCAATATACACAACATGTTATTGAAGAATATCTCATATATCTCACCGATGCAGGAGAAATGTATCAAAATGTCAAATCCAAACTGTTCGTACCCGGAAGTGCAAAGATGGATGACTAACAAAACACTTCCGGCAAATAGAGCAAATGCTGCATAATTAAATGAATGGGCAAAAACTACCAAAATGGGACTAGAGTAATTCCCTCTACGGAATCAGCACGCACAATTTAAGTCTTTTAATCTGATAACTTTGATGTTTCATATTGATTTTGCAAGTTTTGTGAACATGAATGTTGGTACAATCATGGGGCATAGCCTAATAAACCGCCACTGAACGAAATTTTGGCATAGTTATCATAAAACATATTTTATGTCCCTATAAGGATCTCCAACTCCAATTGTTTTCTTATTCATGTGACTGCTCCTGTGTCCCTGTCCTAGTAGTCTTAATATGAAATAGGCACAGCCTACAAGCGAGCGAAGCCTAATAGCCTAATTCTAGTTTTGAAAACAGAATGAAGGGTTATTTAAAGCAAGTTGAAAGTAAAGCAGAATGCGCCTTACGGCGCATTCTGCTTTACTCCCAACCTGCCTTAAGTCAGAATCTGCTAGGATATAAAATATAATTTTATGGTACAGATTTTGGACTGTATCAAATGGAACTATTTACTTTTTGAACAGTTTGGATCCTGATCAGAAGCCTCGTAATTAGAGACTATATTTTGCATGGGCACGAAATTTATTTTTCAAGCAGTTTGGATCCTGATCAGGAGCTGCGTACGGCGGCGAATGATCAGGATCTACCGTACACAATTGTTGACACTAATGTTAATATTTCGAAATTTTGAGAACTGAATCTTCAAAGATACTGTGGTGCATGGGTGCACAATTTATTTTCAATCAGTTTGGATCCTTATTAGAAGATGTGTACGGCGACGCATGGTCAGGATCAACATAATTATTGGCACTAATGTTAATATTAATAATTTCGAAACTTTGAGAACTGATGATCATAATGGCAAATTTGTTCCTAATGACTAAAGTTTCAAAGATACTGTTGTGTCTGGGTAAAAACTATACATCAAGACATATATTTAATACACTAGATCTAATTACGATATTTACGCGAGGTTATATAATGTGCAAAAAACAATAAATTATCGACTAATAACATATTGAAAATGTTCCCTATGTATGCTTCGACCAAAAATGGTACGTTTTGACTTGGTACGCTTCAACCATGGTACGCTTTGACTATAACCCAGTAAGGCATAGTTATTGGGTAATGGGTTAATAAACTAAATGATTTAATAACCTGAGGGCCCTGATATCGCTCAACTGTTGTACTGAAGCTTGAAAGCTTTACCTTTCTGTTTCATCCGTTTTAATCTAAATCCATTCAAATTTGTAGTATACCATGTAAAACTTTTTGGAATACAACCTCATAATTCTAGTATAGTAGAGTACATCAAGGGCAGATAACTAGAGCCTAAACAATACTGAAATGAAGCCTTTTTAGCATTTCAGAGTATATCAAGGACAGATAACTATTGCCACAATGATTAGATTTCAACAATAATTGCACTCCTTTGAGAACTTATAGCTATATACTTTGTGTGCAAGTATAATCGAAATCCATTGAAAACTGTAGTTGCAAGAGTGTAAACGCTGTAAGATATGGCATTTTTAGCAATTCAAGGGCAGACAACTCTTGACCTATAGGTCTTATTTCAACCATAATCACACATATCTAAACTCTTATGGTCATATACAATCTGGCCAAGTTTGAAAAAGACTGGATAAAAATTGTGGCCTCTAGAGTGTAAACACTGTTAAATATGGCATTTTAAGCAATTCAAAGGTAGATAATCCTCAACCTATTGGTCCGATTTCAACCATAATTAAACTCATCTAAACTCTTATGGTCATATACAATCTGAGCAAGTTTGAGATAGATTATATAAAAATTCTGGCCTCTAGAGTGTAAACACCGTTAAATATGGCATTTTCAGCAATTCAAAGGTAGGTTACTCTCAACCTATGAGTCCGATTTCAACCATATTAAAACTCATATGAACTCTTATGGTCATATCCAATCTGAGCAAGTTTAAAATAGATTGGGTAAAAATTGTGGCCTCTAGAATGTAAACACCCTTAAATATGGCATTTTCAGCAATTCAAAGGTAGATAACTCTCAACCCATTTGTCTGGTTTCAAGCATAATCACACTCATCTGAACTCTTACAGTCATATACAATCTGAGCAAATAAATACGAAAGAAGACTCAAGCAGGAAACGCAACACAAACAATACACCCATCTCTAAAGCAGAACACACACACAGCCATACCATAACAAACACACACACACACACACACACACACCCACACACACGCAATACCATTCCTTCATCCACACACTAAATAGAAAACAACACGCAAGACAAACATAAAGCTAAGTGAACATAGGAGCCCGCCTTGGTACGGTCAGCAGCAATCAATAATCAATTATAAATTAATTAATTATTAACAACCACTGGGGGGTTAAACCTGGGTTTAGGGGCGCCCAACCTCACACTTATTTCCTATATTCACCTATAAAGACGAACAGTGTACATAAAATATAAACCCTGTTCCACAACCTTACAATCAAAAAGACCGCCAGCACAGTAAGTAAATACATGTAAAACATCCAACAAAATTCTCTGACAGGATTATTAGTAACACGGGAAAGAATTAAACATTCAAGCCCGTGTTAAAAATAACCCACTATGGCAACGGTCAAATTGTACTCAAGCGAATAGTCTGTAGTCACGAGTAACTGTAAGACATGGGAGGGTTTAGGGTACGACAGAGAGGGAGAGAAAAACCAAAGCACGAAAATCCGACATAACTCTCCCGGTTAAGGACGGCTTTAGAGATACATCATCATGTACGTAGTGCTAAGCCCTGTCTGTCGTCGCACAACCAAAGAGGAAAGCATAGTTATCAATTGTAGATTGATCGACAACCAAACGTGAAGTGCGCAGCAATATAGTTGGATCATAATCTTTTTTGAGGAAAAATCTAATACGTTTCACAAATAGGTTTTGAAAATGCATATGTCCAAGAATCTTACGAAGTCTGTAAATCATTTAGCAACCCCAGCTGATTTTTCAAGATATCAATAGTAATCAAAAACACATCATACAGATAGATCTCTTTGCAAGCTTTTCAAATCTGTTTTCATTTTATTTCTATCTTAAAAAATAAAAAAGTTATGACAAATTTTATCATTCAATATTTCGCCATTTTTCAGAAAAAATGAGCTATTATTTCTACTGTATTTTTTCGCGACGCGCGGCACCGATTCATCAAAGCCGGTCATCATTATTTCAGTAAAATTGTCATAACTTTTTTGTTTTTAAAGATTTTTCTATGAAATTTTCAGACAATCTTCTTTGAATGTTGTCCTTTCTATTGCTTTTAAAAGATTTATTATAATAATGTTTTCTGTTTTGTTTCAATAGGAAAGAAATCAACACATACAAATTTTTTGACATTTATTTTTCTATTTTTTTTCCATATCACATAACTTCATCACACAAATTCACAAATAAATGAATATATATGCAGAGATACAGACTCACAGTTGTAAAATAGACCATGGCTATTGAAAATACCTCTAATGAGTTCCATGATGTTTCAAGTGAGCTTGATTTTAAATGCATTTTTCGGCATGACTCATTAGATTTTATTAGGGCTCGTACTAAAAAAATACACTATTTATTATCTCAGGCAGTCTAGCTGTACTTTTACTTTTAGTCTATCGCTGAATATGGTATTTCAATTAAAAGGCAAGAATGATATAACAAGTATTAAAGCAAGCAATGTTTTATAATAAGCATTATTTTTTTGCAAATAAATAACATTGCAATCTGGCCATCAGGAAAACGACTAACAGTGCAGACCCTGGTCAAAGAGCTCATGCAATCACCATCTGAACTGGGTCTTCAATGTTTGCATAGGACAAGTCTACTTGCAATTAGTGCACTGTTGATAATAATATATGTTTCACTAGGTGTGAATAAGTTAAGATATATTTTTTTTTAAATTAAATCCATGTTTGCTTTCCGAATATCGACAAACTGTCTCTACAGAGTTTGTTATGCTCACTACACGTTGCTTCATAGTCTTTAAGGTCTGTACACAGTCATTACAATGAAAAACATGACTGAAACCTTGGCAGACAATATATACCCAGTAGAAAGAGTAATAGATATGTTCGCAATCTTCTGCTTTTTCCTGGTCATTCCATCACGACATATGCACCAATTTTCCGCATTTGCCAACTTCTCTGAAATGTCATTTCTGGTTGATTAGAACCTGAAATAAAAGTAAAATTTATAAGTTGAAAATAAAAATTGTGAAGGGATCTGACTTGTTTTATTTATTAACCCTTTACTCCATAGACTCCATATTCCTAGTTTTGAAGACAGGTGTCCACTTAAAGCAAATTAAAAGTAAAGCAAATTGAAAGTAAAGCAAAATGAACCTCAATATCATTCTGCTTTACTTTCAGCTATACAATCTTAGATATGACTTGTAACTTTTTTTTTCAGTTAAGGAATAAAAAAGTGAACCTTTATTTAATGAAAGGTGCATTTATGGAGTAATAGGTTAATAATTGTTCCCATTTTAGATTTCATAACCTCCCCCTTAATCTGACTATTGATGATAAAATGTGTAATATATTCTAAGGAATATCGATTTTTTTTCTATATAGATTAACAAATGTGCTATGAAAAACACAAGTTGCTCTCAAAAACATGTTAATTTCTACACGAGTATGGTTTTGTTAGTAATTAAACGTATTTCATTAGGTCTCAAATAGCTTATGTTCGGTTTAAGGGTTCAATATCGGCGCCGATAAAACGTACGATTTTTTAATGAATTAAGCGATCTTGTGTTAATTCATGAATGAAACCATTATTTAATTACGAAAAGAACCCGTTTGGAGCAATTCTTTCAGCTTTATTTGAGATATAACGCGGGTTTATATAAGTTGTAACAGAAGTATCTCGTAGTCGCTGTCTATAAAATATTCAAGATGGCGGCCGTCAGTCTCTCGCTAACGCTGAACCGACTCGCCGGGTAAAATCGCCAACTTCTATTTAAAAGCCTGCGCTTAATTTACATCGTATTTCATAATGGTTGGTAGCAATAGAAAAAGAAAAGTATATTAAATACGATCGTACCATCGGTTTTTATACTCACCATGAGATTTTTCTGAAATCACATCACCATAAAACTCCGGATGTGAAATACCTTGCCGCAGAAAAGACTTTAAGTTACATTTATACTTGTTAATGAGAGGAAGATTTCTATAAAAGAATTTAGAAAATGTTTTACGAAGTTTATGAAATCTGTACCCCTGTTTAAGAAGCTTTTCAGTAATAGTTTTATTACGAATGTGGAAGTCCTCAACAGAGGTACAAGCCCTAGCAAAACGAATAAGTTGTGAAATATAAACCCCGTAAGATGTAGAACGGGGAACATCGCCATCTAGATGAGGATAGTTTACAATACTAAAATCAAAATCATCTCGTTTATCGTAAATCTTAGAAGAAACAATACCGTTATTTATTAAAAGATCCAAATCTAAAAATGGTGCCGATAAATTTGACTCGTTTGTTTTATTAAGGCGTAATTCTTTTGGGTAAATAAAAGGAAACAACGTATCAAAAAATGGGTTGTCTATATTAAAAATATCATCTAGATAGCGCGATGTGTTGTTTGAAGAAAAAGTGTGGCCGCTAGAGTGTAGACACTGTTAAATATGGCATTTTCAGCAATTCAAAGATAGAAAACTCTTGATGTGATCTAGATCTATTGATCTGATTTCAAGCATAATCGAACTCATACAAAATCTTATGGTCATATATACAATCTGGCCAAGTTTGAGAACGATTGGAGACATATTGTGGCTTCTAGAGTTTTAAAAACACTGTTGAACTTGGTGGATTTGGGTGACTTTGGGTGAATTGATGAATGAGGATTAAGTGTATAGTTGGCACTAATATTATTACTTCCATATAGCTGACTGGCATTCAGATAACGAAAACTATTACAGAAAATGACTTTTTTCATGGCTATTGGACGGTGGGTTTTAATAGTGGACATCCCTGGGTTTCTAGGTGTTTCGAAACCGGCTGAAACTGTCAACACTGCCAGACTATCTACGTAAATCTACCCCACCTGGCATGATCGAGCACAGTGTTGAAATCCTCTGTGTATTATACACATGCACTTTGATATTGACAAGATTTAGAAACAACATATCTGATATCACAGAAATAAAGATCTAGGCCTAGTCGAAACCGGTCGAATGTGTGTGACATTGTACTTTGCTAATCGTAGGAAGTGACGTCATAAACATCACAACTGATAAACAAAGGGGGGAAACTCAATAAAACAGTTTTGACTGTGTTGATAATTTCAGTAGGATGGTATTAACGAGCGAGTTTTTTTTTATTTATATTTGATGTGTGATTCTCGCAATTAATTATGTTTTCTTTGGAGATAACCGGAAATGTGCGCTTAAAAAATCTCAAATAGACTCGTCCACAGCTGAGAGGTCAGTCAGAATAGTCGCGCGTGTTAGACAATAACATCCGGGTCAACCTAGGGTAACCGGAAGCAAAAATTTTAACGAAACTTTTTTTGTTCAACATGTTCATAAATAAAACGCGAGCAGGGTCGACCAGTATGTGAAAAATAGCTGAGAGGTCGCAAGTGATAGACAATAACTTCCGGGTCAACGTATGGGTAACCGGAAGCAAAATTTTTAACGAAACTTTTTTTGTTCAACATGTTCATAAATAAAACGCGAGCAGGGTCGACCAGTATGTGAAAAATAGCTGAGAGGTCGCAAGTGATAGACAATAACTTCCGGGTCAACGTATGGGTAACCGGAAGCAAAATTTTTAACGAAACTTTTTTTGTTCAACATGTTCATAAATAAAACGCGAGCAGGGTCGACCAGTCTGTGAAAAATAATGTAGCAAGTAGATCCGGCGGAAGTACAAAAAACCTACGAAGAAAAATCTATTCAATGTACATACAGGTCTAACATACAGGTCTAAAAATGTGAATTTTAACTTGAAATTTATTGTATACGTAGCTGTAGAAGCTCGCTTCGCTCGTTATTAATTAATCTGATTGTCAAGTTTTGAATTTTTTCAGTTTGTCTTGTTCCTTTTGAGGTAAGGATTACAGAGGGTCGGACCAATCTCCATGATTTACCTTCAAAAATACTACTGAGATATATGCTGTTTTAGAGCATCGCGGCCGGTTTTTTATATCAACAAACTCTTCCCCCCCCCCCCTCTCTCTCTCTCTATCTCTCTATCTGAGATCAGTTTGAACTTTTTGAGATTTGTGTTAACATATCAGTGTTAGGATACTGACTTCCAGCATGAGAGCTATTTGAACGGTTTTTGACCAAAATAAAATCGCGTACATTTTTAAACCGAAAGTAGACAGATTGACAGTTTCGGCCCCTCTGACATTCGCATTTTTCCAATCTTGCACGTTTGTATCTGGCTCCATTTTTTAAAGTGTCTCATTATGTAGGAACTCATTGGTATTCAAGAATAAGGAATCAACCAACCTGACTGTTCATAAAAGTCTTCCAACGCGATGTGCGAATGATAGTTTTTCACTATACGGAGGCCAAAATGTGCCATAAATGTTAAAACGTTTTTTATACGTAATGGGCGTGGAAAGGATATGTAGAGCCCAGCAGCGAAAGGGTTAAAGGTAGGCCTACGATTCCTAAAATTGCGCTTGAAAAATTGAAATCTTAGGAGTTTTATGAGCAACTTATGAAAGCCCTACCTAGTTGAATATCCCAGCAGCAGGGCTGCCATAAGTTGACATGAAAAATCCTAAGGTTTCCAAACTATGATTTTTTCAAGTGCGATTTAACGAATCGAACCTTTACCCATTAGCCTTTTTCTTGTTTTGTTGACATGCAACTACTTAAAGCAGGCTGTAAGTAAAGCAGAATGCGCCTAAGGGCGCATTCTGCTTTACTTTCATCCTGCTTTAAGCTACCAAGTACTGAGAAATTCCGGAGACTAAGGAAAAATCCGGAGAAATGGCAGCCCTGCAGCTGGGGTTAGTTCATTGCAATGTCCAGGACAGTGTTTAATGTCTCATGACACAGCACAAGCGAAACCGAAACATTTCTGTTTTCATAAATTAACTTCAATCACAATGTAACCTCAAACGGGCGAGTCTATTTTCCATTTATATCTAGTCCATTGTTTTACTATTAAGAGGTTTTAATACAATGAAGAAGACTTTATTCTTTTATCGTTTTTAAAGACCCAGATGAAATGCAAACGCATTGCAGTGAACTGTAAAAAATGACATCTTTTTGAAAAGTTTGACATCTCGTTTTAATCTGAGAGGTAAATAGTTTGGAGCCTGATCAAACGCCCGGTTATAAACTCCTTTCATAGAAAGAATAGTTTGGAGTAAACGCGTTTATTGGGAAAGAGTGGTTACCCAACGTGAGGTCGTTTCGCTAGCCAACGTGATTTCGTTTCGCTATCACAGACGTTTCGCAACCATCCTGTACATTTCGATACTTAACAACTATATAAAAGCGGAAAACCAATGTACCTTTAAATAGTAAAAATAAGAACCAGGGAATCTAAATAAAAAACAATTTGATAGTCAATTACAATGTACATGTACTTAAATAATTTGGAGGGGGCGTTCAAATTAGAAATAGATTTGATGGTCAATTACAATGTACTTAAAGAATTTGGAGGGGGGCGTTCAAATTAGAAATAAATTAACCCCATTTCCAATTACACTGTTTTTGCGGGCAGTTCGGATCGCCACCCTTCCCTTCTTACATACCTTAAAATAATGAAAACCATAGTTTTGACAACCATCAACCGGCCGTAGCCCGAAATCTTCGAAGGCATAGTAACCACTAGTATTCAACATTTCGTCCAATTAGTAAAGAAACCAAACCTTTATACACTGAAAGACACTTCTAACGCAACACCTAGAAATTTTGATGTGTTCGGCTTATTATAAAATCGTTATCGTTGAAATTGACAGTATAGATAAATCAACACCTCGTTCATGTTTCCTGTAAATTTCATTGTAATCATTTGACAAAAAAGCACGAATCTAACAGAAATAAAACTTGACTCCAAATTAAAAAGTCACAATATGGTAAGAAAATATAATAAAGGACATGAAAGGATAATTTTATTCACAACACTTATCACAGCAAACGTTTCAAATGCAACAGTTAATAATAACTTATGTTCTCCCTGGATACGACTGGTCTTCGTACATCTCTATATCTAATCGTATACCGAAGTTTAGACACTACTGCCGCGGTCCGCGTTGAACTCGTTTCTACTTCCACACAATAGCCTTTGACGGACAAATACCTGCCAAAAACTCGAGTCACCGGAAAATAAACAGACGAGGTTGATATTATTTATCGTTATTCTAAATGGAAAAAAGGGTCACATGTTGATTCGGTGACGATTCTTGATACTTTTTTTTGGACTGATCATATTTTTTGTCAGAAGCCAAATAATACCACAAATTTGCTTTTATTTGAGTATTTTATTTTATTTTGACAAGTACACCATCCGGTTGCGAGTCCCTTTAACTTTGAAATATGGGTATGTTTCACTTAACCGAGCATGCAATAATGCAGCTCATGTGTCGAACTATGGGGTAGTTAGAGTTAAGCGAATTCGAGATATCGAAGTTCGACTCTATACTCGTCACTATGGTTCAGTCATTCAACGAACCGTCCCATTACGGAAACCGACTCAGTACAAAAAATATTACGGAACTGTATGACTTCTGATCAAAGTTTACATTCGCAAACATGTAAGGTAAGCATAGATTGGACACACACTGGAGAAGACGTCATTCTTGTTTACGCTATTAAAACTATAATCTCCATTGCAAACAGTTTGGAGTTTGGGTAACCCGGCGTCTGATCAGGATCCAAATTGTTGTCCAATCATGTTGAAATGGACAATTAAACATTAAAAAAAGTTGTAAGTTTCTACATTTTAATGAACTGTTTTGCGTTTCGTTTTCGTTTAAACGGGAAAGAATAACATCCCATTTCTGTCCTAGTGAGTGCAAAACAGTGTGTACAAGAACAAGTGTTCTGCTCTTGGTCTACACTGTTTGCAAAGCAATGGGTCTGGTTTGCTCATGCATGGCGTGGCTCATATATACAATTGAAATGCATAGGTTCATACTCATTGAGATATTCACACTGTAGATGTCACAACTAGGCCTATAATGCTACAGTGTTCCCTCCCTGAAGCGGCCCTCTGAACAACAATTCCCTCCTTACAACGACGCTTGCCAGAGTTCCCTTAAACATAACAATCATTCTTGCGCTTTGACTGTTGTACTATCGTCTGCTTAAAGTTGTCGTCTGCTGTTTTTCTCAAGTTACATATTTGACATTTTGATAGAACAATAGTTAATGACGAGTGACAAACAGCTTGAATCCAGATCAGACGCCGCGTTACGCGGCGTTTGATCTGGATTCAAGTTGTTTGCAAATGTAAGCCAATTCCCCTCCCTATAACGACTCCATCCGAACAACGCACACAATTTGTGTCTCCCATTGGGTGTCGTTGTAGAGAGGGAACGCTGTATATACATAGGATGTTAATTAACCTTGATCATACGAGTGCTAAGTGTGACTTGGCTTACAGTTCGATTCCAGATCAGACGCAACGTAACACCGCGTCTGATCTTGATCCAAACTGTTTGCCACTCACATTAAACATTTATTATGTTCCAAAAACATAAAAAAAAAAAAAACTGATTATGAGTTTAATAGCAGATGGTAGATATGTAACAGACGACAATTCAATGTTGAATGAATATCTAAAGAAATACCCTAACAGGTGGCTTTTACAATTACGTTTGAACCTTGATATCCCGAACTCGGTTAGGTCAAACATAGCCGTATTTCAAAGTTAAAACGTGGCTTAGTCACGTTTTAACTTTGAAATACGGTAATGTTTGACTTAACCGAGCATGAAATAATGCAATTTATGTGTCGACAAATCGGATACTTCGAATTAAGCGAGTTCGAGATATCAAAGTTCGACTGTACTATGCTCCATGCCAAATGTTGGATACATAAACCATCCGTTATGTCATTATTGTGGAAATGTCAGCTTAATTCCGACTTTGTGAGAAAGAAACCGTGAAATTGATCTCGCCATAACTTCAAGAATATTGGTAGTTTTCAAAGGCGAACTACTATTTACTATTGATGTGATAGTTGTCTTTGCACTGATTGGCCAAATTAATGTGAGTAGAAGTATTTATTCTGTCAAACTTCTTGAAAAATAGTTAATGTAACGCTTTAACTATTTCTCTGCCAAAGGCCTCAAAAAGGCGACTTTGCAAACAGTTTGGATCCTGATCAGACACCGCGTTACGCGGCATCCAAACTGTTTGGCACTCGTGCCGATATCTCTCCAATTAAAGCAGCCCTTAATCTGACTTTAAAAAATATTGCAGACGACACTTCAAATGCCGAAGGCATTTTAGCACAGGGGACCGTCACAAAAGAAGTCTGAACCCCAAAAGAAAAAAAATGTATAAACACTAGATATATAGACTATATATCTAGTGTTTATACATTTTTTTCTTTTGGGGTTCAGACTTCTATTGTGACGGTCCCCTGTGCATTTTAGGTCTAAAAGGGCCTGAAATTGTAACTTAGGCGATATAAGATGTAAACAAAAACTAAACAATTAGTGATTTTATTAGCCGAAAATATAACATACATGTATATAGTACTTACACCGGTCTATCTAAAAGTACTATGGCTTTTGGCTGACCAAACAAACTTGGAAACTTGGTTGAACAAATAAATTATTATGATATTTATGGATTATTATTTGTTTCAATTCAACACTGCCTTTTCCCGATCGACATTTTGAAACGTTGTCACGAAGGTCCACTCCATCCGCCAAAGAACGATAGCTCTACATGGATAATAAATCATTTCTTGTATGTGTTACTTCCCCTCAATAAAATGAATTAATTGTTTCAAGTATATAATGTTACAGCCAACCATGACTGAAATTTTAGTCATTTCACGAAATTCGTGAAATTTCTAGTCATTTCATAAAATGACTGAAAAACACTTTCAGTCATTTCATGAAATGACTGAATCGTATTTAGCTTTAATTATACAAGTGTTCTGATGGCAATATCTTAATAATTACAAACTACACTATTCAAATATTGCATGTACAGTTCATTCTCTACAATGGCCCTCCTAACAACGAGTCCCTCCTTACAACGCTGCTTGCCGCCAAACCCCAAACAAGATAATTATAAACAGCCTATTCACGACTGCAATGTCGTCTGCTTAAACGTGTCGTCTGCTGTTTTCTCAAAGTTACACCTAAATGGACATTTTGAGAGGAAAACAATTAAGTTAAATTTTTAGTTATTAAGTATTCAACAACAATATGTGCAATGTTTCTGAAATATTTGTTACATATTAAGTATTCAACAAAAATATGTGCAATGCTTCTGAAATATTTGTTAGTTATTAAGTATTCAACAAAAAAAGTGTGCAATGCTTCTGAAACATTTGTTAGTTATTAAGTATTCAACAAAATATGTGCAATGCTTCTGAAATATTTGTTAGTTATTAAGTATTCAACAAAAATATGCGTACATAATGATGTGAATAAACATAAATTTTGCTGTTGAATTAATTAAACAAAAGTTATTTTACACATTGTCTGAATCCTGTAAAAGGTCTCTAGTCAATATATGTGAAAGTGGTCTGTCACTTTTAGTCATTTAACGAAAATATATAGGACATAGGTAAACAGTGTAGACTCTGATCAGACGCCGCATAATGCGGCGTCTGAACAGAGTCTACACTGTTTGCTGATAGGAATTTCAATATAAAACAAAATGCAAATCAAAAGTTTGGCCAGGCATCCCTTTGATAAAAATGGACTAATCTAATATATAAACATGGAAGAATCCACTGGTTTTAAATGGGTTAACGCGTTTATATGAAAAGAATAGTCTTCTGTACCGTAGGCCATGATGCAGCTACTAATTTCTCACAGGTGAATAAGTAATTATCGTTAAATGTAGGTGTAACTTATATTGTGCTAAACAAGATGCAACAATGATCGTAGAAACCCGATGTCGTACAGGAATCTAGAGTGGTTCATCATAGAACAATTAGTGTAACAGGCATGCTTTATCACAATTCTGTGAATGCCTTACTGGCGTAATACTAACACCTATCTACAGTCGAAACTCGATACTTCGAACTCGCTTAAATCGATCGTACCAGTATTTCATCAGTTGAATTACAATAAGTCGATCTCGTTTAAGTTGAACATACCCTTATTTCAAAGTTAAAACGTGGCTTAGCCACGTTTTAACTTTGAAATTAGGGTATGTTCGAACTAACGAGAGTTCGAAGAATCGAGTTTCAAACGTGTACATGTATATGTTTATATAAAATTTAGTTCATTGTGAATATCTACCATTTGAACTATTACAATGGTTAATAAACCAAAAAATAAATAAATATTTTATGAGAGAGGACAGACTCGTGTCAGGCAGACTTTAAAGATTGAACACAAAATAACTGAAACAGCTTTAATAACTAAACTCGAAAACAAACTGATGTCTAGATCACTTTGTTCCTAACTTTAAGATATTCGCGAACATTTTGGCGAACTACTTAATTGTTCACAACCTTATGATAAGCTTATACCAATTCTAACAAGAAATATCAGAATTATTTTAAGAGGCTCACTATGATATATGCCATTATTGTTCTATATAATGGAAATTCCAATTTCACAATACGCATAGCCAATTTTTGACTATTTAGGGATGGTTTTAACAATATATTTCCAAATGATAAACAGAGTAGATCCTGATCAGAGAGCTCCTTACGAAGCCCTCTGATCAGGGTCTACACTGTTTGCATAGGTCAAGTGTAATCCTTACATGTGTACTGTTTGTAAATGACGAGCATACTCGTCGCTAGGGTTGAATGTGTTAACACATAGCCTCTTTCTAGTTTTGAAGACAAATTATTGCTGAAGGCACGTTTGAAAGTACACCCCTTATTTTCAGTCTGCTTTAGGCATCACTTTTCTAGGATATATAAAATATTCCCTATGGTGCAAAGTCCTGACTGTATCGCTGGGTCCCCTCGTCCTGCTACAGTATCATAGATATGTGCAAAATTCACTTTATTCAAGTTGTTCTGTTGTGAAGATATTTGAAAGTCATATTGTTGTTTTGAAGTGCAAACCACCTATACATGTACATCGTTTGAAACTATATTATAGTGTATAGCCTGTTTACCTGTGTTTTCGCCACCCTTAGCTATATTATTCGCGCATGCGCTTTCTGATGTAACATTTCTTACTTGTTGACGGATCTAATTCTGAACGGAACCTTCAATAACACGAATATATACAAATAAAACTTGTGAAATAAATACAAATGTAAATAACTGTACCGTTTTCGAACGAGGTCATTGCTCTGGATCACCGGGATGCTTTCTTGTCAATTCGCCACCTCTGATTGGTCGTTCGATAGGTAAATGTAGGCTCTGTCAGTATGTTATAGTTTGTTTCATGAAATTTGAACATTGTTTAATGATTTTGAAATATTTAATTTTTTAAAAGTAAATAATAACTTTTACAACTTTACAATAAAAAAGTAACAACGGGCATATAGAGTTAAAATTACCAACATGTCCTTTGATTTGAAACTTTTTGTGAATTATTGTTATTTAACCTGTTTCTTTCGCATTTTCGGCGCTTGAAATCTTCCTTAGTGAAACTGTCCTAGTATTCGGATATCCTCTGTAGTTTTCGGACATCCTCGGTAGCCTGCTCGTGACGGAATTCTAAGTTTTGCTTTGGTGGCGAATTGACAAGAAAGTGGCGAAATGGCAAGAAGCAAGGATATATAGTGGGCAAAGTGTGACGTAACTGGTTACAAAAATGCGATCAAATAGATCAATCGAACTAAATGCAATCTGGAATGATGTGTGTGTTCCAATGATAAAAGTTTAATGCATTTTGTACGATACTGTCATATTTTTCTTTAATCCTGAATTGCTTTGAAAGAAAGGTCATTTGGCCACTCGTTTTCCATCCCTTTAAACAACAAATACTTGAAATTCCTACACAATGGGACTGGGGGCGTTATTCTTTCACAATAAACGCGTTTATAAATGAGTTGGATCCAAAATGCTTGACGCTTGTATCGACATTTCTTCAGTCAAAAATTCTCTAAATCTGACTTGAAAAAATGTTGCAGACGACACAATATGAATGCACACGAAAATTTGGCAGTTTTGTTGTTAAAGCAGACGATAACATTTGGCAGTGAAAGATTTAAACATGCACGTGCCTTAACCCTTTCACTCTCAATTATGCTTAAAAGCGCGCTGGTTAACAGTTTGGATCCTGATCAGACGCCGCGTAACGCGGCGTCTGATCAGGATCCTAACTGTTTGACACTCGTTTTGAAATTCCTCATTCATACTACCTTATTTGTTAAATTTGAACGATATTGCAGACAACAAAATTGAAACAGACGACAATGAAACGGTGAAGGGGTAAAAAACCTCACGAAAGTTTTGACAGTGAAAGGTTTAAACATCGGTAACAAGCCGTTGATGAGTGATCATAAGAGTGCTTTTCCTGTAAATACTCCAATGTTGAACAAACTCATCTGATGAGATTTTTTTTAATTCCTCAACAGAACACTTATTTTGGTGGCAGTACAGTGGAGAAAATGTTATTCTTTCCATTCAAAACAAAACTTGACGAAACGGCAATGCAATAAAATAAAGTAAATGACAGCCTCTTTAAAGCTTTTGACGATTTATTTTAATCTCAATGGCAAATCGTATGGAGACTGGTCAGACGCCGGGTTACCTGGCGTAGATCTAGCTCGAACCTGTTTTGGGCGTTTGGCATACACACATTTATTGTGGGAAAGGGTACAGTGGAGAATGTGTTATTCTTAACACGAAAATGTAGAAAATGTCAATTTTGAAATATTTCTAACAATTAATTTTATCTGAGTGGCAAACCGTTTGAAGCCTGATCATAGATTTAGCGTAAACGCGTTTATTGGGAAGGAATAACGTTTTCTCCACTGTAACGCCTTTCCTAGTGTATGCTGCGAAATTAGCATTCACGGAAAATTTTAACATAAATCTGAATGACAAACAATTTTCTCGATATCTTATTGCTCGTGAAGGGATTGAACGTCAACAATATTAAGGCATTTATACCCAGTGGATTCTTCCATGTTTATATATTGGATTAGTCCATTTTAAACAAAGGGATGCCTGGTCAAAAACAAATTCATTTTGTTTTATATTGAAATTCCTATCAGCAAACAGTGTAGACTCTGATCAGACGCCACATAATGCGGTGTCTGATCAGAGTCTACACTGTTTGCCTATGTCCCATATGTGGGATCGTGGGCACAAATGGGCTAAGACACCCTTTCTGGGCCTTTTTTACATCTTCTTGCATTTTGTTTGTATTTAACTTATACTGGAAAGTCCGAAGTTTTTTCAATTGTACTAACTTGAAGCTCACATAACTACAGTAACATTCTCGAGACCGTCTAATAACTGTCGTTATATCCAAATTTCCATTCGGTTCTTTTTGCCATACGCTAATTATTGTACAATTTTTCTGACCTGTCGGAGTTATTTTTAGAACAGAATAGTTAATGATGGTAAACGGGTAAGCAAGGTAACATCGAATATAGGAACGTACACTTTCCTACTTCAGATAAGTATGATCCTCGTGCAGCACGAGACCGCTGCGCTAACTTAACTGATATCTAATTCTTTCCCAATAAACGCATTTATATACTAAAACTACTATTTCCATTGCAAAAAGGTTTGAGCCAGATCAGACGCCGGGTAACCCGGCGTCTGATCAGGCTCCAACCTGTTTGCTTCTCAGATTAAAAATATAGTTAAAATTTCTAAAAGTATATTTCCACAGTTTAGAGTATTGCGTTTGCGTCTAAACGGGAAAGAATAATGTATCCTCTACTGTACATAACACATAAAAATTACAGCTATCCGTATCTCTAACTGGATGTAAAGAAAACTCATCCCTTTTTAAATTTTAGAATGTTCCAATCTAAAAATAACTCCGACAGGTCAGAAGAAAACACTAATAAGTATAGGGAATACAAGTCATTTTGTTTTATTGTATCCAATAGTTCATTATATCCAATTTCCTTTCAAGTGGCATCACTATAGTATTCAAATCAGCTAGCAAATGATCTGGGCTCAAACTGATTCCAAATGCAAACTCGATCTTTTTTTTCAGGTCAATAAGTTTATTTCCCTCTTACGCCATATGTACATGTTTCTAGGCATTTCTTCAATCATTACAATTAGAAAACACTTAACATCGTACACCTTATCTTGCAAGTAGTGAATTGACTATTTCTAAACACATTTTAGACCATTGATCAGACGCCGATTTACACGGCGACTGATCAAGATCAAAACTGTCAATAACGGTTGCTTTTAGGTTTTCTTCAATTTGAAACGTGCACAATTTCAGTTGAACATTGTGCAGACAACACGTTCAAAGCAGACAGTTTGAATGGCAAAAAGGTGTACTTTGTTCAAATGTAGGTTATAACTATTAAAACGATCTTTTGTGAAAAAGGATTATAATGACTTATCGCTTTGTATTCTCGTCTGGTTCTTACGTCAGTTTTATTGCTTTTTTATTTCAAACAAATCCATAAGAAATAATCAGAACCTTGAATGCTGACTTAAAATCTTCACACGCAAATGGGGAAATCGTGGTTGCAGTTGCAAACTGTTTTGATACAGATGAGACGCCGAGTAACTAGGCGTCTCATCAGAATCAAAGCAGATTAAATCTTGACACTACATGTACATTTGAATTTCTTGTTTTAGTTCTAACTTTAAAACAAGTAACAGACGTGCATTGTTGTAGTCGGAATATCACTTAGAGCTAAAAGAATAAAACTTGAGATGTATCAATTTGCTAAGCGGGACTTAGTTAATATTTGCAAACAGCTTGGATCCAGATCAGACGCCGCGATATGCGGCGTCTGATCTGGATCCAAACTATTCGCCACTCATGTTAATACTTCATGAAGTTTAAACAATATCAATATTAATCTCATTTCTTTTCGCAGATGAATTATTTTGAGAAGATGACACTTCAGCATGATAAGAGTTGACCTTTTGAATGCTATTCGCAACTTTACGAGCACTTGCAAACAGATTGGATTCGGATCGGACGCCGCGTAATGCCGCTTTTGACCAGGATTTTATCTTTTGAAACTCATATTTTGATATAAAATGACATTATATTCAGATTCTAAAATCCGTTGCAGACGCAGACGACTAAGTGTGTAGCAGAAGTTAATTATGCAGACGAAAGGTTAACCCTTTCAATCCAATGACGTCATCGCTTTTAAACAATTGTCGTCTGCTTTTATTACTAAATTTTAATTTAAGGTACTTTGACTTAAGAAATATTGAAGTAGTATAATCTTTATTTAAGTCTCTTCATGGTTACACAGTTTAAAACATCATCATATACATATATATACAAGAACCATGTCATTCATTATTGAATTACAAGAGACTATGGTATTTTTTCATGAAAACAATTAAACAAACAAATCACAGATAAGTTCATATGTGAGCATTTTATGTCAAATACTTATACATGTACGTATATTGTCCATTGGCTTGAACACAAATGCAATATATACTTATGGTGTCTTGTGTGTCGAATGGCGGTGGATGTCCAGGCACATTCAAGCATCCACTTCAATCGCCATTGTACACTTAGACAGTTTATTGAACCAGCATCATAATTATAATGCCAGAAACTTTTTTCAGTAAACCGGATTTTATAAATCACAGCCTGACAATTGTTTTACAATCACATTGCACATATCCTTATCAATAAATAAGATCAATTTATTGGCATCTATGGTTTAACTCATTCACCCTGAGACTTATATTGTGTACCTCAATTTTCTAAAAATAGTTTTGACCCTGATCAGACGCCGCGTCTGATCAGTATCAGAACTGTTTGCAATTACTCACTGTACTCGGTGCAATGCCGTAAATGGATTAATAGGTACTCGTTTAATGATGATTGTGTACTGTTTGCAGGCTTTGAATAAATAACTGTGAATTGTTTCTTCGCTCGTTTAGTTAAATCCTTTCCTGCTATAACATTGCCTTTGCCAAAGAGCTCAACTATTGAAAAGTTTTTTGGAAGTGAGGATGGGGAGATAATGAACCTGGGACAGAGAGGGTCGGATAGAGACACGGTCTAAGAAACAAATAGAGAATGAGAGAGACCGATTGACAGACAGACAGACAGACAGACAGAGACAGACAGACAAATATAGATGCAGAGAGAGAGAGAGAGAGAGAGAGACCGATTGACAGACGGATAGACAGACAGAGACTGGCAGACAAATACAGATACAGAGAGAGAGAGAGACTGATTGACAGACGGACAGACAGGCAGAAACAGACAGACACATACAGAGAGAGAGAGAGGGAGACAGAGGGGGAGGGAGACAGAGAAAAAGGGAGGGAGAGAGAGAGAGAGACATACAGATAAAGACAGACAGAGAATAAATTAAGACACTTACACAACTTCTGAAATAGAGCTAGAATAAATATAGATAATAGAGAGGGAGAGGAGGAGATAGACATATGGCCTGAGAAAAATACATTGCCTACTGTGAGTGACAGATAGATGGATAACTTGTATTAAGTTTTAAAAATCGTTAGAAAACTCAAAAATAGAGATAGAAACCTTCGGTTAAAAGAAAAGCGGCTAAATGCGACATTGAAGAATATGATTAAATTCCAGTTTAAACGAAACTAACGTAATGCAACCAAATGTTGAAAATGACGTTCTTTTTAATGTTCGATGTATTCGAATTTAAATAGCATTTTGTATTTACCAAAAGACAAATGTAAAACATTTTGGAATCGGTTCACACGCAGTGCCTAACCTGGATATAAACCATTTGCTTAAATATATTACCCCAATTCCTTCAATTAGCCACTCCAGCATTGTTCTCACTAGCCATAAAAGTAACTGTAAAAGCATGAAACCTGTGGCATAGCCATCTCGTGTTTTCTAGAGAGGCCCTGACATACTCAAATTCAGGGACATTTACAAACCAAACCTTTAAAAAAAATAAGAAGCGGGCCTCAAATTAGACGTTTCACTGAACCGTCTTCGCATGCATATTTGCCAACTTTTTACCGGACTAGGTGTACCCAATCTCTTTAATCAGTCCAATCGCGGTCAACAGGCAAGTGGCTCACCCTTCGCCTGCTATATTGTAGCCGGCCTGTGACGTCACAGTAATTCGTAAACAGTTTGGATCCTGATCAGACGCCGCGAAAAGCGGCGTCTGATCAGGATCCAGACTGTTTTATTTTCAGGCTAAATAAATCTTTTGATAAAATGGCTTTAAAAATAATATTTTAGAAAATTATCGCAGACGACAATTACTTGTATGAAGCAGACGAAAGGTTAATTATAGAAATGAAGGCACGAGCGAATCAGCATCATGTGATAACGGGTACAGGTGTCTACTATAATTAGCATGGAGCGTACGTAACTTAGCTCATTCGTACTCGTGCTCATGGTTAGGCAGAGAAAATACTAGATGTGAGGCTCGAACGGAATAAATAGTACTAATTCTTTAAAGGTGAGAAATTATATCAGTATTTGTTCAGTGGTGGTAGAACGTCATTCTTTTCCAGGAAAACACTTTTCTGATGAAACAGGTTAAGTAAAAAGTGGTCGTTTATAGAGAGGTTTTACTATATGTCCATTGCGAACATTTTGGAGTCCGATTAACCCGGCGTCTGATCAGGATTCAAGCTGTTTGCAAATCGGATTTAAAAAAGAATAGTCAACATTTTTTAATAAGACCGTCATTTTCTGCATTACAATCCTTTTATTTACGTTGAAATGGGAAATAAGTACGTATTCTCCACTGTTGTTATCTAATCATTTTCTATTATACTGTCGCGTTGCTTTAACCAATTACTCCTTGAATACGTTTTTAATTTATTCCTCCACTGAAGAAAATAGTTCCATTTTAAACAGCCAATGATATGTATTAAATAAACATTTTCCATAATCTGGCAAACGTTAGCTTAAAGCTTGTTGAAGGTGCGTTTTGCTTTACTTTCAACATAGTCCGGCAGAGGGCTGACTTGACCTGGAAATGCCGTCCTAAGTTTTTTTCTCGACTGATTCTACTTCAGCATATGCTACTTATTGAAAAACCACCGGGTGCCACTTTGTCACCCTTGAGCATTTTCGTATATTCAAGATGGCGGCCAAAATGGCTGCCGAAAGGCTTTTAAACAAAATAGCACACAAATCAGCATTCGTTTTACCTTTTATTAAATTGATTTGACCTCACCATAATGATAGTTATAATTCAAAAGACGTTTAATGTTTTCAAAATATTACGGGTGACATCTTGTCACTCTTGGGCATTTCAGTATATTCAAAATGGCGGTTAAAAAGGCTACCTAAATGGGTTGAAACAAACTACTCTAAACTTCAGCATTCATGGTTTGGTTTTCTTAACTGATTTGACCCCATTATAATGATAGATATTACTGAACTGAGGATACATATTTTTGAACTGTTACGGATGACATCCTGTCACCCTTGAGCATTTCTGTATATTCAAGATGGCGGCCCAAATGGCAACCGAATTTGCTTTTAAACAATAGTCCAAAAAGCAGCATTCATTGTTTCTCTTTTTATACTGATTTGACCTCACCACAATGAGAGTTATTATTTACATGGACAATTTATGTTTTAAAAATGTTACGGGTGACATCCTGTCACCCTTCAGCGCTTCCGTTTATTCAAAATGGCGGCTTAAATGGCTATCCAAATGCGTTAAAATCTAGTCTAAACTTCAGCATTCATAGTATGGTTTTCTAAATTTAGTTGACTCCACCATCATGAAAGTTTTTACTGAGATGATGATACATATTATTGAACTGTTACGGATGACATTTTGTCACCTTTGAGCATATCTGTATATTCAAAATAGCCGCGGCTAAAATGGCTACCTAAATGCTTTAAAACAAAATGGTCAATAAATCAGCATTCTTAATTTGTTTTTATTAATTATTTTGATATCACCATTATGATATTCGTTATTGAAATAATCAAACCAATTATTGAAATGTTACGGGTGACAGGTTTTTTTTTATCATTGAGCGTTTCTGGATATTTAAGATGGCGGCCAAAATAGTGACGAAAATTTTGTTTAGCAAATAAAGTCGAAAAATCAACAATCATACAGTTTATATTCATCACTGACTCGATATCAACGTAATTATACTTACTATTAAAATTATGATACTTATTGATGAAATGTATTGGGTGACATCTTTTCATCCTTGAGTATCTCCGTATATTTAAGATGGTGATGCTTATTATTGAAAACATGGTACTTGTTATGTAACTGTACGTGGATGATATCTTGTCACCCTTGAGCATTTCCATATATTCGAGATGGCGACCAAAGCGTTGACCGAAATGCTTTAAATCAAAATAAGTCCAAACAGCAACAATCATTATTTCTTATTTTTAAATGGTTTGACCTTACCAGAATGATACTTATTATTGACAGAATGATACTCATTATTGAAATACTTTGGGGGACATCTTTTCACCTTCGATGTTTTTTGTAATCAAGAAAGCGGCCAACATTGCGATAGAAATGCTTAAAATATTTAAAATGTTCAAAAGTCAAAATAAACAGTTGTTTCTAGACTGGTTCTTTTTTAGCACCTGTTATTTGTTCACAAGAGCACTTTTACATTTAACCCAAGAGACTTACTACCTGATCGTGGTTCTGGGGCTTAATTGTCAATGGCATATTTCTGTGTATTAGACCGAGATACCGTAATGCCCGCTGTCAAGAACTAAAAGGATGGCAGGTCGGTGATTTTGCTCCCATGCGCTGATTCGCAACGAATGAGACTAGTCGAAAGCATCTTTCTCATCTCATCATCTCTCATCTCATCATATCTCATCTTTATCGACGCTATATGATCTTTTATGTGTTGCAGTACCCTAAAACCCAACTCGTCCATGCATGCATTTACATATCAATAGTAACGTTCTACATGGCATTCTACGAGCGTACCTTGACAGTCACACATTGCTCTGTTTACAAATTAACTATAGCGTTATGACAAGGTTTTCGGTCCAAGTCGCTGGCTGTGAAGATGTTATCTGTTTTTCCTTCCTCCAGCTAAACCCCGTTGGGTCAATGTCAGGTAGATTGTTTCCTCTAATAAATGCCTAAATCAAGGTAGCAGAGTTTTGCTGATGTTTCATTGATAAGCTGTGTGGTCTATACTTGAACGCGTGTTTCAGATATGAACTCGAGGAAATACTATCGCTTGTAAAATGTAAGTTTAAACAGAAAAATCAAGTCAACCGATAAGTTAAAACACACAGTTGGACCACAGTTATTTCCTTGCAGCAGTTCACGTTCCAATCCAAAGCTGTCTGCAACTGTGTTACATCCCGAGAGGATGTGTGCAGGAAGAATGGCCTCCTCAATGTCCATGTGGTTGTCCAATGCAATATCAATAATAGATTTGATTAATATTTTATTCGCCCTTCTTGTTTTATAATATGACTTACAGCTTAGGATTCGAATAATTTTTATGCATGAGAATACCTGCTACACAATTATGTTGTCTATCTCTTCATATGTTACTTTCAAATGTTTTCTTTCTGACATAATACATCGGCGTGTTTAAGTTTGTGTTTCATTTTTACCTATTAACTCTAGCTTGTTAATTTGTGTGCGCTCAATTTGAAAAGTCTCAGCATCTAGAATGTAAGAGATTATTAGCTTCATTAACTGTTTTTTCAGTGACTGTAAGATAAACTGTTTTTGGTAATATGCTGTTAGCATGCAACTGATAGTAATCGATTTTAACCTGTTGCTCTCGTACACTTATGGAAATGTAAGTGCTGTTTATATAGGTCAACATTGTTCTCCTCCAACTTAAATGTTGGCGGTGTAGTTCTACACTGAGCCTTTTGTGGGGATATGTCATAAAACCTTAATAATATCCATCCGTCTATGGTGACTGTCTACTGGTCCGATTTTTGTGTCAAAAACTCCTTTCTGGATTTTTTTTAAATTGCTTTATCAACTTTTGCAACTGTCATATCATTATGATCACCAAACAGTGCTGTGTCAATCCATGTGACAGAACATCTCCAATATCCACCTCATGGCTGCTAGCTTGAAGACTTTCCAAGATTATTGAGTAGATTTCACATGATTTGATCACATTCTTTTGGTCACGGTGATTTCTTCTCTGATATCTTGTTTGTCCAATTCTATTAGCAGTCCCATGCCTGGTTTCTAGCTGTTATGCACATCATATGATTCCAATTCTTCGGTAACACTGTTGGAAACGCTATCTTTATCAATTCTTTATCAATCTAGCAACTACAGTTTTTGAAATGCACTTTAAACTGACTTGCTCACAGTGCATATTACTGTAAGTTATTTCATAAGTTGAAGTTTGGGTGCAATAAAACCCCTTTTTTCAAGAGTTATCCATCCGTGATGCACTCAGATAGGCTCGAAAAGGTAAGACTTTAACAACGTTTGCACTCTAGTGTCTACAAATTTGAATATATATTTTTTTCCAAACGTTCAGAAGTTAAGTAAGTCTTTAAGTTTTAGGACGAATTTGATTATTGACGAAACTTAAAGATAAAACTACCCGATTCAATTCAGATGAGAGATTTCATGGCCATCATGGTCCTCTTGTCTTACCATGGCTTCCGTGTTCTTTGCGTTGTTTTCTATTTTCTGTCTCCCTTGTGCCCCTCAAAGTCAGTTTCCGGATCACCCTGTGACCCACAATGATATCAAGTTTGCTTGCAACTGATTGTACATGTGAATTCTAAACCCTATGAGTATTTCTGCTTAATCATAATCTTAATTATGCAATCGGCCACATGCCCATGGCACATAAAGGGGATTTCAATGAACATATGACATATTCACTTTTATATACCTCGTCCATGCCACATCAAATCTTAGTTTTCAAAAATACTCTGAGCACTTCTCTTCGGAGAGCCTCCCTTTCTTTCAGGTAAGCCATGCCACACCTGCCATTGTTAGTTAACATGACCTGAATCGGAACTTTAAGGCAGCATTTCACTATATGCTACACTCTTTCAAGGAATCAGCAAATATAAAGGCCTATAAGCCACTGTCTGCCATTAAACTACCATCATCAGCAACTAAGTTGTTGAGTAAGTGAATACCACCAAGCCTATATGCCAAGAATGAAATATTTTGACGCACAAAAGCATGTGCAGTTACGTGACCCTAGCTGCTGGTACTTAGTCCAACACTGACCAAAAAGAAAAACATATCTAGGCCACAGAGGTCAAGGTTAAATGTCAATGTAAGTAATTTATTATTGTAACTAGTTTTACTCGTTGAAGTGCACATACACATGAGGTTATGTTAACGTTATTGAAGTACTTAGTCCAACATTGACCTATAAAACGCAAATTCATTTACGAATGTCACAGAGGTCAAGGGCAAATGTCAAGGTTATCAAACTGCAATGCAAAATGCTACTCACATTAAGGCGTATCTATGGTTAAAGTTTCATTGATACAATACTTAAACTTTCAAGGAATTTACCCGGTATTCGATCCCGGGGTATAGCATAAAAGGCCCAATTTCGTGGAAATGAGTAAAAAATGGTGGGTGGGGTAAACCAGAAATATATCAAAATGCTCAAGGGTGCCAAGGTGGCACCCGGTCAATTCTGAATGACAATGCTTTGAACTATCAATATCAATCAAGAAAAAAACTTAGGACGCCATTTCTAGGTGGACCTCCAAATCCTCATTTCTCTGCCGGACTAACATGCTTTAAGTGGCCATATATGTCCAATACTGGAAACAGGCTATGGGATAATGGGTTAAATATGCTGGCACCTACCTATGTCCAATATCATAAATGAATAAACATTAATTGGAGGCCATGTAGAGAAGGAAAATGTTTTCTATGGCGTTTATGCTAATTATATTGATTAATAGGTTCAGGGTCTAACTAGAAGAGATAGTTTAAATATTATTTTTATTCTACATTCAACATTGGAATATGGTCGAGCTACAAGTTGTATCGACATTAGAGACGTCACTCATCTTACAAACTTGAAACTCGCTTATAACAAAATTGGATATAGCGAAGTATTGGATATTACAAATAATTTATTTCCAATATCTATAACAAATGGTAAACGGACCTGATTTAACGAAATTTGGGTATAACAAAATAATTCAGACGGTCACAAGGACTTCGTTATAAGTGACTTTTAATGACTAACATTGTTCTACCACATACATGTAATGGATGTTTAGAATATTAATCGATCTGTTTTATGTGCAACAGAAATGTTATTCTTTTACAGCAAACGTGTTTATAATACTAAAACAATCATTTTCACTACAAACAGTTAAACCTATTGATTAAAATAAAATACCATATTCTTTTGCAATACGTTTGTATTTCGTGTGCGTTTAAGGTACTTCGCATATGCGCGTAGTTTCCATACGATTGTTATGAAAATTGTCATGAAGAATGATAATAGCCTAAGAAACAATGTGTATAAATATAGGCAAAATTTATCGTGTGGTTTGTCTTTAAGGTCTTTTTTCTGACAAAAACCTAGAATTTTGATGATTTTATTTTTCTTAAAAATGAATAAAGCTAATGACTATAATTCTCGCCCAATAAGTAGTCCACAACATTCATTACAAGAAAAGCTAAAAACATTTTGAATAAAGGTGTTCAGAAAGATGTTATCAGCTATTTAAATTTTGCAAAATGCTAAAAAATTGAATTACAAAAAACTGACTCATTCAATGTATATTTGTTTTCATTTTATTCAAATATATGGTTGATGAACTAGTCAGTCGGAAAAAATTAGAAAATATTACAGTCAGGATTTGTTGTAATAACATATTTTCTTATTAAAATGTGGGATATTTGTTGTTTAGATACAGTTACCTACCTTAGAATTAAAACTTTGTCATTAAAATGCATTATTATTTATTCATGGACTTGCATACAAGGTTTATTATATTGTTTGAACATAATTATAATGGGCAATATCTTGAAAAGGTTAGCGTATTGATAAGCTTCAAGGTGTGGCTTTATAGTTCGATCAAATCGTTTACATGTATACCGATTTAATTGACTTGTAAGTCATTAAACTAAAACGTACAGGTAAGTGGACATATACTTGGACCGTAAACATCACTAGTACTAATCAACGAAGACTAAACATAACATGTCTCGTGATTACTAAAAAAAAATATTTGGCTCGGATGGGTCTCGAACCTATGACCTTTGGTTTGCTAGTCAACCACTATAGTCAACCACTATACTAACTGCGCTATGAAGGATTATACTAATTTATATCAACATTTCCTTTATATAAATTTTCTAGTATAAACACGTATGAAAAAAGTCTGTGTCGTCCAGACGCATATCCGCTCGCCCGCAAGACCGACTTCCGGTAGCGAAAGGCCTTAAACATGAAACAAAAAACATCTTATTCTCTGTAAAATGTAACATACATGTACACCAGAGAAGAAGAAGAAAGAAACTGAGAAGACGAAGTCAGAGAGATACAATCACTAAAACTAACTTGCCTAACTCGATGTACTTGTAGTACTTTATCATTACCCGTTTAAACGCAAACAAAGAGCAAATGAAGTTGAATAAAATGTAGAAAATTACAAAATTTGCACGATTTATTATAGTTTTGAATTGAATAGTGTTAGCAGACGACAATTTCGAAGCAGACAATATTACTGCAGGAAAAGGGTTACTTTTTAAAGTTTTGAATTCAGTTACATGTATTTACAAACTATTTGCAATGCAAATAATAGTTTAAGCGTAAACGCGTTTAGTTGGAACAGAATAAGAACTGTATACATGTAAATATATTTACAATCGCCCCATTCAATTTCATAGACAACAATGGTGTTCATTTCGTATAAACACCACTTTTCGAGAGGGCAGGACTTGTGGAAAAGTTTCGAAGGGGAGGCGGGGCATATGCAGTTTTCATTTGCGAATTAATCTTTGGAATTTGGGACAACAAACAGTTGGCGGATTTTTTCAAAACTTGTCCTTAACCGATCTATGCCTTCTTATTAGTGGAAACCATGATTCCCGACTAATAATCTTCTTCATTAATGAAATAAATTGCAAGAAAATAGACATACCTTACAAACAGCGGCTATCTGCGTTTCTTTATGACAAAAAAACTCGATATATTTATCCTACTTTAAAATGACGTCACTTCCAATGACGTCATAAATCGGCATTTTTCGCGCCATTCATGGTATTTGCCGATAATTTTATGTCGTTCATTTCGCTTGAACGCCGAAATAAATCAGTTCATTTCTTAAGTAGCGCGGACTCTGATTCACATCAGGGCTACATATATCATAAGTTGTTAATACATGTAAAAATCCTAAGATTTCCAAAATTTCAAGCGCGATTTTAGGAAACCTACCTTTAACCCTGTAGCTTCCAGGCTCTATGTCACTAATAATATTATGCAGACAGTTTGGCTCCAGATCAGACGCCGCGTAACGCGGCATCTGATCTGGATCCAAGCTGTTTGACACCCCATCCGGAGAAATTAAAAAAAAATCTGAATAGTTCGGAAAAACCTCCGGAGATGTGGCAGCCCTGCCACATAATCGAAACTGTTAACAAATGTAGGTTTAATAGCGATTCGCCGTGAAAAAGATTAAAGAATGTAGCTGATTAAAATGTGCTTCAGACTGATTAGACATGGAAAACTATAAAACTTTACAGCTGGTGAAATTTAGTAATGATTAAATAGAACCTGTAAAATTAAAACAATAAATCTCTCTGTTTGCTATCGGGGTTAAGATAGTACTTTCCTAATAAAATCGAGTTAATGTCGACAAAACTGTATGAATAAAAGGGGATATGATAACACAACTATATTCCGTGGAATTAAATATCTAGCCTATTCCTGCTTTGCCAACCAGTCCATACATTTAGACATGATATAAGAATGGGACATCGCGCCCGGGCCTTCCGTACCCGCTCTCATCTTTCTGGGGGCGTCAAATTAGCCCATAGATGGCATACACGGACGTTATCAATAAAAAACAATTTTTGATACACCTGTATTGCAAGTTTGGTCTAGCACTATAAGCTTTGAGCAATAGACCTAAAACTAAATCTTAACATTAGAGTTAAATCCGAAAGTGTGACGGATACGACGGCGGTGAAGATGAAGACTCCGACTACGACGAAAAACCAACACCTTTTGTTACTACGAAATAATAGAAACACAGGGTCTTAAACCAGTCATGGGAAAACTGTATCGTTCCCAATATACCAACGTTTGTGCAACACAATTGCTGTATAAACTCGCGTTAGCTCGAACATATCTATATTTCAAAGTTAAAACGTAGCTTAGCCACGTTTTAACTTGAAATACGGGTACAGTGGAGAATCTGTTATTCTTTCCCAAATAAACGCGTTTACGCTAAAACTATTATTTGCAGTGCAAACAGTTTGGAGCCAGATCAGACGCCGGGTAACCCGGCGTCTGATCAGGCTCCAAACTGTTTGCCACCAAGATAAACAAGAATTATCAGAATTGTCCAAAAGTTGTTATTTTCTACGTTTTAGTGCTTTGCGTTTGCGTACGTTTGCGTTTAAACGGGAAAGAATAACAGATTCTCCACTGTACATGTACATGTATGTCATGATAGTGCGGACGGTTTGTCAGTCTTCAATGTTTTACCCATTACCCTATAAATACGCCCTTTAACGCATTTAATTTATTTCTCCACTGCAAAAAATTGTTCTAATGTATACAGTTGTGAATATATATCATCAGAACTAATTTCTATTACATGTATTTAGAAGATGGTAGCTTAAAGCTTTACTTTCAACATGCTATTTGGTAATGGGTTAACCGATATTTAACGCAAATGCAATGAAATGAAAAGTAGAAAATAACAGTTCTTTTAAATGTTCATGATTTAATATACATGAATGTGAGTGGACAATAGTAATAGTATCATTAATAAAAGTTATACATTGGAGAAAACTTCATTCTTTCCCAATAAACGCGTATACTCTAAAACTATTATTTCCATCCGAAACTGATTACCACTCAGATTGAAATAGAGCTTTTCTTAATTTTATGGCATCGCGTTTGCGTATAGTTTGCGTGTAAACGGGAAACAATAATGTTTTACCCCTGCACATGCCTTCCTTTTACAGTGGAGAATCTGTTATTCTTTCCCGTTTAAACGCAAACGTACGCAAACGCAAAACACTAAAACGTAGAAAAGAACAACTTTTGGACAATTCTGATAGGTTTTGTTTATCTTGGTGGTAAACAGTTTGGAGCCAGATCAGACGCCGGGTTACCCGGCGTCTGATCTGGCTCCAAACTGTTTGCAATGGACCTAATAGTTTAAGCATAAACGCGTTTATTGGGAAAGAATAACAGATTCTCCACTGTAGGATTTAGGTGCTCTCTGATCAGATTCCCCACCATTCGTAAAGGGCAAGTCATGTTTACAAAAGTTTTTTATTTGCGATGTAATTGAGATTACCTACAGTCAGCAGTAATCAATTGGCCCTAATTTGTAGTCGATTATTAGCTAATATGTGTATACATGTATGATTATCGATAGTTAATGTCTTATATGTTTCCCAAAGATTACATTAACTCTTTGAACCCTAGTCTCGCATGTAACCGTCCTTTGCAAACAGAGTACCTACAGAAGACTACACTTGTCTTATACAAACAGTGTACAGTGGAGAATCTGTTATTCTTTCCCAATAAACACGTTTACGCTAAAACTATTTTTTGCAGTGCAAACAGTTTGGAGCCAGATCAGACGCCAGGTAATCCGGCGTCTGATCAGGCTCCAAACTGTTTGCCACCAAAATAAACAAGAATTATCAGAATTGTCCAAAAGTTGTTCTTTTCTACGTTTTAGTGCTTTGCGTTTGCGTACGTTTGCGTTTAAACGGGAAAGAATAACAGATTCTCCACTGTACACTGTTTGCAATTGACCTAATAGTTTAAGCATAAACGCGTTTATTGGGAAAGAATAACAGATTCTCCACTGTAGGATTTAGGTGCTCTCTGATCAGATTCCCCACCATTCGTAAAGGGCCAGTCATGTTTACAAAAGTTTTTATTTGCGATGTAATTGAGATTACCTACAGTCAGCAGTAATCAATTGGCCCTAATTTGTAGTCGATTATTAGCTAATATGTGTATACATGTATGATTATCGATAGTTAATGTCTTATATGTTTCCCAAAGATTACATTAACTCTTTGAACCCTAGTCTCGCATGTAACCGTCCTTTGCAAACAGAGTACAGTGGAGAATCTGTTATTCTTTCCCAATAAACGCGTTTACGCTAAAACTATTATTTGCAGTGCAAACAGTTTGGAGCCAGATCAGACGCCGGGTAACCCGGCGTCTGATCAGGCTCCAAACTGTTTGCCACCAAGATAAACATGAATTATCAGAATTGTCAAAAAGTTGTTCTTTTCTACGTTTTAGTGCTTTGCGTTTGCGTACGTTTGCGTTTAAACGGGAAAGAATAACAGATTCTCCACTGTACCTACAGAAGACTACACTTGTCTTATACAAACAGTGTATAACCAAATCATATAGGGATACTATATGACCAGGGTCTGTACAGTTTGTCATTTTGCAATACATTGTTAAAATGCCACTTTATATAGTCAATTATGGATTAGTTTTAAATAGAAATCTGGATTGTCCATTTGACGTACAGTGGAGAATCTGTTATTCTTTCCCGTTTAAACGCAAACGTTCGCAAACGCAAAGCACTAAAACGTAGAAAAGAACAACTTTTGGACAATTCTGATAATTTTTGTTTATCTTGGTGGCAAACAGTTTGGAGCCTGATCAGACGCCGGGTGACCCGGCGTCTGATCTGGCTCCAAACTGTTTGCACTGCAAATAATAGTTTTAGCGTAAACGCGTTTATTGGGAAAGAATAACAGATTCTCCACTGTACCAGAGAGGAAAGGATTAATAACATGTACTATTTGTACCCGAGGAACATAATGGAGCTCTAATGGAGCTTTCGTCATTACTTTCACATTAAATAAATGACTTCGTCTATCATTATCACATTAACATCGTACAATGTAAAGACGTTATTCGGTCAAATCTATCTTTAGTAAAAGAAAATGCATTTTAATGAAATGTAAGTCTCGGTGATTTTAAAAGTGTCTACGATACATTTTTTTTTACTACAGTGGAGAAAACGCTATTCTTTCCTAGTAAACGCGTTTCCGCTAAATCGTTTATTTCCAATGCAAACAGTTTGGAGCCAGATCAGACGCCGGGTAGCCCGGCGTCTGATCAGGCTCTAAACTATTTGTCAATTAAATTAAGATCAATAGTAAGAAATGTCAAAAATTGGTATTTTCTACATTTTATTGCAATGCATTTGCGCCTGGTTTGCGTCTTCTCCACTGTACTATCGTTGAGCGGCATTTTGTCCTTTCCTCAAGCACTTTAACGCAAATAAAAATTAAAGACTTTTCCTCAGTCCATTGACGGACTACCCCCATTGTCTCGATATGTGTGATGTTAACTGTCAAAGCATGTGCAGCACAAGCTATACAAATCTCACAAAGCATGTGCAGCACAAGCTATACCGATCTCAGTTTACCTGGTGAGGCCCAGATTATACCCATGCTCTAGTGATTTTCAATGGTTATTTCTAACCAAACTATCAAATATTAAGGTCGGGTCTCACATAAGAAGCTTCAATGGTTCTTTGCTACCGACATGTCCACAAGACCCATGCTTTTTGCAAGGAAATTGTCTGGCAAGGTGTTGTGATCGAAAGGTCGTCAAGAGATGTCTTTAAGTGTAAGCATTTAAATCCTGGCTTGCTTCCTCTATTTTGATTGCTGCGGCCTTTTGCACTGAAACTTAGCTTGTTTTTAACCCGATATCTATTTCTGATCGGAAGGTCATTACATCACACATTGCATACATATTTGGAAATTAAGGTTGAGGACCCCTAATGCGATCGAGCCAATGTCGGTCAGTATAGGAACTAAGCCGGGGAAAACGATTTTCTATACATTTTCAAACAAAATTAATCGAAAATATTTTACAATAAACTTTTAAATATGACCAGCCTGATCTGTCTCCAATCAGTTTGTGATGGAAATAACAATTTTAGCGTAAACGCGTTTAGGGGGCAAAGAATAACTACTTCTTTATTGTAATAACAAAAGCGCCAATCGACATTCATTTCTGAACAATGGATTCTCTTCATTATGCGTTATTTAGTGCCCAAGAACTCATCGAAACACAAACGCATGGCAATTTAATGTAGAAAAGGACAGCCTTTTGAAAATTCTGAATGCTCATTTTAATCCGAATGGCAAACAGTTTGGAGCCTGATCAGACGCCAGGTTACCCGGCGTCTGATCTTGCTTCAAACTGTTTGCCATTCAAATAACAATTTTAGCGTAAACGCGTTTAGCGGGAAAAAATAACGTCTTCTCACCTAAAATAACAAAAGCGCCAATCGACATTCATTTCTGAACCATGGATTCTCATTATTTTTCTGAACAGTACTCCCTCTCTACAAAAACGTCCATTGGGGGACAAATCTTGCGTGTGTTGTTTTCGGAGGGTGTTGTTATAAGGAGGGGAAACTTGGCATTCATTTGCAAACAGCTTGAATCCAGATCAGACGCCGCGTAACGAGACGTCTTATAAGGATTCAAGCTGTTTGACCTGGATACAAACTGTTTGTCTTTTTCTGTCAAAATGTCCACCAAAATAACTTGTACATTTGACTTTGAGAAAAAACCAGCAGACAACAATTTTAAGCGGACGCCATTGAAGCAGTGAACGTGTTAGACATAATTGTTATGTTTGGGGAACAGCGGCAATCATAATGGTAAGGAGGGAATCATTGTTTAGCGGGCCGTTGTACAGTGGAGAATCTGTTATTCTTTCCCGTTTAAACGCAAACGTACGCAAACGCAAAGCGCTAAAACGTAGAAAAGAACAACTTTCGGACAATTCTGAAATTTCATGTTTATCGTGGTGGCAAACAGTTTGGAGCCTGATCAGACGCCGGGTTACCCGGCGTCTGATCTGGCTCCAAACTGTTTGCAATGGAAATAACAGTTTTAGCGTAAAAGCGTTTATTGGGAAAGAATAACGTTTTCTCCGTTGTAGGGAGGGAACACTGTATACGTTATTTAGTGCCCAGGAACTCGCAGACGTAACTAAATAATCATCTCGCATGCCGTGGAATGACGAGATGTCAGTAAATACATCACTAACAACAAAAGCCGACGACCTGCCATTCTGCACACATCTGACATTTATAAGACCCGATAGTGTATATTGCTATGTCGTGGAATCCGGCAGGCACATAGTCTGCTGATACAGTGGATACTCTGTTATTCTTTCCCAATAAACGCGTTTACTCTAAAACTATTATTCGCAGTGCAAACAGTTTGGAGCCAGATCAGACGCCGGGTAATCCGGCGTCTGATCAGGCTCCAAACTTTTTGCCACCAAGATAAACATGAAATATCAGAATTGTCCAAAAGTTGTACTTTTTTACGTTTTAGTACTTTGCGTTTGCGTTTCGTTTCGTTTAAACGGGAAAGAATAACAGATTCTCCACTGTATACATGTAGTTGTCGTCTGCTTTAATGTTTTAATGTTATTTTTCTCTATTTTTTACTTATGAAAATGTCAATTGTCAAACAGACTGGTTAATGATCATATGCGTCTTGTCTCGGTCCATCCAAACACCGGCAGACATGGTCAAGTGGTACAATATGTAGCAGACTCTATTGCGGCATCAGGGGTCGTGAGTTCGTCCCCCGCAGGACCAAGGCCTTCGAATTAGATATAATAAACCGAGGTCCGATGTATTAGTGCTTTACACTGGGCATACAAAAGAACTAGAAAAGTCTGTCGATTATTTCGAAAAACTCCGGAGAAATGGCAGTCCTGTTGCTGCAGACGACATCTTGAGCAGACGAATACTCCGTATCGTGCCAAGGTTTCGGCACAAATTGCAAATGTATGGACAGAATTAAGACAGGTGGTTAATGCACGTGGGAAACGTTAAGTGGCACGTGGGGTCGCCACCTGTCCATACATCCTCTTTACAGAAAGGTCGCTGCTCAGAGCACTGTTCCCTGTAACAATTGTGGAGATTTTATTAATTCCCAATGAGCGCGTGTGTGCCATCAGACGCCGTCTGATAAAGATAAGCTCAGATGTAAATAAATCGTTAATCGTTGCACGAACCTGTATTTGCTACATTTTTATATTTTATTAAATTGCGTTTGCCTACAGTTTCGTTCTACTCTTTCCAAATGATTATGTTTCCAAATAGTGAACACCAAGATCACTGAACTGCACTGTTTGATATTCTTACATGTTTTTGTTATCTGCAGGATGCACAGTTGCACACAATAGTTAATTTCCTCTGAATCTGTCCGAGACTTTGGTACATGTATTCTCGACGTCTATTGATCAAGCATAAATTCAGCCCAATATGTCTAAATATTGACTACTGTAGGCATAACAAAACAGATACTCAACATTGTTTTAGTTGCGAAAACACATTACAAAAAAGCCGCAAACCCAACATTTCTCCGAAAATTTCAAAAGTGTTCGCTGCTAAAGTTAAACGTATCGTTCATCTGTTTTTCAAAACTATAAACAAGCTATGAGGTAAAGGGTTAAAACCGCATCGGTGCTATACAACGGGCATATAAAAGAATCGGTAGTGTCGCCAGCAGTTGGGTTACAGCTGCATCCTTGCATCGCCCCAAAATCTAAAATAACTAGTGTTTGCTGGGGTGTCCCCACCAAAATTGCTGGTGAATATCGAGTGTGTTATATTGTTGTTAATTATGTATTGTATGAAATGCCTTTTCAAAGGCCTCAAAAAGTTTTATGTACTTATGTATATATTAAGGGTCTCATGGAATATTGTGTTTTATCAAATGAGCACTCACGTGGAATTAAGTCTTATTATTATTATTATCCCTACATGTATTATTGTTATCATTATTATTATAACTATTGTTATTATGGGTCCATGTCATCAATGCTGACCTGGGCGTTAAAACTGAACACATACATACTTATCAGAGGTTGGGTGAACATCAGACATCGCAGGCATTATTTGTCATTAATGTCATGTACTATTGGCGGGTTATGTCTGGTAGACACGTTTACCAGTTGCTTATCGAATCCCATCTTCATCAGCGAGAGAACAATGAACCATTTCCCTAGCAATTGAGTTGTTTATCCCTTCACCGCCTTACCACGAATACTATGATTATTTCCAAACAGTTTGGATCCTGAACAGACGCCGCGTAACGCGGCGTCTGTTCAATATCCAAATTGTTTGACACTGATTTAAATATTTCAAGTCAAATTACTTAAAAGTTAAATTTGAGAAATGTACGCAGACGACAATGGTTTAAAGCAGATGACGTCATGGCAGTTTAAGGAATTAACATGCTAATTAACCGTGTATATGATCCACGCTAAGGTTGGGTGTGAGTACATAAAAATGCGAACAGTATAGACACTGATGAGGGTACCACATGGTTTATAAAGTATTCGAGATAAGATTGAGATTGTTCTCAAGCTTTTGATCGAACAGATTTGAGCAGACTTATCGCAAACGCTTTATAACCATGATAGGACCCCACCCCATGGTCGTTAAATGAAGTACAGTACTTCCTCTCTACAACGACATCAAATGGGAGACACAGTGTGTGTGTGTGTGTGTGTGTGTGTTCGTCGGACGGAGTCGTTATAGGGAGGGAGAATTAGGACTTGGTTTACAATTACAAACAGCTTGAATCATGATCAGACGCCGCGTGACGCGGCGTCTGATCTGGATTCAAGCTATTTATCGCTCGTCATTATATTAATCTTTTAAAATAAATGTCCACTTATATGTAAGTTTGAGAAAAACAGCAGACGACAAGTTTAATCGGACGGTATTGCAACCATGAAAAGGTTGCACATAAATGTCTTGTTTGGGGAACAACGGCAAGGGTCGTTGTAAGGAGAGAGTCGTTGTAGGGAGGGAACACTGTACTATGTCAAGTTCTATCCTATCTGTTTCTCGTCTAATTCCTCCGTGTTGAGGTTAAAAGTAGCCATTTCTCAGAGTGAACTTCTGCTTACGGCGAAACTGGTGCAAAACGTGGAAGAAATTTTGTACAACCAGTCAAAATGCATTGTTTGCGCATGTCTGAAATTGGGTTTCATAATTTTTTGTAGTGAATTTGACGAGGAAAACTTACTTTGGTTAGGAATAAAACTCATACCGGAACTTATCAGTTCGGTTAGAAATAAAACTCATACCCGAACTAATTAAATCACATCACATCAACAGATGTTACGTGCTTGCGATGCGGACGAAATAAGTTGCTGACAATTACTAATTTAATGCTAATTGAGTGTATGAAGGATAGGTGGCAGTCAAAAGCAAACAGAAAGTAAATCAGAACCGCCTACATGAGTTTTCTGTTTACTTTCATATTGCCTTGAGTAGCATTACCTTAATCAGCTATCTGTCTTAAATACCGAATAATTAACGCAATTTACTGGTCGCAAATGTGTCATTGTAAAATACCTTCCCCAGTTTACCGTTCACCTAAATTAGTCTTTTCCCAAACCAAACATAATACAGTGAAACCCCTCTAAACCGGAACCTCTAAATACCGGAATTCTCTCTAAACCGGACAAAAACTTTCGCCCCGTTTCCCTCCCATTGTTACGTCTTTGATTAATTCCTTCAAGGAAGAAAATAAATTCATCAGAAATAGTTTCTATATTCTAGCAGATGAAAGCTTAAAGCAGGTTGAAAGTAAAGCAGAATGCGCCTTAAGGCGCATTCTGCTTTACTTTCAACCTGCTTTAAGTCGTCAGCTACCTGTCATACTAGAAACAAGCTATGGGTTAAACCCCCTCTAAAACGGAAACCCCTCTAAACCGGATGTTTTTGTTGTCCCCATACATGTCCGGTTTAGAGGAGTTTTCTACCACATATACATCTCACTTCATTTAAACAGCTGCGCTTCCTTGCTTTTTTCTCCTAAAGAAGCCAATTTCGTTTTCGTGACGGTTGATGTGGTTTACATGCATCACGGTCATATCGAGACGCAATAGAAAAGATGTCCCTTCTTAAAAAGGCCCTGTTTGCATCATATGGCGGCTCAAACATTTACTCTATTTATACTTCTTTTTCACCCTTAATTTATTCCACTTTATACAGCCATGAATATGAACCATGAAAACATTTTTATATTTAAGCAGATGATAACTTAAAGCAGGTTGAGAGCAAAGCATAATGCGCCTTAAGGCGCATTCTGTTTTACTTACAACTAACTTTAAGTGGTCAACTACATTGTATCTTCAATAGAATCAGTATATGAGTTAACTCATTGAGCCATAGTGACGCACATATGCGTCATTTACCAAAAGTGTACCTGTGAAGGATACACTTGTCTAATGCAAACAGTGAAGTCCCTGATTAGAGGGCTCCAGGAGCCCTCTAATCAGGGACTTCACTGTTTGTCATTTTGTAATATATTATAAAAAACGACCCTAATTTGTCTAAAATGGACCAGCATTTGTTGTAAATTGGATTTTTCCATTGGAAGTTTCTGGGGATAATGAGTTAAAGGGTAAACGTGAGAAACTTTTATATACGATATCAATATCCTTCACAGAGAGTATTCATTTGTTCCTCAACAACTATCTTAGAGGCTACATCTCCACATGATAAGGTTCTTGACATAAGTCTTGTACCATTTGTAAGCAATAAAACATTCCAATTTAAATCAGAAGTATCTCTTTGTGTAAAATATAACAATTATTATATACCAGACAATAAAAGGAATGTCTTTTACAACAGTTTAGTGTTTGGCTTCAAAGCACCAGATCTAAATAAATAATTTATATCTTTCACTAAAGGATTCTTTAAATGATGCAGGCAATCTTTTTTTCTCTATCAAATCGACACTTTTTGTTTTCTTATTGAAACATGTGGTTCGCAATTGAATGAAAGTTGATGAAAGGCACACGCTTTTACATTGTAGACGTTTCTCTTTTTTGCCTGGTAATAGTTTTTAGTCGAAAATAAATGAAATATTAAAGACAAATCTTAGTACAGTAGAACCTGTCTATTAACGCCACTAAATTGTGTCAAATATTAGTCGGTTAAGTCAGGTGACAGCTTAAAACAATGTGAAAGTGAAACAGAAAGCTCCTACAGGAGCTTTCTGTTTCACTTTCACATTGCTTTAAGATGTCACCTGTCTATTATACAGACAATGAGCCTTCTTTTTGGTGGTCGTAATAGAAAGGTTCTACTGTACTTTTTCGTGTGTTTAGCAAATAAAACCACTTTTACCATTTGATGAATTTCCTGTATGTATCGAAAGTAACGACGGAACACAACAATTCAGCTAGTGTAGGCCGTTAGGTTCTCTTTCCCTTTTTAAATGTGTTTTGGTACGTTTTCTTGTAAAACAGTTTAGATATTTGTAAACAGTTTAGAACCTGATAGTAACCCAGTGTAATTAAATATCTAACTCCAAACTGAGATAAGGCTTTAAATACACGCGCTAATTTGGAGAGAATACAACTTCTCGGCTACAGAGTGAAATGGGTTTACGGACCTACCGAAATAAGTGCTATATTCTTACGGGAGGTCTGCTCTATCCATCGTATTTTTATATCTTATATTGGCTTGTACTTCATAAGATATTGGTTCAAATAATCTTCACCTTAAGGCAGTCGGATTAACCCCTTCATTGCCATGACGTCATCTGCTCTCACCATTTGTCGTCTGTTTTTATGTCTCAAATTTGAATTTTATTTATTTTGATTTAAAGAAGTATTAAATGAGTGTCAAACAGTTTGTGTCCTGATCAGACGCCGCGTAAAGCGGCGTCTGATCAGGAGCCAAACTGTTTGCAAATAATAATTGTGCTCAGTTGAAGGCAGTGCAGGGATTAAGGCCTACCAAAGTGATTCGGTTCTATCTTTGTTCTTTAGAAAGCCAGGATGAATATGACATACAGTCAACCTAGTGTAAAGCCACTTCTAAAAGTATAATCCATTCAGATTCATATTATAATATTTTTGTTTAACGCAGGGCAAATGTAATGCATAAAGCTCATTCAAGAGCTTTCTTGATTACTTTTGTACTACATTTAGCGGCCACCCATTTTAAAAATCTCAATGTCTTTATATACTGAGTTGTCGCAGAATACAAGTTTTATATATACTGTTTATAAATCCTTATCATGTGGAATTGTCGTCTGCTTCAGATATATCGTCTGCGACAAATGTAAAACTATTTTTTTTTCTTTTTTAAATTGAAGGAATTCTGAATATGACTTGGGTAACAGCTTGATCCATGTAAGACATCGTGTTACACGGTGTCTGATATGGACCCAAATTGTTTCGCGATTACAGTGGAGAATGTGTTATTCTTTCCCAATAAACGCGTTTACGCTAAAACTATTATTTGCAGTGCAAACAGTTTGGAGCCAGATCAGACGCCGGGTAACCCGGCGTCTGACCAGGCTCCAAACTGTTTGCCACCAAGATAAACAAGAATTATCAGAATTGTCCAAAAGTGGTTCTTTTCTACGTTTTAGTGCTTTGCGTTTGCGTACGTTTACGTTTAAACGGGAAAGAATAACAGATTCTCCACTGTATATGCCAAGTCAAGCTCATCATAAAACATGTAAAGGGTAATCGAAACAAAGGTTTTTCTGATCTCTAAGTTGTTATATACAGTGGATAAGACGTTATTCTTTCCCTTTTAAACGCAAACGAAACGTAAACGCAAAACACTAAAATGTAGAAAATTAGATTTTTTGACATATCTGATAATCCATGTTAATCTGAGTGGCTAATAGTTTGGAGCCTGATCAGAAGCCGGGATACCCGCCATCTGATCTTGCTCTAAACTGTTTGCAATGGCAATAATACATGTACATGTAGTTTTAACGTAGCCTTGGGTTCGATATTGCAAGGGGGTCGAAATTACCCGACTTTTGCTCTAAACGTATTTATTGGGAACGAATAATGTCTTCTCCTCTGTACCAGTAGGGAAGACAGTCTTAATAACATTATTTGATGGGGTTTACGTACAGTGGAGAATCTGTTAAACGCAAACGTACGCAAACGCAAAGCACTAAAACGTAGAAAAGAACAACTTTTGGACGATTCTGATAATTCTTATTTATCTTGGTGGCAAACAGTTTGGAGCCTGATCAGACGCCGGGTTACCCGGCGTCTGATCTGGCTCCAAACTGTTTGCACTGCAAATAATAGTTTTAGCGTAAACGCGTTTATTGGGAAAGAATAACAGATTCTCCACTGTATTTGTTTGGCTTATTGAAAAAAGATTTAAGATTACTGATTCACTCTCATTTTTCCATCACTGCCTTATCTTCATTCACTGCCTTACTCCGAGTACGGTGGTTATTTGCAAACAATTTGGATCCTGATCAGACGCCGCGTAACGCGGCGTCTGAACAGGATCCAAACTGTTTGGCACTCATTTCAATATTTCTGAAGATAAAACACGTAAACAATTTTATTTGAGAAACAAATGCAGACACATTTTTTTTAAAAGTAGCAGTGATGGGGTTAATCTACATCTTGTCTTTGCACAGTCGAATGACAAACTACTGCACTTCGATATTAGAATGTAGAAAATGGCAGATACATGTACAGTAAAACCTCCCTATTACGACCACTAAATTATGTAAATTATTAGGGTGTTTACGATAGGTGACCGCTTAAAGCAAGGTGACAGTGAAACAGAAAGCTCCTACAGGCGCTTTCTGTTTCACTGTCATCTTGCATTAAGCTGTCACCTGTCTATTAAACAATCAATTAGCCTTCATTTAGTGGTCGTAATAGTGAGGTTTTACTGTATTTGGAAAAAGTTCGGGATGCTCTTTATTGCAAACTGTAAATCTGTCTCTAATGCTGCTCCAAACTGATTGCAATGGACATACAGTCGATATCTCGAACTCGCTTAATTCGAGCTATCCGATTTGTCGACACATGAATTGCATTATTGCATGCTCTGTTAAATCAAACATACCCGTATTTCAAAGTTAAAACGTGGCTAAGCCACGTTTTAACTCTGAAATACGGTTTTGTTCGACCTAACCGTGTTCGAGATTTCGAAGTTCAACTGTAGATCTATAATGTCCCCCCCCCCCTACTTGACTCTTTTATTGGTCTAAATGCCCCCAATAAACTGGACAAGACGTTATTCTTTATACCAATACACGCGTTTACGTTAAAACAATAATTTCCATTGCAAACAGTTTGGAGCCTGATCAGACGCCGGATAACTCGGCGTCTGATCAAGCTCCAAACTGTTTGCCTTTAGATTAACAAAAATAATCAATATTATCAATATTTTTATGCGTTTGAACGGGAAAAGATAACGTCTTCTCTGTAGAACTTTAAAAGTAAAATCAAACGACAGTATTTACAATCGCCCCATTCAATTCCATTGACAAAAAGTGTGTTCATTTCAAATAAACACCAATTTTCGAGAGGGCGGGACTTGTGGAAAAGTTTCGAAGGGGAGGCGGGGCATATGCAGTTTTCATTCGCGAATTAATCTTTGGAACTTGGGGCAGCAAACATTTGGCGGATTTTTTCAAAATTTGTTCTTAACCGATCTATGCCTTCCTACTAGTGGAAACCATGATTCCCGACTAATATTCTTCTTTGTAGATGAGATAAATTGCAAGAAAATTGACATAAGAATCTACCTTACATGTATAAACAGCGGCCTATATCTGCGTTTCTTTATGACAATAAAACCCCGATATATTTATCCTACTTTAAAATTTCGTCACTTATAATGACGTCATAAATCAGCATTTTTCGCGCCAAACTGTCAAGTTGTTGACAATGGAACTTATTTTTTCTGCTTTCTAATGTACACAGATTCAGTAAATCGGTCATGGCTGTTCCTTATACATGTAGGGTACACATTATTCGTGTTACATGTATCGACCTCTAATATGGATTAAACATACATGCGTACTGACAAAATGTTTATTTAATGTTAGAAATTACAGCAAATATATTGTAAATATAAGAAATGAACTGATTTTTTTCGGCGATCAAGCGAAATGAACGACAGAAAATTATCGGCAAATTTACCATGAATCGCTAGCGCGATTCATGGAATTTGCCGATAATTTTCTGTCGTTCATTTCGCTTGAACGCCAGTTCATTTCTTAAATGTTTAACCAGGCGATGTTAAAAGCACAAGCAATGTTTATGAAAAACATACAGTGGAGAACCTGTTTTTCTTTCCCATTTAAATGCAAACGTACGCAAACGCAAAGCACTAAAACGTAGAAAAGAACAACTTTTGGACAATTCTGATAATTCTTGTTTGTCTTGGTGGCAAACAGTTTGGAGCCTGATCAGACGCCGGGTTACCCGGCGTCTGATCTGGCTCCAAACTGTTTGCACTGCATATAATAGTTTTAGCGTAAACGCGTTTATGGGGAAAGAATAACAGATTTTCCACTGTACAGTGATGAAGACGTTGTTCTTTTCCGTTTTTAAACGCGAACGAAACGCAAACGAAAATCACTATAATGTAAAAAATGACTAGTTGTTTTAACCTGAGTCTTAAACGGGTGTGAGTCTGATCTGGCTCTAAACTGTTTGCAGTTGAAATAATAGTTTTAGCGTAAACGCTTTTATTTGGGAAAGAATAACGTCTTCCAACACAAGAAGACGTTATTCTGTCCCAAATAACCGCATATGTTCTAAAATGAATATTTCTATTGCAAATCATTTTGAGCTTGATCAGTCATCGGATAGACCGGTGTCTGATAAATATTTAGACTGATTACCTAAAAAGTGAGAAATTTCTAAGAATTGCAATTTTCTACAGTTTATTGTAATGCGTTTGCGCTTAACCTGGAAAGAATACCGTGAATACCGCGGTACAGAAAAACCTCGAGCGCATCCAGGTGCAAAAAGAAAAAAAGAGAAAAAAAACTCCGCCCTTTGATGTCACGTAACAAGAGTATCTTTGCATTTTACATGTATAATGATGTAGCATGCTAGTATTACATAATAGACTTGTCAATTATTAACATGCAATTTACGCGTTCGCATGCACACACGTCATTAATTCAAGTCATGGCATGCTACACCATTCGCCGGCACGTACGTTCGCACCTAATCATTGATTGGTGTTTAACCCTTCTAAACACCGCAAACCCGTTGCGGAAAGCGCTTACAAACGGTTTGGATTCAGATCAGGTCCCACGTTAGTGGGACCTGGTCTGGATCCAAATCGTTTGCAAACATGACACCAGTTTGCGTTTGTGAAAAAAAAATTCGACTCGATTTTAGAATTTCAGCAGGCGCTATTTTTAGCAGATGACAATTGTTCACTGATGAAAGTGTTAATTAGAATGCACCGGCACGTAACAAGCAACTGCCTAGTTTTTCCCGTAACAATGTAACCCAGTCTTGCCTGTGAGTGCCAGCCTAGTAGTCCACTGTACAGTAGGGGAAATACGTTGTTCTTTTATATGTTTGTACCAATGAACGTGTACGGGCTAAAACAATGATGTCACTTGGCGTTGCATACAGTTTCGAGTCTGACCGAACGCCGTTATACTTACAGTGGAGAAAATGTTATTCTTTCCCAATAAACGCGTTTACGCCCAAATTTTTATTTGCAGTACAAACAGTTTGGAGCCAGATCAGACGCCGGTTAACCCGGCGTCTGATCAGGCTCCAAACTGTTTGCCACAAAGATAAAGATGATTTATCAAAATTGTCAAAAAGTTGTATTTTTCTACGTTTTAGTGTTTTGCGTTTGCGTACGTTTGCGTTTAAACGGGAAAGAATAACGTTTTCTCCACTGTATATACGAGTACTGTTTGTTATATTCAATTCAATTCAATTCTACTTTGTTCTGCTTATAGTAAACACGCTGGACTAAGACAACACAGTGGTATATGAACATACCAATAGACAAGATAAAACAGATTAAAACTACTTCGTTGCCATGACGTCATCGATTTTATATGGTTTCTTTGTTGTTTTTTAGGTATTTTAACTTAAGAAATATTGAAATGAGTGCTGGAAAGTGTGGGTCCTGCAAGTACATGTAACTATTTTACTGGGGATAAGGCAGTGGATAGTTCAATAACAAAATTGTATTGTCAAACGCCAGCATTTCCATATACAGCGCTCCCTCTCCATAACGGCCCTCTCAACAACGACTCTCTCCTTACAACGACCCTTGTCGCAGTTCCCGAAACAACATAACATAATATACATTTTGACAGAAAAAATCTTAATGATGAGTATCAAACAGCTTGAATCCAGATCAGACGCTGCGTAGAACGCGGCGCCTGATCTTGATTCATGGTGTTTGCAAATTTCTCTCCCTATAACGACTCCCTCCAAACAACGTACATAATTTTTGTCTTTCGTTGGGTGCCGTTGTAGAGCGAGCGCTGTACTGTTATTTTCCACAGTTTATTGTATTGTGATTTTGATTAGTGTCGTTTAAACGGGAAAGAAGTGCGGCTTCCCATTCGTAACATATGATACATTGCTTCAAGGCACCCAACTGGTAATCATTCTGACTTGTTATACTTCTGAATAACATAAATAACAAAACGCACGGGATCCCCATTCTTGTGACGTCTTGATGTATGTCCTACTGCTGTTACTCGGGTTCAAGTATGTCTCAAGGCCAATTTGGTACAGTGACAGAGACGTTATATGCTGTTCTTATCAAAATGTTTGAGCTACAGTGGAGAATCTGTTATTCTTTCCCGTTTAAACGCAAACGTACGCAAACGCAAAGCGCTAAAACGTAGAAAAGAACAACTTTTGGACAATTCTGATAATTCTTGTTTATCTTGGTGGCAAACAGTTTGGAGCCTGATCAGACGCCGGGTTACCCGGCGTCTGATCTGGCTCCAAACTGTTTGCACTGCAAATAATAGTTTTAGCGTAAACGCGTTTATTGGGAAAGAATAACACATTCTCCACTGTACAAGTAGAGTGAAGGAGACATTATTCTTTCCGTTTATCCCATTTATACCCAGTTTGTTCTTCCATGTTTATATGTTGGATTAGTCCATTTTTTATCAAAGGGATACCTGGTCAAATTAATCATTTTCATTTTGTTTTATATTAAAATTCCTATCAGCAAATAGTGTAGACTCTGATCAGACGCCGCATGTTTTATATTGAAATTCCTATCAACAAATAGTGTAGACTCTGATCAGACGCTGCATAATCTGGCGTCTGATCAGAGTCTACACTGTTTGCCCATGTCCCATATATGGGATCTCGGGCATACATGGGTTAAACGTCATCGAAACGCAATTTCATTGCACACGTAATGCAGAAATGGATAATAGTTTTTCTCTGATTTTCATTTTGAAATGGGTATTATATCTCAGTTTTTGGCTAGATTCTGTTTCACAGGTGACACTTCACGATATTTAGCAAACCATCTGTCCCCACGGTCCCATATATGGAACATAGGCAAACAGTGAAAACTCTGATCAGACGCCGCATAATGATCAGAGTCTTCACTGTTTGCTGATAGGAATTTCAATATAAACCAAAATGAAAATTTTGACCATGCATCCCTTTGATAAAAAAATGGACTAATCCAATATATGGGTAACCAGGGTAATAAACAACTCATCGTATGGAATGTCCAATTCTGTGACGTCTTGGACTATGTCCTATTGTTACTCTGTTTCAAGTGTGTATCAAGGCCAATTTGGTACAATGATGGAGAATTAATACCTTTTTATTAAAATATTTTAGTCACAAGTACAATTGATTGATTATATTGTTGTTAATTATATGTTTATATGAAATGTCTTGTATATAAGTTTAGGGCCTCATGGAATATTGATTTTTTATCAAATGAGCTCTTTCGTTAAATAAGGTCTTTATTATTATCATCATTATTATCATTATTACCGGTATTATTATTATTATTATTGGGGTTTGATGTGAAACCGAATAATTCATGTTGCTATTAACAAGAGAGAACCTGAAATTTTTTGAGATATGGTTATTTTAGAATATTCTATTACACGTCGTACATACGTCTAACCATTGAAGAATTATTTCATTATAGCTTAACATCATAGCCTCTTAGTTTTGAAGACAGGTGACCACTAATAGCACATTAGAAGTGAATCAGAATGCGCCTTAAGACACATTCTGTTTTACTTTCAGCCTTTCTTAAGCTACAATCTGCTAGGATATAGAAACTATTTCTTATATACATTTATGACTTAACAAAGTGGAACCACCTTCTACAGAGAGGGAATAAAGTAAAGACGAAAAGTGTGGACAGCGCTTCCTCTCTACAACGACATCCAATAGGAGACCAAAATCGTGTGCGTTGTTCGGAGGGAGTCGTTATAGGGAGGAAAATTTGCTTACATTTGCAAACAGCTTGAATCCAGATCAGACGCCGCGTAACGCGGCGTTTGATCTGGATTCAAACTGTTTGTCACTCGTCATTAAGTTTTTTTTCTGTCAAAATGTCAAATATGTAACTTTGAGAAAAGCAGCAGACCACATTTTTAAGCAGACGATATTGCAGCAGTGAAAAGGTTGGACATAAATGTATTATTTGGGGAACAGCGACAAGGGTCGTTGTAAGGAGGGTGTCGTTGTTAAGAGGGTCGTTAGTTTAGTTTAGTTTAAAGAGGGTCGTTGTAGGGAGGGAGCCCTGTACCAATTAAGTACATTAATGGGTTGAACAATCTCGTTCGTACTGTACAAAGAAACATTAGCAGCTAGAAAAGGAAGGCATGCTCTAAACACATCTCTTTTTTAACATTACACAAACAACTCAGTACACAAAATGTTTTTTTTTAAAAATGTTTCTGACTTTGCTCACTTATGCAGTCAATCTTTTATTTGTGGTTGTAAATTTCGATTTCTCTAAAGAAGGCGAGCTTAATGTTGGGCAAAATTAAAGTATAAATGTAGGTTACATGCAGGAGTTTTCTAGTTTACTTTTCTTCTGCGATTAACAACCACATGACTTCACAAAGCCCCGTCATCAAAATACTTGCCGCTTAACTCATTGACTGACGCATATATGCGTCCTTTACCAAACGTGTACATGTGAATAGTACACTTGTCCTATGCAAACAGTAAAGTCCCTGATCAGAGGGCTCCTGCTGGAGCCCTCTGATCATAGACTTCACTGTTTGTCATTTTGCAATTTATTACAAAAACAATCCTAAATAGTCTAAAATGGACCAGCCTTTATTACAACTTGGAATTGTTCATTGGAAGTTTCAGGGGATAATGAATTAACCCATGGTTGATGGTTAATACTCATATGCTCAGCACTCGAAAACCCCTCTTTGTTTGTACAGTGGAGAATGTGTTATTCTTTCCCAATAAACGCGTTTACGCTAAAACTATTATTTCCATTGCAAACAGTTTGGAGCCAGATCAGACGCCGGGTAACCCGGCGTCTGATCAGGCTCCAAACTGTTTGCCACAAAGATAAACATGAATTATCAGAATTGTCCAAAAATTGTTCTTTTCTACGTTTTAGCGCTTTGCGTTTGCGTACGTTTGCGTTTAAACGGGAAAGAATAACAGATTCTACACTGTAAGCGTAGGAATTTCTTTTATAATAGTTCCTGCAATAAATATAATTTCCATAGTCATTAATTCTTAACTAAGATCTTAGTTTGGTGTAAGTATTACTATCCTTTAAAGTTTTTGATCTTCTTTCAAAGAGATAAACATGTACACCTTTAGCATTCTTCCCTATAGCGAACAACGATCACGAATATCCTTATCCCCAACATGTGTAAGATCAGTTTGATGATGTCATTATAACTTCACTATTTATAACGGCGTTTTGACGTCACCGGGGTTCCCAAAAATACCTATTGCTTTAAAAATAGCTCAAAATCGTTGGTTATGTGAGCAAAAAGAATCTGTCATTCCTCGATGTTTAAGACAAGTTGATCTCAAAGTCGTCTAGAAAAGAAAAGTCATTTAGATCGACAAGGCTCGCTTAATAACATTTCAATTCTAGACTCGTTTGAGATCCGGAATCGTCTAAAGTCGAATTTGCAAACAAATTTAATCCTGATCAGACGCCGCGTTACGCGGCGTCTGAACAGGATCAAAACTGTTTGACACTCGTTTCAATATGTCATACTCTTTTAAATCTAACTTTGAGATGATATTGCAGACAACATTATTGAAGCAGACGACACAATAACGGCGTAGGGGTAAAATACTCAAAAATAATTTGGCGCCGAAAGGGTGAACCGTTTCACAGAAAATTTTAATCGTTTTCCCTCACCGTTTTCCTTACCTTTATTGCCGACAAAATATCGTCTGCTAAATTTGACGTCTGTAATTTGAAGTTAAAGTCATATTTTTGAGTTTTGACTAAAGAGATATCAATTAAATTGAAACAAAAACCAGACTGGATCTTGATCAGTCGCCGCGTCAAGCGTCTTCAGATCTGGACCGAAACTGTTTGCAAAGTCGACTTAACTATTTCACTGCCAACAACGCCAAAATCCGACTTTGCAAACAGTTTGGATCCTGAACAGACGCCGCGTAACGCGGGGTATGATCAGGATCCATACTGTTTTACACTCGTATTGTAATTTCTTCAGTCATAACAGCCCTAAATCTGACTTGGAAATATTGCAGACGACACTTCCAATGCAGACGATATTTTGGCGATTAGTGTGTTAAAGCAGACGTTTAAACTTGATGGTGAAAGGGTTAATCAGACGCCGAATTACTCAACTCGTTCCTTCCTGAAACTTTAAATGGACTATTCCAGTTTCCATTTTAGTCTAGTCCATTTCTGACTTTTAAAGGTTGTTTTTGTCAATGTTTGGCATTATGACAAACATTGAAGACCCTGATCAGAGGGCTCCTTCCGGAGCCCTCTGATCTGGGTCTTCACTGTTGCACAGGACAATTTTACTATTCACATGTACATTGTTTGAAAATAACGCCTATATGCGGGACTAGGGTTCAAAGCGTTAACATCTGACCTAGACCCAGAGCTGTTCGAAAACATCAATTTCATTGCCTTTAGTAAGTAAAGATTTAATTAAAAACTTGAAACACAAGATTCTGATGTAATTACACTTACGTTAATTGTACTACTTAATACATGTTTCAGTTTTATAGCCAATTAAGAATTGATCAAAGGCCAGTGGCTTAGCTACTATCATGTTGGGAGACGTTATTCTTTCCCCGTTAATCCCAGGCTAAACACCAAAGATAATTGCAATAAAATGTAGAAAATGAAGTTACAGCGTTCCCTCGCTACAACGACATCCAGTGGGAGACACACATTGTGTCCGTTGTTCGGAGGGAGTCGTTGTAGGGAGGTAAATTGGCTTACATTTGCAAACAGCTTGAGTCCTGATCAGACGCCGCGTAACGCGGCGTCTGATCTGGATTCAAGCTGTTTGTCATTCGTCATTAATTTTTTTTCTATCAAAATGTCAACTTTGAGAAAAACAGCAGACGACAATTTTAAGCAGACGGTATTGCAGCCATGAAAAGTTTGGACATAAATGTCTTGTTTGGGGAACTGCGACAGGGGTCGTTGTAAGGAGGGAGTCGTTGTTGGGAGGGCTGTTGTAGAGAGGGGGCACTGTATTTTATCTACTCAGAGAGACAAAGAGATTGGAGTCATTTAGTCTTAACCCTGTACCAAATAGGTTGTTTCTAGTATTGAATATATGTGACCACTTAAAGCAGATTGAAAGTAAAACAGAATGCGATTAAAGCGCATTCTGCTTAAATTTCTGCGTGCTTTAAACTACCACCTGCTAGAATAAAGAAAATGTTTCTTAAATGATACATATTCACGACTGTATAGATTGGAACTATTTTCTTCATTTGAAGTATAAGTCAAAGGCGTAAAAACGCGTATCTTTGGAATAAAGGGTTCAAGGGTATGCCAACGAAAACTGAGTTGAAAGCAATCTTCATCTCGACAAAGAAAAGCTATGGATAGTACCGTTAATATTTAGCAGTGGAAAAAATGTTATTCTTTCTCGTTTAAACGCAAACGAAACGCAAACGAAACGCAAACGCAAAACACTAAAATGTAGAAATACACAACTTTTTGACAATTCTGACTTTTCATTTTTATCCGAGTGGCAAACAGTTTGGAGCCTGATCAGACACCGGGTTACCCGGTGTCTGATCAGACTCCGAACTGTTTGCAGTGGAAAAAATAGTTTTAACGTAAACGCGTTTATTGGGAAAGAATTACGTTTTCTCCACTGTTAGCTCGTCGGAAATTGCCGATCTAGTCCGAATGTCTGGATTATTGTTTACATTCAGATGTACATGTAACTAATCTAATCGTTTTCTTATCTGATCGTGTTTAATTATCGTTATCAGTTTAAGTGCTGGTTTATCGTAAATATTATGTAAAGATTGGATAAGGAAGATTGGATGTGTTTCGTGTAAATCCACCGGGATTAGTTTATAAGTGCTTAGTGTGTGCAGCCTCGCGATATCTGTCGGTAGAGTGTTTGACTTTGAGTCGAGGGTCCAAAACCGATCACGAAACAGAAGGGACATTATTTTTCAACGTTCAAACCAAAGGAAATGCAAACACAATATAATAAATCAAGAAAAGGCATAAATCTGACAATTTTGACGATTGTTAACATTTTAAGTGCAAACTAGTTTTAAACCTTCAGCTTATATCCTAGCAAATGATAGCTTAAAGCAGTATGTAAGTATTTGCAAAATACGCCTTAAGCTTTAAGTGATCACCTGTTTTTAAAAACATATACGTGGCAGGCTAAATGGTATATGGTTTAAGTCAGTAACTCGACGTCTAATCAGGATCTAAACTGTTTGTCAACGAAACACATATATACAATCAGCCTGAGACCTAGATAGTATATATGTCTCTAATACAATATATCGTCAATATGTCCAATAACATGTCATTTCTACATTTTATCACACACAAACGTGCAAAATATAAAGTTCCGTAAATATGGTACGGCGCACTGTGAATATATTTTATACTGATTTTCAAATTTCCAAAATAATGTACTACTACGAAGAATGTAAATCAGTTTAGAGAATCTAGACAAACTAAGATCACTACTTGGGATTGCAACATTTCCAAGTGTCCTAAAAATTATACCTAGCTGTCCCGCAAATTCAGACTTCAAATCAGGCTACTATGTAAAGCTCTAAACATTGACACAGAACCAACTGTTGTCTTTTTTAAAAAAATTTATACGTAATAATGACGCCATGTAACAATAATTATGTAATTTTGAAAAGGAAACTAAATGTTTAAAATGGTCATTTTTAGTCAATAAGAACACTACTAGATTAAATGTTAATTTGAAATTTAAATGAGGTGTCAGAGAAGTATTTTCACAACACATTGATGGTGTTGTTCTTTATCTTAGTTTGAAAGGTGTTTTATCGATTGATGAATAAAACCTAACAACACTTAGATATCTATGACGAATCGTACTCCTAATAGCTGAGAAATAGCTGAGAAAAGGTGAAAGTAACAACAGCGGTAAGGAGCTTAGTGATGTTAGTCACAGTGACTAAACCACTAGGCCACGGAGGCCCCGTTTCTTGTTTTGATGACACATGTCTGCTTAAAACAGGTTGAAAGTAAAGCAGAATGCGCCTTAAGGCGCATTCTGCTTTACTTTCAGCCTGTTTTAAGCTACGGTCGGTCGCGGATCTGTGTTATCGTTCTGGGTTTATGTACATTTACATGTATTGTATAAAAATTGGCTAGGAGTATTGTTATACTAGGTGTCTTTATTACAGAGGGTTGTACAAATACTGTAGCGTGACTGTAAAATATGTATATTATGTTTTGTGTGACGATGTACACATGTACAAGTCAGAAATAAAAATTGTTCTGTTCTGTTCTGTTCTGCTAGGATAAAAATCCGAATACTTAGGAAAAATCCGGAGAAATGACAGCCCCGGTTCCATATAAGAACGGACACACGGAATATTTCCAACATTTTCTATTTCATTTCTTACAACAAACCTATAAGTACAAGTACTTACAATGAGGAGCCCTCTGATCGGGGTTTACACTGTTTGTCATATTGAAATATATTGTTAAAATCAACCCTAAATAATTAAAAAATGGACAATAAAAAAGAAAAATAACGTTCGGATTTTTTTATCAGTTGTTGTTTATGTGATAAATAGAAAATCAAATTCCTGTGTTTTCAGCATTGATTTTATTGAATTCGTTTGATCCAACTAATTCAATGATTTCACTACTGACTGAAAAACAACCCCACTAATTTAATAACCTCTATTAATTGCATTGCGATTAAGTTAAGTTTCGATAAATCGAGAAATAATAAACACAATTAAGTGGTCGTAAGAGGGATTTAAATGTATTATGACAAATCAGGCATCTCATGATCTACACTGTTTGCAACTGAGGTTACTTGGTTCCGATCACAGGAAAATGACACATACATCTAGATATATTACCCCCCCCCCCCCCCTTTAATAATTTTTTTTTATATTTTTGGATTATTTTAAAGGTAGGGTTGGGTTAATATTAGATGTATGTGTCAAGTATCTGTGGTTCCGATGCATTTATGATAAATCCGTTGCCTGCTACATGTACATGTATAAACATTTTCAGACAGTTTGGTTCCAGTTCAAACACTGCGTGACGCGGCGTCTGGCTCATGATCCAAACTGTTTAACACTCGTATTTAGATTACTTCAGCTAAATCGACATTGTATTGCATTTTAAAAGAATGAGCAGACGATCAGGGCGAAGCAGCCGACAATGTAGCAGAATAAAGGTTAGTTGAAGTAATGGATGCAGACAACAACTTGAAGCAGATGACAGCTTCATGGCCATAATGGCGGGAAATGCCAAGTGAATGTTGCACGTGTTGCCTTTTTCACCGTGATAAGAAAGGGTGAAAAGCAAGGACACAATAGTGTTACATGTATGAGCCTAGTTTACCCTTTTCTCGCCGTAGGCAGCCTAAGTTGATTTTGCAAACAGTTTGGATCTAGATCAGACGCCGCGATACGCGGCATCCAAACTGTTTGGAACTCGTGTCAATATATATCATCGATAAGAACTATTGAACGTTTGTGCTAAAATAAAAAATAACATGTCCATCGCAGTTACAAACTTATTCTGAGCCTGGTCGGAAAGAACTAAAACTCCTGACGGAACGTCACCATCTAACACTCATTCTCCCTTAACCAGGACAATTGATGTCTCCACTATTCAATAAGTTATATTTGACACGTATCTGTTTTGATACATGTCATTCATATCTAGCCATGAAAAGAGATATGAATGAAAACAATAAAAACAGGGTTTAACGTACAATGTGCTCCCTGTTGTTCACCTTAGCCCTCCAAAGATGACAGGGTAGTCACATTTTGCATGTCTCCAGGCATGTTATATCCAGAATTGTGATGCAAATACTAACGAATAAATGCTATTCTATCATTAAAACTCATTACTTTTTTAGTTCTGGGTGATATCAAGTGCAACGCAACTTAATTTGAGACTTACTTCAAGAAGAACGATAATTGTCTAAATTTGTGCATTTGTCTCAAATTCTGTGAAATGAACGGGACAGTTAACTAATAATTTACTTAGACGCTGAATACATCTGCAATATATGATAATTATTGCCTACAATACACCAGGAGTCGTATTAGTTTTAGACATGCTTCAACTTAATGTGTACTGTAAACATACAGAATTTTATTTGTGACCAAAAGTCCATGACAAATGCGTAATTTTACAAAAGTAATGAACGAGTCCGTTACAATATCTGTATTAGAAATGATACGTGTACCCAAGCTAAAGAGTGAGTCATGCGGAGTTCTTTCCCTTTATCTACCTGTAAGTGCTGAGTCGTTCAAAGAGTTTGCAATTTGATATTTTCGTCAAAATAAACGGTTTGCTGACATAAATCCAAGTGAAAATAATAAACGGGACGTAATAAACGGGACCAATGCATTTCCATTAAATTGGCAAAATATCTTATTGAATGACAAATTTGGTAATGATTTATAACTAATTGAAACTAGAGTAGATATAATATCTTGCTTAATTATGCACGTATGCTAAAAAGATATACCGGGAGTCTTAAAATGTCAAAACATAGATGTCCCGTTGATTACGGGTTTATTGACCTGTTGATTATTCCATAGGATATGAACGTTTCTCTTTTACACAAATGTTCTTATGATTTATTAGCAACCCACTTATTTAAATAAAAGAATATAAACTAACGTCATGACGTAAGTGTTTCTTTTCGCGACATTGTGACGTCACATACAATATGTGACATCATGATCTCTGGACAAGGTGAGAACGAAATATTACGTCATATACGTATGTGACGTAATAGCACACTGTACTGGTCACGTGAATACTACATGCACACATACTTTGTACAGGGCTGCCATTCCTCCAGATTTTCCTAAATATTATTATTTTATCCTAGCATATGGTAGCTTAAAGCAAGCAGAAAGTAAATCAGAATGCACCTAAAAGAACATTATGCTTTAACTTTCAACCTGCTTAAAATAAATGCGTTTGAAAAATAGAAAGTTTATAAATAATCTTAGGGTTTTGCAAGATCAACTTATGGCAGCCCTATTTGTGCAAGTTCTAATTTATAAATATATTTGTAGATAAGCCGCCTTAATAAGTGAGATTCTACCTTTGATAAATAAAATCGTTCATTCATTCAAACGGTTTGGATCCAGATTAGATACCGCATTACGCGGCATATGCTATGGATCCATACTGTTTGCAAGTGCAATTCAAGTCGCGATCAGCAGCTTAAGCCATTACCCCATAGCCTGATTCTAGTTTTCAAAATAAGTGGCCACTTAAAGCAGGTTGAAATTAAAACAGAATGTGCCTTAAAGCGCATTCTGTTTTACTTAAATTTCAGCCTGCATTAAGCTACCATCTGCTAGAATATAGACTGTAAATTTAGTTTTTATGATACATGTTGTTAAGGTTATACCAGACCCAAAGGCAACGGGTAAAAGTGGTAGAATGTTCGTTTTTGACGAAGATGTACTAAATTAAAGTGTTTAAAAAAGACTAAAGGTTAAATGTGTCTTACTGTTACAGTGAGGTCTTCAGTATATAACAATATTAGTGGTCCTCGGTTAAAATGGTATCGATAAGATACCAATAATGAACGGGACAGAACCAACATTATTATCAACAGTTGCATAATCAGGAAATTTCCTGATACCAAAAGCTAGATCTACTTTTTTAGTATGTTATATTTGAAAAACAAACCAAAAACACTCTGAAATTTGAAAAAGCTTAGTTAATTTGCGAAATAGTATCTCAATGAAATACGTTAATGTTGAACTTGATGACTACAGTTAATGTGCGTCAAACTTGTTAAAGACCGACGCGTTTAAGCTTGCGTTATTTTTTGGTCAGAGGTTATCGAATCCAAACATTTTTAAAAGTTAAATTTAGAGGTCGAAGTCCTTGAAACATTTCTATTGGAAAGCAATGTTTATGTAATTTACGAGACAGTGACTTAGTAATGAACGGGACAATTGTGAATTGTTAAACATCCATCTGTAGAGTAATAATTTCTGGCAAATGTTTGGGATTTTATCAAAAGCACATTCGCGTGTACAATTGATGTATATTTGATTCAATATGTTGTTATTTGTTACCATTTCATCAAAACTTTAAAGTGTTCCATTTACAATTAAAATGTAATTTCATCTTATATTTTATAAATAACCCCAAGATATAACACATTTTCAAGTTCAGAATCTGAAGGAACCCATATCGAGGTCAAAGTTATATACTGTTTTGAACATCTAAACATTTATTGACTTATCTAGTACTCTACTTTTCATTTTACTATATATGTCTATAAAACCTTTATTTTCAAAATCCTGCTCTAAAAGATGCAATGTGCCAATACGCGTATGTATATATTTCGAAAACCACTAATGCTGAGTTGATGAGTTTTTTCATAACAACTCACGATGATTGTTACTTTGCAACTAGGACATACGCATGCAGATTCCGTGACATGTAAAAATCAGTTTTCTCTACGGCTAATTGTCCTGGCTATCAGAGAATGAGTGCTAAGCCCTTTCTCTCTTAACTCATTCACCCCTGAAACTTTAAATGGACAATTCCAATTAACAATTAAATCTAGTCCATGTTTGAATAGATAGGGTGGATTTTAACAATAGTTTACAAAGTGACAAACAGTGTAGACCCGATCAAAGGATTCCTTAAGGAGCCCTCTGACTCCATAAGGAGCCCTCTGACTCCATAAGGAGCCCTCTAATCAGGGTCTACATCGTTTGCGTAGGACAAGTGTACTTTTGATAGGTATATGATTTGTGCATGACGAGTATACTCGTCGCTATGGTTCAATGTGTTAAATAGAAACGAATTGAACCACCTTCATACAACTTCATAGAAATGCCCTTTTAACATTCGTCCTATCTCGAATTAATTTATATACCCACGTGTGTGAATTACAGTTTATATCAATATTGATCGGATATATAAATAAACCCCTTATCGTCTTAAGACAACATCTTAAAAGTGCACGGCATAAGTACATACATGTAAGTGATCAAGCGAGAGGTGGCTGGAAAACACAAACATGCCCTTGACCCTGCACACTGATCACCAATTGACCTATATTTTCTAACGGTCTGGATCCACATCAGACGCCTGGTAACTAGGAGTCTGATCTTAACCTACGCTATTTGACACTCAGATAAGGTTTCTGTAATATTCTATGCATGAATATTATTTTGACATTATTTGTAAATGACAATTTCACAACAGACAATACTGCGACCGGAGAAGGGTTGACATTTAGTATACTTGTACATGTACAGTGTTCCCTTCCTACAGTGGAGAAAACGTTATTCTTTCCCAATAAACGCGTTTACGCTAAAACTATTTTCTCCGTTACAAACAGTTTGGAGCCAGATCAGACGCCGGGTAACCCGGCGTCTGATCAGGCTCCAAACTGTTTGCCACCACGATAAACATGAAATTTCAGAATTGTCCAAAAGTTGTTTTTTTCTACGTTTTAGCGCTTTGCGTTTGCGTACGTTTGCGTTTAAACGGGAAAGAATAACAGATTCTCCACTGTACAACGGCCCTCCCAACAACGACTTCCTCCTTACAGCGAACCTTGTCGCTGTTCCCCAAACAAGACAGTTTTGTCTAACCTTTTCACTGCTTCAATATCATACCGTCTTCTTAAAATTGACGTCTGCTGCTTTTCTCAAAGTTATATTTTTGACCTTTTGACAGAAAAAAAAACTTAGTAACGAGTTGCAAACAACTTGAATCGAGATCAGACGCCGCGTTACGCGGCGTCTGATCTTGATTCAAGCTGTTTGCAAATGTAAGCCAATTGCACTCCCTATAACGACTCCCTCCGAACAACGCACACAATTTTGATCTCCCATTGGATGTCGTTGTAGAGAGGGGGCGCTGTAGTATATTTCTGCAAGAAACAGCAGTTTGCATTTTTGTTCGGCCATTTACCTGTTTCCAATGATTACTGAAATATCGTATAAAAATAAAATGTGCTATAAGCGTGCATTTAATTTTATAATTTTGATTGCGTGAATTCTTATAAAGTAACATTTATCCCTTCAATGCATCTAACCCCGAGTGCAATGGTTACTTGCAAACAGTTTGGATCCTGATCAGACGCCGCGTAACGCGGCGTCTGATCAGGAACCAAACTGTTTGACACCCAGTTTCATATTTTTAAGTCAAATTACGTAAACTTAATATTTGACAAATAAAAGCAGACGACAATTGTTTAAAACTGATGACGTAGCGGCAGTAAAGAGGTTAAGCTAAGCTTAGTATATATATATGATCGACACTTAAACGGTGACTCAATGAAATAAGTGTGGCTATTAATTGCTTCTGATTTACTAATATATAAGGAGGATATAAGAGTCAAAAGAGTAAACATTAACCATAATTGAGTGAAAACTAAAGTGGATTTTCGAGTACCGAGTTGTTAAAGCGTGTATTGGATAGTATGCCCTACATATATATGAATTTGCATGTAAGTTTATGATGTAAGTACATGTTTCTATATTAAATCATTATGTTAAAACAAAATGCACACAGCGAGGCACACGTTATTCTATCGCGTTTACACGAAACGAAAGGCAAACACAATAAAAATGAAGACATGACGACCTTTTTTAAAGAGGCTCGCAACCGGATTTAGCATTAAAAATAGTAATTTGTAAATATATGTCAAATGCTTATATAAATGGGTAAGATTTATTTTGGGATAATAAATTCTGTTAAAAATGCGTTTCCAATAAAAGAAAAAAAAGAAGCTCTGGTGGGATTCGAACCCGTGACCCTCCATGCGGAGACAAACATAAAAGATAAGGAAACGGCTACCAGGGATCTCTACATATATGGTAGCGAATTAACGTACTTCACTGGTAGCGATTGATAGTACTTTATTCGGCTCGGGTTTATGTCTGAGCCCGTGCAGAGAAGCAACAACAACAACTATATCGTCAGCTGACGCTATAGAAAAACGATGGAAAATTGGACTGATCATATTTTTTTAATGTCAGAAGCAAAATAATGCCACAAATTTGCTTTTATTTGAGTATTTTATTTTATTTTGACAAGTACACCATCCGCCGGCGGTTGCGAGTCCCTTAAAAAGTTTAGACGACTTTGTTAACTCTGAGTGCTACAACTATATACTAATTCTACTACTATTATTACTAATGCTACTACTGTAACTACTGCTTCTACTACATACAGTGGATAATCTGTTATTCTTTCCCAATAAACGCGTTTACGCTAAAACTCTTATTTCCGATGCAAACAGTTTGGAGCCAGATCAGACGCCGGGTAACCCGGCGTCTGATCAGGCTCCAAGCTATTTGCCACCAAGATAAACATGAATTATCAGAATTGTCCAAAAGTTGTACTTTTCTACGTTTTAGTGCGTTGCGTTTGCGTTTCGTTTGCGTTTAAACGGGAAAGAATAACGTTTTCTCCACTGTAACTACTGCTACTGCCATTACTACATATGTTGCTACTACTACTACTACATAAATACTGTTACTACTACTACAACTATTACTACTGCTACTACTATTTCTAAAGATGTTGCTACTACTACTTCTACTGCTTCTACTATTACTACTTTTACTACTACTGCAACAGCTGTTGATACTTCTACCTCTGCTGCTGCTGATGCCTCTGCTGCCGCTACAACATGCACTACTACTTTTGCTTCTGATTCTACCACTACTACTGCTGTTGTTGTAGTGAAAGGGTTTATTTATGCATAAAAAATGTAAAAAAAAATGTCGCGTGTGGATTTTTAAGTAGGTCAAACAGATCTGTCTCATTTAGTCACCATTATTCATAAATATACAACCCGTATGATATAGTTTAATTAGCTCATTACGATTCGTACCAGAATGTCGCCATTACACGTAAAAATCATTAAAACACACCGTTAATATCAACCCATTAATGCTTTTCATCCAAAAACCTAGACATTAGAAAACAGTATAAACCCTGAAGAGATGTCGCACTTTTCTACTTGTCTAATGGGTCTGCATTGTTAGTTGGTTCTAGATATACAGTGGAGAATCTGTTATTCTTTCCCGTTTAAACGCAAACGTACGCAAACGCAAAGCACTAAAACGTAGAAAAGTACAACTTTTGGACAATTCTGACTATTCATGTTTATCTTGGTGGAAACAGTTTGGAGCCTGATCAGACGCCGGGTTACCCGGCGTCTGATCTGGCTCCAAACTGTTTGCACTGCAAATAATAGTTTTAGCGTAAACGCGTTTATTGGGAAAGAATAACAGATTATCCACTGTACACGGTATACTCCGCCAGTTCTCGAAAATAGACGACATGGTTTACGTAGAGTAGCGGAATTTATCGACACTGACCCGATCTGATTGTGTGACGCACTCAAGTGAACGGGACAGAATAACGTTTACTTGTAAGTTTGACTTTATCTTTTCTTTAATTTCAGACAATGGACAAAAACAGGACACCGTCACAATGGCTAGCACAGTATTGTTCAGTCGTTACTGTTATTTTCGTTGTCATGGCTACCGTCACTGTAGAAACCAAGGTCATAGAAACGCTCTCTGGTTCGGTCAGAGGTTTTACACAAACTGTAGTTGATGCTGATGTAGATACATATTTAGGTATTCCATTTGCAGAACCACCATTAGGACCTCTTCGATTTCAAGCTCCACGACCGGTCTCGAAATGGACTGGTGTAAAAGACGCCCTTACATTGCCAAACTCGTGTATGCAGTCTTATGACACAAGTTTTAAACGTTTCAGTGGTGTTGAAATGTGGAACGCTAATACAAACATTAGTGAGGATTGCTTATATTTAAATCTTTGGGTTCCGCGTGCAAGCCTAGGAACGAAACTGACAACGATTGTTTGGATTTACGGTGGTTCTTACGTTAGTGGTTCGATAACTCTTGATGTTTATGATGGTGTGTACTTAGCAGCAAAGAAATCCGTCATTGTGGCTTCTATGCAATATCGAGTGGGAGTGCAAGGTTTCCTGTTCAGTGGCACGGACGATGCGCCGGGAAACATGGGTTTGCTGGATCAGCAATTAGCGATGAAGTGGGTTTATGACAATATTGAAGCGTTTAATGGAGACAATACGAAGATCACCCTAATGGGTGAAAGCGCTGGCTCTGCAAGTGTCAGCCATCATCTGTTAGCCTCATCCTCGTGGCCTTTTTTCAACAATGCTATTATGCTAAGTGCAACTTCTCTAGCAAATTGGGCTACGGACTCATCAGAAAATCTACTGAAAATGTTCTACTCTTTGGCAAAAGAGATGGGATGTGATAAGGACAGTATGGATGATATTCTAGAATGTTTAAGAGAAGCCGATGTTGAAGAGCTTGAAGCTAAACAATGGGAAATTGTAAGTAAACCCATCGGCACTTTTAGTCCAGTGATTGACGGTAATTTCCTTAAAGATACTCCTGAAAACTTAATAGCCTCGGGTAATGTTAAAAATACTAACGTTATACTTGGAAATACAAAAGACGAAGGAGAATATTTCTTAATTTACAGTTTTCAAGATGCATTTAAACCAGAGAACCTATGGAACCCTACTGCACTAAACAAGACAGAGTATGAAGATGTAGTGAGACGAATCGGGGACTTTAAAACTGGCATAGAATTGGAGAGCGTTCTATACACTTATGAATATTCAAATCTTCCGTCCACATACCGGGATATACTAGACGATTTATGTAAGTATTTAGTTTAAACATATTTTATTTCAATTATATACATGAAATGGGGTTGGGCCACAAGTTCTACCAACTTAGAGACGGCCCTTCCCCTAAGTAATAGTAAGTAATGTAAGTAATAGTGAAGGAAACTATTTTATTCCATGTTTTATCATTTCATCGCCATTATGACGTAATAACACGTCCAACAAAGTCGCTGCCATGTAAATTATGTCTGCTGATAAATTTCGTTAGGTATAAAAAATGGAATTACCGATGATGCGTATTTGATTTAACCCTTTGAACCCTAGTCCCGCATATAGGCGTCTTTTTCAAACAGTATACATGTGAATAGTACCAAGTCCTATGCAAACAGTGAAGACCCAGATCAGAGGGCTCCGAAAGGAGCCCTCTGATCAGGGTCTTCGCTGTTTGTATTAATGCCGAACATTGACAAAAACAACCCTTAAAAGTCAGAAATGGAATAGACTAAAATGGAAACTGGAATAGTCCATTTAAAGTTTCAGGGAGGAAAGAGTTAAGCGGCATGTGATCATGATCCACACTGCTTACACATGTCAGTGTTGTCGTTATTTGCTGTTAAAAAGTTTCATAGGAAAAAATGCAACGCAATGAAATGTAGAAAATGGCAACATATTGTCTAATCTTAGCGGGGCATACTCCCGAGTCCAAACTGTTTGAAATTCATTTTAATAATGGTAAATTCAAAATACTTAAAATTTACATCAGAGAAATAAAAGCAGACGTATTATTTATTAAAATTGATGACGTCATGGCAGTGAATGGGTAAAACCATTGAGACCTTGTGACCCGAGTAGGCGTCCATTAGAAGTAATATAAAAGTACCAGTGAAGAGCTTGTTTTGTCTTACGCAAAAAGTGTATATGTAGGCCCTTATCAGAGGACACCTATTGGGATCCTCTGGTTAAGGTCTGCACTGTTTGTCATTTTGCAGTATAGTGCAAAACACAGCCATATACCATTTGTGCCTAGCGTCCCATCAATGGGACCAAGTCAAACAGTGTTTGCTGCTAGGAATTTCAATATGAAATAAAATGAAAAGGACAATTTTGACCAGGCATCACTTTGATAAGAAATGGACTAATCCTAAAATAAAATTATATAAACATTGAAGAATCCACTTGGCATAAATGGGTTAAAGTGTTATTTGGTTTTGTATTTTCAGTCGGAGATTATTTGTTCAAATGTTCCGTCCATGATTTTGCTGAGGGGTTTTCCAGTCAGCGCCCTGCTAAGGGTCGAACCTACGTCTACTCGTTTGAGTACCGCCACTCTGCCAACCCCTGGCCTTCCTGGATGGGCGTCCTGCACGGCTATGAGATCGAAATGCTGTTTGGACTTCCTTTCAACACCAAGCTAAATTATAGCGCAGACGATCGTAAAGTTAGTGAATATATGATGGAATATTTTACGTCATTTGCTAAAACGGGGTGAGTTGTTTTACATACGATCTTAACCCTTCCAACCCTACAGCTCTCTGTAGAGATTGCTGTTTGCATATGTAACCAGTGTATACCCTGAGCAGAGGGCCGCTTTAGCAACACTCTGATCAGGGTCTACACTGTTTGATATTTTCATTGCTTTTTTGTCATATCAAATGTAATATGTCGTAGACTGGTTTAAAATGCATGTACCTAAAGAGACAAAAAGAATGATAAATACTCACAAGATATTTAGGGTTCAGTTCAGATACAGAGAGATACAGTGCTCCCTTTCTACAACGGTCGTCCCAACAACGACTCCCTCCTTACAGCGACCCTTGCTGCAGTTCACTAGACGGGAAAAGTTATTTCTAACGCATTTAGTGCTGCAATATCGTCTGATTAAAATTGTTGTCTGCTGTTTTTTCTCAAATGACATATAACTAGAGATTTTGATAGAATATATATAATGACGAGTGACACACAGCTTGAATCCAGATCAGACGTCGTGTTGCGCGACGTCTGATCTTGATTCAAGCTGTTTGCAAATGTAAGCCAAGTCTTAATATTTCCTCCCTATAACGACTCCCTCCGAACAACACACACAACATGTGTCTCCCATTGGTTGTCGTTGTAGAGAGACAGTACTGTATTGACGACTTATACCGATTTTAGTAAAAATCACGGGGTAGATTTTATTTTGTGTCAATAACCGGGGTTGTGCTAAAATCATTACATTACATATATTGCAAATCTTAATTAACTCATTTGTGTCTAGCGTCACATTAACGGGGCATAACCAAAAAATGTAGACTCTGATCAGAGTCTACACTTTTTGCTAATAGGAATTTCAGTATAAAATGAAACGAAAATGATTTTTTTTTACCAGGCACCTAACATAAAAAATTGACTAATCCAATATATATACATTTGAGCCTAGTAGAATCCACTTGGCCCAAATGTGCTTAAGTCGGGCTTGCCGTGAAGGAGTCAACCCCTTCACTGCCTTACATGTACCCCGAGCACGGTAGTTATTTTCAAACTGTTTGACACTCATTTCAATATATCTTAAGTCAAAATACCTAAAAATTGTTTTTTTAGAAATAGAAGCAGACGACAATTGTTTAAATTTGATGACGTCATGTCAGTGAAGGGGTTAAGATTTATGTGAAAATATTCGTTTTCTATCTGTTTATAGGATGTGAACTTAAATACTGTGCAAAATGCATAAATTTGTTTTTTGTTCGAAACTTTCAAGATGCTTTATATATAACTTTGAGTTTCTAAGTGTTTTGAACCTGATCTTTGAGCAAGTCTTCATTGGAGTCTTAACCCATTTGTGCCCACGATTCCACATATGGGACATACATGTAGGCAAACAGTGTAGACACTGATCAGACGCCGCATTATGCGGCGTCTGATCAGAGTATACACTGTCTGCTGATAGGAATTTCAATATAAAACAAAATGAAAATGATTTTTTGACCAGGCATCCCTTTGATAAAAAATAGACTAATCCAATATATAAACGTGGATGAATCCACTGGGTATAATGGGTTAAATATGTTTTCAGGTCCCCGGCATATGAGACTAATAGTGGAATCCCTTGGCCTGAATATGGCTCTGGTAGGGAACAACACCTTGTATTGACTCAGGACACTCAAATTAAGGTTATGGACGGCTTCCGACGTAAAGAATGCTCATTTTGGAAGGAACTCTTCCCAAAAATACGCCAAGTACAAGGTATGTTTTCTTATCTCAGTTGTAAAATGACGTGATTGTTGTTTGTCAATTATTTTCATTGTTGATTGATTGAGTTGGGTTTTACGGCATCGCGACACATTAAATAGATATACATGTATTGCGCCGAAAATTATTTTTATTGCAATACGTTTAAATAACCGGAGTCTGGTCAGGCTTCACATTGTTTGCCAATCCGTTCACATTTCAATACATGTATCTACGAATTGTTCATGGGTACGAGCTAGTTGTCTCTCTGAAAACTCCTGTTATCAATATATGGGTTTATGTTATTGCAAAAAACCACATGTCCATTGCAAACAGTTTTGAGCCATTTAAAAGATTAAAATTGTTTGCAACTCAAATCTAGAAATAAATAATCAGGAAGTTACCATTATCTACATTTTAGTGCATTACGTTTGTGTTTCGTTTGCGTATAAACGGGAATGAATAGCGTCTTCAACACTTAACCCTTTCCCCTATAGAAGTGCCTTTTAGCGCATTCAATTTATTCCTCCGCTGAAGAAAAATAGTTCCAATTTATATAGTCATAAATTTGTATTGTAAGAAATAGTTTCTATATTCTTGCAGACAGTAGCTTTCAGCAGGCTGAAAGTAAAGCAGAATGTGCCTTAACCCTTTACCCAATAGAAGTGCCTTTTAGCGGATATGATTTATTCATCCGCTGAAGAAAATAGTTCCAATTTAATCAGTAATGAATATGTATTATAGGGAATATTTTCTATATTATAGCACATGGTAGCTTAAAACTGGCTGAAAGTAAAGCAGAATGCGCCCTAAGGCGCATTCTGCTTTACTTTCAACCTGCTTTAAGTAGTCATCTATCTTAAGTACTATAAATAGGCTATCAGGTAAAGGGTTAAGGCACATTCTGCTTCACTTTCAACCTGCTTTAAATGATCACCCATCTACAAAATTAGAAACATGCTATGTGGTAATGGGTTAACGAAACCGATTGTAAAACTCCATCTTACGGCAACGAAATTCCTTAACATTGTGCAGGCAGAACGCAAATCGGCCATAACTTGATGCTGACAATTGATAACTTCGGATGCCAATGGGACTGCGCACCTTCAGCGCTGAGGCGGCTAAAAAAATCAATTTTTCCAAACACATGCTTGTATTCCACGGACGGATTTCAATATAAACAGTTTGGATCCAGGTCAGACGTCGAAGAACTCGGCTACTGGTCTGGATCAAAATATAACAATATAGATTGTTCTCTTGCTCTGAGTAAATGGATTAAATTACTATTATGGATCAAAATAGTTTGTAAGCAATATAGATATCAATATTTTGAGATTTTAATCATGTTATACAGTGATTCGTTCCTACAATAGGCCTAAAAAAGGATTCCCTTCTTAGAACAATGATAACCCGGCGTCTGATCCGGATCCAAAATGTTTGTAAATAACCATTGTATTTGGAGTAAGGTGGTAAGGGGTTAATTTTCCTCCCTATAACAACTCCTTTCAAACAACACGCACACTCTTTTTGTCTCCATTTGGGTGTCGTTGTGGGGACAAACACTTCATTTTGCAACTCATATCAGTTTCGTTTGGTTTTGTAAAACCATTGACCCGTATGGATGCACGTTATTTATACACAACCTACAGTGGAGAATCTGTTACATGTATTCTTTCCCAATACACGCGTTTACGCTAAAACTTGTATTTGCAGTGCAAACAGTTTGGAGCCAGATCAGACGCCGGGTAACCCGGCGTCTGATCAGGCTCCAAACAGTTTGCCACCAAGATAAACAAGAATTATCGGAATTGTTCAAAAGTTGTTCTTTTCTACGTTTTAGTGCTTTGCGTTTGCATACGTTTGCGTTTAAACGGGAAAGAATAACAGATTCTCCACTGTAACTATGAAGAACCCACTTGCCGTATGCAAACTATGCATACCCAGATCAGAGCTCTCCAGATGGAGCCATCTGATTTAACTAATTATGTCTTCTTTGGCAGTTTGCAATATATCCACACTGACCACGATTTAACCAATTACCTCATATAGCCTGTTTTTAATTGTGAAGACATGTGACCACGTCAAGCAGGTTGAAAGTAAAGCAGAATGCTAGGATATGCTAGGATATAGAAACTCCTAATTTTGGGTTATCATCATGATTAAAACTGGCAGGAGGAACACATTAAATCACAAACAGGCATATGTAGGGGGTAAAGGGTTAATAAGAAACTGTAATGATACAGTGGAGAATCTGTTATTCTTTCCCAATAAACGCGTTTACGCTAAAACTATTATTTGCAGTGCAAACAGTTTGGAGCCAGATCAAACGCCGGGTAACCCGGCGTCTGATCAGGCTCCAAACTGTTTGCCACCAAGATAAACAAGAATTATTAGAATTGTCCAAAAGTTGTTCTTTTCTACGTTTTAGTGCTTTGCGCTAGCGTACGTTTGCGTTTAAACGGGAAAGAATAACAGATTCTCCACTGTAACTATGAATAATCCACTTGCCTAATGCAAACTATGCATACCCAGATCAGAGCTCTCCAGATGGAGCCATCTGATTTAACTAATTATGTCTTCTTTGGCAGTTTGCAATATATCCACACTGACCACGATTTAACCAATTACCCCATATAGCCTGTTTTTAATTGTGAAGACATGTGACCACGTCAAGCAGGTTGAAAGTAAAGCAGAATGCTAGGATATGCTAGGATATAGAAACTCCTAATTTTGGGTTATCATCATGATTAAAACTGGCAGGAGGAACACATTAAATCACAAACAGGCATATGTAGGGGGTAAAGGTTTTTTTTTTTTTTTTTTTTTTTTTTTTTTTTTTTTAAAGTTTCCATTATCATCTTTTTTTCACATTTATCACTTTAATATCTAAGTTCTTTCGAAATAAAATAGCAACAACTTTTGCATTTGATTTTCCATGACTAAAAAAACAGTCGCCATTCCTTTCAGAGTAAATTGTCTTTCCAGATTCTTTTACAAAATGAGTCTCTTGTAAACAAAGAATATCAACTTTCTTATTCTTTAATAAATCAAAAATATCATTACGTTTTTTAGCATCTTTCAGACCACGGCAATTGTAAAAGTAAATATTAAGCTTATCCGTAGTTATGACAGGAAAAATTTAAAAAATGGCATCTGCTTATTTCATAAAAACTAGGGGGTAAAGGGTTAATAAGAAACTGTAATGATATATTAAAAGTGTTAGGGGCGAATGAGTCAAAGGGAAAATTCCTTCACTGTAATGATCATTACCTAGGTACGATTATGTCGTTTTTTCATCATTCTAAATGTTTCTATTTTTTCTTGTTTCAGATCGCCTTACTGTTAATTGTTCGGGCGGAATTTCCGCTTCAGGGATGACAATACTTCTCATAAGCATGATAGCAAAGATGTGCCTGTAATTACCATACCAACGTTCAACATATGAGAGAAGTCCGAATACTAAATATTTATGCCTCCATTAACCGCATAGCCTGTTTAAACATATTTTTATTACCAAATATTTGTACAAAAGTTCATATTACAATTCTAATGATCAAATGGTAATATCATACATACAAACACATACAGTGGAAAATGTGTTATTCTTTCCCAATAAACGCGTTTACGCTAAAACTATTATTTCCATTGCAAACAGTTTGGAGCCAGATCAGACGCCGGGTAACCCGGCGTCTGACCAGGCTCCAAACTGTTTGCCACCAAGATAGATAAACATGAATTATCAGAATTGTCCAAAAGTTGTTCTTTTCTACGTTTTAGCGCTTTGCGTTTGCGTACGTTTGCGTTTAAACGGGAAAGAATAACAGATTCTCCACTGTAGGCCTGTTTTATATTCGAAGAATGGTGACCAGTTGAAGTAGGTTGAAAGTAAAGAAGAATGCACCTCAACCCTTTAAATACACCTTTTTAAGACTTTAATTTATTCCTCCACTGAATAAATTAATTCCTATTTATACAGGCATGAATATGTACCATAAAACATATTTTATACTCTTAGCAGACGGTAGCTTTAAGCAGGTTGAAAGTAAAGCTGAATGCGTCTTAAGGCGCATTCAGTTTTACTTTCAACCTGCTTTAAGTGGTCACCTTCAAATACTAGAAACGGGCTAATTGGTAATTGGTTAATGAGCATCCTTAATGACTTTCAAATATCTGCGAGTATAAATGTAATATTTCTTATAATACACGTTCATGACTGTATAAAGTATAACTAGATCTAATAGACGACTCTAGTTACAGTGGAGAATCTGTTATTCTTTCCCGTTTAAACGCAAACGTACGCAAACGCAAAGCACTAAAACGTAGAAAAGTACAACTTTTTGACAATTCTGATAATTCTTGTTTATCTTGGTGGCAAACAGTTTGGAGCCTGATCAGACGCCGGGTTACCCGGCGTCTGATCTGGCTCCAAACTGTTTGCACTGCAAATAATAGTTTTAGCGTAAACGCGTTTATTGGGAAATAATAACAGATTCTCCACTGTAATAGGCACTTCGTAGGGTTAAATGGAAGCGTAAAGAAGGAAAACTATTAATTGCTTATAGTTGGGTCGAGGATGATTCGCTTCAGGGATGACAACAATTGTCACATGAATGCTAGAAAAAACTGGTGCCTGTTTCTGCCATTAACTCCACATTGTGCTATTGTGCAAAGGTTTTCTCACATACCTACCCTTGTTTTCTATAGCGAATAACGATCACGAATAACTTGTCTCCAACATGTGTAAAATCAATTTGATGACGTCACTATAACGTCACTATTTATAACGGCGCCTTGACGTCATCAGGGTTCCAAAAAATGCCTATTGCTTTAAAAAGAATAGCTTTAAATCGTTGGTTATGTGAGAAAAATAATCTGTCATAAGTCGATTTTAAAGGCAAGTTGATCTCAAACTCGTCTTGAATAGAAAAGTCATTAAGCTCGCCAAGGTTGGAACCAAATCAGACATTAAGTAACTCGAAGTCTGATTAGTTTCCATATTGTTTGCTATTCAGATCAAAACAAAATGGTCCGAATGGTAATTTTCTACAATTTATTGCAAGTTGCGTTTGCGGTTGGTCTTGAATAACGCTTTCTGTATTTGAACCCATTTAAGGCTCACTTTTATTGACATTTGAGAATAACAGATTCTCCACTGTAGAAGCAGGCGACCAAATGGCGGTGAAGGGATAAATACCCCACCCCCCATGCATTCGGCAATCAACGGGTTAACATATTCAACACCTACTGTCCTTTTCACTCAGCTCTGTCACTCAATTTGTATCGATTTTATTTTATTTTTAACAATTTCAGCTTTGTACAGTGGAGAATCTGTTATTCTTTCCCGTTTAAACGCAAACGTACGCAAACGCACAGCACTAAAACGTAGAAAAGAACAACTTTTGGACACTTTTGATAATTCTTGTTTATTTTGGTGGCAAACAGTTTGGAGCCTGATCAGACGCCGGGTTACCCGGCGTTTGATCTGGCTCCAAACTGTTTGCACTGCAAAAAATAGTTTTAGCGTAAACGAGTTTATTGGGAAAGAATAACAGATTCTCCACTGTACCTACATGAGCCGATCAGATCGTTTTTAACGAACTCACATGCACAGTTTGAATAATATCGGGACCGTGAGTAGGGAGATATCCTAAATAAATAGTTTTTTCCTATAGTAAACTTGGGACCAGCTGTGTTTGCAAATGGCCGCTGTGTGTTTTAATATTCTTTTTAACAACACCTTCAAAATAGCGATGTTAAAATCCATTTTTATCTTAATTTCACGTTTATATTACCATTTACAGATTGACAATATCATTTTTATGTTTTATTTTAATAGGCCTTCTCCACCTCTGTAAAAATAGACTGTCCCACAACGTCACACACTATTCACAAAGTCAGCCATTTTGTAAACAACTTAGGCCTATTTCACTGTGGGGAAAATACATTTTTCACGATCTTTTTTTATTCACAGCCTGGATAAATCTGAAACTTTACATGTGAGTTCGTAAAAAACAATCTGATTGTCTCGTGCAGGTACAAAGATGATATTGTTTGAAACAAAAAAAATCTCGATAAAAATTGAGTGACAGAGCTGAGTGAAAAGGAAAGTAGTGTCGAGTATACTCGTTATTAACAAACAAGAGTGTAAGAGTGTCTGTTGATAATACGTGTCCTAGACAAACAGTGTAGACCCTGATCAGAGGGCTCCTGAAAGAGCCCTCTGATCAAGGTCTATACTGTTTGTCATTTTGAAATATATTGTGATCCTCTGATCAGTGTCTGCACTGTTTGTCATTTTGCAATATATTGCTGAAACGAACTCTTTGTAGACAAAAATAGACTTTTATTAACTGTACATTGGAATCATCCATTAGAGTTTTTCAGGGTCGAATGAGTTACAGTTGAAAAAACGTTATTCTTTCCGAATAAACGCGTTTACGCTAAAACTATTATTTCAATTGCAAACAGTTTAGAGCCAGATCAGACGCCGGGTTACCCGGCGTCTGATCTAGCTCTAAACTGTTTGCCACTCAGATCAACATGAATTATCAGAAATGTCTAAAAGTTGTACTCTTCTACGTTTTAGTGCTTTGCGTTTGCGTTTTGTTTGCGTTTAATCGGGAATGAATAACTTTTTCTCCACTGTAAGCATGGTGTAAGGTTACTACTATACATATGTTGTCACTTACCGAAAACACCTCAGATGTTGTTTTTGTCAATCTAGTCAGAGTAGCAGTGGGGGAGAAGTCATACCTACCCATTATACATATACAGTCGAACTTCCATATATCGAACTCGCTTAACTCGAACGATCCGATTTGTCGACACATTTACTGCATTATTTCATGCTCGGTTAAGTCGAACATACCCATATTCCAAAGTTAAAACGTGGCTAAGCCACGTTTTAACTTTGAAATACGGGTATGTTCGATTCAACCGAGTTGGAGATATCGAAGTTCGACTGTAAATAAAAAAGAAGTAAAGTACCAGTTAAAGTCTACTTTCAGCCCGAATGACCGCTCAGCCGACTGTACATTTACCCCCTGATCATTGAGCCATCTTGCCTACAATATTGAGCACTGCTAACATATGGCGCTAAAGCAGCCGCAGTACCGGCTCAGACCCTCACAGGTACCCATTTAAACCCCCGTGTGGAGAGGAGCAATTCGCGGTACATGTCTTGCTCAAGGACATTCCTGAACATCATCAGGGATTCGGAAAAAATCCCCTAGTCAGACCGCTGGTCCGGCGGGGGATCGAACTCACGACCCCTGTTACCGTAGTCCAAGGTGTTAACCATTGGGCCACTACCGCCGGTAAACAACGATGTACAATGCTCACTCCCCACAACGGTCCTCTGAACAACGATTCCCTCATTACAACAACGATTGCCACTGTTCGGTAAATCCTCAGTAAATATATTTCAAAAGAATATAAAGATGTCAATTTTGTTTTTCATTATTTATTTCATTTCTATAGAGTATTTTTACACAGGCATCACGTGTGAAAAATATGAATATCTTTATATATTAGGGAAAACCCCTTGTCTGACACACCTCTATAAGAAATAACCATATAGCCATGTATAGCAACTTTTTTTCCGGTCCTTCAAAAAAAGTCATAAAAACAAAAACAAACATGATCGATTATTTAAAATAAATATTTTGAAAATTTCACAAAGTCACGAGTTTAATACATTCTTAACTCCTTCACTGCCTTACCCTGAGTACAACAGATTTTTTCAAACAGTTTGAATCCTGATCAGACGCCGCGTCACGTCGAGCTTGGCAATGAAGTGTTTACAATCAAATAAGGAAATTCGCATGTTAAAAGTAAAGGCTTTATTAACCTTTTCCTCCTTGAAATTAACAATTCTAATTTTCAATTTAGTCTAGTCCATTTTTTGACTTTTTAGGGTTGATTTTTACAATATATGTCAAAATGACAAACAGTGTAGACCCTGACCAGAGGGCTCCTTAATGAGCCCTCTGATCAGGATCTACACTGTTTGCATAGGACAAGTATACTCCTCATATGTACGCTCTTTGCAAATGACGCATATATGCGTGACTAGGGTTCAAAGAGTTAACAGAAAAAAACCTTTTATCGTCTTTATTGTACATATTTCAAAGAATACACAGAATATGTTGTGTTTCTATATCTAGTTATCAAAATATGATACATGTATCAAAATTAAAATTTCATTGAATTATGTAACTTTATTAAATGGATATTTTTCTATGTCATTGAATATTAGAGCCTTATCAAACTCAAACATGTATTTTTCTATGTCATAGAATATTAGAGCCTTATTAAACTGAAATATGTATTTTTCTATGTCATTTAGCAACCATGTTTGATTATTTAATGTATCTGGAACAACAAGTATATATCTAGTCAAATGTTAAGAGTGTATATACTATATAGTACAGTGGAGAATCTGTTATTCTTTCCCGTTTAAACGCAAACGTACGCAAACGCAAATCACTAAAACGTAGAAAAGAACAACTTTTGGACAATTCTGATATTTCATGTTTATCTTGGTGGCAAACAGTTTGGAGCCTGATCAGACGCCGGGTTACCCGGCGTCTTATCTGGCTCCAAACTGTTTGCACTGCAAATAATAGTTTTAGCGTAAACGCGTTTATTGGGAAAGAATAACAGATTCTCCACTGTATGTCCTGCTACAGTCGGCGGTCGTTATTCATTCCCAATAAACACGTATGTGTCATAGCAAGTTTTTCCAATGCAAACAGTTTAGAGCCAGATCAGACACCGAATAACTCGGTGCCTGACCAGCCACCAACCTCTTTGCAAGATATATTCAAACACATCGTCAACAATTTCATAAACCTTTTTATTTTTTCTGTACACTTTAATGATTTAGGTTTGCGTTTCATACAGGGGAAAAGGCGTTATTCTTTCCCTATAAACACTCTTGAATGTACGCTTAAACTCCATGTCTTTTTTCAAACGCTAACAGTTTGGAGCCAGATCAGACACTGGGTTACCAACCGTCTGATCAGGCTCCTCACTGTTTGCAACTAAGATAAAAATGAAATGTAGCTAATTTCGAAACACTGCCTTTTTATTTATTTTAATGCAGAACATTTGCGTTTCGTTAGCGTTTAAACGGACAAGATTAACGTCTCCTCCCACTGCACACGTAATGATTTTTGTTACAGTCGAGAAACTTTATTCTTTCCCGTTTAAACGCAAACGTACGCAAACGCAAAACACTAAAACGTAGAAAAATACAACGTTTGGACAATTCTGATAATTCATGTTTATATTGGTGGCAAACAGTTTGGAGCCTGATCAGACGCCGGGTTACCCGGCGTCTGATCTGGCTCCATACTGTTTGTAACGGAGAAAATAGTTTTAGCGTAAACGCGTTTATTGGGAAAGAATAACGTTTTCTCCACTGTATTCCACTTATTCATTACTTGCATTTAAGTGCATAATCATGGTATATCTTTGCATTTGCATTTGTTATTCTTTTCGCACCAGGTAAAATCTTTTGCAAACAGTTTTGGTCAAGTTAAGACGCCTAGTAACTCGGCGTCTGATAAGACATCGAACTGTATGCCACTACGGTTTCGATCAATCGTAAACATATAAATCTACATTTCATTTTATCTCTTAATTTTTCATAGAGACCCTGCGTTTATGTGTGAGTAGTGAGTACATGTACATGTACATCTTTTGAATGCGGAGTGTCGCGAACAAGTTTCTTGCCACTATAGCCTTGTCTGTTACGTTATAAAATGTTTGAGTTGATTCTGAGATCGTTCTCAAGCATTGAGAAAATATTGAGAACGATCTCAGACTCAACCCAAAACACTTTATAACCTTGGACCCAATTATAGAAAAAGCTTGTCCGAAGCATATTTACTATATTACTACTGGGATCCGTTCTTAAAACTTCCTGCGACAAATGTTGTCATAAGTCAGATTATAAAATATATATATATATGAGCCGTTCTCCAGGAAAACCTGCTATAATGACATCGGTTATGACGTTGGGAATTCCCGATTAAACATGACGTCAGAATTTTACATCATGATCAAAACTTACACATGACATATGTGTTTAAAAACAAAGTAAATTTTAACCTTTCGTGATCAAGAAGTTCCAGATTCTCTGTTAGCGATGGATAAAGATATCGAGGTACGTATCTTCAATTATTTATAGCAATATAACTATGTTTTCTCTCATCTTTTCGCTGGATAAGATCTAGTTTAGATCTCTATCAATATGAGGTCATTCGTGACCGCGCCATTTTTAGCTAACGACATTTCAATGTTTTGATTCGTAAATAATAACGTTGTAGGCCTACATGTAGAATCTACAAAGTTACCCTAGCATACATTGCTTATTGTTTGTGTTTTCTCAGCTCGATAAGAATTTCCATCAAGCTGTCAAAGTTCATGACATTTTAGTCTCATCAATGAACCCCTGTGACGACAAGATAATTTTTGATGAGTGCCGTCCTCAGATCAGCGCCTGAAGTCTAAAAATAGCTCGCTGTCTCTAACTGTAAACATAGTGGACTAATGACATTTCGAACAAAAATGCTGTAAATGCATGTTTACGTAGATCCAACCTACCCGTTTGTTTCGACCTGTCGGGAAGTCTTTTCAATCAGATCTGCGTACAGTATTATAGTGCTTATTGGGGGTAGATCTGTTGTGTTTTTTAACGAAAACAAAAAGAAGCCCCTAAAACAATAGGTGTGTTAAGGTTTATTAAGGTTATATTACAAACCAGGTGTTTTTAAAACGAAACACCCACACCGACCCGGGATTGAATCCGGGTCGCAAGGTTCGCAGACCAGTCATGAACTGTATCACGTCACCATAAAAACGCGATTGTACAGCAAGGCCATACATGTGATGATTAATCTACACACTGTGACATACTCCACCGACAACTTGAAATTCGTCGCAAATTTATGGGTATGAGAACGACCGGGGGTTTGAACTCGGAGCCCATACAGTCACAGAAACCACAATGGGCGCCAAATGAAACCTGGTGAGAAAATATCAAAGCCCTATCTGGACTCGAACCCGGGACCCCTTCCTTACAGGGCAAGTGCTCTCCCGACTGAGATACCACACATCTCTCAGCATTTAATCATAAAAACTCAACCCTGGCTGCTACATATAGAATAATGATTAATGAGAGATTCTACATGTAAAGTGTGATAGCCCAGTATGTCGTCATAGGGGTCGAAACTAGGCAGAGACAAACCCTCGCAAAGTTTTAAATCTATAAGCTGTGTTGTTTTTTTAATTCAAATTTTGCGTTTAGACCTAGATCTAGATCTAGTCCACATTACATGGACTACAATGATTAAGTTTTTCAGATTATTGTATCCTCCTAAGAAATAAATTTTATCTGACAGTGGGGAAGACGTTAGATCTATTATTTCCCGTTTTTAAACGCAAAGCACAAAACGGAGAAAATTCGATCTACTTTTTGTTTTTCCTGCTGTTGGCAGAGGTGACACGTAGGGATCACTTTTTCGGCGTCTGTCTGTTCGTCCGTCCGTCCACCCGTCCGTCCGTCTGTCAGTCACGCTTTTTGTGTCACGCCTCATAACTCCTGTTCTGAATGTTCTACTGAAGCTTTGAAGATGAAACTTCATTTATGAAAAGAGCTTGACAAGTTGAAGAGAATTGCACAAGGCCTTGAAGGGCCATAAACCTTGTATCAATATTGTGAGATTTATTCCTCTTTTCAACATTTTCTTTTCATGCTCTCTGCTGTTTTACTGAATATTTTGAAATTAAATTTCTTTTATGGAAAGACAATGTTGTACTGATGCTTGCTGGCAGGTGACACACGTGTTCTGGGGAACATATGTACATCTAGGTCTATCTATTTTAATCTGAGGGGCAAAAGGTGTGAAGCCTTGTCAGACGCCGGGTTACCGGGCGTCTGACCTGGGACCAAACGGCTTGCAAGGGAAATAATAGCGTTCATCGCAAAAATAGTGTATTCCCCACTGTATGAATAAAGTGAATTTACATCGTAACATGATTAGTATTATTTTTCATATTCATTAATCTTCTTTTTAGGATTTAGAGAGTCTGCTGTTTGATAGAACGTACACGGCCACACCATTTGGATCTCAAGAAGAAACTGACCTGGGCGCTTTTAGACGTTTGTCTAGACTCAGACTGATGATCGAGAGCTGGATGTCAAACATCAGGTCAGGACCTATTTAGAGTCTATTCCAGGCTTTAGGCTGCCGACTTTGTAGTTACTAACTTTTTGAGGTTCTGAAACTTGAAATTGATGAATGTTGGTTTCGGGAAGGGGGGGGGGGGGGGTCCGGAAACCTCCCACGAATTAGAACTGAAATGTTGAGTTCTGAAGCGTGTTTAGAGTGATTTAGACTTAAGACATTAAGGTCCAAACACCCCCACCCACCCAATCCTCACGCTACATGTTTTAAAATTTAATGTCACTTTTTGGCCATGTTTGATATGTCTTTTTTCCTATTGATGTTACGCACGTGCGTGATTGCGTATCGTCTGCCAAGCCCCTGTCTGTTTTATGAATAGTTTACTTATACTGTTTGTTTATTTCTATAAATAAAGCAAGAGCAACACCAGCACAATACCATATACATTAGACACTTCTTTATTAAGATGCTTTTGATCGAGCCTTATAAATTTAAATATTCAAATTATTGATAACGTTAGTTTAGCATTTTTTCCACATATCAATCTTTTGACGCTTTTGCAAAAAGAAAATTCTCAGATGAGAAAGTATGTTCCTATAGGAGATGTTTAATAGGGATCAGTAAATGTTGGCTTATTATTATACTAGATCTATACTACAGGGCTACATAATTATTGAATTTTCACTTTCATGCATGTAAGTGAAATTCAGTTACATGTAATTAGGTGGAACCTTGAGTAAATCTTTATTGAAGAAAGGGTGAACAAACAGTCTGAGGCAAATTATATAGATCTAATAAAACATTTGTCTATTTTACTTTCAGGAAATATCAGTATTTCCGCTTCAACAGGACCAGTCTGACGTCGTTCTTGTGAAAGAGAGTGATGACGTTGATGAGAGAAGATATGATATTCTGAGGTCACGTGACGTCGATTTCCCCCACGAGCGTCTGCCGCACGTGCTACAGCCTGTAGGAATATCTACCGCTCGCCAGAAGTACCTTTATAATATTGTGAGGCTATGTGTTCGCCATGTCTATCAGGACGTTAATTGTCCTCAAAATACATACAGAAACTGAGATTTGTGTCCTTTTTAGGATTGCGTTACTATGGTAACTGAACTGTAACAGACTTTTCTTTTCTCCATAATTCATTCCAAATAAGTTTTATATGTTTATTCAACAGAAGCTTATGTCTTAATTGGAAGGAAAAGTGCATACTGTAGGCCTTGTTGGTTCTTAAAATACTGTTTCTGGACCGCTTTTTAAAAGTCAAATTAAGCACTCGCGTGACAATGTTTCATTGCTAGGGCAGATACTAAATTAGCTGTAATTTCATTAAAAATTGAGATATCACCAAAATTCTTTTGGTTCTGTATTTCTAACACCCTATTCTTGAACAAACAGCAAAAATCGGAAAATCGAAAATTTTGTCATTATAGCAGGTTTTGCTGGAGACCCAATCATATATATCAATCTATTCCTGTCTCGTGACATCTCGTTGGAATCGTCTTTTCAAGACAATTCCAAAGAGATATCACCAGACAGGATTAGATAGAGAAATCAGAAATTAAATGTATTATAAAGTTTTGACTTACGACAGTTTTTGTCGTACGAAGAATTATGAAACGGGTCCCAGCTACATACACATATGGGTGCTAGTACATCTTAAGATGACGTAGTGTGACTCATTATTTTCAAATGTTGTATATGAGTATACGTTCGTATTTACATATTGTTCGATTTTTCTGACTTGTCCGAGTTATGTTTAGAACAGAATAGTTCATAATGGTAAATAGATAACAGGGTAACATCGGATCTATACAGTCGTACAGTACTGTACAGTTTTCAACTTGAGATAAGCATGATCCTCGTGCAGCACGAAACAGCTGCGCTAATTTTACTGATATGTTATTAATTCTCAATAAACGTGTTTATGCTAAAAACTATTATGTCCTTTGCAAACAGGCTGGATCCAGATCAGACGCCGGGTAACCCGGCGTCTGACCAGGCTCCAACCTGTTTGCCACCCAGATTGAAAAGATAAAATTAATTTTCTACAGTTTAGTGCATTGTGTTTTCGTTTATTCAGGAAATAATAATGTCTTCTCTACTGTACATTACGCAAATAAATACAGCTTTCCGTATCCCTGGCTGACTGTACGGAAATCAACGAGTACGGTGAGCATCCCTTTTAAATTTTTAGAATGTTCCAATCTAAAAAATAACTATGACAGGTCAGTAAAAACACTAATACTGTATCTACATACCGCAACATATTGTAGTTCAGTTTCAATAAACGCTTTGGAGCATCCGTCACTAACTATGACACAGTTCTTGTTTTCTTTAAGTTCTTTTTTATCATTAAAATAGAATAATTGTCCAAAGTCAACATATTACAAAATAAGCATCGTTTTTCGCATATTATACTACAGTAAAACCTCTCTATTACGACCACTAAATTATATTAATTATTAGGGTGTTTACGATAGGTGACCGCTTAAAGCAATGTGACAGTGAAACAGAAAGCTCCTAAAGGAGCTTTCTGTTTCACTGCCACCTTGCTTTAAGCTGTCACCTGTCTATTAAACAATCAATTATCCTTCGTTTTAGTGGTCGTAATAGCGAGGTTTTACTGTAATTTGTAGTAATAGTTTTACCAGATGAGAAAATAGGTGAAATATAGTGCAAGCTATCTAGAAGTCTGTTTGGCGAACTGGTCATGGGCCTTTAAACTGTTTAGCATGCCACTATGCAATATGTACCTATTTTAGATGGTTCGCAAGTCTACTTATTTTTCTGTCAAACATCATATAAAACCTTGATTAAATTAAAATATACCATATACATGTAGAGAGTGAAAAATTGTGACTTTTGTTGGAAAAAAGTTCCATTTTTAATAAGCTGGAATATTTTTGTAGAAAATAATATAAGTCAATACTTTCTATACATTCAAGTAAAATGTACAGACAAGATAAGATATTGTTCAAACAAAAATTTTCATGAAATATTTTCTGGAAATATCAATGTTTTAAAATAGTTAAAATTTAAAAAATCACTTAATTTCAAATTACAAAAAAAATCTAGATGTTTAACGAACACTCACTTAAAATATAGATATAACTTAAGTCTACTAGTTACAAAAAAAATAAAATCTACAGCTTAACAGATGACAAAGGTAATGTAAAAAAAGATTCCTAAAGGAGCTTTTAATATTATTATTATACCCGATTTATATAGCGCTCTTTTCACTCAGGAGTTGTGCGTTCAAAAGCGCTTCACATAAAAACATATAAATGTACCTACAAAGCGAGAAAGACAAATAACTACATTCACAATAAATATGATACAATATTTAGATGCATGGGAACATGGAAATTCTTTCAATATTGTTACCAAGATTATAAAATTGTTAGTAAGTTTGTAAAATCAATTTTAAAATGAGTCAAATAATTTAAAGATCAATGGCATGATTAAAAAAATAGTGTGGTTTTTGTTTGTTTGTTTGTTTCAGTGTAGAGCCGGAGAGTAGTTCACAAATCGTAAAACGAATGTTTAAAACAATACTCTCCGTGTTGTTTAGTTGAGTACTGTATAATCTATGGCCGTGGTACACCCTTAGTTCATAAACATATAGCTGTCCAATAATTACACCATAGACCCCTAACCAAATGGTTTCAAGGCGATTGGGCAATCCCTACCAGCAAGATCTACCAGACAGGCACAAGGTCAATGGTACAACTCCAGAACTGCCATTTAGACCCACAGCATCAACAGCAAGAACACAGCCCAGAGGTAGCAGTCATTGATTACCTACTTTCTTCTAATAACAGATATTAAAGAAGTGTGTTTTCAGACGTTTTTTGAAGGCTGCAATTGAGCTCACATCTCTGATGTCTGATGGATGAGTGTTCCAGAGCTTTGAGGCTGCATGCATGAAACTTCTATCTCTAAACTTCACCAAACGACTGCTCGGCACAACCAGCGATACTGATTTACTCGCAGACCGGAACTCTCTTCGAGGTCTATACACGTCCAGCATACTAACAATGTACCTTGGAGAATCATTGCATATGGCTTTGTATGTGAGTGTCAGAATTTTGAATTCAACTCTGGAAGCCAGTGAAGCTCCTTCAAGACTGGAGTGATGTGATTGTACCGAGGAGTCCTGGTAATGATGCGGGCTGCTGTATTTTGCACACGCTGTAGTTTTCGTAGTGAGTTTTTGGGAATCCCATATAGCAGTGAGTTGCAGTAGTCCATTTTTGATGTGACCAGAGAATTGACCAAAGTCTTTGTAGCTTCTGGAGAAAGGTACTGTCTAATATGACCTATTTGCCGCAGCTGTGCGTAGCTAGACCTGCACACAGCGTTGATGTGCTGTGTCATATCCATTTGGGATCAAATCTAGCAACAAGATTGTTTAAGCATTACTTTTGGCATGCATTAAACGGTCACCTGTATTTAAAGATCTACAGGCTACCATATTAAATGGGGTTGTAACAGGGTTGACTTATGGTATTATTTAGAGCTGAAAGCATTTTAAAATTGAATTCAAGGGAGGAAACTCCACATGTGTTTTAAATTTTGTCTGAACTGGAAGTCATGTTTAAAAAGTAAAGTATGTTGTAAATTTTCATCAATTTCTGTGACTAGTAGAATAAAGTACATTTACCGGTAATATCTATCTGAAAAGTCTAATATTAGTGTATGTTAAACATGTAGCATTTTTTTATCTGAGATTTAGTGACTTTTTAAGATTTTGAATGTTTTTAAACATTGATATTTCCACAACTACATGTATTACATGAAACTAGATGGATACATTTGACTTCAGCAAACCCGATGTTTCGAACATCATCTATATAATGAAGAATATTTACATTCGCCCCATTCATATCCATTGAAAAATATGACGTTTAATTTGTATAAACGCTATTTCTCGAGAGGGTGGGACTTGTGGATATACGTTTGTATTGCGCAGAGCTTATAAATCTGATATTCGCGAATCATTTAGTTGCGTTGCTTCGGTATCGCCGTTATGGCTGTTCCTTTCATGGTTAACAATATTCGTGTAATGAGGATTTAACATACATGCATAATAATAAAATGTTTATTTAAAATTAGAAATTACACCAAATATGATGTAAATATAAGAAATGAGCTGAACTTTGTCGGTGTTTAAGCAAAATATACTACAGAAAATGCTCGGCAATTTTACCATGAATCGCGTCAGTATAATTCAAATATAATGAGTTGCATTTAGCGATGTTCGGCAGTATAAAGTACAAGTGCTCCCGCCCTGCAACGGTCCCCCGAACAACGATTTCCCATTACAAGAATGATTGCCGTTGTTTCCACAACAAGACCGTCTGCTGGTTTTTTTTTTATCTCAAAGTTAGTTATTGGAAATTAGGACATAAAAACAATCACTAGTGTCAAACCGGCTTGAATCCATACCAGACACCGCGTCATGCGGCGTCTGATCTGGGTTTCAGCTATTCTGTTAAAAGTTTGTGGAGAGAAATCGTGCGAACAATTTTCAATCTCTCTCTCCAAGTTTTATTCACCGGCCGTCTAACATTGTGAATAGTTCTTTCAATAGACATAGATTAGACTATTATTTGAATTATTTCTAATAACTAAGAAAATGTATACGTTTACGTTTGCACCAGCGAGTTATAAATTTTGATTATGTTTAAAATGTGCAATATAGATTACCATGATTATAATTGATTAAACCATTAAAGCCATTGAAATAGATTTTTATGTTTAAATAAAAATGTAGATAAACTGATCTATACTATAGAAAAGTATCAGAGCGTTCAAAATCACATGACGACTATTGTCATTAGCAAATTAAGATACAGAAGGAAAGACTAATACTTGATGCCGAGCTGCGCAAAAGGTTGCGCAGAACTTGCATTTAGCGTCGCACTATATAATCCATATTTGGCATCTATACTATTACTATCGGTGTCTCAAGCGTTGATTGGTTGTTAAATTCAAGCGCGAAAATAGCACCAATCAATGAGTTTGGGACAGGACAGGAATGTGATGACGCCACACGGTCATTGACTGGGCGTTTGGACATATTGATTTTTATGAGTGAAACGGGCAGTATGCTCGATTCGCATGTGTTCATGGTGACAACTGTCACTCTCTGCAAGACTTAACCCTTACTATGCCGATTATGCAAACTGACTATTCCAGATTCTGGAATGATGACCAGTACCTAATCGACTATTTATTGTTCTGAACCCCTACTGCAAGTATTGAAGACCTAAATAAGTGGGATCCATCATGATCCCTCTGATCTGGGTCTACACTATTTGCGCAGATAGAATATACTTGCTTCACGCACAGTAAGGGTTAAATCGTGTTTGCATTTGTATCATTCGTAAATAACTTATGCAGATCTAGGCCTGGGTCAAATATTCTGCACGCGGTGAACAATTGTTATGGCTGATTCAAGCGATTCGGGTCCATTAATGACGCCAAGTAACTCGGCGTTTCACTTGGACCTTAATTGTGTGAAAGACTGCCTCTTTCTTTCTCTAAACGTTAGTATTCTAAAAAAATAAATAAAAATGAATCGATGCTTTTGATACCATCCTCGTGATATTTTCGAAATTATTTCATGTAAAATAATTCTGGCTAAAAGTTAGTAGATCTAGATCTACATATCAAATTTGACCTTGTATTATATGTTATATTGTAAATATTTATGTGTTATGACGAGAAACTGTATAGTTTAAGTCAAATAAACGTTCTTCTTCTTCTTCTTCTTCTATTACTGAAAAATTGAGATCTAAGACAGTAAACCCTTTCAATTGTAATAAAAGTTTATTGACACTGAAATACAGACTATACTGATATACAGTGGAGAATCTGTTATTCTTTACCGTTTAAACGCAAACGTACGCAAACGCATTGCACTAAAACATAGAAAAGTACAACATTTGGACAATTATGATAATTCATGTTTATCTTGGTGGCAAACAGTTTGGAGCCTGATCAGACGCCGGGTTACCCGGCGTCTGATCTGGCTCCAAACTGTTTGCACTGCAAATAATAGTTTTAGCGTAAACGCGTTTATTGGGAAAGAATAACAGATTCTCCACTGTATTTCATAAACAAATTTAAGAAAATGAAATTAAGAAGTTGTAACGTCAAAAAGATTATACCTGACACATTGACATTATTCTTTCCCATGTATATCAATTGCAATCAGTTTGGAACCAGATCAGACTCCTCATATTAAAATAAATCGTGAGCAATGTCAACAAATTGTTATTTCCTACATTTCAGTGCGTTTTGTTTGCGTTAAAATGGGAAAGTATAATGTCATTTAGAACATTCTTGTCGAAGAACAATAGCAGACGATGATTGCTGCAGACGAACAATAAATGCACAAAATACATATAGTTATTCGGATAAAGAGGTTTTACTTAATGTCCAATGAAAATCGTGGATCCGACTCTGTATTTTATCCCTATTTGAGTCGTCATATATCCGCGGTCGCTACTTCAGCAGATTGAAGGTTGCAACAAAATTTTCCCGCGAGGCGCAGGATTCCCATTTATAAATTAAAGTCCAATCAAAATACACAGCCGCATTTCACCACTTGAGAGCTGCTTCATGGTGATTGAAAGTCGGTGGATGCTGCAAAAAAGCAATAACGCAAAAGAACCCCCGAAACTCACAGCATCTGCGAGAAGATAATTCAGTGATGAGTTCAGTAAAGAAATCGATGGCAATCGATTCCAAGTTGGCTACCAGTCTGAAATACAGTAGAGAAAACGTCATTTTTTCGTTCAAACGCAAACGCATGTCAATGAAATATAGAAAATGACAAACTTTTGACAATTCCGACTACTAGTTTTTATTTAGGTGGCAAACAGTTTGGAGTTTTATCAGACGCCGAGTTACCCGGCGCCTAATCTGGCTCCAAACTGTTTGCAATGAAAAACATAGTTTAAGCGTAACCGGGGTTATTTGGAAAGAAAGTGTTTTCTCTTCTGGTTTCTGGACGCTGCACACGGAGCACAAACTACTAACCTAAACAGCAAACAGTAGTACAGTGGAGAAAATGTTATTCTTTCCCAATAAACGCGTTTACGCTAAAACTATTATTTGCAGAACAAACAGTTTGGAGCCAGATCAGACGCCGGTTAACCCGGCGTCTGATCAGGCTCCAAACTGTTTGCCACAAAGATAAAGATGAATTATCAAAATTGTCAAAAAGTCGTACTTTTCTACGTTTTAGTGTTTTGAGTTTGCGTACGTTTGCGTTTAAACGGGAAAGAATAACGTTTTCTCCACTGTAATTGAACACGCAATACAGGTTTGATTGACCCAATAAAAGATGGGGAAATCCATCAAAAGAAAAGCTAGATGCACAGATTTTTGTACAGTGGAGAAGACGTTATTCTTTCTCTTTTCAGCGCAAACGTATTTTAACAAACACAATACACTAAAATACATGTATAGAAAATTACATTTTATTTTTAACTCTCCTGATTTATTTTTTTCTGAGTGGCAATCTGTTTGCAATGGAAATTATAGTTAAAGCATACACGCGTTTATTGGCAAAGAATCACTGTTTTTTGTAATCAGATGATATAAGGCCCTTGAACGCAAATCACGATCAAGCATGCGATTGAAAAAAATGCATCCAGATCAGACGCCGAGTAACTCTGCGTCTGACCAGGATCAAAACTTATTGATAGGTATATCACTGGTTTGCAAGACATATTGCTTTATACCAAAAATAGAAATGGCAATGTATTCGACAAGCTTTTGTCAGACAATATCTACATGTACATGTATGACAGTGAAAGAATAAATACAGTGAAACCCCTCTAAACCGGAACCGCTAAATACCGGAATTCTCTCTAAACCGGACAAAAACTTTGGTCCCGTTTCCAACCCTTCTTTATTTGAACCCATTACACCTTAAATGTGCCTTTTTTATTTATGGCTTCACTGAATATGTACAATCAGAAATATTTTCTATAGTCTAGCAGATGATAGCTTAAAGCAGATTGAAAGTAAAGCAGAATGCGCCTCCAGGCGCATTCTGCTATACTTTCAACCTGCTTTTAGTGATCAGCTATCTTCCATACTAGAAACAAGCTTTGGGTTAAAACCCCTCTAAACCGGAAACCCCTCTAAACCGGACAATTTAATTGTCCCCACACATGTCCGGTTTAGAGGGGTTTCACTGTAATTGAATGGGTTTTCGGACTTTTCGTACATAGATCCGCAACTGTATTTGAAACGAAGCAGCTGATTATGGTCCAGCGCTTATAAAGCGTTTGAGTTGAGTCTGAGTTCGTTCTCAAGCATTTGATTGGTCTGATTTGAGCCTAGGCTCAAATCTGACCAATCAAATACTTCAGAAAGATTTAAAGCTCAACTCAAACGCTTTATAAGCGCTCTGCATAGTCTCCTCTTTAAACACCTGTTCATACTTTGAGTAAAACTGTCGAGTAAAGAAGTTGATATCGCAATCGCTTAAAATACAGTGGAGAATCTGTTATTCTTTCCCGTTTAAACGCAAACGTATGCAAACGCAAAACACTAAAACGTAGAAAAGAACAATTTTTGGACAATTCTGATAATTCATGTTTATCTGGGTGGCAAACAGTTTAGAGCCTGATCAGACGCCGGGTTACCCGGCGTCTGATCTGGCTCCGAACTGTTTGCACTGCAAATAATAGTTTAAGCGTAAACGCGTTAATTGGGAAAGAATAACAGATTCTCCTCTGTAGGTGGCAATTTAATATTGGACATTAGTAAAGCTTTCTTCATTACTATTATCCCGTGTTAAATAGCGATTTACAGGGCTCCATATAAGAAGGAGTAAACTGAACAGATCTAACATTTTCTCACTCATTTCGGCATTAAATCCTATGGAGTTACTACTCATTAGAATCGTATCTTCTTAGTGACACCATAGTGTTTAATGCAGAAATAAGGATTTTAGCTTTTGAAATACCCCACTTATCCAGAGCCCTGAATATTCCATTAAAGCTGGCTTTGCGTCTTAATTAATTAGTTGTTGGGCCAACAAAGCATATATTTTGAAACCAAAAGACGTGCTTACATGTAGTTATCAGGAAGAGATTGGTTACAATCCTATCAAGGAAGAACATATCTATTTGGTCTTATATCGCCTTGTGGTGTTTTAAAGTCCCATTGTGTTTTCAGACCTTTTCTTAATGCCTGAAATACAATAAGGGTTAATAATAATGTTTGACCATTCTTATGGGCCAAACTGATCTATAAAATGATGAAGACGGACCTAAATCACCAAAAAGGGCGATTTAAAATCATAACAAACCGAAAATAGAACGTCTGACATAAACATTACCACACGGCTTAGTACATGTATCACGTGATACAGCCGAAATCAACTTCACTGGGTGCAAACCGTATGTACCTCCGCCCGTCCATCCATCAGTCAGTTAGACTATCACACTTTTTTGTCCGCTCTCTAATTCAACTATTTTTTATCCGATCTTCCACAAACTTGCTGAAAATGTTCATTGATATAAAATCAAGGTTTAGTTTGATTACTACTAAAATCGCATAAGGTATTTTTGAGTTATTGCCTGTTAATTAATAAAAAATGACTGTTTCAGTCATTTTTGCACTCTAAAACAAACAGCTTTTATCGGATATTCACCAAACATGCTGAAAATATTCATTCATATAGAATTTAGATCTAGTTTGATTATTACTAAAATCGCAGGTAGCATATCTGAGTTTTTGCCCTTTATGTATTAAAAAATGACTGTTTTCAGCAAGTTTTGCTCTCTAACACAAAAACGTTTTTTTAATCTTCACCAAACTTGCTGAAAATGTTTATTGATATAAAATCAAGGTTTAGTTTGATTACTACTAAAATCGCATAAGGTATATCTGAGTTATTGCCTATTATTAATAAAAATTGACTGTTTCAGTCACTTTTGCACTCTAACACATACAGTTTTTATCGGATATTCACTTAACTTGCTGAAAATGTTTAATTATATAAAATTTAGGTCTAGTTTGATTATTACAAAAATCGCATGTGGCATATCTGAGTTTTTGCCCTTTATGTATTAAAAATGAATGTTTCAGCATTTTTTGCTTTCTAACACATACAATTTTTATCAGATATTCACCAAACTTGTTGAAAATGTTTATTAATATTGAATCTAGGTCAATCATCTTAACTACCAAAATCGCACAAGGCATGTTGGAGTTATTGCCCTTGAATGACTAAAAATTGACTACTTCAGGCTTGTCAGCTTTCTGACACAAACAGTTTTAATTGGATCTTCACCAAATTTGCTGAAAATACTATTTGTATAAAATCTTGGTCCAGTTCTATAAATACCCAAATCGCCGAAGGCATGTTGGAGTTATGGTTCTTTAATTTTTCAAATTTTGCTATTTTATCCTTATTTTTGCCCTGTCCACTCTGTAAAAGGACCAGTTTTTATTCTATTTTTAGCCAAATATTTGGTCAATGGTTGCATGTGCTTCGTCTTAGCCGTGTTGGTAATAAGTTAAGTAATAAATGACCACTCCATTTCTCCTTTACCTCTTGAAGGATTTTCAGTCAACTGTATTCGATTTTTTCCTTGACCTAGATTTAATACCAATACACGTTGTCAGCAAGTTTGGTGAAGATCCAATAAAAAGTGTTTGTGTTAGAGAGCAGAAAATGCTGAAACAGTCATTTTTTAATTATTCAAGGGCAATAACTCAGACATGCCTTATGCGATTTTGCTAGTTATTGAACCTGACCTAGATTCTATACTAATAAACATATGTAGCAAGATTGGTGAAGATAAAAAAAGAAGTGTTTGAGTTAGAGAGCGGACAAGGCTGAAACAGCCATTTTCAGCAAGTTCAAGGTATAGATTCTCCGTAATGTTTTTAATCGCTTACCCACCGTGAATAATATTTACACGTTGTCACTGGATCTCATAGTGTTTAACCCTGTGCCCACTGGGCGTAACTTTACGCAGTTTACAAACTGTTTGAATCTAGAACAGACACCGCGTAACGCGGCGTCTCATCTGGATCCAAACTGTTTGACACTCGTCTTAAGGTTTGTTTAATTAAAACAATGCATAAATCTAAACTGAACATATTTTGCAGACGACAATGTCAAAGAAGACGTCTGTGCAGCAGAATAAGGGTTAACCAGATGCTCCAGATACACATGTAAGTGGGAGTAATCTGAACTAATCTAACATTTTCTCACTCATTTCAGCACCGAATGCTATGGTGTTACTACTGATTAAACCGTCTCTTCGAGACACTTTTAATGAGTATGACACCATTGGGTTTAAAAGCAGAAATAAAGATTTTAGTTTTCGAAATACTTCCGTTATCTGGAGCCCTGTATTTACAGAGTTGTCCTTCTTTCCGTTCTCACAAGTTAGTTCTTTAATGGAAGTTATATCCATAAATAAAAAAAATAAAATAATTAAAAAGCGAATTTCTTAGATAAATCCGCTTTTTCTGAAAGAATCACGTCCCATGTAGTTCTAATGGGATCCCAAACAACAGTTTTATGCAGGTTTCCCCAAAACACAATGCGGCTTTAATGGGAATGGGTGAGTTGGGATTTATGGCACTGCGACACAAAATAGGCCATATAGCGCCGTTATTGTGTTGATGAAAGGTCATACTTCTAAACAAGTGACTTAAAGAGTTGAATGTATTTCAATTCCGTTTGATATTATTGTGTTTAAATCGGTTTTGTAAACTTATAATGTCTAACCTAAATGTATTCCTTAATCCTTTCATGCTCAAACTATTCGGGAGAGTTTTACCCCTACACCGTTTCATTATCGTCTGCTTAAAGTTTGTTGTCTGCAATGACGTTTCAAAGTTAAAAATAAGACAGTATGACTACAGAAATTTAAAAAAAAGCGTCAACCAATTTGGCTCCTGATCAGACGCCGCTTATAATTAACCCTTTCCCCCATAGAAGCGCCTTTTAGCGAATATGTTTTATTCCTCCGCTGAAGAAAATAGTTCCAATTTAATCAGTCATGAATATATATTATAGGGAATGTTTTCTATATTCTGGCACATGATAGCTTCAAGCAGGCTGAAAGTAAAGCAGAATGCGCCCTAAGGCGCATTCTGCTTAACCTTCAACCTGCTTTTAGAAGGCACATATCTTCTATTCTAAAAATAGGATATCAGGTAAAGGGATAAGCATCATTGAGAGTAAAAGGGTTAAATCGACGGTATGTAACAGTTTGGATGACGTTATATTCTTTAACATTTGAATAAAACTAAACAAAAACGCCATATAATATGGCAGGTTTGGCAGGAGCGACAATGATTTGCCTTAGTTGTTAGAACTTGTTTCTCAACAAAAGCTAGGGTTTACAATTGGTCCGCCTCCAAACACTAGGATTATTGTAAGGGTAAACTTTAGAATCTGTCCGCAGGTCTTTTTGGTATTTTCGTAGAAATGAATTAGCCATCTTTCGACATTAACCTAGCCATTAATAAAGTTTTTGTGTGTGACATAAAAATAGCCAAAAAGTCAATATTTAGAATAAGATTTAAATATCTATATGTCTTCGTGGCCGAGACAATACAGTAATGTTTTACTTAGTACATGTATGGCCATGAGTTCGATACCCAGCGGAGGAATTTTTTTTATTATCTTTATTTTTTGGTGCATTTGAGTTTGCAAGAAGGAGAAGAAGAATGGATTGAAATCCCTTTGGATCTTATTCATGTATCATTCACGAAGAGTGTACCTATTCACCTGTCCCATACAAACAGTAAATACCACGACCAGAGAGATCCTGAAAGAGCCCTTTGATCAGGGATACACTGTTTGCCATTTAGTTGTCAAACATTGACTAGAATTAATTGCAACCTGGAATAGTCTATTAAAGATATGTGATAAATGAGTTAAGGCAATTGTTATCTAGGTTTGAGAGACCACATCGGGTCACATTTTACATGCATTTAAAATGTTTAATAGTTTACAAAGTGTAACGTTTAGGTTACATGTATCTATGGTGACATCGGTGTTTTTCTGTATTATGTTGCAATGCAATAAGGCAGGTTTTGTCATTAAACAATATTTGAAATAAAGAAATGTAGATTGTTCTTCGAGCCTGGACGTTGTTCAAGGCTAAAAACTGTTTTGGAATGGATATAATTGTTTTGTTTTGGCATAATCGCATTAATTTGGTTGGGAGATAATACCGCCTTTTATTATATACATATTTATAAATACACGTATAAGTAAATACATGCCCAACAATAGTTTTCCGTATCAGATGTTTTGTATCAAATTGTTTATATACTACACGCAACTGATGTTGACGTCACTGCTCTTATGCAACGCAGATTAGGACAAATAAAAAAATACCTGTGTTTCCTATTACATGCCCAAAAATATTAGGGACGGACGGTCGGAAAATCTTTTTTTTTTCCTTTTTGATAAAAACATACAATAATACTTTCTGATGGAGTATTTATACATGGATATGCATGAATGTATTCTATTGTGCAAAGCCCTGGGCCATACATAACAAACTTATAAATATCCATTCAAATTTTTGATTTTATTGATAGGTCCCTTTACCAAAATTATCTTAAAAATCTAAACCGGTATGATTGTTTATAATATCTATATCATTATATGATAGATGGAATTAATGATGTTTTGAAATGTGTTGTATGCATGTTAAATGTGTCATTGATATGTGCCGGCTGCATGTTGACTGTGTTTATGGTTAACTAACTAGCACAACACATCTTCAAGCTACTTTATCTCCACTGTATAAAAGAGATTTGACAGATGTGGCAGGGTGGCAGTAAAACAGAAAGCTCGCGAAGGAGCTTTCTGTTTCATGTCACAATTGCTTTAAGCAGTCACCTGTCTTTAGTTCCTGTTAATTCAATACTTTAGTGTTCGTAATAGTGAGGTTTTACCACTCATACTGTTAGTACAGTGGAGAATCTGTTATTCTTTCCCGTTTAAACGCAAACGTACGCAAACGCAAAGCACTAAATCGTAGAAAAGTGCAACTTTTGGACAATTCTGACTATTCATGTTTATTTTGGTGTCAAACAGTTTGGAGCCTGATCAGACGCCGGGTTACCCGGCGTCTGATCTGGCTCCAAACTGTTTGAAATAGAAATAATAGTTTTAGTGTAAACGCGTTTATTGGGAAAGAATAACGTTTTCTCTATTGTAAAACCAAATGCTTTCTTTCAATAAGTACAAATGATCTACAATCGAACTTCGATATCTCGAACTCGGTTATGTCCAACATATCGGTAGCTAAGCCATGTTTTAACTTTGAACTACGTGTATGTTCAACTTAACCGAACACGAAATATTGTAATCCCGATGTCGAATTATCGGTTAGTTCGAGTTAAGCGAGTCCAAGATATCGAAGTTCGACTGTACCTGCTATCTCTCAATAAGTTCAAATGATCTATAGATACACCTGTTTGGCAAACTGTTTTTGGTACCTTGAAGTATTTCTTAGTACATGCTTATTTGATAGTTAGGAAATAAGGAATAAGTATTAGTGTTCATTTTTTGAAAATTATGCAATATAACCTGGAGCGACCGTAGGGAGCGAACATGTTATATGTTGTATAATTTTCAAACAAATGTATCTATTACATTTACCAATTATAATGCTATTATGTGAATTTATGTTTGTATTGATGGGAAACTTTGAATAGTTTAAATCTATAATATATATACAGTGGAGAAAACGTTATTCTTTCCCAATAAACGCGTTTACGCTAAAACTATTATTTCTATTGCAAACAGTTTGAAGCCAGATCAGACGCCGGGTAACCCGGCGTCTGATCAGGCTCCAAACTGTCTGCCACCAACAAAAAAATGAATTATCAGAATTGTCCAAAAGTTGCACTTTTCTACGTTTTAGCGTTTTGCGCTTGCGTTTCGTTTCGTTTAAACGGGAAAGAATAACAGATTCTCCGCTGTATCTATTCATCTATTTAACCCTTTCACTCTCAATGACGCTTAAAAACGCGTTTGAAAACAGTTTGGTTCCTGACCAGATGCCGCGTACGCCTCAAATTTGACGATGTTTAGCTTCAACATATTCTGGTTCATCAAAAAAAATAAGACTGTTTTTTAGACAGCTCTCAACTTTTGACAGTGCTTCCCGTCGACAAAAGGTGTATTTAGGCTTAAAGGGCAAGTACATGTATAACTGTGAGTCTTCAGCATAGAAATGATTATTCAGATGATCATTTCTGCAGATTGAGCCGACAGGTTCTGTGTACAATATGTAGTTTTTCGGTCCAATGACTGATCCCTGCGGTACACTATATTTCATATGAACTGGGTCGTATACATGTACATTTAAGTCTCCAAGAGCTGCGACTGTATGCCATATTGCAATACCTGTAATCGTACTGCAGAAAGTAACCCTAAATCGTACAGTGGAGAATCTGTTATTCTTTCCCAATAAACGCGTTTACGATAAAACTATTATTTGCAGTGCTAACAGTTTGGAGCCAGATCAGACACCGGGTTACCCGGCGTCTGATCAGGCTCCAAACTGTTTGCCACCAAGATAAACAAGAATTATCAGAATTGTCCAAAAGTTGTTCTTTTCTATGTTTTAGTGCTTTGCGTTTGCGTACGTTTGCGTTTAAACGGGAAAGAATAACAGATTCTCCACTGTACTTATGGGAAAGTTTCAGGGGTAGATGAGTTAAGTCTGATTTGAGATGTCGCATGTACAGTGGAGAATCTGTTATTCTTTCCCGTTTAAACGCAAACGTACGCAAACGCAAAGCACTAACACGTAGAAAAGAACAACGCGTTTATTGGGAAAGAATAACGTTTTCTCCACTGTAATGGGTAAAAATGATGAGTTAAGTCTGTTTTGAGATGTCGCATGTAACCTCTATCAAACCTGTCAGCAATTATGTGCATCTACGGCATACTAAATGTTGGTCTCATGTCTTGTTGAAATATAAACAAGAGATAGTTTTAAAACATATTTCAAGGCCCTATCTCAATAAGTTCATAAACCTACTTTCTTCAAAGAACAAAAAAGTTCATTTAAACGTAGCAAAATATATCAAGGTTGCAATGAATATACGAAATAATGTAGTTGCAGATTGATAATATCAATAATATACTATAATAAGGTATACAAGTTATAATATTTTCAGTTGTATGTTTTGTACTTGTAAAGCTGAGTTGTTGAGTTGAGTAGTATTTATGTAAATATCATGGTCATATTTCATGTAAATTGATATGTACATGGCCAATGGCACTTTACATGTATATGTTGCCGATTGCCAATAAAATTGAGTTGAGTTGAGTTAATATACATGTATACTCATACTTGATACAGTGGAAAAGACGTAATGTTATTACATTCCAATTAATAATTTCTGCTAAACTAATCATTTCCGTTGCAAACAGTTTGTAACCCGTCGTCTGCTTAGAATCCAAACTATTTGCAAAAACTATTGTCAACATTTTCAAGAAATTGTCGCTGTCTACATGTAAGTGTATTGCGTTTACAGTGCTGCCATTTCTCCGGATTTTTCCTAAATCTTCGGATTTTTTTCTAGTACATGGTAGCTTAAAGCAGGCTGAAAGTAAAGCAGAATGCGCCTTAAGGCGCATTCTGCTTTACTTCCAGTCTGCTTTAAGTAGTCACGTGTCAACAAAACTAGAAACAGGCTATGGAATAAAGGTACGATTCGTAAATTAGCACTTGAAAAATGCAAATTTGGAAATCTTAGGATTTTTCATGTCAACTTATGGCAGCCCTGCTCTTTACGTCAAAATATCGTCTGCCTTGGTTATATTTTTAAAGTCAGCTTTATGGCTGTTTTGACTGAAGAACTGTCGATACGAGTGTCAAACAGTTTGGATCCTGAACAGACGACGCGTAACGCGGCGTTTGATTTGGATTCAAACTGTTTACAAAGTCGCTTTTTGGCGCCGGTGACAGTGAATGAGTTAAAGCAGGCTAAATGTAAAGCAGAATGCGTCATAAGGCACATTCTGCTTTACTTTCAACCTACTTTAAGCTTTCATCTTCTAGTATATAGGAACTATTTCTTGTTGCATATTCATGACTGTAAGAAATGGAACTATTTCCGGCAAAGGAAGTTTAAATGAACGGCGTAAAGATGCGTATCTAGTATATGGAGAACTATATTAAACGGAAAATAATAACATATCATTCACTTTAGCCAGCTTAGAGTGTTAATATAAAACAATAATAGCACTTATCGCTGACGAAGATGAAGAGTAGTTTACCCTTCCATTATCAAAGACGCCAACAGGCGCGTTTGCAAACAGTCAGGATCCTGATCAGACGCCGCGTGACGCGGCGTCTGATCAGGGTCCAAACTGTTTGACACTCATTTCGAAATTTCATCCGTCGTACTGCCTTGCATTTAGCATTGAAACGATATTGCAGACAGCAATATTGAAGCAGACGACAATATGGCGGTGAAGGGGTAAAAATCTCACGAAAAATTTGATCAGGAAGAGTAGTTAACGGGATGCTGGGAAAAGATCCGTGTCTTTCCCTAGCTCTCTATTGATCCCCGTAACGCATGCGCGGATCTTGAGAGGGTTCAGAGGGCTTGTATACCCCCTGAATTATTGGCAAAAACTAAGATTGTCAAATAACAATGGGAACCGGATTTTTTATGTGTGGTTTAAGTTCATTGGCCTTTTCACCGAACATGCTTAACCCGTTACTCTGTATCCTTTTTTATATGTTTGGAACATGTGATTGCTTACAGCAGACTGAACGTCAAGCAGAACACTTCTTGAACTTTCTTGGAGGTTTCAGCATGCTTTACGCATATACCTGTCAAGATAAAAAAAACGTTTTCCATCGCTCTTTATCAGACCATGGTAGACGTCTGAAAAAGAAATGCTTACAGCAATATAGTGTTTAAAGGCTTTCGATAGGGGAAATACTTAAATAGCTTCTATATGAACTACTTGAGAGAATGCAAATATTTGACGTTTATTCTGCTTATAAAACAATATAATGCAATTAAAGTTTTTTCAATAAAAAGGTTCAACGAAAATTAAACCTCATCTGTAAAGGGTACCTTTAAATAACAGCTAGTATAGAACCATTGTACTTTCGCTTGTTTCGTTCCAAACAGTGAAAACATTGACAAAAGCAACAAAGAAAGCGATTTTGGTAAAACATATCTTACCCTTTTCGACGGTAGGGATACATGCCTGATACAGTGGAGAATCTGTTATTCTTTCCCGTTTAAACGCAAACGTACGCAAACGCACGCAAACGCAAAACACTTAAACATAGAAAAGAACAACTTTTGGACAATTCTGATAATTCTTGTTTATCTTGGTGGCAAACAGTTTGGAGCCTAATCAGACGCCGGGTTACCCGGCGTCTGATCTGGCTCCAAACTGTTTGCACTGCAAATAATAGTTTTAGCGTAAACGCGTTTATTGGGAAAGAATAACAGATTCTCCACTGTAACATATATTCACAGAATGTACTTAAATAAGATTTTTATTTCCGACAGATCATGCGCGCCAAATGATTTTAATCTGGCACCCAGTTGACAAAAAAGTGCTGGATCCGCGCTTGTACTGTACAAAAGCCTTCTGACCGAAGGGGGAAAGGACGAGTCTGAGATTTTCTATTAGTGTATCTCATTTGCAGACGGGGCACTCAAAAACTAGGCGAGAGGAATTGACGCGCCGGAATCAGTTGGAGAAGGATTCGATTGGAATCGGTTTAGATTAAGCGTGTGCGGCTTAAACAAGAGTTACTACTTTTTGTTCTAGCCCTTGTCTTGCGTGACGCTAATTAGCTGGGATTTGCAAAAAAGTTTAAATCCCGATCAGACGCCGAGTAACTCTGATCAGGATTCAAACTGTTTGGTATATATTTTGAATTGGTTCTTTTCTATTAAAGATATGAAAACAATTATATTATGATAGTAAAATGATTAAAGAAAAGATGTGCAAGGGTTAGAGCATTTAGAGTTCTGACGAATATAATTATTTTCAGTGGAAACGATGTTTTACTTTCCAGAGTTTAAACTAAATTAAACGCAAACGTAGTGCCATAAAATGTAAGAAATAATGTATTTGTGAAAATGTGTATGAGTTATTAATATATCAGTGGCAAAATGTTTGGAGCCCGGTCAGACGCTAGTTTACTCGGTGTCGAATCTGACTCCAAACTGTATGCAATGGAAATAACTTAATTAACACAAAATCGTTAATTGGGAAAACATAACGTCCTACTACTGTATTACAATAATTTGAAACGTACAGTGGAGAATCTGTTATTCTTTCCCAATAAACGCGTTTACGCTAAAACTATTATTTGCAGTGCAAACAGTTTGGAGCCAGATCAGACGCCGGGTAACCCGGCGTCTGATCAGGCTCCAAACTGTTTGTCACCAAGATAAACAAGAATTATCAGAATTGTCCAAAAGTTGTTCTTTTCTACGTTTTAGTGCTTTGCGTTTGCGTACGTTTGCGTTTAAACGGGAAAGAATAACAGATTCTCCACTGTACAAGTATAAAGATTATACTACTACAACAATATATATCAAAGTGTTAGGATGTGGAACACTTCAACTTTGGTTTAATAGTGACGTTTCTAATATCGGACAAAACTATGGGCGAAAATAGAAAATAGGAGACCCAAACTAATGGCTATATGTTTTACTGAAAACATTTTGATATATAACTGCTTGTGTTTTAGGGATAGGGTGATGGAAACTGAAAGACAAAGGATGAATACATACATGGTGATACTTTGACACGAACATGTTAATGTTTCATTTGTATATATACTGATTGAGAGGAGTTGGCTTAAAACAGGTATGTATTTATAAATATCAATTGAAACGGTGAACCGTTGACGAATACACTACTATGACATTTGATATCCATCATAAAGTTTTGATTATATTTGTATGTCAGTCCAAGTACTGAAAAAGTTAAATCAAGAGTATGTGTAGCTCTTGTATTCTGGCCAGGGTCAACTTTCTAGACCAATACCTTTTAATTTTAGATAGATGTAAATGAGATGTTGATCTGGCACGTTGTTTTCTTAACGACTTAAATCCGTATTTTGACGACATCAACAGCAAGAACTGCACTGTTTGTTATTTGTAATATACATGTATTGTGAAAACACGCGGACCTATAGATAGTGAAAAATAACTGCATCTTAATTGGTCAACTTAAATTGTCTATCTGAATATTCAGGCATTAATGAGTTACCGGCTAACCCGGCGTCTGATCAGGATCCAAACTATTTGCCACTCAGATTAAAATAGATAGTCAGAATCGTCGTAAAGTAGCCATTTTCTCCATTTTACTGCGACGCGTTTGCGTTTCGTTTGCGTTTAAACGAGAAAGAATAACGTATTCTCCACTGTACAGTAGTGTTGGGAGTGAATCAAACTAAAAAAATTTGCTCGCTCATTGGTACATGTGTTTTTTTTTTTTTTAATGTTAATGTTTTATACAGCTTCGGACTTATTTCACAGAAATGTGCTTATCGTTTTGCCCTCATTAATATATCCAGAACAGTCTTTTAACTTTAATGCAAGAATAAATACTTTGATTATCAATTTGTTCTAAATTCATTTAACTGATATTTTTTTTGATTATGACAGAATAACATAATTACTTATTTAGATACGGAGTAAATATCAGAAAAACGTTACCCGAAGGTTATGTATAAAACGTCGACGATGACACATTTGTCGTTGATCATCACGTTATCACCTTCGTGATGTGGTGTTTAAGTGGTTGCAGTAGGGAGGTTTTATTGTACAGTGGAGAATCTGTTATTCTTTCCCAATAAACGCGTTTACGCTAAAACTATTATTTGCAGTGCAAACAGTTTGGAGCCAGATCAGACGCCGGGTAACCCGGCGTCTGATCAGGCTCCAAACTGTTTGCCACCAAGATAAACAAGAATTATCAGAATTGTCCAAAAGTTGTTCTTTTCTACGTTTTAGTGCTTTGCGTTTGCGTACGTTTGCGTTTAAACGGGAAAGAATAACAGATTCTCCACTGTATTTCACAGTAAATGCGTTTCACCCTTTATTCCATAGCCTGTTTCTAGTTTTGAAAAGATGTCACAAGTTAACGTAGGCTGAAATTAAAAAATATATATATAATTTATGGCGCATTCCACTTCTCATGACCTTGCTTTACATGTAAGTTACCATCTGTGTTAATATAAAGGTAAAGGTGGAGTTTATAAAGTCTGCTATTATATACATATTCTGCCGACTTTTACATTTACCTCCCCGATCATCGAGTCACAATTCGGCCATTAACATACGGCGCTACTAGCAGCCATGGCACATTGACTTCTTTCCCTCTCAGGTACCCATTCAATTCACCTGGGTGAAGTGGAGCAATGTAGGGTAAATGTTTTGCTCAGAAAAATTCCAGTCATCCTGACAGGGCTCGAACCAGGAACCTCTCGCTTCCTAGGCGAGCGTCCTACCACTGGACCCCACCCCACAGAATACATGTATAGAGCATATTCATGACTGTATAAAGTGGAACTATTTTCTGCAGTTGAAGAATGAATTCAAGGTTTTAAAATTCATTTTTATGGAGTATAATGGATTAAGCTCCAAACACAAATTACATCGCAAATCAAATTGTCCGCAGCAATCAAGTTCAGACATGGAGCAATTCGACATCTGTTTGATACTGAAGTTAAAACAAATTAACCTAAGCTATAAAACCCTAAGCTACTTCACAGATACATGTATATACTGTTTTCATGTAATTTCATTGCATTGGTATTTTTGGCTAAATGATAAATAGGAAATGGTAACATTTTGTTGGTTGTTACATCTTTAAAACATGTGGCCAAACTTAACGAACACGTGTTCCAAAATATGTTAACCTGCTAGGGGTTACTTGTCTTTTGCTCTTCACTTTTACGTGTTTGTCCTTTAACAACCGGAAGGTACATAAAGCAATGTTACAGTTAAACAGAAAGCTCCTTAGGAGCTTTCTGTTTTACTGTCACATTGCTTTTAGCTGTCACCTGTCTTACATGTATATACAATCAATTATCCTTCATTTAGGGGTCGTACATTCTTGTCTGTACATACATTTTACATACTCATTCTTTAAATATTACCCTATAGTTTAATTACAGTTTTGAAGACAGGGAACCACTTAAAGCAGATTAAATGTAAGGTAGAATTAGCCATAATGTGCATTCCGCAGACTGTACATATATTTTAAAGCAGCTTTTAGAATTGACCTGTGGGCATGCAAACAACAATCTATACATCCTTAAATAGAGAATGGCAAACGCTTGAAAAAAGTATTAATTTAAGGAAAATAGTAATTTTTCTACAAGATACAGTAAGCTTCTCTAATAAAGACCACTTAAAAGAAGGCTGATTGATTGTAAAAAATACAGATGGCAGCTTACATTTGTAAGCAAGGTGACAATCTTTCTGTTTTACTGTCACCTAGCTTTAAGCAGGTACATGTCGTTAACACTAAATAGTTTATACACTTTAGTAGTACATGTATCAATACAGAGGTTTTACTATACTTCTTTAGAAAAAAGAGGTAAAGAAACATGATAAATTCCTAAATGCCCTTGTACTTTAGACTACTGTTTGAACATACTCGTCCAAACATGATCTCATACCGACGAACATTTTGTTTTCCGAAGCTCGTTTCTTTTGTAGTGTTTAGCATTGTTTTAGCATTTAAAATAATACACAAATCTAAAAAAGCAAGCAAAAAGAAATAAAAACACGCTTATTTTAAAGCATTTGCCCCATTGCGGCTTCAGTGGTTCTTTTCATGCCGAAAACCTAAAAAAGTGCCGTTTATCAATGAAATGAATATTATATTACATTTAATAATATCATTAATTGAATTTTTTAAAGTATCAGACCAAGGTGTACACTTTTTTTTAAGCCGAAACGACCAAGGGCCGAAACGATCCGTTACCATTAATACGTATACAAAAGAAAGTGAAAGTAGATTGTACTTATTTTGTTATCATCATAATTTCTTCAGAGTGTTATGTTATATAATAGAGAATATTTCAAAATCGTTTTATTTATTTTTTTCTAAAATACAGTACAGTTTTCAAAATCAATCGATTTTTTACGCTTTCAAGCGGTAGAACTATGTGTTCCTTTCTTTAGCGGATGAGTAGTGAGTCAAAGTTTTGGAAACTCGAATTTGACTATAGACGATTTCGAATAAAAAATGTGAAACCATCAAAAAAGTATCCGCGTTACTTTGATACAAGATAACTCTATGTCTAATGAGTATTGTTTAGAGTACATGTAAAACTTTCAAACTGCTTACTTCTTGTCTTAAGGCGCATTATGCTTTACTTTCAGCCTGCTTTAAGCTATCATCTGCTACATGTAGGATATAGAACATATTTCTTTGGGCACATGTTTATCGCTGTATAAAAATGGAACTCTTTACTCCAGGGGAGGAACAAATTAGATGCGCTGAAAAGCATTGTTTGAATTGGGTAAAGGGATAAGACGATGCGATTCCAAGAATATCGAACAAGCGCCCAACATTTTAGATCCCCTACCATACACCGTGTTGCGCGTTGTGTGATCTGGAACTGCATATAAGGCACTGAAATTGTTACCCTTTCGGCGCCGAAGTCGCATAAGTCGACTTTGCAAACTGTTTGGATCAGGATCCAAACTGTTTGACACTCTTATCAATATTTCTTATTTCTTATTGAAACGTTCTTGCAGACAACAATGTTGTAGCAGACGACAATAAAGTGGTGAAAGGTTAAAAAGAATCCCGAATAATTTGGCGCCGAAAGGGTTAAAACCCAGACGACATTTGTTTAGTCAGAATATACAGTGGAGAATCTGTTATTCTTTCCCGTTTAAACGCAAACGTACGCAAACGCAAAGCGCTAAAACGTAGAAAAGAACAACTTTTGGACAATTCTGAAATTTCATGTTTATCGTGGTGGCAAACAGTTTGGAGCCTGATCAGACGCCGGGTTACCCGGCGTCTGATCTGGCTCCAAACTGTTTGTAACGGAGAAAATAGTTTTAGCGTAAACGCGTTTATTGGGAAAGAATAACGTTTTCTCCACTGTATACAGCATGATAAATGTTTTAGTACAACAACACATGTTTTTTCCAATTAATACAATAATCAAAAGAATATTCCTTACACGTCAATGACATGTTGTTACATAAAACAACATGAAACTAAAGCAGAAAGTATGTAAAAAGCGTTCTGCTTTATTTCCCTATTGCAGATGTTATCTTCCTTAAACACCAGAAAGATAAAATTATTTCTAAGATTTTCATAATAACATGAATTTACTGTATTCAGTTCAAACAGAAGTGTTGCGTATGTGTTTTTTCTACCACCTTCGTTTTAATCGTGTTACATGTATGTGTTTTTCTACCATCTTCGTTTAAATCGTGTTATACAGTGAATAAGACGGTATTCTTTCTCATCAAACGCGTTAATACCTAAAAGCAGCTATGTGCATTGTACATTGTTAAATGTTTGTCTCTCAGAATTAAAATAATCCTCACCATTTTCAGGAAATTGTCATTTTACGAAACATTAGTGCTTTGCGTTTGTGTTTTGTTTAGTTTTAACGGAGAAGAATAACGTTTTCACCACTGTACTTATACAGTATACAGTGGAGAATACGTTATTTTTCCCCAAATAAACGCATTTACACTAAAACTATTATTTCCACTGCAAAAGGTTTGGCGCCAGATCAGACGCCGGTAACCCGGCGTCTGATCAGGCTCCAAACCTTTTGCCACTCAGGTTAAAATAAAAAGTTAAACATTTCAAGAAAGTGTGTTTTTCCGTATTTTAGTGCATTACGCTGAGTTCCATTTGCGTTAAAACGGGAAAGAATAACGTTTTCTCCACTGTAGCTCGTTACATCGGTTATTGATGCCATCTTGCGGAGATTAAGAATTTAACAAGATCGCGGATGATACAATCAATCTGTATTAAACAACCATCTAATATAGAAGCACGTGCTTTCAAGAGACACGTGACTGAAAGACAAAAGTAATGCAGAATTGCCCTGAATGGTTTGTGTGCATTACCTTTGCCCTGTATTAAGAAACGACATATCTTAAAGACGTTAATCTATCGTTCATGTATTTCTGACGCTTGTTAAAGGTTGTTCGACAGTGATCCAAAGGAACCACCTACAGTTACACTGATTTAGACATTTTCTGGAAACTTGAAATATGCCTTTGATCGCATCAGATTTTAATCAAAGACAGCCGAATTTGTAAAACGAATATCGTTATAATTATATTGAAAACTTTAACTTCTAAAAAGAAATTACTTATAACTAAATAATGCTTTCGGATAAAGAGTGTGCAAATTTACAAGAATAATATGTAACATATAATCAGAAAAAATATGAATTGCAGAAGTTGATGTGTATCAGAATACAGTAAAAGCTCTCTGTTACTACCACTAAAACGAAGGCTAATTGGTTGTATAACAGTCAGTCAGGTGACATCTTAAAGCAATGTGATAGTGAAACAGAAAGCTCCTAAAGGAGCTTTTTGTTTTACTGTCACCTTGCTTTTAGCACTCACCTGTCTTAACCCTTTACCCCATAGCCTTTTACTAGTTTTAAAAACAGGTGATCACTTAAAGCAGCTTGAAAGTTAAGCAGAATGCGCCATTAGGCGCATTTTGCTTTACTTTCAGACTGCTTTAAGCTACCATTTCCTCTGATGTAGAACATATTTCTTATGGTGCATATTCATAACTGTACAACAGTACTGAATCTTATTAAATTAAAAAAAATTGCGATTCGCTTGCAATTCGCTTGCAATTCGATGGCAATTCGCTTGCGATTCAAAGTACTAACTTTACCCTCGGGTAAGTTTTCTTGAATGGTGTATCTCACAAATGTTCGCAAATATGCCATCGTTATTTTTTTCGATTCCATTTTTGTCACAAACGCTTCGGAAAATTCACGTACAAATATTCAAACGTAGAATTTGTTTTTTGAAGCGCGCGATTCGATGGCAATTCGATGGCAATTCGCTTGCGATTATCAATTTAATTTAATAAGGTTCAGTACAATGTATCATTTGAAACTATATTTTCAGCGGAGGAATAATATGAATGCGCTAAAGGGCGCTTCTATAAGGGAAAGGGTTAAACATCCAATTATTGACGAAATCTTGAGGTCGTGAAGGAGAGGTTCTTACTGTATATTAATTCAATAATCTTACCCATAGTGCTTTAGCTGAGTATCAAATGTTAACCATACGGCTGCTTCAATACCGTCTGCTTGACAATTGTCGTCTGCAATTGGCTTTCAAATATAATTTTAGAGCAATATCAGCTGAAGAAATCGAAACTTGAAGGCCAAATAGATACAGTTGAGAAGAAATTATTATTTCCCGTTTAAACGCAAACAAAACTCAAACGCCATGCACTAAACTACAGAAAATTAACAGTTTCGCCATTTCTTACAATTGATTTTAATCTGCGTGGCAAACTGTTTGGACCCTTATCGGATGCCGGGTTACCCGGCGTCTAAACTGGCTTTAAGCTCTTTACAATGCAAATAATAGATTTAGCGTAAACGCGTGTATTGGCAAAGAAAAACGTGATCCTGAACAGAATCCGTGTTTCGCGACGTCTTCTCTGAATCGAAACTTTTGAATAGTTTTAGTAAAATCACGACTATGGCAGGAAAAGTGTTGTAACAAGTTTATTCCGAGCTTACATGTAACATCTAAAGATCATTATTGATAACTCGAAATCGCTTGGGTCGAATTGACTCATATTTCAACTGGTGAAAATAGATTAATTCAACCCGATGGAATCGAAAAACCACACATACATATGTACAACATATTCTCTGAAAAACGAAATCTTCAAAACTGAGATAAACTCTTAACATGATGGTGGCGAATATTTCCCATACTGGTTACCTTTTCAAAACATCTCACCTGGATCCAAACTGTTCGACTGTTGAAAAACTTATTTTTAGAAAGGTTGCAGACGATATTTGTTGCAGACGAAAATATTACCCAGCATACAATGAGTTAGATTCGGTTTAGAGAGGTTTCCAGCTCAAGAAGATTAAACAGACATTCAAAGGAAAAAGGTGGGGGCGTAACTACGGTTGGTCGAACTTGTGGCTTAACCATTTTTTCAGCGGAGCTGTATAATATATATTTAGACCAGCATTTTCAACCAATGATAAATGACAAGGAATGTAGGTTTAAAGGCATCTGCTTAAAACCGAATTGTCTGATTGGACAGGAGGCAAGGCTGGTCTATGTACCTTAACAACTTTGACTGGAGATTAATTTTGAGTGCAAAATTGGAGACACAAATTGTTACAGACTGAAAATGCTATGACATCGTGTTTTTACTTTTAGATATGACATCTGTTCAAGTATAGTTTGTTTCAAGAAACTCAATGAATGAAGTTTGATTATTATATACAGCGCTCCCTCTCTACAACGACACCCAATGGGACACATAAAGTGTGTGCGTTGTTCGGAGGGAGTCGTTATAGGGAGGGAATTGATTAACATTTGCAAACAGCTTGAATCCAGATCAGACGCCGCGTAACGGGCTGTTGTCACTCGTCATTATGGCTTTTTCTATCAAAATATCCGATATGTTAATTTGAGAAAACCAGCAGACAACAGTTTTAAGAAGACGATATGGCAGCCGTGAAAGCTTTAGATAAAATTGTTTTGTTTTGGGAACAGCGGCAAGCGTTGCTGTAAGGAGGGAATCGTTGCTGGGAGGGCCGTTTTAGAGAGGGAGCGCTGTACAGTGTAGAACAGTCGATTAATGCGAGAGTCTCCAGTCAGCAGGATAAGGTTTAAATTATTGGTTTGCATTTCTGTAGATGATAGTTTTGTCGTAGTTATGCACTAATTTACATAAAAAAATTACTGTTATTGTAGTTTTTGGCAATTCAATCCAAGGTACTACAATTCTTTGAAACCGTCAATTTCATACATTTTCCTCACCAATCTACAGCATTTTTTCCACCACGCACTCCGCTGAATATCTTTTTTAAAGAGATTTATTGTCTCTTACGTGTGTATGTTGTTAAACATGGTATGCTAAATGGTTGTATAATATATGGAAATAAAATACATGCAAGTATAAACTAAAACACATTTGATTTGGCATTTGTGTCAGACAAATGGTAATTGACCACAATTTAAAAAAAAATCGGAAATAATTATTTTTGCGGCAGTTTGCATTACTGATCATGTGCGTTTTTAAGATTTAGCGGTTTTTTTGGAGGTAAACATTACTATCAAATTCTATTAGGCTTCTGATCTGAACCTAATCGTACGAAAGTCGTATTGAGTTATCTTTCATTTTAGAAAGACATGACACTGGTTTTGAATTTTCATTTACAGACGAACGTTTTAGGCAGATGCTTATTACAAGAGCTTTTTCATATGCACGTGTTTATGCTGAAACGTTATTCGATTGCAAACAGTTTTGAGCCTGATCTTGGTACGCCGGATTACCCGGCGTCTGTTATTGGTTCAAACTGTTTGCCCCTCAGTTAACAATGGAATCGCAAATATTTCTGAGAATTTATTATTGGAATTTCTGTGTTCAATGTTTTGCTTTCAATTTCGTTTGTAAAGAATAACTTGTGTCTTTTTCACACTAAATCATTCCAAAAATTGAATTTGTCAGTCCAACTGTTTGACACTTGTATCAACATTTCGTCAGTCACCATTTATAATTTTTAATTTATCATACATTTGCAGTCCATAAATTTTAGTAGACTAGCATTTAACGTTGAAAGATTTAACATGATCTACAATATCAGTCATTCTGACAGAAATTAACATTTGATGGCATGCGTGTTTATACCAAAGACATGCAGTTTTGGTGAGATAAGAACTAGTGATCTCCACATGCTGTTGCAATAAATGTGTAACCCCTCAACCATTAAGCCGTATTGTCGTCTGCTTCTATTTCTTCAAATTCGTATTTAAGGCATTCGAACTAAACCTTTTTAAACGGGCGACAAACAGTTGATCCAGATCAGACGCCGAGTAAATCGGCGTCTGATCTGGATCCAAACTATTTGCAAAAGCCAATGAACCCAGGATAAGGTAATTAACAAATCAAAGAAAAGATTCATCACATGTCACAAAAACCAGCCCACGCCACACAGAAAACGTGACGTAGCATTGACATAGCAAGATTAACAGCTATTTTTGGGTGGGATGCTCATTCTGCAATGTCAATATAGGAATTGCTCGATGTGATGTGTTGATATTATCAGGCCAGGCCGACCTTTATGAAATACCTATCAAACATTTTCTTCAAGAATTAAAATTTGAACAAATCAAATGGGCCCTGAACCCTTTCATGATCGAATTATTCGGAATATTTTTACCCCTTCATCGCTTTATTGTCGTCTGTTTCAGTATTGTTGTCTGCAAGACACGTTTCAAAGTTGATATTAAGGTTGTATGACTTAATAAATATCGATAGGAATGTCAAATAGTTTGGGTGCTGATCAGATATCGCGTTATGTGGCGTCTGTCCAGGATCAAAACTGTTTGCAAACGCGCTTTATGGCGTCACCGAGAGTGAAAAGGTTAACAGCTAATTTTGTGTGGAGTGTTCATTCCGTAATGTCAATATAGGGATTTCTCGATGCGATAGTTTATAGTACATGTATCAGACCAGGCCGATCTGTATGAAATACCTATCTAAGATTTTCTTCAAGAATAAAAAAAATGAACAAACTTGATGGGCCCTAAAAGAATTTACCCGTTTAACCCTTTACCTGATAGCATTGTTTCTAGTATTGAAGATATGGGACTACTTAAAGCAGGTTGAAAGTAAAACAGAATGCGCCCTAAGGCGCATTCTGCTTTACTTTCAGCCTACTTTAAGCTATTAACTGCTAGAATAAGGAAAATATTAAATATGACACATATTCATTACAGTATATTTTGGAACTATTTTCTTCAGCGGATGAATAAAATGAATGTGCTAAAAGTCGCTTCTATAAGGGAAAGGGTTAATAAAGCGATCGTTCAACAAATTATGTCCTGAACGATATTTTTTAATGTATGCCTTTATGAACCGTTAAACAAAGCCTAGCCACTGCAAGAATATCGTCTGCTTCAAGTTTTCGTTTACTTTTACATATAAATTTGGGAATTTAATATGGTTTTGCTCGAGAGACATTGCTGTGAGTCAAACTGCTTTAATCCTTACCATATGCCGCGTTATTGTTATTTTCGCCCAGTATTCTAATAAGCACATGCTCAAATTTAATTTTTTTTAAATCTTTAAAGAAGGAAATTAATATGTGTCTAGTTCCCGTCTTGTATTTGTTACAGTAATGGATTTTGGGGTTGCATACAGTTGGGAAAACGTTATTCTTTCCCAATAAACGCGTTTACGCTAAAACTATTATTTCTATTGCAAATAGTTTGGAACCTGATCAGACTCCAAACTGTTTGCCACCAAGATAAACATGAATTATCAGAATTGTCCAAAATTTGCACTTTTCTACGTTTTAGTGCTTTGCGTTTGCGTTTCGGTGCGTTTAAACGGGAAAGAAATATAGGATCTGTCATGAGTCGATGTCTAAGACAAGCTGATCTCAAACGAGTCTAGAATTGAAATGTTATTAAGCGAGCCTTGGCGAGCTTAATAACTTTTCTATTCTAGACGAGTTTGAGATCAACTTGTCTTAAACATCGACGAGTGACAGATCTTTTTCTCACATTACCAACGATTAAAGCTATTTTTAAAGCAATATGCATTTTTTGGAACCCCGGTAACGTCAAAACGCCGTTATAAATAATAACGTTAAGGTGACGTCATCAAAGTGATCTTACACATGTTGGAGATAAGGATATTCGTGATCGTTGTTCGCTATAGAAAACGGGGGTAGTTATGTGAGAATAACGTGTTCTCCACTGTAACTGTGTCATTCTGTATGCTGGCGCTCCACCACTGAGTCAATCACATCACAGTTTCCAAGTTTACAGTAACGTTTATCACTCAATATTTATTCGTTGGTTGAATTTGAAATTTATTTGATTTTATAAGCTTTATAGTCAGCCTTTAGCACGCAATAATGTTATTGTCTGTCAATATCTACGGATGCAGCTATTCAATAGAGTCTGTTTGTCTGTCATTGATTTATAAGAAATGAATCAGTTAACCCATGTGTGCCCAGTGGATTCTTCCATGTTTATATATGTGATTAGTCCATTTTTTTATCAAAGGGATGCCTGGTCAAAATGTTCATTTTCAATTTTGCTTAATATTGAATTTCCTATCAGTAAACAGTGTAGACGCTTTGATTAAGATGAGACGTCGTGTTTAAAAATGTTATCACAAATTGGCTGAAGTCGAAAAACGATTGACAGTTGCTATCGTTTTCATGCTAAAGTTCCTTTTTACTCTTTTTGCATGCTGCACATTTCGTATGAAATTTCCATTATGACAAATGATAAATTGATGTTTAATACCTGGTTGTTTTGGAAAGTATATAGTTTTAAAAAAATACGAACAATAAACAATGCAGACCCTGGTCAAAGGGCTCCTGATTTAGGATCTACACCGTTTGTATAAATATTATTTTCGCGAAAAGAAACGGATAAGTATAACAATATTTGCATTGTACCCGCAAAAAACCCTGATCCATCTTTCTTGAATTTCAAGAAATCGTTCTAATATCAATCTCACTGTCTTCACCATTTACAGAGGAGAAGATGTCCTTTCCCAACAAATGTGTTTATAATTTAAACAATTACAGCAGGACCTCTCTATAACGACCATTAAAAAGAAGGCTAATTGTCTGTATAAAAGACTAGTGATTGCTTAAAGCAATGTGAAAGTGAAACAGAAAGCTCCTGTAGGAGCTTTCTGTTTCAATCTCTCATTGCTTTAAGCAGTCACCCGTCTTAATCGACTAATGTTTTAGTGGTCGTAATACTGTAACTACAATTATTTCAATTGCAAGCAATTTGGAGACAGTTCGATCAGACTCAAAACAGTTTTCTTATCAGATTAAAATGCATAGTTACATTTATCAACAGTTCTCATTTTCTACATACGAGCGTATAATTCTATTGCGTTTGCGTTTCGTTTGCATTTAAACGGGAAAGATTAACATATTCTCCGCGCCCTGTCGGGTAGGGCATAGAATATCCCGACTGCATCTGCCGTTCAATATCTTTGCACTTGATAGAGTATTGGCAGAGGGGTAGAAACCCTCCGAAACTGGGACCAATCCTCCAAAGTGGAGGCCACACCCACTAAAGACGGAGTGCTGAACCAAAGAGTGTAGGGGATCCTCTATGAGGGAATGGTGCACACGCATACACAAATGATGGTCATGTCAACTATCCAAACAACGTTATGGCGTTACTCCTTTGGGACACAACCAGGGAGGAGTAATGCCGGGCCCCGAGCCTCGACCGGGCCCGTCTTAGCTACTGGTGACTCTGCCAACTTTGGAGCCAGGGGAAGGCAGAGTACTGGCCAACAAATACAAAATGCCCAAGGAAAACCACTCAAGGTGATGCAAAGGAATGCAGAGGGCATTAAAAACAAGAAACCAGAACTACAGGAATTCCTTAGAGTAAACAAGGTAGATGTTCTATGTACACAAGAAACACATCTAAGTGAAAACCATCGTTTCTTTGTACGAGGATATGAGCTTTTCAGAGCAGATAGAAGTCAAAGACCAAAAGGAGGTGTTCTTACTCTTGTAAAGAACAACATCCCTGCAGTAGAAATCTACAAAACAGAGGAAACAGATATTGAGCTCATCACTGTCAAACTGTTGTTACATGATGGTGAACTTACTGTTACAAATTGTTACTGCCCACCTAACAAACAGCTTCAGCTGCAAAAGATTCCGAGCCTAGCCACAAACCATTTAGTCCTTGGAGACTTTAATGGACATTCACCAAGTTGGGGCTATTCAGAGTTCAATAACAGGGGTCAAGAAATTGAAGACTGGATGATAGACAATCAACTGGTACTAGTTAACCAGCCAGAGGATACTCCAACCTGCTATTCAAGAGCCTGGAAAACTTCCTCAACACCAGACCTTGCAGTGGCAACAGGTGATATCCACACACTTACATCAAGATCAGTATGTCACCAACTAGGAGGCAGTGACCATCGTCCTGTCATCCTAACTATCAACTGCAAGGGCACATGTGAAGTTTTCAGAAAAGAAGCAAGCTGGAACTTTAAGAAAGCAAACTGGGAAGCTTACAGAAATTCTGCTGAACAGAAATGCCATGCTCTTGTCTTCACAGACAACATTCAGAAAGACACTGTATCCTGTACAGAAGCAGTTTTGGAAGCTGCAAAAGTTTCTATACCAAGAGGTTGTAGAAAGAATTACAAAGCTTACTGGAGTCCAGAAGTAGACCAGTTGCACAATGATCTTACTATAGCCAGAGATAATATGGAAAGAAACCCGTCAGTAGAGAATATCCAAATTCACAACACTGCAAAAGAAAAGTTTAATACTCGCAAAACAAGAGAGATACAGAAAAGTTGGCATGAAAAAACTAGCAAGCTCAATTTAGAGAAAGATACAACAAAGTTATGGAAATTAACTAGAGCACTAGATGAAGATTGTGCACATGCATATGCCAGAATAGTTCTAGAAGATGGAAGTAATTGGCATACAGGACGAATGGCTGCAAATGTTCTTGCAGATGCGTTTGAAGAAGTTAGCAAGATTGAAATGTCTAAAGAACGTATAAAAGAGGCAAACGCCAATCCAAAAGCTAACCTTCAAGACCAACCTCCTCAAGATTGTATGACTAAAGACTTCACAATAACAGAGCTCAACACTACCATGAAAAAACTGAAAACCAAGAAAGCTCCTGGCAAAGATGGCATCACAAATGAAATGATCCTTCATCTAGGTCCATTAGCCAGGCAGAAACTCTTGTCTCTATTTAACAAATCATGGCAAAGTGGCAAGTTTCCAAACCAGTGGAAAGAAGCAGTCATTATTCCTATCCCAAAGAAAGGAAAAGATAAAAAAGATAAGAACAATTACAGACCTATCAGCTTACTTAGCTGTCTCGGGAAGCTTCTGGAGAGGTTAGTCAATAGCAGACTTCTCAAGTACCTAGAAGATAACCACCTTCTTTGTCAAAGTCAAACAGGTTATCACAAAAACAGGAGCACTGAAGATCAATTAGTCTACATAGCACCCTTTCAAGAAAAGCAAAAAGTGCTTGCTGTTTTTGTTGATCTTACAAAGGCTTTTGACAAAGTTTGGAAAAAAGACCTACTCCAGAAGCTTGCCGGGAAGGGAATCAATGGAAGCATGTTCTACTGGATAAAAAATGTTCTGTCACAAAGGACAGCTCGAGTTAAAGTAGAGGGAAAAACTAGTCATCTAGTTAAGCTCCATGAAGGCGTTCCACAAGGAGAAGTTATCTCAGTAATACTCTTCATAGTCTCTATAAATGACATCATGGAAAAAGTCCCACAACGCATTTCAAGAGCACTCCATGCAGATGACCTAGCCGCCTGGCATGCTTCAGAACACATTGCAACAGCTACAATGCGCATGCAAGATGCCCTCAACCACATAACAAAATTGAGTGAAGACTGGGGAGTTGAAATCAATACAAGGAAGACAGTCGTTACATGTTTCTCACTTGCCAAGAAACGAGAAAAGTTCTCCCTCTATATGAATGGAAAAGAGCTTCCGGAAGATGACACACCAACTTACTTAGGAGTTACTTTGGACCGTATCCTTACATGGAACATTCAAATTCAAAAAGCAGAGACAAAGGCAACAAAGCGTCTGCCCTTGATGAAAAAGCTAGCTGGCACAACATGGGGTGCTGATAGCAAAATTCTTAAGACAGTCTACACTGGCACAGTACGTCCTGCAATGGAGTATGGCATGTCCACATGGGCCACAGCTACAAAGACGAACACATCTAAGCTTGACAATATACAAAATGCAGGACTTCGCATCATCACAGGTGCCATGAAAACAACCCCTATTGTTGAAATGGAAAAACTTACGGGACTCCATTCAATGAACGAAAGAAGAGAGGAGAAAGTATTCATCCACTCAGAGAAGTTAAAACGACTTCCTTCCCACTCAGCACATGACAGTATCACAGAACCAACCAAAAATAGACTCAAGAGGCAGAGTTTCAACCACATCTCAAAAGCTCTACTGAGGAAACACGGAGATGGTGTATATCCCATGCAAGCAGAAAGAGAACCTCTAAGAGATGTCACAAACATAGATATAAACCTAACATATGTCTATATCTCAACAGATATTCCGGAAATCAAAGAAAAGACGAATTTGAGCCTTATCAACTGAAGGCAATTACCCAGGAATATCTGGACAAGGAATTTAAGGCATCTGAGTGGATACATATCTACACAGTTGGCTCTGCCAATAGTGGAGTAAAAAATGGTGGCAGTGGAATATACATCAAATTTCCTGATGGGAGGACAATATCCAGATCCTGTCCATCAGGTAGCTTCTCAACAAACTTCAGAGCAGAACAGACAGCTCTTCTCACAGCTGCTAGTCTAATGCTAACAGAAAATCCAGATAAATCTACAGTCTTCTTAATAGACTGCATATCTGTATTAGAATCTCTCCAATCACCTGCCAAGGACGACAATACTTACAATCTTCATGATACTCTGTACACTCTTTCTCAAATGTGCACCTATGCCTTACAGTGGATTCCATCTCACTGTCAGATTTTGGGAAATGAAAAAGCAGACAGTCTTTCTAAAGCAGGAAGCAAGATTGAACAGTTTCAACATGCAGTCTCATACCCAGAAGCTAGAACCCTCATAAAAAACAGTTTCCACCAGCTATGGAAAGATACACATAATTGTGAAGCGGTCCTAAGCTTAGATAGACTTGACAGATTCGAGCAAACCATCATTTTCCGCCAAAGAACAGGTCATTGTAGACTTCTTAGTCATATGTATCGCCTGAGAATATCACATACTGATGAATGTCCCTGTGGTACTGGTATCCAAACCCCAGAGCATGTCTTGTAAGATTGCCCACTGTTCTCAGTGGAAAGGAACAAAACCTGGCCAGAAGGTTGCAACTTTCAAGACAAACTCTGGGGTGCCACCGCCCTTTTGAAGGCTACAGTATGTTTCATTAATGAAACAAAACTTAGTATTTGACATGACCATACCAACATTTGAACGCCGAAGAAGAAGAAGAACATATTCTCCACTGTTATACTTGAACCAGTAACATTCTAAACGCGATACCAAAATTGTTTTTAAACGCTTATACTGCTACATGTATGTATGCGTTGCCTGATATTTTAAAACCAGTTCAGATTCAGATCACAAGCCGAAAACTTCTCCATACACGTTCTTTCTCATATTGGTGTATATTCAGTTGTATAATTAACATACACATTCGAATAGCGAAAGAGTAAGCAGACAACAGTTTTAAGATGAAGACAATATTATACCCAAAATTGGTTAATTTTCTTCTCTGCCCGTGGCGTAATCATATGATTGGCTGAAGAAATAACGCAGCCATGGTGCTTTGGTTCTAAACATACAATGGCATTTGTATAAAACGACCATTTCTTAATGAAACTTGGCAATCTAAAAACTAAACATGCCTGCTTAATATAAAACAAAGGTAATGCAAAGGGCCCCTAAAGTAGCGTTATGCATAACCTTTGTCTTGCAGTTTAGGAAAAACGCGTCACAAAGTCTGTTAATTCGTCGGGATTTTGAAATGGTCGTTGAATAGAGGTCTATTCGTAGATTCATATCGGAGTAATTCAGTTATGTACCTTCGGTATGGTCGCTGAAGGCTAGACAATGGCGAAACACGAGACCATACGGCGACCAATCATTTTTCATGACCTTTACCATGCAGAGCTCGGATTGGCTAAAATTCGAAAACAGTTTGGATCCTGATCAGACGTTTGATCAGGATCCAAACTGTTTTGCCCTTATTCTTACTTTTTCTCAAATAAATAAGGAATAAAAAATGATTTTTGTTTTTGTTCGCAGACGATATATTTTGAAACCGTCATCTGGTAAGGGCTTGTCTTTATCGTGTTCATTTATCGTCTGCTTAAAATAAAGTTGTCTGCGAAAGAACTCTAAAACAGTTTAAACGCCAACTTTTAATCAACGAATACGTTCCTTTACTACAAAGATACGCCGTTATATTTATTCCTTCAAGAAAAGAAATCTTTCACTTTATCCTGTCATAAGTATGCCCCATATTAAGAAATATTTTAATATATCCTGGCATATGATTGATTCAAGTAGGTCGGATTTTATCAGAATACCTATTCAGGCGATTTCTACTTTACTTTTGACCTGCTTTAAATGGTTACCCGTCTTAAAAACTAGCAACAGACTATTGGGTAAAGAGTTACTACGTTTGGTAAATGCTGCCCAATACGTATACGGTAGTTGTTTAATCTGCTATTTCTTTCAGAAGAAAAAGTTATTACACTAGTTTGGATCAAGATGAGATGCTTAGTGTCTCGGTGTCGCACCTGCACCAAAACTGTTTGTACAGTGGAGAATCTGTTATTCTTTCCCAATAAAGGCGTTTACGCTAAAACTATTATTTGCAGTGCAAACAGTTTGGAGCCAGATCAGACGCCGGGTAACCCGGCGTCTGATCAGGCTCCAAACTGTTTGCCACCAAGATAAACAAGAATTATCAGAATTGTCCAAACGTTGTTCTTTTCTACGTTTTAGTGCTTTGCGTTTGCGTTCGTTTGCGTTTAAACGGGAAAGAATAACAGATTATCCACTGTACAGTGAAGAAGACTATACTGAAACAATTATTTACATTGCAACAGTTTATATGTAGAACCTGATCAGACATCGGCTAAACCGGCGTCTGATCAGGCTCAAAACTGCCTGCCATCCATATTAAATAGAATCTTCAACAGTGTTCAGAAATTGTGATTTCCCCAATTTATACTTGTACATTTATGTTTTGTTTTGTTTAATTCTTTTAACACCAAATACATGTAACTATTGTGGGTAATTAAGTTCCCTTGTGAATTGTTTTAGTTGTCAAATATGAATCAGTATACTTGGAATTCTGGTTAGTTTAATGAATACTGGGCTATATTAGCAACCATTGTGTACCGTGATTGGCACCCTCTGGTCAGGATCTACACTGTTTGCTATTGTAGTGAGTATATTTTAAACAGATCCATGGTAATTAACGAGTTACAGTAAACGGGAAAGGAAGTTGCCTTCTGCACTGTAACAGTTATTTTTCATACACAAAATATATATATGATAGTAGTTCAGGTTGGCAAATATTATACATTATAATACGGAAAAAAAGGCTTGCCTTTTTTCCGTTCTTAAGTAATGCATGATAAAATCAAAGGTATTCCAATTCTATTCAATCACTGACAGACTTTGAAAAGTGTTTGATTTGCGCGTGAATAATTTCCTCAAAACTAGGCAACTACAAAACATGGGGGCTGACATCTTGGATGATGACGTCACGGCTTTTACGAAGATTTGTGCGTGACGTTTCGGAATTCCCGATTTCGGTGATATGTTTAAATGAATAACCCAAAACACTCACTTGTAATGATTTCCTCCATATGACAAAATTTCAAACAGTTCAATTCATACCCTTTAACGCTAAAAATGAACGTTATTTGCAAAAAGCTACTTCTCAATCGAACCGATAAAAATAACGGATTACCAATACGTCATCAATATAAATAATGACGTCATTATCAGGGCTGCCATAAGTTGATAATAAAAATCCTAAGATTTCAAATTTTCAATTTTTAGACTCAATTTTACTAATCGTACCTTTACCCCATAATCTGTTTCTTGTTTTGAGGACACATGACTGCTTAAAACAGGTTGAAAGTAAAGTTTAATGCGCCTTAATGCGCATTCTGCTTAACTTTCAGACTGTTTTAAGCTACGATCTGCTTGGATAAAAATCCGAATACTTAGGAAAAATCCGGAGAAATGGCAGCCCTGCATTATTGGTGGTCATATGACTTCCAAAAATAGTTTCAGATTGCATTATAATATAGCTGTACGGAGGAGTTTTAACTTTTAACATTGTGTACACGGGTGCTTATATATATCTATTTGATTATTGGGTAACAACATATAGATCATGTCCCAAACAATTTAGGTTTATAATAAAAGTTCGAGTCGGTTGTGTAATCAAGATCTCAGTCACGGGAGGCGTAGCCTCGAGTGTGATCTGGAATACACAACGAACTGATACAAGAGCGCTGATCACACACTGGCGATAGATCTATTCCGTTTTCATTAGTACAATTTTGCTTTTTTTCCGTCCATAGGCAAAGCCTAAATACATATTACCTCAATTTCATTTACATTGTTAATTTCCCATAGGCCACAGTGACATTTAAATACTGTCGGACCCAGTGGGAATAAATTTACTGTCTTAAAAATACTGTCGCCCGCTACCATAGGTAACGGAATATCATAAATGACGTCAAACCGAAGATGACGTCAACTTCACGTTAACGCGCCAAAGCGTTACTTTAGACAAGGTTAAAACTTTGATCTACAATTTGAAGCAGTTATTAGGGAAATCTTTGTATGACGGCATAGTATAAGCTATGCACGATTATTAATATAATGGTGAGATACAGCTTATTGAAGTTGGTATAATTCCTCCAAATTCCATTTGTTTCATAACAAATGAATTTCATTATGAATCGTGTGCGGATCTAGTTACATTCATGATTCTCGCCATTTTAGGAACGATCTAGATTTCAGGTCCAGGATTTCGGTATAATAAAATAGATATCACATGTGTGACAGGATGACAGTAAAATTGTCTACTTTCGGAAAATACTGTCAACCTCGGCTTCGCCTCGGTTAACAGTATTATTCCGTAAGTTGACAATTCTACTGACACCCTGTCAGACATGTGATATTTATACAATGAATCATCTACAGGAACATATCGTGATGAGACATTAAACCAAGGTCACATATATCAGTGCTACTGTAACAACAATAACTACAACTACTGCTACTGCTACAACTATTATTACTACTATGACTACTACTTATATTTTTTCTATTACTACTACTATTACTACTACTACCACTACTACTGCTACTACTACTGCTACTACTATAAGAAATTACTACTGCTACGACTACTAGAAACTACTACTACCTTAACTGCTTCTACTACTGTTTATATTACTACTATGACTATTACTACCATTGCTACTACTACGTATAATACAACTGCTGTTGCTTCTGCTTCTGCTGCTACAACAAACGCTTCTTCTTCTACTTTTACAGCCACTATTACTACTACGAATTCAACTACTCCTACTGCTGTTGCTGGTGATACAACACATACTTCTACTTCCACTACTATACATTACATTTTGATAGCAAAATTAGACGTTTCATCCTTTCCGAAACTGTCTGAAAAATCTCAAAAGTATTATAAAAATCTTATCCTTTTACTGGCCGATCGCGACTTGACAGTACCCCTATTTTATCAACATTTTAAACCAAGATTATATGCCGCGTATTGTGGCCTCTGATCTGGATTCAAACAATTTAACATTCGTCTTTAGGTTTCTTTAATCAATGATTAAATCTCATCTTAACAAAGTTTGCAGACGACACTTTCAAAGCAGATAATATTACGGCAGGATAAGGGTTTAAGGTTAACGTTCGTGTGGCGCTTACCAAAGACCGATAAAAACATTCAATATCGGAAGATCTATATATCGTCCTCCAGCTAAATATGTCCAAATTGGCGTGAGTTGAAGAAAATAATGCAATAACGATTTACATTTGTTCTTCTAATGTAATAACGATAATTGAAATAAATCACAGTTTCCATTATATAAGACGTATAAAGCACAATTCTAACCCCAAAAGACAATATCAAATACAAGCACTTCGCAGCAAGGTCAGACGCAAAGTAACTAGGCTTCTGATCTGGCTCCAAACTATTAGAATCTTCAAGTTTCCAACATTTTCTACAGTTTATATAACGTCTTTGCTTTTCGTTAAAATGGGAAACATCTTCCACATCGTAAAACTAATTGAAGTATTTCTCCATGTTAACAATATAAATGTGTTTCTTATGGAAAAATAAACGTAATAAGGCCCGATGACTATTTTGATATACATGTGCTTCGCTGATCAATGTATGAACTGTTTGTCACTTTGCAATACATGTATATCATAAAAGTCAAACCTAGGTAGACAAAAAGACTAGACTTAATTGGAAATGGGAGTTGTGCATTAAAATGCCTGGGATAAAACATCAAAACCAGACCCATTTAGTGGTCGTTATAGTAAGGGTTTATTCATATTATACTACAGTGGAGAATCTGTTATTCTTTCCCAATAAACCCGTTTACGCTAAAACTATTATTTGCAGTGCAAACAGTTTGGAGCCAGATCAGACGCCGGGTAACCCGGCGTCTGATCAGGCTCCAAACTGTTTGCCACCAAGATAAACAAGAATTATCAGAATTGTCCAAAAGTTGTTCTTTTCTACGTTTAAGTGCTTTGCGTTTGCGTACGTTTGCGTTTAAACGGGAAAGAATAATAGATTCCCCACTGTATAACCGTAGACTACAAGTACATGTAATACATAAAGTGGGGAACTATTTTCTAACTTTACTTATTCATAATGAACCTTTTGAAGGGCAATTCCAATTGTCAATTAAGTCTAACCCCATTTAGCTATAAAGGGTTGAATTTTAACAAAATATTGCAATATGACAAACAATCCAGACCATAACCACTTGGATCCTGCAGGTGCCCTCTGATCAGGGTCTTCACAGTTTATGTAGGACAATAGTACTCTTAACAGGTACATCGTTTGTTTATGACAATGATACGCATCGCTAGGGTTGAATACGACAATGCAATGAAATGAAATGTAAACAAATTCAATTTGAAAATATGACGATATGGGTGATAAACATTTTTGAGCCTTGTCAGATGCCGAGTTTCCTCGTCGCTAGGGTTGAATGTATTAAAATTTACATTCTATTTTCAGAGAGAATGATTGTACCCAGCGATGTGTTGTCCGATGTCCCTCTGTTCCTTTTGTTCATCCTGATAATGTGTATTCCCGGAAGCATATCACGAGACACTGGGATAGTTACGACCATGTCTGGTGATGTCAAAGGTTTTACAGAAGAGTTTGATGGCGTCAGCGTGGACACATATCTCGGGATTCCCTACGCTCAAGCACCTCTTGGAAATCTTCGTTTCCGTGCGCCCCTTCCGGTTAACAACTGGACAGGGGTATTAAATGCCCAAACGCATCCCAATTCTTGCATGCAGACTCCGGATACATACTTCGATCGTTTCCCAGGGGTAGAAATGTGGAACCCAAATACTAATATAAGCGAAGATTGTCTATATCTCAATATTTGGGTCCCTAGAAATACAAGAAGAGGTAAATTGACGACAATGTTGTGGATATTTGGTGGTTCTTATGTGTATGGATCTATTACACTTGACGTTTATAATGGAAAGTATCTTGCAGCTAAACAGTCCGTCATTGTGGCTTCTATGCAATATCGAATGGGAGTGCAAGGTTTCTTGTACAGTGGCACGGACGAGGCGCCGGGAAATATGGGCTTGCTGGATCAGCAAATGGCCATGAAATGGTTACATGACAATATAGAACAGTTCGGTGGTGATAAAACGAAAATAACGCTGTTTGGAGAGAGCTCCGGATCTGTTAGTATAAGTCACCATCTATTAGCGTCTTCTTCATGGCCTTACTTTAACAATGTTATAATGCTCAGCGGAACCAGTTTAGCTCCATGGGCATTTAGAACCAGTGAATATTCATTAGATAAATTTTATAAATTTGCTGAAGCCATGGACTGCTCAAGTGAGAGCAAAGCTAGAATAATGAAGTGCCTTAGAAAAGCAAAACCCGATGATTTAGAGGCCACGCAATGGACGTTTGTCGATAATTTCATCGGTACCTTTCATCCTGTGATAGATAGCGAATATCTAAGGGATTCTCCAAATCGTTTACTAAGCTCAGGAATTATTAAAGAAGCTGACATATTACTTGGGACTACAAAAGACGAAGGAGAGTTTTTCATGGTGTATTTATTCAGTGATATTATTAAACCAGAAAATCTCTGGACGCCCAAACCACTGAACAGAACAGAATATCTAGACCTTGTTAATAAAATGAGTGGTATTGAAGATGGTTTACAGACGGATGGTATTCTCTATACATACGAGTATTCAATGTTACCATCGTCAAGGAGTGCGTTTAGAGATACAGTGGATGACATTCGTAAGTTTTGTAACAGAGATATAAACGAGTACAGTATAGAGTACAATACTTTATTCTTTCACGTTTAACCCTTTCCCTTATAGAAGCGACTTTTAGCGCATTCACTTTATTCATCCGCCAAAGAAAATAGTTCCATTTTATACTGTCATGAATATGTACTATAAGAAATATTTTCTATATACTAGCAGATATTAACTTAAAGTAGGCTAAAAGTAAAGCAGAATGTGCCCTAGGGCACATTCTGCTTTACTTTCAGCCTGCTTTAATAGGTCACATATCTTAAATAATAGAAACAGGCTATTGGTTAAAGGGTTAAACACATTGCAATAATGTAGAAAATTACATTTTTATCCGAGTAGCAAACAGTTATGAGCCTGATCAAACGCTGATTTACCAAGCGCTTGATCTGGCTCCAAAATGTTTACAATGAAATAATAGTTTTAGCGTAAACGCGTTTATTTGAAAAGAATAACGTTTTCTCCGCTGTAAATAGTAAACTAAAAACACCTGTGTTTGTACTTGTTGAATTAATTTGGTCTGAGTGTCAAACACTGTAGAGATTATCATACGCCAAACAACTCTTGATTTTGTCTGACTCCAAACTGTTTGCAATGGACATCATTTAGAACAAAATTCGTTTACTGAAAAAGATAAAGGTTCTTTGTAATTGTTTATCAGACGATATAAATATTTGTGAACACTTTCAATTTTGATATTCTGTTAACACTTTCAAGTCAGATATTTGATAGTCTTCAGGTTGGCGTCTGATAAGAATCAATATTGTTTGCAAAAAATAACAAACGATTTTACTCGGTGTAATGAAGGAGTTTATAATATTTGCAGTGATTCCATATATTTATTACTGTACGATAAAAGTGTTTACGCCATAATAAATAACATGAATTATGCAAACTGAAAACAGTTTAGAGTCTTACACGACATCGGGTAACTCGGACTCCAAACTGTCTGCAATACAAATCAATTTTTGATTGATGTCAATAACATAGCCATCGATGATTAGCGTTTTTACTCTTTGCACAGCGTAGCCTTTTAACTGAGTGAGATTGGTGTATTTGCTATTTATTAACAGTCAAACGTCAGTTTACATTTATACTAGATTTGGTAAAATAAAAGACATCGTCAAATAGAACATTATATATATTCATAACTCAATAATACCGTTTGTATAGTTTTTTGTTTTATTATGGTTTTTCTTTAAATGTTGTTTTACAGTAGTCGAACTACCAACACCACCAAAACATCCACAAGTGGCATAATTCATTTATACACTGTGCTTTCACAAACTGTGCGCCTGTGATGTACACACGTCCATTTCAAACAGTGTATACCCAGATCAAGGGCTCCTAAAAGTAAATATATAAAGTTAAGTATACATCATACTAATATGGTGTAATACATAAGCATCGGACATACTTTTACTATACGTTAGATGTAAACTCGAAGTCAAACAGAATTGAATACGTATCAAACAAACCACTCCGCAATCTCTAGATGTACTCACACACTATGTTTGGTATCCCTAGCTGATTTTGTATAAGAAATGTGTCATGAAGAAGCTTTTTGCACAATTTAGGTAATAGGTAAAGGTCAAGGTCACAGTCACTTGAAAATTGTACAGTGGAAAATACACTAATTTTTCCCAATAATGCGTTTGCACTGAAACAATTATGTCCATTGCAACAGTTGGGAGCCAGATCATATGCTGGGTAAATTGATGCGAGACACTACACCAATTGAAAAACTCACATACTAAATTTGGTTAAATACAGAATGTTCCAAACAAGCTTTACAGTGTACCTGAAAATGAAATCATAGATGATGATATATAGGAAATATTTCACATGTTCTCCAATAAATGTCACAGTGATCTGAAACTGATACGCGCCACTCCACTATCTCCAGATGTACTCGCACACCAAATAGTATCTCTAGATCTGGTGTGGTATAGGGGCCATGCTCCTGAAATGTATATTCTATAGTTGAGGTCACACGTGAAGGCCATATATTGAAAGTAAACGGTACGCGACACTTCGTGATTCCAAAATATAATCACACTCATAATTTGATACAGTTAAACCCCTCTAAACCGGAACTTCTGAATATCGGAAACCTCTCTAAACCGGACAAAAACTTTGGTCCCGTTTCCAATCCTTTTTATTTTCACCCATTACACCATCAACGCGCCTTATTACGTATTTGTATTTTTCTTACACTGAAGACAATAGTTTATACATTCTAGCAGATGATAGCCTAAAGCAGGTTGAAAGTAAAGCAGAATGCGCCAAAAGGCGCATTCTGCCTTACTTTCAACCTGCTTTAAGAGGTCAGCTATCTTCCATACAAGAAACAAGTTAAAACCCCTCTAAACCGGAAACCCCTATAAACCGGACAGTTTTGTTGTCCCCACACATGTCCGGTTTAGAGGGATTTCACTTTATACCTTACTGTAACAGTAAATATGCTGAGGACAAAATGAACTCAATGATCAAGTTCAAGGGCACAGTGATCTGAAAGTGACATGCGATAGTACGCTGTTTCAAGAGGATCATACGCGTTAACTCTTTCCTCCCTGAAACTTTAAATGGACAATTCCAGTTTCCATTTTAGTCTAGTCCATTTCTGACTTTTAAGGGTTGTTAAACAGTGAAGACCCTGATCAGAGGGCTCCTTTCGGAGCCCTCTGATCTGGGTCTTCACTGTTTGCACAGGACAAGTGTACTGTTCACATGTACACTGTTTGAAAAGGACGCCTTTAAGCGGGACTAGGGCTCAAAAGGTTAAGCAATATAACTATATAGCTAATGCGGTAAAGGAAAGATTCTACGAATAAGCTTTATTTTTTATAGAATTGAGTACGAAGGTTGAGGTCGGCATAGCTAAGAAAACGGTTTGCCGCAGGAAGTATGCTCAGAACAAGATTTTTTATATATATTTTTTTAAAATATGAGGTCGGAGGTCAATGTCAAGGTTGCCTATAGAATATTACAGAACTTTGCTCCATCTCAAGTTGCATTCATACACAAAATGTGTACCCTTAGCTGGTGTGGCTTAAACACTATCTTTTCGAAAACCTTTTTTTCTTGAATTACCTCAAAGTCAAGGTCACATTAACTCAATAGTAGTATACAACACTCTGCCATCCCAAGATGTACACTCATATCATATTTGGTAAGTCTAGTAGTGCAGCAGATAATCGCTAAATAACAGAAGAATCTTTCACTTCCGGAAACAAGCACCAAAATTTGCACACATACTCCTTGGGAGTTGCTCTTTTGAAAAAACCCGCTGGCCACTTGAAAATCCAAAATGGTCGCCATTTTCCAAGATGGCCACCAAGGCATATACAGAAACATTGATTTTTCGCCCTAAATATCCTAAACCTTGTCTATTTCAATGGTCTATGTGTCAAATAACGCGTTTTGACTATGTAGAATTCAATTTGGATCCATGAAATTGCTCTATTGCTTCTTTTTACCCTTAAGTCACTTAAAGATTCAAGATGGCCGCCATTTTCAAGATGCCCTGCATAGAAATACTAGGTTTTGCAATATACTTGTCCTATATCAATGATCTTTGTTTAAAATTATATTTTTGACCATGTACAGTTCAAGTTTAAAGCAACCGAGTGACTCAACGGCTTCCATATACCAATAACTACTTGAAACTTCAAGATGGTAGCCATTTTGTCATGATGGCCTTCACAGATATATATGCATTTCGAAATAAAATGCTAAATACTTATCCAATATCAATAATTTTGTGTCAAATATACTTTTGTAAAATTTAAGATTGGAACAATGAATTTGCTCAATGGCTTCCTTGTACCAGGTAGCAACTTAACATCAACATGGCCGCCATTTTTCAAGATGGCCGCCACAGAAATATTGCATTTCTCAATAAAATTGCATATATTTGTCATACTTCAATGATCTCTGTGTCTAATTGTACTTTTCCGACTACGTAGAAATTAAATTTGGAACATTGTGATTACTCATTTGCGTCCGTGTACCCGTAAGCTACATAACGTTCAAGAAGGTAGTCATGTTGAAGTTGGCCACAATGGAATAAACAGAAATATTGCACTTCGCAATACAATTGCAAAGACTTATTGTCTGTGTGACAAAATAAATTGAATATATTTTGACTATGTAGAATTCAATTCGGAATTATGGAATTGCTCAATTGCTTCCTTGCATCCGTTAGCCACTTAAACAATCATGATGACCGCCATTTTTCAAGATGGTCGTCATGGTATATATATAATTATTGTATTTCGCAATAAAGTTGCAAAGACTTGTTCTTATTCAATGATTTTTGTGTCAAATAATAGCTTGTGATTATGTATAAATAAAATGTGGGACTATGAAATTACTCAATGGCTTCTGTGTACCTGTTAGTTATTTACAGTTCAAGATGGCCGTCATCTCTCAAAATGGCTGTCACAACAATATTGAATCTTAAAGACCTGTCCTATTTTGATGATTTGGTTTCAAAGAATACCCTTAAGACTATTGACTATTTAAATTAAAAACAATGGATTCATGATGGCATCCAAACATTATGGTATATTTGCTCTCATCGTATATATCATGCCACTGTTAGCTATACGTGCTGGTCAGCAGCAATGGCTGGTACCCGGCCGGGGTTAAGAATGCCTCCATCTAATGCTTGACTGTGACAAACGTGTGTGTCTGATATCAGAGCAGAGGCAAAATTGATGTAATGCTGACCTCAAATGGCTTTGCTCTCTTATGTAAGGCGTAGTGGGTAGACCGTGTCATAGCGACAGGTCCATATGTCACTACGATAGTATACAGCCTTTCATAATCATATGGCAGAAATGACCTCAGCAGGCAGGTGTCTGTGTGTTTCAAACAATTTTGAGGAGGAAATAATTCTCCTGTGAAGAAGGAAGGTCTCCCATTGGTAAAGGTTTTGAAAGTTTATGGACCGTCTTCCGTTCAACCTTCACAAACTTCAGCTGTCGTTTTAAGGGTGCTGGAAATTCATGGAAAGACGTGGTCGCCATGGTTGGATTTGGCTTGTAGTCTATGATGTCATATGATGGTCATACTAACATTTGGGAACATGGGAACATTTATTAAGTCTTGCTATTGGGGTTAATCGTCATATGTCTTTGTCACATATGAAACATGTTTGACCTTTGCGTCAGGTTCTAAGCAGCTTGGTAAGGCATTCTAATGGCTGATCGCTCTGTTCTTCAATTTCTGTCCGTTTCCTGCTCTGTGTTCATGATAATAACTGACAGTATTGGTGATGCTGTGCCTTTTACTTCCTAAAAGTTTCTTTGACACCATCACCATAATTAATTCAGGCTTGATCCCAAACAATATGAATCTAATTAATTGCGAGAATGAAGGGATTGTTATTTGCAATCATAATGTAGCCATCATGCTTGTTGTTATGCTTTTAGCAATTTGAGCTTTTTTGATTTTCTTCTTCTGGTGAAACAGACTTTTGGATCATCCCGGATCTATATTTGCCATCTTTGTGAAAGGTAAGAAGTCACAGTATATTAATGCCATCGATTATGCCTGTACAACATATATCATTTAGTTAATGAGTGAGTGAGTTAGATGTGTTGGCACTTAAACACTGAATAGGTCATATATTCAAAAGTATTTAACCGTGGCTCGGCTTTTTTGCGCTGGCACACCCTATCAATTTAGGCACGACATTTAACTACACACTATGTAAAGCTATATCCAACTAAATTAGTTAACTGATGCGGGGCTTAATAGATAGCATTTGGGATACTTACCAAACATGTCAGTTAGTACTGAACCCCATGCAGTAAGGAGTAATGTCATGGTTCGAAATTTGGACTCTATACAGTCAAACGCGTATTATTTGACACACATAGCATTGCATAGGACAGATATTTGTCGTTTTGTTCCGCAAGTTCTGAAGGCCTTTCATAAAATATGCCAAATAGTGATTTTTACGAGGCTTACAAGTACAAGAACACATATGAGTAAGTCCATGGTTCAAAATTTAAGTACATGTATAATTAGACACAAATGTCGTTGAAATAGGACAACTATTTGTGATTTTATTGAGAAATGCATTATTCCTGTGGCGGCCATCTTGACTTTTAATAGGCTACCGGGTACAAGGATAATATTAAGCGATTATATAGTTCCAAGTTTGTATTTTACAGAGTAAGAGAAATATTATTTTTTAAAAACCAAAGATAGAGGACAAGTATTGACCATTCTATTTCAAAAATGCTATATTTCTGTTATAGTTATCTTAAACAATGGCGGCTATCTTTCAATTTTAAATGGTTAATTGGTACAAGGAAGCCATGGAGTCATTGCATGGTTCTAAATTTGAATGTTACAGTCCAAAAAGTATTATTTGACTCAAAGACCAATGATACAGGAGAGGTATTTGCGATTGTATGGCAAAATGCAATACTTCTATGGTGGCCATCATGCAAATGGCGGTCATCATAATTTTTTAAGTGGCTAACGGTTGCAAGGAAGCAATTGAGCAATTCCATAATTCCGAATTAAATTCTACATAGTCAAATAATATTCAATTTATTTGACACACAGACCATTGAAATAGATCAAGTCTTTGCAATTTTATTGCGAAGTGCAATATTTCTGTTTATTCCATTGTGGCCAACTTGAACATGACTACCTTCTTGAACGTTATGTAGCTTACGGGTACAATGAAGCAAATGAGTAATCACAATGTTCCAAATTTGATTTCTTCGTAGTCGGAAAAGTACAATTAGACACAGAGATCATTGAAGTATAACAAATATATGCCATTTTATTGGGAAATGCAATATTTCTGTGGCGGCCATCTTGATTAAAGCGGCTACCGGGTACAAGGAAGCTATACAGCAAATTTCATGGTTCCAATCTTGAATTTTACAAAAGTATTTTTGACACAAAATTATTGATATTAGATAAGTATTTGGCGTTTTATTTCGAAATGCATATATATCTGTAATGGCCATCTTGACAAAATGGCTGCCATCTTGAAGTTTCAAGCAGTTAAGGAAGCCGGTTAGTCACTCGGTTACTCAAACTTGAATTGTACATGGTCAAAAATATAATTTCAAAGAAAGATCATTGATATAGGACAAGTATTTGCAAATATATTGCAAAACCTAGTATTTCTATGCAGGGCATCTTGAAAATGGCGGCCATCTTGAATATTTAAGTGATTTAAGGGTAAAATGAAGCCATATAGCTATTTCATGGTCCCAAATTGAATTCTACATAGCCAAAACGCGATTTTGACACCTTAACCATTAAAATATACAAGGTTTTGCATATTTAGGGCAAAATTCAATATTTCTGTATATACCTTGGCGGCCATCTTGGAAAATGGCGGCCATTTTAGATTTTCAAGTGGCCAGCGGGTTTTTTCAAAAGCAACCCCCAAGGAGTATGTGTGCCAATTTTGGTGCTTGTTTCCGGAAGTGAAAGATTGTTTCAGTTATCTGCCCCGCTATAGCTGATGTGATATAGGTAATATGCTCGGAAACAAAAGACACACACACATGTTCAATTACAATATACTCCCAAAGCTAAATTTGGGAGCATAACAAAATGTGTTCTCGTTATAGTTTAAACTGTGATTTAACTATGCTCCATATTTTACCTCATATCATGCAGTGAATGTGACGTTATTCTTTCCTGTTTAGACGAAACGAGCGCAAGCGCAATAAAGTTAATGTGAACAATGTTGTTTATTTTGAAAATATAAACAGTTTATCATAATCATTAGAGTTTTTAAAAGTTTGGTGTCTAATCAGATACAGTAAAACCCCTCTAAACCGGACATGTGTGGGGACAAAAACATCCGGTTTAGAGGGGTTTCCGGTTTAGAGGGGTTTTAACCCATAGCTTGTTTCTAGTATGGAAGGTAGCTGACCACTTAAAGCAGATTGAAAGTAAAGCAGAATGCGCCTTAAGGCGCATTCTGCTTTACTTTCAACCTGCTTTAAGCTATCATCTGCTAGAATATAGAAAATATTTCTGATGATATATGTTCATGAATGTATTTTCTTCAGTGAAGGAATAAATCAAAGGCGTAAAAATAGGGGGGAAACGGAACCAAATTTTTTGTCCGGTTTAGAGAGAATTCCGGTATTAAGAGGTTCCGGTTTAGAGGAGTTTTATTGTATTGAGTTACTCGAGATATTATCTATTATCAATCCATTTGCAATGGACATAAAATGTTTTAGCATAAATGCATTTATAAGGAAATAATGAAGTCATTGTAGTTTGCGTACTATCATATTTGTTGCTGTAAAATTATTGGCCATGTTCATTGTAGTTGGTGACTACCTTTTTAAGTGTTCCGTCCACGATTTTGCTGTACAGTTCTCCGACCTGTCTCCAAGGAAGGGTCGAACCTATGTCTACTCGTTTGAGTACCGCCACTCTGCCAACCCCTGGCCTTCCTGGATGGGTGTCCTGCACGGCTATGAGATCGAGATGGTATTTGGTCTTCCATTTGATACAAAGCTCAACTACTCGTCCCAGGACCGCAGAGTTAGCGAACTAATGATGGATTATTTCGTCACTTTTGCTAATACAGGGTAGGCTGGTTCAGTCTAATAGTCAAAAGTAGGAAACATGTTGTTTTTTAACGTTGTAACCCTTTCGGTGCAATATTAATCGTGAGGTTTTTATCCCTTCACCGCTTCATTGTCATCTGCTTCAATATTGTAGTTTGCAAGATCGTTTCAAAGTAGGATTCAGTGTAGTACGACTTGAGAAATATTGATACGAGTGTCAAACCGTTTCGGTCCTGATTAGACGCTGCGTTACGCGGCGTCTGATAAGGTTCCAGACGGTTTGCAAAGTGGAATCGGCCAAATGCAATGCATTGAATTTTAGAAACGGTCACCTTTTTTCACTGTTTCTAAATTTAATTATTTATGTGTAAAACCTGATTAGGCGCCTAGTGCTCTTTGTTTGATCTGGCTGCGTATATTGTACAATGACAACTGTAGTCTTGGAACAAACACAAAACGACTGACAAACAGTTCGAACCTAGATTCATTACGCTTTACGCGGCGTCTGATCTTGGTTTTAAACCGTTTGCAAATGTACTATGATGAGTGTTTTTCTCCCTATAATAACTACTTCCGAACAACACGCATAATCTTTTGTTCCCATAGGATGTTTTGTGTAGAGGGAACACTGTACACAGAATTGTAAACAGTACAGTGGAGAATCTGTTATTCTTTCCCGTTTAAACGCAAACGTACGCAAACGCAAAACACTTAAACGTAGAAAAGAACAACTTTTGGACAATTCTGATAAATCTTGTTTATCTTGGTGGCAAACAGTTTGGAGCCTGATCAGACGCCGGGTTACCCGGCGTCTGATCTGGCTCCAAACTGTTTGCACTGCAAATTATAGTGTTAGCGTAAACGCGTTTATTGGGAAAACAGATTCTCCACTGTACCTACTGTTTACAATTCTGTGTAAGACCAAGATCAGACGCCGCGTAAAGCGTAATGAATCTAGGTTCAAACTGTTTGTCAGTCGTTTTGATGTTTCTTCTGTAAAAATGTCCATTACGTAACATTGAGAAACATGTGGCAACGTTGTAGGGAGGGAGCACTGTGCAATGTTCTATTAACCAACATGCACATATGCTGCAAAATTGAAATGGAGTCGTAAAAACTCATTAGGAAAATGTTCTTGTCTGAATGTTGCGTCATTGTGTTTGCGTTTCGTATCGAAAAGAAACGGGAAAAGAGTAACACAATCTAGAATTTATCTGGTGTATGTATATATCTATAGCCTTCGCTCGTTGATACGATGTTGCTTCAACACAATGATACAAATATAGTAGTATTCTTCTTCACGGCAAAATTTCTGAAAACCGTATCCCCTCTCCTAAAAGATCTTTATTCACATTCGTTTTATCATGTTCAAGAACAGCAAAAATCTTCGGACTGAAAAGTGAAAACCTTGTTTGGTTTTCAGAGATCTCTTGTTTACGGGAGTCCATGCACCAAGGTTGTAAAGCGTTTGAGTTGAGTTTGAGTTTGGTCTAGGTACAAATCTGACCAATTTTATGCTTGAGAACGACTTTAGGCTCAGCTTAAACGCGTATAATCTTGGAGCCTGGTTATGTGCTAATGAAGCGTATCAGTTGACTCTGTGGTCATTCTTAAGCGTTTGTTTCGGCAGATTTGAACATATGCTTAAAATTGACGGGTCAAACGCTTGAGAACGATCTCAGAATCAGCTGAAATGCTTTATGAGCATTGATTCGACTTTTCGATGGTAATTGCAGCATGCGAAAGGGGTACAGTGCTCCCTCTCTACAACGACACCCAATGGGAGACAAAAAATATGTGCGTTGTTCGGAGGGAACCGTTATAGGGAGGGAAATTTGCTACATTTGCAAACAGCTTGGATCCAGATCAGACGCCGCGTAACGCGGCGTCTGATCTGGATTCAAACTGTTTGTCATTCGTCATTATATTTATTCCATCAAAATGTAACCTTGAGAAAAAACAGCAGATAACAATTTGAAGCAGACGATATTTCAGCAGTAAAAGCGTTAGACATAATTGTCTTGTTTAGGGAACTGCGGCAAAAGTCGTTGTAAGGAGGGAGTCGTTGTTGGGAGGGCCGTTGTAGGGAGGGAGCACTGGAGTTGTTACAGGGGAGAAGACGATAAAAGGCAACGAATCCCAAACGCAAAACACTATTTTTCCCGTCGCAGACGGGTCTGTTTTGTATTTTGACCGCAACTCTATGAAACAATTTAACCAATCAGGAATGATCAGAAATCCTGGTCAATGATCACGTGCTTGAAATGCAGTACTCTTATCGGCCAATGGCCTAGACTGACGTTCTGTTATTTTTTCACATCAATCTTGCGAGTGTAAACCTGGCAAAACATTGAGATGCAGTCTATGTCATCATTTCTAAATTTAGCGTGGATAGAATCGGTGTATACACTTGTCTCTGAATACTGTACAGTGGAGAATGTGTTATTCTTTCCCAATAAACCTGTTTACGCTAAAACTATTATTTGCAGTGCAAACAATTTGGAGCACTCTTATCGGCCAATGGCCTAGACTGGCGTTCTGTTATTTTTTCACATCAATCTTGCGAGTGTAAACCTGGCAAAACATTGAGATGCAGTCTATGTCATCATTTCTAAATTTAGCGTGGATAGAATCGGTGTATACACTTGTCTCTGAATACTGTACAGTGGAGAATGTGTTATTCTTACCCAATAAACCTGTTTACGCTAAAACTATTATTTGCAGTGCAAACAATTTGGAGCCAGATCAGACGCCGGGTAACCCGGCGTCTGATCAGGCTCCAAACTGTTTGCCACCAAGATAAACATGAAATATCAGAATTGTCCAAAAGTTGTTCTTTTCTACGTTTTAGTGTTTTGCGTTTGCGTACATTTGCGTTTAAACGGGAAAGAATAACAGATTCTCCATTGTACCCCACACAAAACTTTAACCTGCGACGGAATATCTTTTTTAAAGATATTTCTTGTTTATGATTACACTATATGGTTTTACCATAACTCACTGTTCATATTAATCCAAGTGGCAAACAGATTAGAGCCTGATCTAGCTCCACTGTGTTTGCAATGTAAATAATAGTTTTAACGTAAACGCGTTTATTGGAAAAGGATTTCTATATTACATCAAGCAAGTTTATGTCAAGGATTTAGTTTAAATGGCAAATTTATCATAAATTTTAACTTACAAAAATAACTCTTATCTCAATATTTCCGTTTTCCCTTTTCAAGGAAAACATTAAATGCCAAAGACCAAATATTGAGAAAAGATCTATTGATGTGTATTTATCTGTTCACATTTCGATTTGGAATATTTCTGAAAGTACCCAACATTGAAATATGTAATGAATACTCTTCTATATTTCAAGAACACCAAACATCGTAACCCATGCCAAACAGTGGCCAGAGTTTACTAAAGACTATGAAAAACACATGGTTTTCACTCAGGGTGCCAATGTCGAGGTCAAGGACGATTACAGAATGAAGGAGTGTACTTTCTGGAATTATTTATCACCTAGATTGCAAGCCACAGATGGTAAACTATATGCAGTTAAACCTCTCTATTATGGCAACTTAAAAGAAGGAGAATTGAAGGCAGAAAATGACAGTTGACATCTTAAAGCCAGGAAATAGTAAAACTGTTTTACTGTCACCTTGCTTTAAGCAGTGATCAGCCTTAAACACCTTAAAATTAACACAAGGTATTGGTCGTTATAGAGAGATGTAACTGAGCAACACATTTCGTAATAAAATTAAGAAACCATTGAAAAGAATACCACTTTACAATACAGTAAAATCTCGCTATTACGACCACTAAAACGAAGGCTAATTGATTGTATAATAGAGAGGTGGCAGCTTAAAGCAAGGTGACAATGAAACAGAAAGCTCCTAAAGGAGCTTTCTGTTTCACTGTCACCTTGCTTTAAGCGGTCACCTATCGTAAACACCCTAATAAATAACAAAATTTAGTGGTCGTAATAGCGAGGTTTTACTGTACCTGTATTTAATACAAGTCGTTCAATACAGGAGCGTTCTAGCAATTTATTGTTCAGCGATGTTGATTTAGCGTCTAGTGATATGCGTCCTATGACAAAGTACAGTAGAACCTCTCTAGTACGACCACTAAATTGTGCAAAATATAAGTCGTTTAAGACAGGTGACTGCTTAAAGCAATGTGAAAGTGAAACAGAAAGCTCCTACAGGAGCTTTCTGTTTCACTTTCACATTTCTTTAAGCTGTCGCCTGTCTTTTATGCAGACAATTAGCCTTCTTTTTAGTGGTCGTAATAGAGGGGTTCTACTGTATATCCATAAACAATGTAGACCCAGATTAGAGGGCACCAAATAGAGAACTCTTATCAGAGTATATACTGCTTGTCAGCATGTCGATTCTATTGTAAAAAGCAATACTTGATAGACAAAAAATTTACTTAAATGTAACTGAAAACTGGACATGTCCATATAGTGTTCAAGGGCAAAAAATGTTTTCAACACATAATAACACTTGTGTGATATTATGTTCCGGGTTTGTGGATCATTTTATTTTATCAAAACCTAAACAAGTCTACTTGGTGTGCTGGATAGTTTAATGAATACTGGTCTAAATTAGCAAAACGGCAATATAGACCTTGATCAGAATGTTGCTATAGGAGCCCTCTGATCTGAGTCTACACTATGTACAAATATAATATTTCAAACAATTCCATGGTATTGAAAGAGTTACATGTAAAACCAAGACTGACTGAATAACAAACCCTCTGTAGGTCGAACTAACTTGCACCCATATTTCTGCAGCTAGCTAAAATCGATCATACGATGTACAGTGGAGAATATGTTATTATTTCCCGTTTAAACGCAAACGTACGCAAACGCAAAGCACTAAAACGTAGAAAAGAACAACTTTTGGACAATTCTGATAACTCATGTTTATCTTGGTGGCAAACAGTTTGGAGCCTGATCAGACGCCGGGTTACCCGAACAGTTTGCACTGCAAATAATAGTTTTAGCGTAAACGCGTTTATTGGGAAAGAATAACAGATTCTCCACTGTACCAGTTAAAAACGTAAACCCTCTGGATTGCAACTTTGAAATACGGAAATGTTCACCTCTAAATCTAGCTTAAGATATTTTTACTCGACTGTTCAGACACATTCATGTCGGTAGATGTATAAACTCACTTCACTTTATACAATCTATACACGTATGTGTTCTAAAATAATTGTACATGAATATGCCTTCTAAAAACAAGATGATTTGTAAAAAGAAAACTTTGAAACGGAGATTTTTAATTCTGTTTTCAAGTTGCTTGAGATGCAGCTTATCTTTACACTAGAATGAGTTTTCTGTTTAGTTATCGTAATAGTTTGGGTTGATTGTATATGTATATGGCTTCTAAAACAGATAGTAGGAAACCTTTTGAAACGCAGATTTTCAATTGTATTTTAAACTTGCTTGGGCTGCAGTCTAATTTAAAAACCATACCGAGTTTTTGTCGAGTTATGGTAATATTTTTTGTTGATTGTATTGTAAAGATCTAAATCGCCCAGCACAAAAATATCACAAATCATGCTTGTTTCGTCGGCGCCTCCCTAATCATTTCAAATCTCTTTCAATAACAGGACCATTACTCATATCATCTGACGCGAAACCATCTTAGATATTTTAACACACACTGTTAAATACCTAGTTGAAACCATCGGGGTGGTAGTTCGCACAATGTTAAAGACTTATGCTTTCCAAATATATACGTTACAGCGGATTTACTCTGTCCTGTTTAAGCCCTAACGCAATGCAATAAACTGTACAAAAATTACAAAGTTTTGACCTTTTTAACTATCGTTAAAATCGGCGTGGCATGCAGTTTGGATTCTTAAGTTAGTACATGTACTACCGTGTTACAGTGGAGAATCTGTTATTCTTTCCCGTTTAAACGCAAACGTACGCAAACGCAAAACACTAAAACGTAGAAAAGAACAACTTTTGGACAATTCTGATAATTCTTGTTTATCTTGGTGGCAAACAGTTTGGAGCCTGATCAGACGCCGGGTTACCCGGCCCCTGATCTGGCTCCAAATTGTTTGCACTGCAAATAATAGTTTTAGCGTAAACGCGTTTATTGGGAAAGAATAACAGATTCTCCACTGTACCTGGACTATGATTTCGCTCCAAACTGTTTGCAATGGTCTTCTCCGCTGTATACTTTTAAAAATTACGCACGCAGTTAGAAGTCAAACCATAGGCTGGGTTACTCAACATCGGTTAGGGCTCAAAACTGCTTGCACGCATAGTTTTACAATGTTATAAATATTTTAAAGAAGTTTTAATTTTTTCGATACTTTTGTGTGGTCGCACTAGCGAAACTTGATTTAATGATATCTCAGTATGGTTAAAATACTAGAACTACTTTTTCTCTTTTTCAGAGAAACTTTCCACCAACATTGGAAACAATATTCATACGCCACTCGTCGCCATCTTCAGCCTGATATTTAGCCAAGCATTGCTGTAAATAACACGTTGTTACAGTGGAGAATCTGTTATTCTTTCCCCATATACGCGTTTACGCAAAAACTATAATTTGCAGTGCAAACAGTTTGGAGCCAGATCAGACGCCGGGTAACCCGGCGTCTGATCAGGCTCCAAACTGTTTGCCACCAAGATAAACAAGAATTATCAGAATTGTCCAAAAGTTGTTCTTTTCTACGTTTAAGTGTTTTGCGTTTGCGTACGTTTGCGTTTAAACGGGAAAGAATAACAGATTCTCCACTGTAATACTGTTTTCATTAGGTTGTCATATCAAATTTAGGTTCACACTTTCTTCCTTTATGCACCATTGACAATGCTGTATGAATATTTATGACTGTTTCGCCGACCAGCTACTGTAATCCCCCACTACAGACATTCTCAAGGGAATGTTTTATGTCAATTATGGGCAGATACCTGCTTAAAATAAATGTGGAGCAGAAAGCAACAGTAGGAGCTTTCTGGTTTACTTTAATCCTGCTTTAAATTGTCGTCTGTGTTTAACAGCAGTTATGAGTCTTCATGTACAACGGTCGTCATAACAAGGTGTTACTGTACTTGATTATACAAATGTACTAAAGGCTAAAACTACAGCATTCCCTCCCTACAACGGCCCTCCCAACAACGACATCCTCCTTACAACGACCCTTTGTCGCAGTTCCCTAAACATGACATTTATGACCAACCTATTCACTGTTTCAATGTCGTCTGTTTAAAATTGTCGTCTGCTATTTTTCTCAAGGTAACATAATCGACATTTTGACAGAAAAGAAATAATGATGAGTAACAACAGCTTGAATCCAGGACAGACGCCGCGTTATGCGGCGTCTGATCTGGATTCATGATGTTTGCAATTTTCCTTCCCAATAACGACTCCCTCCGAACAACGCACATAATTGGTGTCTCCTGTTGGGTGTCGTTGTAGAGACGGAGCTCTGTACACAGTAAAACCCTTCTATCCCGACCTGTTGTAGCTGCCGCCCTTCGTATAAATACCAATTAATATTACTCACAGTGATCGACTTAACCCATTTATACCCAGTGGATCATTCCATGTTTATATATTGGATTAGTCTATTTATTATCAAAGGATGCCTTGTCAAAATTTTCATTTTCATTTTGTTTCATATTGAAATTCCTATCAGCAAACAGTGTAGACTCTGATCAGAATCTACACTGTTTGCCTATGTCCCATATATGAGATCGTTGGCACAAATGGGTTAAGGTGTTTACTGTATTTCGTTTAATATTTGTAAATGAAACATTCTTACTAAACTATAATCAGGAGTGTTTAACCCTTTCCCTCATAGAAGCGCCTTTTAGCGAATAGGATTTATTCCTCCGCTGAAGAAAATAGTTCCAATTTAATCAGTCATGAATATATATTATAGGGAATTTTTTTTATATTCTAGCACATGATAGCTTAAAGCAGGCTGAAAGTAAAGCAGAATGCGCCTTAAGGCGCATTTTGCTTTACTTTCAACCTGCTTTAAGAAGTCATATATCTTTAATACTAGCAATAGACTATCAGGTAAAGGGTTAAGAGATCATGAATTCACAATGTTAGCGTCTCATTGCCATTTTCTTTACTACAAAATATTAAAAAGCTACCAGTTAACCATTTACTTCGTGGCCTGTTTCAAATTTTGAAAACAAGTGACTACTTAAAGCAGGTTGAAAGTAAAGCAAAAACCACATTATGGAACATTCTGCTTTACTTTCAGATTGCTTTATGAAACTATATGCTAAAACAAAGAAAATAGTTCTAACGATACATATAAATGATTGTATTATTTGGAACTATTTTCTTCAGTAGAGTTATAGATTAAATGCGTAAAAAATGGGGATCTATAGAGAAAAGGGTTTTCTACATTTTTGGTTGCTACGATTAAGAATTATTATACGTCGAGAAATTAGTCCTTTGGTTTAAAGACGAGAGAACAATGATACATTTCAAAAGAGAGACAAACATTTAGAAATGAGTGTCAAACAGTTTGGATCCTGATTAGACGCCGCGTTACACGGCGTCTGATCCGGATCAAAACTATTTGCAAATAGTTATTGCACCCGGGTTAAGGCAGAGAAAGGTTGATTTAGCTCTTACATGTATGTTACATGTTACTCATACAGTGGGGAATCTGTAATTCTTTCCCAATAAACGCGTTTACGCTAAAACTATTATCTGCAGTGCAAATAGTTTGGAGCCAGATCAGACGCCGGGTAACCCGGCGTCTGATTAGGCTCCAAACTGTTTGCCACCAAGATAAACATGAAATATCAGAATTGTCCAAAAGTTGTTCTTTTCTACGTTTTAGCGCTTTGCGTTTGCTACGTTTGCGTTTAAACGGGAAAGAATAACAGATTCTCCACTGTCCTTCAGAAAATATGCTTGTTTTACGGACTGTTAACCATCTAACAGACGTTCATACATATATACCTGTTTCTGACATAATTCCGTTTGCACTTACAGTGTGGACCGTGTATACATGTTTGATCTCAAATCAGACTAAAACATGTATATTTCATATCTAACCCGTAAACCCATAACCTGTTTCTAGTTTAAAGCTTAAAGAAAACTGAAAGTAAAGCAGAATGTTCGCTCAAGAGCATTATGCTTTACTTTCAGCCTGCTTTATGATCATGTCAGGAAAAGTATGGAAACTGTTCAGGATTTCCTAGCTGGGGATTGATTTTCAATTTTAATGTATTAGACGTGTAAGTTTCTAAGATATTTCTATGAAATCGTTGTTTGATATGTTAAGTAAACGGATTGTTGTACGTACATTTTGTCATATTTCCTTTTTTAAATAAAACTAAAATATCGGCGTGTGCTTGTTTCATTACATATATATACGTTGGAGAAGACGTCGTTCTTTCACTTTTAAATTAACTATTAAATGTATGAAAAAATAAGTTTTGAGAAAGGTTTACGCTTTTTTATATTTAAGTGGCAACCAGTTTGGGCTAATACATACACATTACCAGTTGACAGTGTGATACAGAGTGATGTATTTAGCTCGAGACGATTTTGGCGGAAATAGCCGATCTGACGAGCGCCTTGGCGCGAGTCTGATCGGTTGTTTCCGCCAAAAACGTCGAGAGCTAAATGCAACACTCTGTAGCACACTGCCAACTGGTTATGTGTTTATTATATGCCTTGAATACACACCAGAAACAATTAAATAGTTGTTTAAATCATTTTATAGCCAAAATTTATTAGTTATTTGAAGAAGAACACGATTTTTTGTTTGCCACAATGAATAACGCGGCACTTGTACACGTACGTAAATGACGTCACGTTAAATCGAAAGCGAGGTCAGAGTAAAATACAAAGTGGCTGATACAAGGTGGCTGATACAGACTCTTGTATTTTACTGTGCAAATACACGCGAAAACGCTCGATATCATACAAAGGCATATAATACAAGCATGTACATAGCAAACAGTTTGAAACAAGACCAAGTACTCGGCTGAAAATGTCGGTTTCCAATCTTGAACCAAAATGTTTGACACTGGATTGCTATTTGCTTAACATATTTTTGCCCAGTGGGTTCTTCCATGCGTATGCATTGGATTAGTTCCAGTTTGAACTAAGGTGTGTCTGGTCTAAATTTTCATTTTCGTTTTGTTTTATATTGAACTTCCTATTAGCAAACAGTGTATACTCCAATATATAATGCGGCGTCTGTTCAGAGTATGCACTGTTAGCCTATATCCAACATATGGGATCGTGTGCACATACAGTGGAGAATCTGTTATTCTTTCCCGTTTAAACGCAAACGTACGCAAACGCAAAGCACTAAAACGTAGAAAAGAACAAGTTTTGGACAATTCTGATAATTCTTGTTTATCTTGGTGGCAAACAATTTGGAGCCTGATCAGACGCCGGGTTACCCGGCGTCTGATCTGGCTCCAAACTGTTTGCACTGCAAATAATAGTTTTAGCGTAAACGCGTTTATTGGGAAAGAATAACAGATTCTCCACTGTATTGGTTAAACAGATACAATGTAGATATATCATTTTGAGATTGCTAGAGACGAAAGAAGTTGGTATACATTAACACCTTCACTGCCTTACCCCGAGCACAGTGGTTATTTACAAACAGTTTGGATTCTGATCAGAATCGAAGCTGTTGACACTCATTTCAATATTTCTGAAGTCAAACTACCTAAACATTAACTTTGAAAAATAAAAGCAGACGACAGTTGTTTAAAATTGATGACGTCATGGCAGTGAAGGGGGTTAAGGACATGGGACTGTCTAAAACATATGACCATAGATCATGAAAACAATTTACAATTGTTAGGTTACTCTGGTAATGTTGGGCAATATTTGCCTTGCTTTCCTGAATAAAAAATCTATGAAACAAGATAAATGACCAAAGACCAAGTATCGGTATCAGTTTCTTGGTGTGTTTTCTTCTTTTTATTTTCAATTTGTCTTGTAGCATCGTTCGTAGTAGAACACCTTCTCAAGTTAACACCGTACTAGTAAGACAGCTTTTCAAAATTACACGAAGTAAATCACACGTTATTCTATAAAATATACAACGCCGCAATGATATTGTCAATACAGTGTTATTTATGACACACGCTAGAGTTGCGGTTTCCAATATTGTTTTAATGAACTTCTTTGTCCTAGGTGACTGAACATGTACATTTACAGTAAAACGATTCCCCAATGGCATCATACAATGGATCTTCCTAAAACGTTTTCCCCATTGCAAACATTTTGAAGCCAGATCACACCGAGTAACGCGGCGTCTTATCTAGTTCCAAACTGTTTGCAACTAAGATAACAGTTTGAAATTGGATAAAAATAAAACAAATTTGCTTCTGTTTTGATCATTTTCTATACAGGAACTTTCCTGTAAGAAATACATGTTACAGTGGAGAATCTGTTATTCTTTCCCGTTTAAACGCAAACGTACGCAAACGCAAAGCACTAAAACGTACAACTTTTGGACAATTCTGATATTTCATGTTTATCTTGGTGACAAACAGTTTGTAGCCTGATCAGACGCCGGGTTACCCTGCGTCTGATCTGGCTCCAAACTGTTTGTATTGGAAATAATAGTTTTAGCGTTAACGCGTTTATTGGGAAAGAATAACGTTTTCTCCACTGTACATGTAACAAGCTTTCCGACAAGATGTCATGAATGTTGTTTTTGGAGACAAAGGCAATTCAACAACACATGTGGTGCCACAAAAGCATACAGTTATATGACAATATACGCTCTACTAACTACTTCACCGCATGACGTCACCAGTTTATTTCTCAAATTTCAATTGTAGGTATTTTGACTTAGATCTATATAAATATTAAAATGAGTGTAGGAAATGGAAGTAGGAAACGGTTTGTCTCCAATCATTCTAAGCACGTTTGTGCTATCAGTTTTAAACCGTTTGGTATTCAAACTAGATGCCGTGATATGCGGTGACTGGTGTAGTTCCGTACTGTTTGTTATGTATATTTCTATAGTTAAAAAGCATAACAAATAACGCTAAATATATATTGGAAACGGACGATAATTCAGCACGATAATGGTTCAAATAGGACAAGATAATAACAAACGTTCAAACTAAACAACAAACGAATCTCAAAAACAAATAAAACACAAAATAATTAATTTCATCGCCCTTATAAAGCCATATCCAGTCTAATAAATTTTCATTCAAATATACAGCGTTCCCTCTCTACAACGGCACCCAACGGGAGACAAAAGCTGTGTGCGTTTTTCGGAGGGAGTCGTTATAGTGAGGGAAATTTGCAAGCAGCTTGAATACAAATCAGACGCCGCATAAAGCGGCGTCTGATCTGGACTCAAGCTGTTTGTCTCTCGTCGTTAAGTGATTTTCATTCAAAATGTCCATTATGTAACTTTGAGAAAAGTAGCAGACGACACGTTTAAGCAGACGACATTGCAGTCGTAAATAGGTTGGACATAATTGTCCTGTTCAGGGAACTGCGACAAGGGTCGTTGTTAGGAGGAAGTCATTGTTCGGAGGGCCGTTGTAGGGAGGGAGCACTGTAGTCTGCTTGCAAAACCATCGTTTGCTTTCATTTCTAAAGTTCTTAACTTTAGGACGTTTGAATTGAAATGCACTTGCGTAGTGTAGGAGTGTCGAACAGTTTGTATCAAGATATACGGTGTCTGAGCTTCGTCCAACGCAATGCAATAGGTAAGAGGAAATGAAAGATGTTTTAAGTTTCTTATTGTCAAAGAGTTGGGGTCTTAATCAGCCTCCTTACTACCCGGCGTCTGATCTGACTCCAAACAGTTTACAGTAGACATACGGTAAAAACCTTGTTGCAGCTGACAGCAAAGTTCAGTAAAAACAGACAGCTCCTAAATGAGCTTTCTGTTTTACGTTTACCTTGCTTTAACCCTTTCCCCTATAGAAGCGCCTTTTAACGCATGTCAAATATTCCCCCATTGTAGAAAATCGTTTCACTTTATACAGTCATAAAAATGTACTTTAAGAAATAGTTTTCTAAATCCTATGGGATGGTAGCTTAAAGCAGTGTTAAAGTAAACATATTGTGCCTTAATGCACATTCTGCTTTACTTTCAACCTGCTTAAAGTAGTAGCATGTCTAGCAAACTACAGTGGAGAATCTGTTATTCGTACGCAAACGCAAAACACTAAAACGTAGAAAAGAACAACTTTTGGAAAATTCTGATAATTCTTGTTTATCTTGGTGGCAAACAGTTTGGAGCCTGGTCAGACGCCTGGCTCCAAACTGATTGCACTGCAAATAATAGTTTTAGCGTAAACGCGTTTATTGGGAAAGAATAACAGATTCTCCACTGTATATATCATAATTTAGTGGTCGTTATAGAGAGTTTTACTAGATTTATACTGGTTTCAGCACAAACTCGTGGATTTGGAAAGATTAATGTCTTCCAAACATAACAGTGAGTGCAACTCTTATAACACCAGGAATCGATACCTTAATACCATATTTGATTTGATTTAGTATTGTTTCTGAAAAGCGTGCATGTTACTTTGTGTGAATTTGAATATAAATCAAATCTCAATGCTGCCAGCCAGTAATTACAATAACTCGTTCTGTGTTGCGACAAAGTTGTTCCATTATTCGGATTGCTGGAGATCGGTACATCTCGGGTTAATTCCGTAAATTTACCGTAAAGGTACGGAATCACTCGAGTTGTGCCGATCAGGAGATGTCGTTCATTTGAACTTGTGTCTGCATAACAGCTCATGCCATGCATGCATAGTTCTAGATGCTTGTACATGTATTTCAGTTGTGTCTCAATTGTAAATAAAGTCGAACTTTGATATTTGGAACTCGGTTAAGTCGAACATATCCGTATTTAGCCACGTTTTAACTTTGAAATACGGGTATGTTCGACATAACTGAACATGAAACAATAAAGTTCATGTGTCGATATATCGGACAGTTCGATTTAAGCGAGTTCGAGATATCGAAGTTCGACTGTACGTGTGAAAATGCAATGCAAAGAGATCAGAAACACAAAAGTCCGACTGTTGTAACTCCCTGTACAGTGGAGAATCTGTTATTCTGACGTCATTAGTGACGTCATACAGTGGAGAATCTGTTATTCTTTCCCGTTTAAACGCAAACGTACGCAAACGCAAAGCACTAAAACGTAGAAAAGTACAACTTTTGGACAATTCTGATAATTCATGTTTATCTTGGTGGCAAACAGTTTGGAGCCTGATCAGACGCCGGGTTACCCGGCGTCTGATCTGGCTCCAAACTGTTTGCACTGCAAATAATAGTTTTAGCGTAAACGCGTTTATTGGGAAGAATAACACATTCTCCACTGTACATGTAACTGCATTTCTAATGTAAGTTAGAAATGTTGCATCAGATAGAAACTGAAACACTGGCTTAAAACATTTGCAAAAAAACTGTTTGAGCGGACGTCATATTTCCGGAAAATGTTCCTTCTTTATTGGTTTCATGTTGACTCCGAGTTTGGAAACGACTGGCCTCGGTTCTGCTTTCTCACCATGCATTTACCACCCGTCCGGGTGAAACAATATATTTGGCACTTTTTTCAATAAAGAAGTCAACTGCATTTTTGTAATAACTGTCGTTTAAGAAGAAACAGTCTTTAAGCGAGTCCAGCGTTTGGCTGAAAAAAAATAATAAAAACAGTGAAGATGTTTTTATTTCCAAATAAACGTGTTAACGTTAAAACAATGGTTTTTATTGCAGAAAATTTGGAGCCAGATTTACATCTACGAAAAAGCGCTTGTTCTAAATTATGTCAAAAGTAAACAATTTGGAGCAAGACCAGATGCCCATTTCCTTGGCGCCTGACCATGCCCCAAAAATCTGCCACTCAGATTTTCGAAACTGGTGAACACATTCAAAAATATAATTGTCTGAATTTAATTGCACTGCTTTTGTGATTGGTTTCATTTAACTCATTTCCCCATAAATACGCCTTTTTACGCCTTTAATTTATTCCCCCTCTGAAAAAAATAGTTCCAATTTTATACTTTCACAAATAAGAATCATTAGAAATGTATTCTATATTCTAGCTGATATTGGCTGAAATGAGGCTGAAATTAAAGCAGAATGCGCCTTAGGACGCATTCTCCTTTACTTTCAACCTGCTTTAGTGGTCAACTATCTTGAAAACTAGAAACAGGCTATGGGGTAATGGGTTAAAAACAGGAAAGTACATGTACAGTGGAGAATCTGTTATTCTTTCCCAATAAACGCGTTTACGCTAAAACTATTATTTGCAGTGCAAACAGTTTGGAGCCAGATCAGACGCCGGGTCACTCGGCGTCTGATCAGGCTCCAAACTGTTTGCCACCAAGATAAACAAGAATTATCAGAATTATCCAAAAGTTGTTCTTTTCTACGTTTTAGTGCTTTGCGTTTGCGTACGTTTACGTTTAAACGGGAAAGAATAACAGATTCTCCACTGTATGCCATCTTCTCTATCGTACGATACTCACTGCGATCCATCCGCAAACTTGACCACCCACGGGAATCGCTGTAGAATAGCGGCCGGTAGATAGACTGACCCCGTGTCATCCAATGGCGCCAACATGTAATGCCACTCGTCCTTACTTTCATTGTAGCTTGACAGAGCCGGGGTTCGCTCAAACACGTGTACTGCGGCTTGCTTTCGGAAGGCTCCGTTCAACATTCGAATGATAAAATGGCTTCTGCTTGTCGGGCATTCCGCAAAACCTTTGAAAAGGAAACAAACATAAGTCGATTACTCGATATTTCGAAAACACTTGGGTTGAACATTCCGATACTTCTTAACCGTGTTTTAACTTTGAATTCGAATTTATTCGAGATAGCTCGAGTTATCGAATATAAAATGTTAAGATACAGTAACATGTTTTTCGACTTAACCTAGATCGAATTATTGAGATTCGAGTGTAATGCCTCTTTGTGCCAGTCGGATCATTTCGGTCATTTCCGCTACCTTATTGTTAATAGTCGAAATTGTGCGACTGCCATATATTATAACTTTTTAAATAGAAAGATAACTGTTTTAGTATCATCATTACAGTGGAGAATCTGTTATTCTTTCCCAATAAACGCGTTTACGCTAAAACTATTATTTGCAGTGCAAACAGTTTGGAGCCAGATCAGACGCCGGGTAACCCGGCGTCTGATCAGGCTCCAAACTGTTTGCCACCAAGATAAACATGAAATATCAGAATTGTCCAAAAGTTGTACCTTTCTACGTTTTAGTGCTTTGCGTTTGCGTACGTTTGCGTTTAAACGGGAAAGAATAACAGATTCTCCACTGTATCACTGATCATGTGTTATTAGTTGTACACAATTTAGTCAATTGTTTTTACGATAACTTAAACTTGTTTAGACCGAACAGATGGTGTTTCAAATCAAATCAAATTGGAAAGTTTTGAAATATGGGCAAATTCTAAATAAAGCGAAAGCAAACTATTGGTGTTTTTTGATGATTTGTTATCGTTCTGTTGTAAAGTAACATACATTGCAGAGCCTGGTCATTGTTCAATACATTTAATCCTAGAAACAGGGGCCTGTTTCATTAAACTTCGTACGACTAAAACGACGATCCCAAAGAGATGTCACAAGACAAGATTAGATAGAGAAATAAATAATAACTAAGACTTTCATAATCTGACTTACGACAACATTTGTCGTACGAAGTTTTATCAAACGGGCCCCTGCACTCGTCATTTATATACAATGATCTCGTGATGAATACGCTAGTCGAATACAAAAATTTAATATTATAGATCCTGAAAAGAGGCCTCCTAATGGATCCCTTTGATTATAATCTGCACTGTGTGTCATTTTTCGAAACATCGCAGAAAACAACCTTAAATAGTAATCAATAGATTAGACTTAATTGGAAACTGAAGTGATCCAATAAATCTATCAAGGAAGACTGTCAACTTAAAACCAGGGCTCCAGATAAGGGGAGTATTTCAAAAACTAAAATCTTTATTTCTACACTAAACCCTATGGTGTCACTACTTATTAGAATCGTCTCTTTGAGACGATTCTAATGAGTAGTAACACAATAGGATTTGTTGCTTAAATCAGTTAGAAAATGATTGATTTGTTCATTTTACTCTCTCTTATCTGGAGCCCTGTTAAAACCGGATGAATTTGAAACAGAAATCTCCTGATTGCACTTTCTGTTTTACTACAATACTATATTAGCTTAGATCTTGCATTTAATAGCACTTACTACTCGCATAAATGTACAAAAGAGAATACATCTTTGCAAACCTACAGGGAGTGTAAAAGCCTGTCGCGTCATCTCTGGCAACCACTTCGCCACCATCTTGTTTACACACCCTTTCCGCGCATACCCGTATGTACTCTGTATCCTGTTTATATTTATTAGGGGAAAGTTTATACACTTCTTCAAAAGGCAGTCTGGCTTCCGTCCAGTCAAAGAACTCAACACGCACGCCTAATCCGTACACGTCTCGAACAACAGCAGGTGCGTAACTAAACAGGAAAGTCGGGTGAAGACCAATCACGTGATCACCGGGCTGTCAATATTTGAAAAAGAAGATGTACAGTGGAGAATCTGTTTACGCAAACGTACGCAAACGTACGCAAACGCAAAGCACTAAAACGTAGAAAAGTACAACTTTTTGACAATTCTGATAATTCATGTTTATCTTGGAATCCGGCGTCTGATCTGGCTCAAAACTGTTTGCACTGCAAATAATAGTTTTAGCGTAAACGCGGTTTTTGGAAAGAATAACACATTCTCCACTGTATAAGATGTTAAAGTTACATTATAACTACATGTAATTATTAGAGGACAGTGAAAGACGATACTATTCCCGTTACAGTGGAGAATCTGTTATTCTTTCCCAATAAACGCGTTTACGCTAAAACTATTATTTGCAGTGCAAACAGTTTGGAGCCAGATCAGACGCCGGGTAAACCGGCGTCTGATCAGGCTCCAAACTGTTTGCCACCAAGATAAACATGAATTATCAGAATTGTCCAAAAGTTGTACCTTTCTACGTTTTAGTGCTTTGCGTTTGCGTACGTTTGCGTTTAAACGGGAAAGAATAACAGATTCTCCACTGTACTAAAAACAAAATGCAAACTTAATTCCCAAAAATGAAGATAACGTGTAGAAACGAAATTAAACGTTAAGTAGGGCAAAAACTGTTGAAAATAGCATATTCTCGTGCATGTAGACACTCTTATTGATCTGAAAGGTATATTAGTTTGGCGTTACCTTAAGACTGATATAGTTCAAAGACTTTGGACACATTGATTTTACCATAAACGTCTTTATTTGGGAGCATAACTTCTTATTCCATGTGACAGCAGTTGGAGCGGTAAATAGAATGTTTGTCTTGAATAAAACCAGTTCAAACTAATTTCAGAAAATTAGAAAATGTCATATAGCGGTCCATCCACCACATTCTACATGAATGTCAATATATTTGCCTCAAGAGTATTAACAATATAAGTTTTGCCCTCAACTGGACTGTCATATCAATCAATAATTTGTTCATTTCTGCTTCTTTCCACAATCATTGTCAATTTAATTGTAAATATAACGTCAGCCTAATATCAAAACCTCTTATATTCGGTTTTTAAAATTTTACAGAGACTTTTTTCTAGATATTTCAAGCATTGACAAAATCTCTATAAATTTGAAATGTATAACTAAGATATCATACTATAATATGTTACTAACTGATTTTCGACTAAGTACAAAGGATAATTGAGTAATAATTTAATCATTGTTAAATACGACTCTTTTACATCACTTCAACACAAATTTATGAATATATCAAATCAAAATATCTATATAGCTCAAATTGCTTCCCATGAATGTACATAGGTAAAAACCTCGTATTTCAAAACCATAACAGAAAATGACATTTATAGGTTATGAAACTAGACAAATGAATAGTATAAATCTACACTCAAACAATTCCTATAATTATTTGCTTCATGCCGCTCCAAAGACTGAGAGATACAGGCACATCACAAAACAATTTTTTTTGATCAAGTACGATATTTTGAAATTAAGACTTTTGCACCAATCAGTATACGAAATATCATCAGGTGACTGTTTACAGCCTTTCTCATTGGGATAGAAGTACGGCGTTTTGTCAGAATCTGCGTATAGGGTCAATCTTTCCTAAGATGTAAAAAAGTTATTTTCTGAAAATTGTCTTTATAGGAGGTTTTGATATTAGACCGACGATAATTTAATATAACAAGAATTGAACTATTCATCAATACAATTGATGAGGCAAACTACACATCAATATTACTGAGAGTATGTCAATAAATATTTGGGCGCTCTGATTTTCTTCAATACATCGATCAAATCTTCAATACCACCCATCCACGAGAAGTAAAAGCGTCGATATAAATTATGGACAAATATATTATATTGCGTGGGGATGGGTCGGTTTAATAGGAACGTTGTTTCCGTCAACGGTGTACTTCGATATCTCGAACTCGGTTAGGTCGAACATACCCGTATTCAAAATTAAAAAGTGGCTTAACCACGTTTTAGCATCGAAATACGGGTATTTTAGACTTTACAGAGCATAAAATAATGCAATCCATGTGTCGACAAATCGGATAGTTCGAATTAAATGAGTTCGAGATATCGAAGTTCTACTTTACCTGAATAACATCGAATAGTTGTTGAGATTCGGTGAATATGTCGTCTCCGGCAACGGTTTCAATATGGCCTGTACTGTCCCGAACGACAAACCTCTCGTCGTCAATCTCCGTAACAACGGAACAAAAGTAGTACCAACCGTCATCCGGCCATCGAGCTAGCACTTCCTGACCAGTATATATCTTACGTGATTTCCGGTCCCGGTTTCGGTTTATGCTGTTGGTGCTACTAACCTTAGATAGTGTTGTCCGCGATGTTCCATCTATATATTGCGAAAACGATAACAAGCAACCTATTTATTCCAAGTTGATTATTTCATGTTTATATATATAGGATCAATCCAATTAACATTAAAGGGTCTGGTCTAACGTTTAATTTTCATTTGCTTTTCATAGAAAGTTCTGATAGCAGACTCAGATCAAAGTTTTAAGTAAACTGACCAATGTAATGGCATACTCATTGTCAAACAGTTTGGCTGCACTATTTGCCAACGTCCCATTTATGATGACGCTTAGGCTGAAACTCAAGACTATGTTTTTAAGTTGTAATGGGGCCTCTTCGGCCTAGTGGTTTATTCATTGTGAGTTACATCACAAACTCCTCGCCGCTGTGAGTTCGAATCCAAGTCTGGTCATTTGGAATTTTCGTGAAATAACAACCGACGTGAATAATGATGTTTGAACATGCGTATGGGCAATACAGATCTTGAAAATGCTGAAAAATAGGCAAACATGTAGTTCAAATGGGACCCAAAACAACCGTTTCATGCAGATTTCCCACTACATAATGCGGCTTTCAGGAATTCATATCAACCAGAACGTTTTAAACGAGAGTTAAGGCTGTTGTGCATGTTATACAGCGTTCCTTCTCCACAACGCCACCAAACGGGAGACACAAAGTGTGTGCGTTGTTCGGAGGGAGTCGTTATAGGGAGGAAAGCAATGACTATTCCCCTGACATTTCCCCGTTGATTCTAGCCGCCCATTGTAACCAGTTTGAAATTCTACAGTTGTTTTTATTGCGCGGGGCCCTAATAGACCGTCCACATCAACTATCATGTTCTTGCCGGAAGTGCCAGGAGAGGGTTTGCAAACAGCTTGAAATTTGCAAACAGCTTGAATCCTGGTCAGAAGCCACGTAACGCAGCGTGTGATCTGGATTCAAGCTGTTTGTCTCTCATTGTTAAGTTTTTCCTCTCAAAATGTCCATTATGTAACTTTGAGTAAAGCAGCTGACGACACTTTTTAATATTTACATTCAACTTGTAAAGTCTTTATGTAATCCTATTAAAAACAATGCAGTCATCTGCCGATGAACCTACACTTCGAATCTGGATTTAACCAGTTCGGATTTCCCCCGTGCTATCCGTGGACTTCTTCAAATAGACTACATCGGGCACTTAACACTAAGCTCCCATTGGTCGACGGTAATATGACACTAGCGGAGTGATACAGACCCATAGGTCGTTGCCATCGTGTTGCTATGTGTGTAAATGGGTTACGAAAACAACCGCGACCTGTAATTTTAGAATGTGCTTTGGCAATAGATATTCAAGTTGCACTGTTATTTGCTTGCCTTGTAAGTCATTTCCATTCACAGAGAGAAAGTTTACTGGAAAAAATCCTGAATTTTTAATACAGTTACAGTACATGTAGTTGGGACTACTTTCTCACCATATTTAGAAACTGGAATGGCTATTACATCGACATTACATCTATCAAACCTCTTTGACCGGTATATGATAAATTCTTATACAGAAAAACAAATCTGGCCAATAAACACATTAAATTGACAAGACAGAAAATATAAATATAAATATAAGGAATAAACAACATCTCTTTGCCGCTCATGACGGTATGACTACATTAGCTTCGGGGGTAAATTTAACGTAAACGCCCTTCGGGCGTTTACGGAATTTACCCCCTGCGAAGCTAATGTAGTCATACCGTCATGAACGTCAAATATATGTTGTTTATTCCTATAGCAGACGACATTGCAGTCGTGAATAGGTTGGACATAATTGTCCTGTTCAGGCAACTGCGAAAAGGGTCGTTGCAAGGAGGGAGTCGTTGTTGTGAGGGCCGTTGTAAGGAGGGAGCACTGTACTATTGAAATCTTTATATACAGTGGAGAATCTGTTATTCTTTCCCGTTTAAACGCAAACGTACGCAAATGCAAAACACTAAAACGTAGAAAAGAACAACTTTTGGACAATTCTGATAATTCTTGTTTATCTTGGTGGCAAACAGTTTGGAGCCTGATCAGACGCCGGGTTACCCGGCCCCTGATCTGGCTCCAAATTGTTTGCACTGCAAATAATAGTTTTAGCGTAAACGCGTTTATTGGGAAAGAATAACAGATTCTCCACTGTACGTCTTTACTTCTCTAGAGATTTCTACATGGTTTGTCTCTTACACACGTTTAAATTTTGTAAAAGGCATTGTCGAGCATAGTTTGGTATCATTGTGAAAATTTCAGTCAAAATGAGTTAAAATACTCACGCTTGCTAACAATGGAAGACGAGATGCTCACTGGCCTGGTTGATTTCTAAATTACACAGGAAAAAAACATAAGTACAGGCCAACCTTGTTATCTCCAACACGCTTTAGCTGAGCTTTCCCGCGTTTTAATTAAAACGTAAATGTTATTATCATTATTCTACCAGAAATATATAGCACTCTTTTCACACAGGGGTTGTGCGTTCAAAAGCGCTTCACGTGAATTCTTAAAAATGTACTTACAGTGGAGAATCTGTTATTCTTTCCCGTTTAAACGCAAACGTACGCAAACGCAAAGCACTAAAACGTAGAAAAGAACAAATTTTGGATAATTCTGATAATTCATATTTATCTTGGTGACAAACAGTTTGGAGCCTGATCAGACGCCGGTTTACCCGGCGTTTGATCTGGCTCCAAACTGTTTGCACTGCAAATAATAGTTTTAGCGTAAACGCGTTTATTGGGAAAGAATAACAGATTCTCCACTGTACAAGTGAGAAAGGACAAATAACTACATTTACAATAAAGTAAAGACATCCAAATATGCAACTTTTAAACTTCGAAAAACAGGTACTGTCAACTTAAGCAAACTTCAGTTATCAAAATTGAACTTAACAATAACGGTTATTTAGACAATAGAATAGAAATGTATTCGATTGTAATTAACCCTTTCATGATCAAACTTATCATGCGGTTTTTACCCCTTCATCGACATTTTGTCGTCTGCTTCAGTATTGATGTCTTCAAAATCGGGATCAAAGTTATATTTAAGGCAGTATAAATGACGTAATTTCAAAACAAGTGTCAAACAGTATTGATCCAGATCAGACGCCGTCAGGATCAAAACTTTGTTAATGCGATTTATGACGTCATTGCGAGTGCAAGGGTTAACCAAAATAGGTGTTTTAAGTATACAAGTGAGTTTCGTGTCCATCTCTTCAATGGGACCTAAATTCCTTCGATCTGAACCTAGTTTCTGACATCTTACATTTTTCATTCTAATTAAAAGTTGGCGGGTTTCCCAGAATTGCTTTTGTAAAACTAATATCCCATTTTGTCGGTAAAATTTCACTTTCGATAATATATTTTCGCACACTGTTTTAATTGAGAAACAAAGTGCTAAGTACTAAATGGTCATTGGTCTGATCAAGACCCAAACAATAAACATACATGATAATCTCACAATCGTCCTAGATCTAGCTCAAAAGCATTTTTAATATCCCCAATTCCATGAAAACATAATGGAGATAAGCGTACAAGCGACTCCCGAAAGCAAACGCTGATTTTAACCCATATGTGCCTAGCGTCCTATAAAGGTATCAACAAAAGGTCTGATCGTAGTATACACTGTTTGCTGATAAGAATTTTAATATAAAACAGAATGAAAACGAAAATTAAGACCAGGCACCCCTTTTTATTGAAAATGGACTAATCCAATTTCTTATATAAGCACTGGAAGAATCCAATGGGCGCAAATTGGTTATTCTTCTGCACGCTAAATAAATGTCGTCCTCAAAAGTTGGCGTCAGCACCAACTCTCAAAATGTTTATTTTTGCATTTTCTTTGAGAAAATGTAATTAGAAAGGTCAAACAGTCTGAATTCATATTAGACACTGATTTTTCAAAGTCAAATTTGGATCCCAACTATTTGTTCAGAAACTTAACGACAGTGCGTTTAGCTTTCCGTATTCAGTATGATACAGACGCTTGTGTGTACATATACTATATAATAAATGGATAATGCGGTATATGTTTTAAGACCATTACGACAGTTTCAATACGTATGGTCAAAGGGAGGCAACTCATGGAAACTCTTAGCATGAGATGCCTCCTTTTCACCATCACACTATGATATTTTTTGTATTTGTATTTAACTATTTTGTCCATCTCAATAAGATAAATTATGCGGTCATTCCTGCATTTGGTGACAACGATTAGTAATAAACTGATAGTGCTGGAATAACGAGATATTGTTGACGATTGAACAGTATGGCATTGGACCCATTTTAGCATTTGAAAGTGACTATAATTATATAGCATTTGTATATAATCCCATGTAATTGGTTTTATATGTGTTACTCTCTATGCAGACATTTGTATGTTTTAGAAAAAACTATTTGTGTACCTACATTGTATGATGTTTACGTGTGATCTCTGTAAATTAATGCTTTCTCAATATTTGTAAAATACTATAGTTAAAATCTGAATGTAAGAACTGTAAGAAAAATTTAAGAAAAAACCTATTTGATGTGATCCCTTTATTGGTGGATAATGTGTTCTTTTCATATTTTTTGTGTTACTTGCTCCTATTTTTTCTATTTTATGAAAATAATTTGTATAACCCAAGAAATTAGGTAAGTTACAAAACTGAAGAGGGTTATTCTGAAATTACATTATCAAAAGCACGTGTCTCCTGATAATTAGGGGTATACCGGAAACAAGCTATTAAGAAAAACACAGTTCGGGGACCCCTAAATTTTATTTTATATTTCTGCATAACAGCGTATATATTAGCAACATGCTAACTTTCAAAAAATTCTGAATGTTATGAAAAATCGAAGAAACCTTCGCGATGGTTTTAATGAGGATATTTTGTCAATATGGCAAGCTGGCTTAAAGTATTCTGTATCATCAAGCAACTTATCGATAAACTCTAGCTTTATTGAATATGTAAACTACACTCATTTTGATGGAACAGACTATGCATTTACTTTACAATTGCTTAACGACATATGTGCGGATCTCACCTTTTTCGTTGACATGATAGAAGAAACATCGCTGTCCTCGAAAGTGTCATCAGAATAGCTGTCTTCAAGTTCCTGAACCACAACCGTATCCTTCGGTTTTTCTACCGGAGCAGCGTTCGTGACGTCATCGGTACGGTGTATTACGTCATTAATGCTATTTGAGCTCTTACTAGAGCTACTTAGACTAGAACTCTGAGAGTCATTAATTTTGATCTCCTCCACATAATCAGTGTGTACTTGCAGCACAAGTGTGTCACTAGATCTAGTCTTTGGCTCAATGTCGTTTGTACCTTCATCTTTCTTAGCTTTACTAGTTATTTCCACTGCAGATTTGGATCTTCTCGAGCCATCTAAAGGAGTTTCATTTCTGATAAGCGCTGGTATGGGTGCAGTACGGGTATCAATATCTTTATCAGGTACAGGTATGTTAGATTTAACAGTAACCGTGGACGATGAGGATGTTGATTTCGATGATGTAGATTTAGATGGTGGTCTTCTATGTTTGATTGGCGTACTGCTGCACCCGATGACATCTAATATGTGGTCCGCACTGAGCGTCCTTCTGCGTCTTCTTACCATTGGGGCACTCTGGGGAATAGGGCAAAAGCTCATACAGTGGATCAGACGTTATTCCATTCCAATAAACTCGTCTACGCTAAAACTAGCATTTCCATTGCAAACAGTTCGGAGACAGATCAGGTGCCGGATAACCCGGCGTCTGATCTTGCTCTTAACTGTTTGCCATTTCAATTAACATGAGTAGCAACAGTAATTATAAAATGGTTACGTTTAACCCATTTATGCGGGATACACTTTTAGGTTTGCCTCTAGGCAATCAGTTTTGATCTCAGAACAGGCCCCACATGGTGGGGCCTGATCTGAGATCAAAACTGTTTACAGCTAAGTCAATATTCTATCAGAAACTGCTAAAATATTTGGCAAATATTTTAGTTATACCCGCTGCAGACGACATTATATAAATATTAGATGGCAGTTTGCGTGACATTCAAATTGTCAACCCCAGATACAGCATGTCACCCCGAGGCGTAGCCGAGGGTGACATTCTTGTTTTCGAGGGTTGACAATTTGAATGTCACGCAAACTGACATCTAATATTTATTTTTATTACACCGAGCTTATCAACCCTGGCTTTGGAATCGTTTTATTCGTCTTTTATAAAATGTGTTGTGAACACCAATTTAGCGCGGACATGTACATAACGCGGGAAATGACGTCGCCGTCTTACGACGTCACATTGTTTATAATTATATTACAAGTAAACAAAGAAGAACGTTATGATAAGTAAAATGAAGAAACAGCGTCTTTACATTGTATAGGTGGCAAATATCCTCTTCCGAAATTATGGCAAATCGTTAAGGAATGGACAAAAGGAAGCAACTGGTACAGAAAATGCCAAAAGTTGATTATAAGTTACCACTCTTTAAAACGTTCCAATGTATACAATAGCGATTGGCATGTCAAGGCTGACAGTACGTTTTCGGACGTGGTAAAAAAGTAATGTCCTTTAGAATGACGTCACAAAAAGAATAGTATAAAGAGTGACAGTATAGATGTAAAAGACATGCAAAATGTTAACTGTAGGTCTATGGGAATTTAACATTGTAACTCAAAGCGAGGTGTAATAATTTAAAATGGCAGCCAAATATTACCCAGCATTCAGTGGGTTAAATGGGACAGAATAACATCTCCGCCGTAATCAAAGGTCGACATTGCAGTGAAAGCTATATGAATTTAACATTATTATATTTCCCAATAAACGCGTTGAGTAAATACAGTGGAGAAAACGTTATTCTTTCCCGTTTAAACGCAAACGCAAAGCACTAAAACGTAGAAATGTACAATTTCTAGCCAATTCTGATAATTCATATTTATCATGATAGCAAACAGTTTGAAGCCTGATTAGACGCCGGGTTAACCGGCGTCTGATCTGGCTCCAAGCTGTTTGCAATGGAAATTAAAGTATTAACGTAAACGCGTTTATTGGGAAAGAAATACGTTTTCTCCACTGTAAGTGGAAAAAGCAACAGGGTAGGGCAAATAGTCGGGTCAAGCAATATCGGAACTTACTTCCGTGTGTTTCCAATTGATATGATATTGTTTCGTACACGTACAGTGGAGAATCTGTTATTCTTTCCCAATAAACGCGTTTACGCTAAAACTATTATTTGCAGTGCAAACAGTTTGGAACTAGATCAGACGCCGGGTAACCCGGCGTCTGATCAGGCTCCAAACTGTTTGCCACCAAGATAAACAAGAATTATCAGAATTGTCCAAAAGTTGTTCTTTTCTACGTTTTAGTGCTTTGCGTTTGCGTACGTTTGCGTTTAAACGGGAAAGAATAACAGATTCTCCACTGTACAAACGCGTAAAAGTGCTGAGATCACTTATATCTTAAGTTCATTTTAAAGGCAATTCTGAATATGATCACCACGTTCGCCAATGGCGATGAAGGGTTTTAATTCATTATTCATTAGCCTGTCTTTAGTTTTAAAGATAAGCGACCAATCAAAACAGGTTGGAAATTAAATAGAATGCGACTCAAGCTACCATCTGCAAAGATATAGAAACATTCTTATACATTGTAGTTCAAAACCATGAAAGGTGTAACTATTTTTCATTGGATGGCTAAATGTAAGGCGTTTTATGGAGTAATGGGTTAAGACTATGTTACATGTACAATGTAGCTGAACAGGTGGTACACGTGCTTACTTGGTAAATCCTTGTCTTTCTTCCGTATATCCGTTGAAGTTCTCTCGATACCGTAGTCTTCTGCTGATAAGACGATACAGGACGACCTGAAAATACAACCTAAAAAAATGATCAAATCTGTATCAGGCAAGGATACGGTGCTTTTTTCCTGGCAAGCTATTTGAAATTTTCTATTTAGAGCTATACCAGAATTTATATCCTCTTATATGTTGCTGTGAATACACAGGGCAGGGGTTATTTGTTCACGTTTTGTTCTTTTAAATTTGCGGTTAATTTCTTGTACAGTGCTCCCTCTCTATAAAGACACCTAAGAGGAGACAAAGAGTGGATGTGTTGTTCGGAGGGAGCTGTAATAGGGATGAAAACTTAAGACTTAGCTAACATTTGCAAACAGCTTGAATCCTGATCAGACGCCGCGTCACGCGGCGTCTGATCTGGATTCAAGTTGTTTGTCACTCGTCATTATATTTTTTTTTCTCTGTCATAATGTCTACTAGATCTAACCAGTAATTTTGTTTAGGGAACAGTATCAAGCATTGTTGTAAGGAAGGACTCGTTGTTCGGAGGGCCGTTGTAGGGAGAGAGCACTGTAACTGTAACGGATCACGCCTTGTCTCCTGTGCGCAGCGTTTACTGTACGGAATGATGGAAGAAAAGACAAACGACTTTTTCCGAATCAAATGGGAAACATACTCAGGTTTCCCGCAGCCAGTTTAATGTTCCAAATGATATATTTACTTCAGAAAAGGCCAAATTGGGATCAGTTTGTTACTAATGTGTTAGTTCTCTCCTTTGGTACTGTTTAACGCCAAAATAAATTCTAAGGATATAGTATAGTGCTGGTCTGCCAACTTTGCAATTTGAAAACAAGGCTAATTGACTGTGTGCTCGAGAACTAGCAATGTACTGCAGGATGAAAGTATAGTAGAGGCGATTTCTTCCATGACTAAACGCAAACGAAACGTACACGCAATGCAATACAATTAAAACATAACAATAGTTGAACTGTTTCTGTTTTACTGTCACCTATCTTTAAGCTATCGCCTGTTTTTTATAAAATCAATTGGCCTTCGTTTTAGTGATAGAAATAGAGATGGTTTTACTCTATATGAATGGTGAGTTTAAAGTATTGAATTTCGACCTTTCAATACTTACGTAGTACTAATGGCGCCTGTCTGGGTCTTCGTTTGAGCTGCCTGCCATGTCTGAAAATATAGAGCGGATTTGTCATGCGGTTTAGATTACTACCACTTTACAATATACAGTGGAGAATCTGTTATTCTTTCCCAATAAACGCGTTTACGCTAAAACTATTATTTCTATTGCAAACAGTTTGGAGCAAGATCAGACGCCGGGTTACCCGGCGTCTGATCAGGCTCCAAACTGTTTGCCACCAAAATAAATATGAATTATCAGAATTGTCCAAAAGTTGTTCTTTTCTACGTTTTAGTGTTTTGCGTTTGCGTACGTTTGCGTTTAAACGGGAAAGAATAACAGATTCTCCACTGTATAACTCTTTTTCCAATTAAACATAACCACATTGCAATGAAATGTAGAAAATTATGTTTTATTTTCATGTGAGTGTCAAAGAGCTTGAAGCTTGACCAGATGCCGAGTTACAACTTCTCACCTAGGGCCCGTTTTACTAAACAACTTACGCAAAAGTTTTGCGCAAGTCAAAATCGTTTAACTCTTATTTTTCGATCATAAACGTTTGCAAACAGCAAATAGCCAGATCAGAGGACGCGCTAAAAGCGCTTTCTCTGATCTGGCCATTTGCTGTTTGTAGCAAGTGATAATAAAAAATATAAATTAAATTTTAAAATTTTGACTTACGCAAAAAGTTTGCGTAAGTTGTTTAGTAAAACGGGCCCCTGCTCCCAAGCCTAATTGCAAAATTTGCATTTGAACATCAATTCTACAGTACATAGAGCATTTGAAGGAAATCAATAATCATTTTCCTATCAAACATTCTGCTTAGCTTTGGAATACAATATTTTTTTATATTTCAAATATGTGTGTAAAACATTGTCAACAACAACACGTAATTTTCAACTAACTTCACTTTTATAAAACAAAATTAACGTTTCGGCTTACCCCTTCAAATATAGAATACCTAGAAAACTGTTGATTGGTGATCTTAGCGAACAGTTTTAAGCTTTAATAGTGATGAGTTCAGTAAAGAAATCGATGGCCATCGATTAGGAGTTGGCTACCGGTCTGAAATACAGCGGAGAATACGTTATTCTTTCGTTCAAACGCAAACGCATTGCAATGAAGCATTTTTTTAAACAATTCTGACTACCAGTTTTAATCTGAGTGGCAAACAGTTTGGAGTCTGATCTGGCTCCAAACTGTTTGCAATGAAAATAATAGTTTAAGCGTAACTGGGGTTATTTTGAAAGAAAACGTTTTCTCTACTGTACTCTGCACGCTGAACACGAGACACAAACTGCTTACCTACACATCAAACAATGGTATTTGAACGCGCTATATACAGGGCTGCCATTTCTCCGGATTTTTCCTAAATCTTCGGATTTTTTTCTCCAGTACATGATAGCTTAAAGCAGACTGAAAGTAAGCAGAATGCGCCTAAAGGCGCATTCTGCTTTACTTACAGTCTGTTTTAAGTAGTCGCATGTCAACAAAACAAGAAACAGCCTATAGGGTAAAGGTACGATTCGTAAAATCGCACTTGAAAAATGCAAATTTGGAAATCTTAGGATTTTTTATTTCAACTTATGGCAGCCCTGTATATACATCGTATAACTCGGCGTCTGATCTGTCTAAACAATTTGCAATGGGTAGAAACTGTTCAACCACAAACACGTTCAGGAGACAATAAACAATGCCTTCTCCACTGAGCACTTTGTAAAGCCAAACATTCGACGTTATTCTTTCCGAATAAACAAATATACTGTTGTCTCCTATTCTCGTGTGGCTAAGCCTTAGAATATGTATAAAACACATACATTGCATTTAAGAATTCTTCTTTGTGGCTTAAAAAACAGTTGAAACTCCCAATAAAGTATAACATCCATACTTATAATAATAATAAAAAAAATATCTAGGTCATTTCTATGTTTGAATATACCTCCCTGCATGATCCGAATCAGTCAAATGTTTCTCGTATTCTCGTGCCTTTTGATTGGTTGTCAACGTTTGTTGCTATGGAGGGGATTAACTCTTCAGTTCAGCTAAGTGTTTTTAGAGTCACTTTAAATCTTTCATATGGACAATTTCTGTGCCTGTGGCATTAATTTTTGTTTGTTTATTTATTTTTAACAATGAACTAGTATTAATGAATTACAATATCCAACACGTTTTACATGTGAAATTTCGAAAAAAGATAATTCAAACCCAATTGATGTTTTGTTGGTCCAAATATAACATTTTCCAACATAAATTTATCCGCGGAAAAGAGTTGATATATTTCTGGATGTCAGGAGTGTCCATTTAATCTGTTTTTGTAAGACACGAGATTATAAGAAACCACGAGAATACGCGAATTGACGATATATGCTAAAACTATTGCAATGAATACTAGCACGACAAAGAAACTTTGCATTTAGTTTTTGAGCGTCTTTTGACATACATACAAGCCACAAACAAATTTGGTATCAAAATTAACGCACAAAAATAAATAGGGTACACGTTGGTATATTTTTAATTGAAATTTAATAATTTGCAGTGAATATTTATTTGTGTGAAAGACGATGGTTTGTAAAGTAAAAGTCGCAGACTTGGAATGTTTTTATAATTGTGTAAAACCGTGAATCCGGGGCGGAGCCATTTTTGACCCCAGTATTACAGTGGAGAATCTGTTATTCTTTCCCGTTTAAACGCAAACGTACGCAAACGCAAAGCACTGAAACGTAGAAAAGAACAACTTTTGGACAATTCTGATAATTCATGTTTATCTTGGTGGCAAACAGTTTGGAGCCTGATCAGACGCCGGGTTACCCGGCGTCTGATCTGGCTCCAAACTGTTTGGACTGTAAATAATAGTTTTAGCGTAAACGCGTTTATTGGGAAAGAATAACAGATTCTCCACTGTAGATTTTGAACGCATTTAGTTTAACATTTCGTAATAATGTAAACAGTCATAAGTTACATACAATACAAAGGAAAACGGATTTGAACGAAAGCATTGCTGCTTGTTATGATCATCTCCTCAGGCAATATAGAACATGTTCTTAATGACAGACATTACCATATACAAGATGGATAAGTAGTAGTCTCTTTTGAATTCCGAGTTACTTCAACACTTGAACACATATTGTAGATGTATTCTATGCAAGATCACATGTCAAATATCAAAGCTCTAAGCCACACGGTTTGGCACAAGAAGTTTGGTCGATTACAAAATGACAGTTATAAAACATTACTAGTCTGCAACTTTCACTTTTTTTAAACCTCGTCATTCATACACAAAGCTATTATCAGAAAATTATCAAAAAACAATTAGACATTCACCATCGTTTAGCCAATAAAGTTTTGCGCAATGTGATACCAAATGTGTATATGTTGTGTACTTACCAATATAACAAAAGTCCCTCAAACCAAATGTACAGTTTCTTTATCGTGTTAGTACAGTGAAACCTCTCTAAACCAGAACCTCTAAATACCGGAATTCTCTCTTAACCGGACAAAAACTTTGGTCCCGTTTCGAACTCTTCTTTATTCTAACCCATTACACCATACATATGCCTTTTACACCTTTGATTTATAACTACACTGAAGAAAATACATTATAGGAATAAACAACATATTTTTGACGTTCATGACGGTATGACTACATTAGCTTCGCAGGGGGTAAATTCCGTAAACGCCCGAAGGGCGTTTTCGATAAATTTACCCCCCGAAGCTAATGTAGTCATACCGTCATGAGCGGCAAAGAGATGTTGTTTATTCCTTATATTTATATTTTTTGTCTTGTCAATTTAATGTGTTTATTGGCTAGATTTGTTTTTCTGTATAAGAATTTATCATATACCGGTCAAAGAGGTTTGATAGATGTAATGTCGATGTAATAGCCATCCCAGTTTCTAAATATGGTGAGAAAGTAGTCCCAACTACATGTACTGTAACTGTATTAAAAATTCAGGATTTTTTCCAGTAAACTTTCTCTCTGTGAATGGAAATGACTTACAAGGCAAACAAATAACAGTGCAACTTGAATATCTATTGCCAAAGCACATTCTAAAATTACAGGTCGCGGTTGTTTTCTTAACCCATTTACACACATAGCAACGCGATGGCAACGACATATGGGTCTGTATCATTCCGCTAGTGTCATATTACCGTCGACCAATGGGAGCTTAGTGTTAAGTGCCCGATGTAGTCTTTTGAAGAAGTCCACGGATAGCACGGGGGAAATCCGAACTGGTTAAATCCAGATACGAAGTGTAGGTTCATCGGCAGATGACTGCATATTTTTTAATAGGATTACATAAGGACTTTACAGGTTGAATGTAAATATTCAGGAATACGTATCATCAGCTTAAAGCAGGTTGAAAGTAAAGCAGAATGCGCCTTATGGCGCATTCTGCTTTACTTTCAATCTGCTTTAAGTGAACAGCTATCTTCCATATTAGAAACAAGCTAGGGGTTGAAACCCCTCTACACCGGAAACCCCATTAAACCGGACGTTTATGTTGTCCCCAAACGTGTCCAGTTTAGAGGGGTTTCACTGTATACATAAATTGCTAACAGTTTGGAGCCATATCAGAATCGGGTAATCCGGCGCCTGAATAAAATTCCATACTGTTTGTCACATGTACTCATACAGTGGAGAATCTGTTATTCTTTCCCGTTTAAACGCAAACGTACGCAAACGCAAAGCACTAAAACGTAGAAAAGAACAACTTTTGGACAATTCTGATAATTCTTGTTTATTTTGGTGGCAAACAGTTTGGAGCCTGATCAGACGCCGGGTTACCCGGCGTCTGATCTGGCTCCAAACTGTTTGCACTGCAAAAAATAGTTTTAGCGTAAACGCGTTTATTGGGAAAGAATAACAGATTCTCCACTGTATTGAATAAAGTGTTAGACATGGCAAACAGAATTTTGTTAGTTGCATTTGCGTTTAAGCGGGAAAGAATTATGCCTTCTCCAATATAGCACGGCTGTCAAGAACTGAGCGTTTGGTTTAAACAATTGCAATTATTTGTGATGTTTTCATGGTGATCGAAATAAAAACCATAACCAACTATCACTGTTCCCACGGACCGCATGATAATAGACCGATCATGAGCGGATCCGAGAAGAGGAATCGATTATCAGGGCCCTAACCCTCCACTGAACTTTTTGCAAATGTGCTATTATCGGACTTGCTTGGAATCGCCAGGGTTACAGTAGAGAAGAGATTGTTTCTTTCCAAATCAACGCGTTTATGCAAAACCTATTACAGTGCTCCTTCTCTACAACGATCCTCTCAACAATAACTCCCTCCTTACAACGACACTCGCCGTAATTCCCTTAACAGGATACTTAAGTCTAATTCTTGTTGCAATATCGTCTGCTTAAGATTGTCGTCTGCTGTTTTCTCTCACAGTTACATATAAGTGGAGATTTTGATAGAATACATATATTGACCAGTAACAAACAGCTTGAATCCTGATCTGGATTCAAGCTGTTTGCAAATGTAAGTCAATTCTTAATTGTCCCACTCTATAACGACTCCCTCCGAACAACATACACAATATGTGTCACCCTTTGGATGTCTTTGTAGAGAGGCAGCACTGTACATGTATTTCTCTTGCAAACAACCTAGCTCCAGATCAGACGCTTGTTAACGTGTTGCCAGATCAGGTTCTAAACGGTTTGCCATTCAGATTTAACTAACTTGTTAGGAATTTTAAAACAAATGTTATCTTCTTCATTATACTGTATTGCGTTTGTGTTTCTTTCGTTTTCGTGTAAACCGTAAAGACACATTAGTTCTTTCCTCGTATATGTAGACACATCACCTTTATCTAATTATGTTTTAAATTAGGTAGCAAGATAAAGCAAGATAAAGCAAGATACAGCTCTCCCTTTCTACAACGACACCAAAAGGGAGACAAAAATAATTGTGTGCATTGTTCGGATGGAGTCGTTATAGGGAGGGAAATAAGCTTTCATTGCAAACATCTTGAAACCAGATCAGACGCCGCGTAACGCGGCGTCTGATCTGGATTCAAGCTGTTTGTCACTCGACATTCAGTTTTTTTTCTGTCAAAATGTCCATTATGTAATTTTGAGTAAAGACAGCAGATGACAATTTTAAGTAGACAATATTGCAGCAGTAAAAGCGTCAGACATAATTGTCATGTTTAGGGAAGTGCAGCAAGGGTCGTTGTAAGGATGGAATCGTTGTTGGGATGGCCGTTGTAGGCATGGGAACGTTGTACATGTAACAGTAAAAATTGAGCGTTTCTACAGGAGTATTCGATTATCGCAAACTTTGAATTTGAATTTGACAAATAAAGGAAGACAAGAAATATTTGAAGCGGACTACGTCGTGGCAGTGATTAGAATTATTGCCTTTATACGATATAAAACACCACCAAATGAATGTTTATATACGAGTCTATGTTGACGAGTAGACAATTCCTATATATATGGCGGTGTTGGGGAGAAAAGATGGTCAGAGATCAGTTTTACCCCTTTACTCTCCATGCCGTCAACTGCTTTGAACATTTATTGTTAGAAATATTAAAGACAGAAAATCCAAAAGATCTTTCTTGACAATCATTTTCATAAACAATATTTGTTAACGTTTGCATGTGTATGTAATTGTATAAACAGTGAAACCTCTCTATTACTACCACTAAATTATTTTAATTATTTAGTGTTTGCGATACGTGACTCCTTAACCCTTCCTCCCATAGAAGCGACTTTTAGCGCATTTAATTTATTCCTCCGCTGAAGAAAATAGTTCCAGTTTATACCCTCATGAACAATTACCGTAACAAATATTTTATATAGCCTAACAGATGGTAGTTTAAAGCAGGCTGAAAGTAAAGCAGAATGTGCCTTAAGGCACATTCTGCTTTTCTTTCAACCTGCTTTAAGTGGACCCCTGTCTTCAAAACAAGAAACAGGCTATGAGGTAAAGGGTTAAAGCAAGGTGACAGTAAAACAGGAAGCTCCTTTAGGAGTTTTCTGTTTTACTGCACATGCTTAAAGCTGGCATGTGCATTTTATACAACCAATTAGCTATCGGTTTAGTAATCGTAATAGAGAGGTTTAACTGTATATGTATATAGGGAAACAAATATGTTTAAACTTAATAACTGTCTTCTGATTGTAATTTTTCTAATTTCAATTTTAGATATATAACTTTAGAAATATCAAAATTGAGTGTTAAACAGTTCTCGGGGGTAAGGCAGTGATTGGGTCAACCCTCCCCTGTATAAACAGCTAAATCCGCTCATGCGGCCAACCACTTGTTTTTGTCATTGTCTTGTTAATTAAATGCTGACAGGCGATGCAATTCCGACTTGGATTCAATTAACCCTTTCACTTCCACAATATCGCCAGCATGAATATTGCATTCTGCCTCAATTTACCAAATCTTGAGACGTTTTTCTGCTAAAATGACATTCGATGTTTGTGTGTCAACCAGTTAAGATCCTAATAAGACGCCGCGTAACTCGGCGTTTGGTAATGTTAAATACAGTTTGCAAAGGTCGATGACCTCTAGGTATGGCAGTATAGGGCCATGAATATGACATCTGGTCAGTAACGTGCTAGTAACGATCTGATTTGATTCATATTCTGGTCATAAATATTCTCAATACAGAAAACCCTCTCTATATTACATGTACATGTACATGTACGACCACTAAAAGGAATGCCTTTTTCATTGTATGAAAGACAGGTGGCAGTTAAAAGCAAAGTAAAAGTAAGACAGAAAGCTCTTGTAGGAGCTTTCTGTTTTACTTTGATCTTGCTTTAAGCAGTTACGTGCCTTCAAAACATAATAATTAAAACAATTTAGGGACCACAATAGAAGTATTTATTGTATAAGGAACACATGAAACCTAGAAACCATTTAGCAGTATCCAGGAGTTGGGTGCATGAAATATAATGGAAATAACCCCGATAGAAATTATTCAGCTCTCCCTCTCAACAACGACATCAAATGGGAGACCAAATTTTGTGTGCGTTGTTCGGAGGGAGTCGTTATAGGGAGGGAAATTGGATCACATTTGCAAACAGCTTGAATCAAGATCAGACGCCGCATAACGCGGCGTCTGATCTGGATACAAGCTGTTTGTCACTCGCCTTTTATATTTTTATCTGTCAAAATGTCCATTGTTTAGCTTTGGGCAAAACAGTCAACGACAATTTTAAACAGATGATTTTACAGAAGTAAGGGGTTAGATATAATTTTCCTGTATAGGGAACTGCGGCAAGGGTCGTTGTAAGGAGGGAGTCGTTGTTGTGAGGGTCGTTGTAGGGAGGGAACACTGTATGACCAAATTTGTGACAACTGTTGCAAATATTCCATTGCCATAGATACAGTGGAGAATCTGTTATTCTTTCCCGTTTAAACGCAAACGTACGCAAACGCAAAACACTAAAACGTAGAAAAGAACAACTTTTGGACAATTCTGATATTTCATGTTTATCTTGGTGGCAAACAGTTTGGAGCCTGATCAGACGCCGGGTTACCCGGCGTCTGATCTGGCTCCAAACTGTTTGCACTGCAAATAATAGTTTTAGCCTAAACGCGTTTATTGGGAAAGAATAACACATTCTCCACTGTAGATAGCTATATTCGATTTTTGGATCCCACAGCATCTCATTATGTTCAAAGCTGTATGATAATCAAAACAAAATGTCTTCAATCATTTTGCAAAAAGAAAATCTAGATAATTTGAAATGATAGCTTGCGCCAAAGAATAAGAGCAGACACTATCATGGAGGTGAAAAGATTCAAACACTTTTGGCAGTGAAATGGTAAACGTCTTGTATAGTTTACGATAACGTGTTATCAGGGAATGCGTGCAAACACTAAAAAATCAGGGATTTCACGAAAACCCTAAATCGCCATGGAAAAAGGCGTAATTTTGAAGATTTTCGTTGCATATTTATGAATATTTTGCAATAACTTTTGGTAAAAGTAATGAGCCTTACCTTGTTTAGTTCATTAAGTTCAAAGGCAAGTACCACGCTATGAAATATTTAGTTAACCTTATTAACAAGACAGATGTCTTGATTTTTTAATTGTCCTGGCTTAAATTAAGACAGTTCAATTATTTTTATTCACTGGTGCGAGAATCTTTGTAAGAACTTTCATTAGACCATGATATTTCAAGAAAGCATGATGATTTAAACCAAAAGAAATGTCATGATAAAACAAATCTATTTACTGGATTAAAAAGGCAAGTTTCATCAATTCCTTAAAACGCCCAGTGATTACGCGTAATCCCTAAAATGTTCAGGGATTACGATTTATCCCTGATTACACGTTATCCCTGTTACATATACAGTGGAGAATCTGTTATTCTTTCCCGTTTAAACGCAAACGTACGCAAACGCAAAGCACTAAAACGTAGAAAAGAACAACTTTTGGACAATTCTGATAATTCTTATTTATCTTGGTGGCAAACAGTTTGGAGCCTGATCAGACGCCGGGTTACCCGGCGTCTGATCTGGCTCCAAACTGTTTGCACTGCAAATAATAGTTTTAGCGTAAACGCGTTTATTGGGAAAGAATAACAGATTCTCCACTGTACATCGAGACGCCTTTTTCTTTAAATGACTTGCTAACAACAATTTGTATTAATTCAGTCTATGTCTTACACAGAGTACGACAACGGTTATATGCAAACAGTTTGGAATAACACGGCGTCTAATCAGAATCTAAACTGTTGACCGTTTTATCACTTTAGCCATATACTTTAAATGTTGTATTTTTGTTTTCTTTTGTGAGTGATTTCTTTTTCAAACAAGCACCTTTGAGCTGATATCCCCTGCCGCAGCGATTGTCCAGAAGAAAGTGGCAAACTTAATTGTGGGAGGAAGGGGCAAATGGTGATCACCTGTCTTTAAAGATCAACATTCAAAAGCTTTTTACAAAGTTTTATAAAAATCCATTCAATTTTGTACATGTTAAAGCCTAAACAATACTAAAATTAAGCCGTTTATAGCAAATCTGAGTATGACAGGGGCAGGTAACTCTTGATTCAATTTCAACAGTAACTAAACACTTTCAAGAATTTGTGCGCAAGTATTATCAAAATAAGTTCAGAACTGTAGAGTTTGCTAGAGTGCAAACACTGGTTAACATGGCATTTTCAACTCATCAAGGGCATAATTTTGTCCCTTTTCGACAATAAATGAACGCATTTGAAAACTAATGGCTATGTATTTATACTTTACAGTAGATCTATAATAAAGTTTGTATAAAAATTTATTCACATATGTCCATACTAGCGTGTAAACTGTACTAAAATAAAGCCTTTTCTAGCATTTCGAAGTTCATGTGTACATACAGGGCAGATAATTTTTGCCACAAGTATCTTGTTTTGACAATAATTCCATCCTTTCAAGAAATTATACTTATTATATACATTCTACGCAAGTATTAATAAAACTCTGTTTAATAGTGGAGTTACTAGAGTGTAAACACTGTAAAATATGGCATTTTCAACTCATCAAGGGCAGAATACTCTTGACTTATTTGCACATTTTCGACAATAGTTGAACTTATTCTATAAATAATAGCCATATATGGTTTAATAATTTATTTTCAAAATCCATTCACATTTGTACACACTAGCATGCAAACAATAAAGCCTTTTCCAGCATTACTAAGTACATAAAGGGCAGATAAAGGACCACAATGGAAATAAGGAAAATATTTTTCCTTTTTTGTGTTATCCTTGGTTTCTAGTGCGCATTACATGGCTCTTATATGTTTTGCTTTAATTATGCTTTGCCATGTTATGTACACTTTTTACCGAAATAAATCTATCTATCTATCTATCTAAGTGTTGCCACAAAGTATCCTTTTTTGACAATAATTGCACCCCTTCAAAAACTTATATTTATATACATTATGTGTAAGTTAAAATCAAAATCCATTAAAGACTGTAGTTTCTAGATGGTAAAAACGGTAAAATATGTTTTTTTCGACTCATCAAGGGCAGATAACTGTTGACTAGTTTCTCCGTTTTCAAAAATAATCACAATTATTTTAAAACTAACAGCAATACCTAGTTTAAGAATTTATTTATCAAAATACATGCATATTTATAGATAGTAGTATGTAAACAATATTAAAATAAAGCATTTTCTAGTATTTCTAAGTACATCAAGGGCTGATAACTCTTGTCACAAGTATCTTTTTTTAACAATAATTGCACACCTTCAAGAACTTTCACTTATAGACATTGTATGCAAGTATTATTCAAATCCATTCAAAACTATAGTTGCTAAAGAGTAAAAACTGTTAAATATGGCTTTTTTGACTTATCAAGGGCAGATAACTCATGACTATTTTCTCTGTTTTCAACAATAATCAAACTCATTTGAAAACTAATATCAATACATAGTTCAAGAAAGTTTTAATCAAAATCCATGCATATTTATAGACACTAGTATGTAAACAATATAAAAATAAAGCATTTTCTAGCATTTCTAAGTACATCAAGGGCAGATAACTCTAGTCACAACTATCCTTTTTGAAAATAATTGCACACCTTCAAGAACTTGTACTTATAGACATTGTGTGCAAGTATAAACAAAATATGTTGAGTACTGTAGTTGCTAGAGTGTAAAAACTATTAAAAATGGCATTTTTAACACAAAAAGGGCAGATAACTCATTAATTCCTAAAGTTTTCTGAAAAAGGTTTAATTTCCCACGGTGCTCCTATGATGATAAATAACTATACCAAGTTTCATTCAAATCTGTTTATCGGTTTCAGAGATACAGTTGCGGACGGACAACGTGACGGACGGACGGAAAACGTGACGGACGGACGTACGGACAGCCGAACGGACAGCCGGACGGACAGACCTAAAACAGTATCCCTCTGCCTTTCGGCAGGGAATAATAAAGGCAGACAACACGCTTTTGACAGACCATGACGTCATGGCAGTGAACAGGATAACCCATTGGTACCCACAAGCCCTTATATGTGACATAAGCAAACAGTGTAGACTCTGATCAGACGCCGCATGATGCGGCGTCTGATCAGAGTCTACACTGTTTGCTGATAGGAATTTCAATATAAAACAAAAATAAATTTTGACCAGGCATCCCTTTGATAAAAAATGGACTAATCCAATATATAAACATGGAAGAATCCACTGGGTATAAATGGGTCAAAAAATAATGTCTTTACCACCAGTTCTCTAATTTACCTTGGTTCCTGACTCTCCATAGCATTAAATAGTATCGGCTTTCTACTTCTTATCTCCAAAATAGTATCAACAATGGCCTCAAACTTCTCTCTGGCAATTTTCACGATGAACCGCCTGGGCTTGTGGACCTGTAAAAGACATGGCACGATGACTGCAAAACACAAGGTGAAGGGTCGAATGTACCCCTGTTTCCGGTAACCCGACCGACCCTAGTTTTTCCCTCCGACCCCAAACCTGTTTTTTTTTTAGAAAAATGTATCGGCGAATGTCGGCCAGGTTATGCGGCATGTGGCAGTCATTTTTTAAGAACGTGTAATAGAAATTATTCTCCACTTAATTGTTTAAAAAGCTACATTATAGTCGATTAAGTGTTTTAAAAATTGATTTTTAAATAAGATTTCGCAACTACAAATAGTATAAGATTTTCCGACCGTCCGTCCCTAATGCTTTTGAGCATGTAATAGGAAACACAGGTACCTTTTTATTTGGCCCAATAGAAACATACGAAGGAAGTGCTTAATGCGTTCACTCTCAATGACGCTTAAAAGCGCGTTTTCAAACAGTTTGGCTTCTAACCAGACGCCGCGTAACGCGGCGTCTGATCAGGATCCAAACTGTTTGGCACCCGTTTCAAAATATCTTCAGTCATACTGCCTTATTTTATTTTTTAACTTTGCAACGACATTGCAGACAACAAAATTGAAGCAGACGACAATGGAACTATGAAGAGGTAAGAATCTCACGAAACATTTTGCAGTGAAAGGGTTAAATGGGCCAAGGACACGTAGCTCTTACCATTACACCGTTGTACAAGCGGAGTGTGTAGAGCTTCGTGCATGTCGGGCTTGTTTCTGGTAAAACCCATACCTGGGCAGGCACGTAGGCCTCCTCGTGAAGTGTACGAAAGAATACCCTGACTAGGGCGAAATCCTCAACCTGAAACGGTACAAATGTAATCATACTATAAATAGTTATCAGGGCATTTTTTCCAAAATTTGGGAAGGGGCTTTAGCCTTTCCATTTGGGAAATTCAAGCGCGATTTTCGACAAAATTGGGAAAAGTGGGACTTCCTAAATACATAAAAACTGAATGGAAGTCTACTTACTTACAGGAAATAGAAAGTTTCATGAATTTAATACCAGAAAATAAAATTATTTAACACTAAAGAAGGACTAGTAATTTAATAGAACAAAATTAGCACACAAAAAAAAGTTAAATGTATGGGGGAATTTCTCCACCGAAATTGGGGGGAGGGGGTGGGCTTTCTGCAATTGGGAAGTCACCGAAAATCGGCCTCTATTATAGAAGGTAAATCAGCCCTAGTTATTATAAAACAACGGTTACCACCAGGATGCTGATTAAAAATTCCGTATGCTTCAGGCACCCTACAAACGCAACAAATTCGAAAAAAATAAAACAACATGGGGAAAAAACCTTTTGATTTGATTTTGTAAAGATGCCAAACTATTTTGAGATTGATCAATTACATGACTTAAGTGAGATTGTATACATCTGACTATACACTGCTCCCTTCCTACAACGGCCCTCCAAACAACGACTCCCTCAAGACAACGACCCTTGCTACAGTTTCCTAAACGGGACAATTACGTCTTACCATTTTATTGCTGCAATATCGCCTGCTTACAATTGTCGTCTGCTGGGTTTTTTTTCAAAGTTATATATTGGACATTTTTACAGAAAGTAGTTTAATGACGAGTGACAAACAGCTTAAAGCCAGATAAGAAGCCGCGTTACGCGGCGTTTCATATGGTTTTAAGCTGTTTGCAAATGTAAGCAAGTTGTTCTTCCTATAACGACTCCCTCCGAACAACACACACACTTTTTGTCTCCAAATGGGTGTCGTTGTAGAGAAGGGGCGCTGTAAAATTGTTTCAACAGGACATTAGCTGGGGCCTGTCAAATAGTGTCGTAAGCCAGATTCTAAAATTATCTAGTGTCATTTTTCTCTCCATCTAATCCTGTCTTGTGACATCTCTTTGGAACTAACAAGATGTCACAAGTCATAATTAGATGAAAAGAGCAGATTTTAGATGCATTTTAATGCTTTCACTAACGACCGTTTTTATCGTACGACGTTTCGTAGGACGGATCCTAGTTATCCATCATGCTAGTGTTTGTAGGAGGCACTTATTAACACCTATTTTAATATGTCAAATCGGCATTGTGACTTTTCAATTGTCTGATTTCTTGGTGTCGTAATGTAATGTTTTATATGTGCGTAATATATGACATCTTGAAACTCACCTGTAGATGCGGCCATGGCACAGCTCCGCCTAGCGGTATAACTTGTTCTGTACGTAACTCTATCTGTCTCCGACAGTAAAACTTAACGGTTGTTGTGGCAAACTCTGTAAGCTGTGTCACGAATCCTGAAAACAGACACACTTAACCTTGAGACCAGCTTAATTAGTCACTACATGTCAGACACATGACGTGTAGTAAGGTTCTTCAACTTTATATTATCATTAATTCATTAACCCTTGGGAAATCAAATTGAAGATTCCAGTTTCCAATTAAGTCAAGAACTTTTTTATGGTTTCAATCTTTGAAGCAGTCTTTAGTCAGCGTCGAGTTTTCAAAACATTTACTCAGTCTTCATCAACACTCAATAATATCATAGGATATTATCAGTTACTGTACTTAAAACCGACAACTCGATTAATTTTGAGAACTGTATTAGAAGAAACAGTGAAATGATTTAAAATAATAACCTGCTTGTGAATAAACATTACACTCTTAGACAATACTCGTATGATTATCATAAAAGTAGTAGTATATATACTGACCAGCAAAAGAAACTATACATATGTATTACAATCGGTATACAAGGGCGTAAGTTTGGGCTATATTTCCTATATTTGATTAACACCTGATGTTTTTAGCACGTGTAATTTTGAAATCGGTCAACCGTTTAGCCACAGGATATCTTTAAGCCGTTTTTGCACGAATCGCACGTGCGCGTTTCATAAAATGTCCACGTGTTGAAACATTTGTGTCATTGGAGTTATTGACGAAACAGTAAAAGGAAAAACAGCATTTTATTGAAATTAACGAATTAATCTGATGTCTAGACCATATCAAATACAGCGCGAATGTGCCATTGGTATTCTTATGTGCAATAGACGCATAGAAGAGACTGAACGGATATATGTATGCACACGGCATCTATCCATTCGCTGCACAGACGATCCAACGTTACGTTGATTTTATGCGCAGACGTCTAGTTGCAGCCATCAGACCAAACGGAGGACAGATTCCATACTAGACTTTCTTACAAGAGTGGATTTTAGCTACACATAAGTGGATATAAACTTGAACTGTTTCATTGATATCGTGGTGCAAAAAATATGGCATTTGTGGATTTTTAATTTTGACCCTTACAGTTTTGAGAGGAACGCCGTAACGTTATACTTCCATAGATTTTCATAAAATTTCATGAAATGAATTGAAATTGAATACTGTTAAAATCGTTATCATTTTTGTTATGATTGTTAAACACGCGTTATAATAAATAGACATTATGTCTCATGAATAGTTTCTTTTTCTGTTCAGTATACTTTCACTTCCTTTTGTGTACGAATAATTTCGGGACCAGAAAACTGGCATGCTGCTTTGACATGCGATTCTATCGAGGGTATCACCGCGGTCAATTCCGCGGCTATTCTAAAAAGCTTTCTTGAGATTTTTAATGGCATTAAAGCTATATGTAAAGATAATCTCAAAATATACTTGAAAAAAAAAACAATCACGTTTTTTTATGAAAATAGTTTACAAAATAGGGTTTAGGCCAAATCCGGTTTACACACTCTTTATAGAATTATTCAGTGTTTCAAGTTCTCTGTATATTCAATATGCATATATTAATAGAGACCTATTTTTGAATAGTTTCAAATCCTACCATCATATTCATGTACATTTAAAAAGAAATACTGATCTTTTAGAATGTTCACTATAAGTAAACTCCTTTTATTCTTTTCACTTCTTTACCTCTGAATTGAAGTTTGAAACCATCATCGGAGCTTTCAAGTACATGAACTTTGGTTAAATATTTAGCATTGCTTTTACAAATTATTACATTGCAAATTGACAAAATGGTGCAGACCCTGATAGGAGGGAAAGCTCTGTTTTCATAGGACAAGTGTAATCTTTAAAAGTACACTGTTAATTCATAACAAATATTATCATCGCTCGGGTTAAAGTCAATAAGGCATTTATATAACCTGTACCACAGAAAAGAGTGCAGCGCACGTTGATTGGAAATATCACCGATGCTTGAGTGTTATGTTTTCGTTCCCATGCTCGGAAAATCTGATCAATTTTCAGTATCTCAGATTGCTTTTAGCAACTTGACCTAGTAGTGGTTGATGCTTAAATCGGTGTATTTGTAGCAAAATCCAAATTTGATAAACTAGTGTTAACCAACTATCCCATATATAATCTTTAATATATTCATTTCAGTATAGAAAATGTTCCGCTTTTAACAGTTATAGTGAAAATGCACCTGAAGATTATTTTTCTATATTCTAACACATTGTAGCATAAATCGTGCTGAAAGAATTAAGCCGAATAAGGAGCGTACAATTTTACTTTCAACCTGCCTAAAGTTACTACGTATTTAAATACAAACAACGAGCTAAAGTGTTATTAAAAAAAAAAAAAAAAAAAAAGGTTTTTCATGGCATATGGGACTATTTTAGTGAAATGCCTGGCTTAATCGAGGGAGTTACTCCCCTTGAAAATAAGCCGATACGTGACTGTCCAGCAAGAAGCCATCGATTTAGATTACAAAGAATTGATAGGGGACAATTTTTGTAACTGCAATAAAACCATTATTATTCCAATCACAATATTCGCCCCGTTATGAGTTGAAAGGTCTACATCTAAACTTTATTATAGTATATTGTGTTTTAAAATGATATTTCATCTTCAACAGTATTTTTTTGATTATTTAAACAGTAAAGTGCTGCTTATATATTCTTATACGATTATGCAAAAACGGGGGAGGGTTGTACCATGCTTGGCTCTTAAAAGCAATTTATTTATCAAAATTAAATATCCGCCCCGTTATGAGTAAATTAAGAAAACATTGTTCTTTTTAATGATATAATTTTCAGAAAAATAACTTAGTGTCTTGTACAGTATTTTTTAGGTTGAATTACACTATATTTCATGATATCGATATATTAGAACCACTCGTTAAGGTTCGTAAATTTCCGACGGAAATTAACGACCGTAGCATTATCAGCGGGCAACCCCCCGGGGCGTTTATTGCTGGTATCATAAATCTCTCAAGGGATAGGATATATTTCAACCCTATTAGCAATAATCTGTTGCATTAACAGATTAAGAAAAGACAAATGCAGCAAAGCGTAAATTTGAGACATCCTCTACGAAACGTTTGTAGCAGCAGAATTTATAAAGTTTTATGTTGAATGAATCTATATATAATTGTTTTAAACATGTGATTGGTTATAATGTGTAATAACTTATTTTACCAAAGTGTCATGAAAAATTGAATAAAATAAACGATCAGGTAAATTACCTAATTTAATTGGATTTGAAATTTTTAGAAATTTTGTCAAATTTTCTTGTAATGAAACATTATCCAATATGCTGCGTTATCTTAAAGATCGAATGTTGAGTAATATTTTGCTTTGAATTCCTTTGAATAACCTTTAAATACTTCGAAAGGCAAACAGTATAGTCCCAGATCAGAGACCATCCTATATGATCCAACATGATAGGTCTTGAATCCATTGTATGTGAAGACAGTATAGAAACAGATAAGAGGAATATAGAGAAGGGTCCAGTACTTTCAGGAAAGAAATGACAATTTCAATAAGCTTAATTTTGGACAGTCTGAAATGGAAATTTTACGCAAAAGAATTAACGAAGTATTTGTAACTTTGAAATAAATTCTAGTGCTATATAGATCTAAAATGTATGCAATTAGTTATAAACCGTGTAATAACCTTTTACAAGGTAAACTGAGAACAATACATCAATGATCATAAGATCGGGAAAAACACTTAGGTAAAGTTGACGTAATATCATGATATGATGTAATAAAGTTTTAATAATTTGGTCTCATTATCTTTAACTGAGAAGTTATGCAATATGTTTCTTTGATGATGAAGTTGAGTAATTGTTTGTTTTTAGCAAATTGATTCGGATAATCTTTCATCACATACACAATAACCCTCTGACTTGTTAGTTGGTTGGTAGAATGTTGACACTTTGGTCGAGGTAACTAACTAGCTATTGTTCCCCTAATATCCAGGGACAATAGGTAAAGCAGAATGCGCCTTACTGCTTTAAGCTATGATCTGCTAGAATCTATAAACAATTTTCGTCAGTATAGGAATAAATCAAAGAGGTAAAAAGGCGTATTTATCGTTTAATGTGTATTAAATAAAGAAGGTTTGGAAACGGGACCAAAGCTTTTGTCCGGTTTAGAGAGAATTCCGGTAATTAGAGGTTCCGGTTTGGAGGGGTTCCACTATCGTTGCTTATAGCTGTTTAAAGATTACATTATCATTGAACTGACACAGTTCCGAAATAAGAGAAAGAAATGATGATAGTTTTATTTATTATACTGACGCTTATATTGTTAAACCGTTCATCGGCTTCAGCAGTTTGGATTCAGATCAGATCCTTGGGAGAGACAGAAAGAAAGAGAGGGAGTCTTGAGAGAAACATACATTAGAGTTGTTTTAGCAAACAGTTTTGATTCAAATCAGATCCTTAGGAGAGAGAGAGAGGGAGTCTGAGAGAAACATACATTAGAGTTGTTTTAGCAAACAGTTTGGATTCAGATCAGATCCTTGGGAGAGACAGAAAGGAAGAGAGGGAGTCTTGAGAGAAACATACATTAGAGTTGTTTTAGCAAACAGTCTGGATCCAGATCAAATCATTGGGAGGGACAGAAAGAGAGGGAGTCTGAGAGAAACATACATAAGAGTTCTATTTGCAAACAGTATGGATCAAGATCACACTCTATTCTACATGGATATGTCTTTCCTATCTACCATTGCTTTGCTATACAACTGGAATAACATTTGCAAACAGTGTAGATTCAGATGAAAAAACCCAAATAAATTGGCATCTGACCTGTATTTAGGCTGTTTCAGAAAATGCGGTCAGGTTCTGCACAGTTTGTTATTTTGCAATTATTGTTATCATCAACCCTAAACTATCAAAAAATGGACAAGTCTCAATTCGATATTTGAATTGTCCATCACGAGTTTCATGGTTGAATGAGTTATGTGTCAAGTGTCATAATTAAGTGGGGATTAACACCTGCAGTCTGGTATAATCTGACCATAACTTGCTGGCTGGCTTTGTGACATGGTCAAAAAACGTGTTTTATAGTTTGGATCATGATCATGATCTGACATTGATAGTTTAGCATGAATTCATATTAAAATATTATATACTCTACAATATAATTTAACCAAATATATATATTATTAAAAAAATTCTAGGCACTCTCTTCTATAAATATATATATATTAATTTCAATAAATAAATCTACCCATTTTGTGTTAAATCTACAAGACCACTTCATTAGTACCCTCAATATGTTTTTTGATAAGTTCAGTACTTATAACCTTGTAAATCATATTTAAATACATAATTATTAAAACAATATATATGGACCTGTGGCATTTTTTCCTCTGGCATTTTTACTTATGGCATATTTTCCGTTTTCTAATGGCATTTGTACCTCTGGCATTTTTTCCTATGGCATTTTTTCCTACAATCCATAATTCGTCAGAATTGTCCAAATTTTTTACCTTTCTACGTTTTAGTGCTTTGCGTTTCAACTGGAAAGACTAACGTTTTCTCTACTGTACCTTAAATACCAAATGAACGCAATTATTCAGTTGTCATTTTCATGTAATAAATCATTATTTACATATTATTAAATCGCTTATTCATTGAAACCTGCTTAAACTGAGAACCCGAAATAGTGTGAGATTAATTTATTACCCACGGCGATAAGACTTAGTGAAGATTATACACACAGCATGTCGTCTGTTTTATTATCACAGTGATAGGGTCGTGGGCAAGTCACGGAAACACGTAATTTCCGGCAATCGGCGACCGGAGCCGAACAACGAGGATAGGTTATCTGTCATGTATTGACACAAAGGGAGAAAACCGCAATGCGTATTTTGGCTTCTTCACTAGGTGTATTTAAGGGACGCAATCCAGTGAAATAGACCAAAATAGTCCCATATGGCATTGATGTTGCTCACAAATAAATACAGCTTGGTGCAAAATGTACATGTATATATGACTTACCTGGGTAATAGAATCCATTGCACGGGTCACACGCAATCACACTCAAAGATCGCATGCTTTCCCCGTCATCCAAACCTCTCGTTATTACAGTATCTTCTTTTAGTCATTGAACCCTTTAGACTTACAAACTTTAACCCACTTCAAAGGTGATATCTGTTGAAAGTGTGATATAAAATAAAAATCTTAACTAGATTCGTTCTACATTTCCATAGCAATCACAATATCCGAGAGACAAGCAGCTTGGATCCTGGTCTAAATGCGAAAAGGAAAACAATCCATGGCAATATGATTGATTAGGGTGCAATCTGTTTGCCATGGAATCAGTTCATTGAAAAATACATTCTTGCAGGAAAAGATTAGCATTTTAATCACTAAAACAAATTAGCTTGTTTTGCTTTACATTTTATACTTTCCGCTCTGAAATATATAAAACTGTACATGTACATGATCAATTGACTTACAGAGCTATAGATACAGTGGATAATCTGTTATTCTTTCCCAATAAACGCGTTTACGCTAAAACTATTATTTGCAGTGCAAACAGTTTGGAGCCAGATCAGACGCCGGGTAACCCGGCGTCTGATCAGGCTCCAAACTGTTTGCCACCAAGATAAACAAGAATTATCAGAATTGTCCAAAAGTTGTTCTATCCTACGTTTTAGTGCTTTGCGTTTGCGTACGTTTGCGTTTAAACGGGAAAGAATAACAGATTCTCCACTGTATAAGGCGAAGTGTTCTAAATATTTAATGAATAATGGCTGTCTAAAATCCTATATATGTAGTGATTACTTAGTAGACTTGCCTTTATGGGGCACATAGTAACAATATAGGATTTGATGCACACATAAAGGAAAAAATGTTGAAAACGATCATTTTACTTACTCTGAGTTGGTTGCCTGACTTAGCCATTTAATTCCCTCTAAACCCATATCAAATTTAAAAATATTAACGACACGACACTTACAGTACAATCAAGAGTTACAGTTCGTTAATCAAAACTCTTTACACGGTTCGATTCGACCCACAGATTTTCTATAGCTCACCAAAAGAACGCTTCAGTTTTCAGTGCCTTTAATGTTTAAAGAGCGTTTAACGCTTATGGTGTTTATGTGCAAATTACCTGAATAAACCCTTTTATGGTCAAATTATTCAGGATATTTTTACCCCTTCACCGTTTCATTGTCGTCTGCTTCAATTTTGTTGACTGCAAGATCGTTTCAAAGTTATGAAATAAGTATGTATCAGTGAATAAGTTTCAAAACGAGTGTCAAACAGTTTGGATCCTGGTCAGGATCAAAACTGTTTGCAAACGCGTTTTTAAGGGTCATTGAAAGTGAAAGGGATAGCAAAGAGTTTGTATTCAGAATAGACAGTGAGAATCAAAATGTTTTATCAGGATCAGAACTGTTTGTCATTTGCATTGTATGTCTGGAAATACGAGAGGGGTGACTATTTCGAAACATTCAGCAAACAGTGCAGTGTGGAAGATTGTTTTTCTTCCCGATTAACGCGTTTACCCTTAAACTACTATTTTCATTGCAAACAGTTTGGAGACAGATCAGACGTCTGATCAGGCTCCAATGTTTCTGCCACTCAGATTAAAATGATAGATAAGAATTTCTAAACGTTTCCATTTTCGCAATTTTGTTGTAATGCGTTTTTGTTCTTTTGCGTGTAAACTGGAATGAATAACGCCTTCTCCATTGTGCAAAACGCAGTGTGTACAGTGAAAAATCAGTTATCTCCGACATACAGTGGAGAATCTGTTATTCTTTCCCAATAAACGCGTTTACGCTAAAACTATTATTTGCAGTGCAAACAGTTTGGAGACAGATCAGACGCCGGGTAACCCGGCGTCTGATCAGGCTCCAAACTGTTTGCCACCAAGATAAACAAGAATTATCAGAATTGTCCAAAAGTTGTTATTTTCTACGTTTTAGTGCTTTGCGTTTGCGTACGTTTGCGTTTAAACGGGAAAGAATAACAGATTCTCCACTGTAACCATTTCAACGTCAAATGTATCGTGAGGTTCTTACCCTTTCACCGCCATATTATCCTCTGCTTCAATATTGCTGTCTGCAATATCGTTTAAAAGTTAGATTCAATACAGTATGACTGATGTAATTTCGAAACGAGTGTCAAACGGCGTCTGATCATCAGGATCTAAACTGTTTGCAAATACCAGTCAGGTCACCATCGGCAGTTTAAGATTTGAAACTCATTCACCCCTGAAACTTTTAATGGAAAATTCTAGTTTACAATTAAATTAAGTCCATTTTTTAATAATAAGGGTGGTTTTGAACAATATTTGACAAAATGACGGACAGTGTAGACCCTGATCAGAGGGCTCCTGAAGGAGCCCTCTGATTAGGGTCTTCACTGTTTGCATATGACAAGGGTACTCTTGATATGTGTATGGTGTTTTCAAGACGAGTATACTCGTCGCTAGGGTAAGTGTGTTAATGATGAAGAAAAATAACGGCAGGCCCACTATACTGTATCAAGTTCCCTTGTAGCCATTATCATGGGTCGACTCCTGATCATGTTTCAAATTGTTTAACGCTGAGGTATTAGAGTTATCTTTTGACTTGTCCAAGTTATTTTTAGATTGGAACATTCTAAAAGTTTAAAAGGGGTGAGTGTTCTCTTCAGCCAGTTAGAGATAGGGCTAGTTGTAATTTTTGTGCGTAATGTACAGTAGCGGATACATGTACATTATTATTTCCCGTTTAAACGCAAACGCAATGTATTATTTTTCAAATCCATTGCATTCTACATTTTAAAGTTCTAAGAGATGTTACAATGGGTACAATTAAACATTAAAAGATAAAACATTGTTCTTACTAACGAAAAACATCTCTAAGAACATTACAATGTAGAGTTCAAAGGATTTCAATTTTTTTTTGTAAATTCTTAGAAATTTCACATTTTGATAATTTCTTCGAGTTTCGTCTACAAGACCTGAATAAATATTAAATCTTTCAGAATCTGTACAGTAAACCTTTGGCCAGAACATCTCCAAATTTGGAAGAAATCGAACAAAAATGTTAGAAGTTATGAGTTTAGATATGATAGGGTCAATGCATTGGTACCTATGGAGATTTTACCCTTGGTGCTTAGCAAACTTTGAGCAGTATATTTATTTGGTTTACTCAATCTGCACCAATAAATCACGAGGAACATGTAGAGACTTTGATGACCAAGGTAAATAACCATGATTTTGGTTTACTCAACTGTTGCAAGAGTATACTTTCCTTGATTTTGGTATTACAACTAAAATGTATAAGCTCCATTACAACGCAGACGATACGCAAACACATTGCAACAAATTATAGTAAAAACGGTTTTTTTTATTGTTAAGGCCGGGTCTAAGTGGCAAACAGCCAATTGGTTAAAGAATGACATTGCAGAAATCGTTATTCTCTCCAATAACTACGTTTGTGCAGAATACGCCCGTGGGCACGTTCTGCTTTACTTTCAACATGGGTCAAGCTACCTAAAGGCGCATTCTGCTTTACTCTCAACTTGCTTTATATAAGTGGTCAGCTATTTAAAATCTAGAAACAGGTTATGGGGTAATGTGTTAACAGAAAATAGTACATGTAGGAGCATGACAATGCATTTAATATGATGTATTCAAAGGGGGAGGGTTAAGTCGGTGTGTGGAAATGGTCATAGGACTTAAACTAGAACCTTATACAGTGAAGAACACGCATGTTTTCCCATTAAAAACACAAACAAAACGCAAACGCCAGAAATTAACATGCAGATATTTCCAATTTTTTTAAAAATTATCACGGCTTATTTAACTCCGAACGGAAAAAAATTTGAAATTTGAAAAAACGCCGAGTTACCCGGCGACTGATTGAAATAATTGTTTTAAATACAAACACGTTTATTGAGAGAGAATAATATCTTCACTGTATACAGGTTGCTCGCGTTAACCGCTAAATGGAAGTTAACCATATGATTTTCCAATGTAATATTAAAACACTTTAACGCCTTTGATTTATTCCTCCTCTGGAGAAAATGGTTCCGCTTTATACAGTCAAGAATATGTGTCATTAGAAATAGTTTATATTTCTAGAATAAGGTTCTTTAAAGCAGGCTTGAAGTAAAGCAGAACGCGCCATAATGCGCATTCTGTTTTACTTTCAACCTGCTGTAAGTACATGTAGTCACAAGTCTTCAAGATTACTTTCATGCTATGGAGTACATGTAATCGGTTAACTGTACTTATTGAAAACCAAATTATGGTCATTGAGATTTACAACTGTCAAATATTTTGGCATTTTGACAGACGAAATTTCAATTGGGGTGTTAAACATTTCGGATACCGCTTAACCCTTTGAAGTCTAGTCCCGCATATAGGCGTCCTTTTCAAACAGTGTACAGTATGTGAATAGTACACTTGTCCTGTGCAAACAGTGAAGACCCAGATCAGAGGGCTCCGAAAGGAGCCCTCTGATCAGGGTCATCACTGTTTGTTATAAGGCCAAACATTGATAAAAACAACCCTTAAAAGTCAGAAATGGACTAGACTAAAATGGAAACTGGAATTGTCCATTTAAAGTTTCAGGGAGGAAAGAGTTAAAGTAAGGTAAACGTAAAAGAGAACGCTAGGAGCTTCCTGGTTTACTTTCTCCTTGCTTTAAGCAGTAACCTGCCTAAGCAGTAAGCACCTCATAGTTAACACACATCGACTCTTTACAAGCTCGGTATATTTTCGTCTGCAACAAGTCTGTTTTGTTTTAAAATCAGATTTTTATGTAATTTTAAAATTTCTTTCAAAACAAGGTCAGCGTGTAAACCAGTTTTGATCCTGAAGAGGCATCGCGTTACACGGCGTCTGATCTGGTTCATAACTGTTTGCACATATAACGATTCCGCCGCTTGCATGCAAACGCGGAAGAAACGTAAAAGCTTTACACTAAACGCTAGATAATAACAATGTCTTCATACTTCATGTTAAACTTGATTATGCACTTCATTTAGTGCATACTGTATGGTTGTACGAATGTATGACAATTAAATGTGTTTAAACTAACTGAACTAAACCAATGATTCATGATCTCTGACTAAACTAAACATACGTCACACAGTAATTGGTCTGCAAAATTGTCATGTCACCCACCGCACTGCAAGAAAAATACCCTTAGTATGCACTTTGCGTCACTATTTAATGTATATCAGATAATGCAAGAAGACTTTCTTACATTTCTTTAAGAAACTAATACCAGCGTGCCAAAAGTATTTGAGTGTAGATGAATCGTTCAGTTACTCTGAGTCTCATCTGAACCAAAACTCATGCTTACAAAGCCTGATCTGCGTGCAAAATTTCTTACAAACTGGTTTGTATCGCGTGCTATGAAGAAGGACAAGGCTCATAGTTTGGCAAGTTGCCTGCCAGGTACATAAAGAATGTTTTGACAGCAGCATAACATGCCTATTTGGTATCTAGGAGCATTTAGGGTTGTATATAGCCATTACGAATGTTATAACCAGAGGGTACATACATGTACATACGTTCTATCCTAACAGGTAAATGCTAATATAAATATTTCGATATTTTATTTTAACTGTTTGCGGACTGATTATATTTTCTGAATAAAACTGGCGATACTCTAATGATTGTTGCATAAGACATATTTGTAGATGGAAAGTGAATAGGGTGTTTATCCTTTCATCGCGACTATCGTCTTATTCGAACAATTTGGACCTTGATTAGACGCCGAGTATCTGGAAAACTGATCAGGATTCGTACTGATTGACACTCATATTGATACATCCTACGTTATATTAACTAAAATCTACTTTTTCAGGAGCATCGCGACGGTTTAAAATTCTAACGGTCAAAGGGGGGCAACTCCAGCATAATTTTTACATGAGTTGCATCCCTTTGACCATCAGTCCATAATTTATGTTTACAGTGGAGAATCTGTTATTCTTTCCCAATAAACGCGTTTACGCTAAAATTATTATTTGCTGTGCAAACAGTTTGGAGCCAGATCAGACGCCGGGTAACCCGGCGTCTGATCTGGCTCCAAACTGTTTGCCACCAAGATGAACAAGAATTATCAGAATTGTCAAAAAGTTGTTATTTTCTACGTGTTAGTGCTTTGCGTTTGCGTACGTTTGCGTTCAAACGGGAAAGAATAACAGATTCTCCACTGTATATGCGTATTTCTATTTTTTCTATTTCAATTAACTTAACTATGACTTCATACCTGCATTTGGCGTCGACGATTGATTTTAATTCATTTTAGCATTTTAAAGTAGTTATCATACAACATTTGTATTATAACCCTTTGTAATTGGATTTACATGTGTTACTCACTATGCAGACATTGGTATCTTTTAGAAAATTACGTCGGGTAACTATTCTTATGTGTAATTTCATAAAATAATGCTTCAAAACTATTTGTGAAAACTCTTGTCAAAATCTGAATGTAAGACATGTTTTATGTGTTCCCTTTATTGACGGATAATGTGCTGTATTCATATGTTTGGTGCTACTTGGTCCTATTTTTCCATATTATGAAAAAGATGTTTAACCCAACAAATTAAGTAAATTACATAACGGAAGAAGTTTATTCTGAGATTTTACGATAAAAATCACGTGTCTCCGGATAATTAGGGGTAAACAAGCTATTAAGAAAACATCTAGTATTATTTCATACTTCTGCATAACAAGGTATATACTAGCAACATGTACAATTTAAAAAAATCTGAATATTATGAAAATTCGAAGAAACTGGCGCGATGGTCTTTAAGTTTGCATTAACAGTGACGGCAACACTCGTAAACGGACCATATCATAGTGACGAAAGGGTTAAATAACGTGGTTTAATTTTACGGTGATACGATGAAAGGTTATGAATAAATAGTATGCTTTCACTTTAAACCTGTACCCTAATATTTTACATAAATTCACATGAATATGAATAACTAACTTTAATATATGCCTTCCTGTGATATCAAATACTTCGCGTGTATCTGTACAAAAGATACAAGAGTGTGTATCATATACTGCTTGTAGTTTAATGTTTGTATTTTACCCCGGTCTCGTTTTCGATAAGTGTGACGACATATAGTTCCGCGTTATTCTTTGTGGCATAAAATATTTATTGTTCTGCTTCAAATATCAAATAATTCTTGATATAAAAAAGTTTAACATCAGTTTCTATTTAGTTGATGTCGTGTATATTGAAGGCATATAGTAAACATACCACAAATAGGTGGTGCACTACATGGCGTTGTATTCAGCTCTCGATTTTCTTTGCGGAAACACCCGATCAGACTCGTGCCAAGAGCGCTCGTCAGATCGGCTGTTTCCGCCAAGAACGTCTCGTGCTGAATTCATCGCCCTGTATTGCACCGCAATTTGGAAATATGTATATATACTAACTACTCTGTACTTTGGTCCATTCATAAAGGATCTAACGTAATTAAGCCCGTCATTGCGACATCATAACTTATCTGACATATGTACTGCCGAAATATCGTCTGCTCGCAACAACTCGTCTGAGTTTATTTCTAAAATTTAGACTTTGACTTTACACTTTTGATTTTACACAGGTCGTGAAACATTCACGGAAACCGATTTTATCTCTGAGACTCTTTTTTTAAAATCCTGCGAACCCAATTTTTACTATATTTTGTTTACAATACATAATCCGATTATATTGGACGATCAGTTATGAATAACGTGGAGAACAGTGGACAACTTATGTTTTAGTCTTCGTTGGTCAGCTCATACGTTATGTTGTAATGACTGTCAAGTAAACACAATCATAATGTAGCATTAGACCGAGCTATAAAGCCACAAAGTCAAACCTATCAACAATTTCTTGACAATCAGTCACAGGAGACATTCGACATTTAGCGCGTCCGATCGTGTCAAGTGACAACTGATACTAAGAGGTTATTTAACAGTATTGTTCTCAACACTGTTAAATTACCTCTTTATTTCACACCATAAAATTATTAAATGACAAAAGAAACCACATGCATTTTTTCCTATTCATTCTAGCCTAGCCTTTGACTTCGAAATTTCCAAAAACAAATTACTGTGTTCCTTCCCTACACCGGCCCTCCCCTTACAACCAGTATATCTATTTGATATTTCTATAATCATCTACACGTATCATTTTGCATAATTTTCTGTTCTAGATCTAATTTTTATTCATTTACTCCATCAAGATACAATTTTTAAACACATTAAAGGTGTAACAATCTAAAAAAGAGGTGTGTGAAGTTTGCACGACAATCGACATTTAGACATTCGACCTTTCACAAATGAAAGGTCGAACAGCTGTCGAATTTCGACTTTCGACATTTAAGCTTTCACATAATGTAACAAATTTTGCCGATCGACAAGTCAGCTTTGCCATAATGTCGAAATATTGTCGAAATTCGACGTTCGACATTCAACATTTTAAAACACATTTCTTTGTCGAACTGATGTCGAATTTCGACGTTCGACACTTATACAAAGTCGGGAAATTGTCGAAATAGGGTCCAATTTCGACGTTCGACAAACTGTAAGTAAGGGAAAAAGTCGAAATATTGTCGAAAGTCGACGTTCGACATTCAACATTTCTTAAACACATTACTTTGTCGAACTGATGTCGAATTTCGACGTTCGACACTTATACAAAGTCGGAAAATTGTCGAAATAGGGTCGAATTTCGACGTTCGACAAACTGCAAGTAAGGGAAAAAGTCGAAATATTGTCGAAATTCGACGTTCGACATTCAACATTTTTAAAACACATTACTTTGTCGAACTGATGTCGAATTTCGACGTTCGACACTTATACAAAGTCGGGAAATTGTCGACTTAGGGTCGAATTTCGACGTTCGACAAACTGCAAGTATGGGAAAAAGTCGAAATATTGTCGAAATTCGACGTTCGACATTCAAAATTTCTTAAACACATTACTATTTCGAACTCATGTCGAATTTCGACGTTCGACACTTATACAAAGTCGGGAAATTGTCGAACTAGGGTCGAATTTCGACGTTCGACAAACTGCAAATAAGGGAAAAAGTCGAAATATTGTCGAAATTCAACGTTCGACATTCAACATTTTTTTAACACATTACTATGCCGAACTGATGTCGAATTTCGACGTTCGACACTTATACAAAGTCGGGAAATTGTCGAACTTTGGTCGAATTTCGACGTTCGACAAACTGCAAGTAAGGGAAAAAGTCGGATATTGTCGAAATTCGACGTTCGACATTCAACATTTTTTTAACACATTACTTTGTCGAACTCATGTCGAATTTCGACGTTCGACAGTTATACAAAGTCGGGAAATTGTCGAACTTTGGTCGAATTTCGACGTTCGATAAATTGCAAGTAAGGGAAAAGTCGAAATATTGTCGAAATTCGACGTTCGACATTCAAAATTTCTTAAACACATTACTTTGTCGAACTCATGTCGAATTTCGACGTTCGACAGTTATACACAGTCGGGAAATTGTCAAACTAGGGTCGAATTTCGACGTTCGACAAACTGCAAGTAAGGGAAAAGTCGAAATATTGTCGAAATTCGACGTTCGACATTTAAAATTTCTTAAAGACATTCCCTCTGATGAACTTATGTCGAATTTCGACGTTCGACAATTTGCCGGACCCGGGAAAAGTCGAAATATTGTCGAAATTCGAAGTTCGACATTCATAATTGCTAAAACACATTCACTTTGTCGACCTTATGTCGAATTTCGACGTTCGACAAGTGGCCTGGCAGGGAAAAAGTCGAATTATAGTCGGAATTCGACGTTCGACATTCAATATTTCTTGAACACATTCCCTCTGTGAAAACATTGTCGAATTTCGACGTTCGATAATTTCACTGACCCGGGAAAAGTCGAAATATTGTCGAAATTCGATGTTCGACATTCAAAATTTCTGAAACACATTACTATGTCGAACTCATGTCGAATTTCGACGTTCGACATGTGGCCGACCCTGGAATATGTCGAAATATTGTCGAATTTCGACATTCGACATTTATCAAAAGTCGACATAAGTTCGAACTAGTGTCGAATTTTGACGTTCGACAAGTGGCCGGCACGGAAAATGTCGAAATCCTGTCGAATTTCGACATTCGACACTTATACAAAGTCGGAAAATTGTCGAACTAGGGTCGAATTTCGACGTTCGACAAATTGAAAGTAATGGAAATAGTCGAAATATTGTCGAAATTCGACGTTCGACATTCAAGATTTCTTAAACACATTCACTATGTTGAACTTATCCCGAATTTCGACGTTCGACCATTTGCCGGACCCGGGGAAGGTCGAAATTTTCGACGTTCGACATGTGGCCGGCCCGGGAATATGTCGACATATTGTCGAAATTCGACATTTGACATTTATCAAAAGTCGACATAAGTTCGAACTAGTGTCGAATTTCGACGTTCGACAAGTGGCGGGCTCGGAAAATGTCGAAATACTGTCGAATTTTGACATTCCACACATATACAAAGTCGGGAAATTGTCAAACTAGGGTCGAATTACGACGTTCGACATTGTCCTTTTACCAAAATGTCGAAAATTTGACGAAATTCGATGTTCGACTTTCAACACTACTTAAAAACATTCACTATGTCGAACTTGTGTAGAATTTAGACGTTCAATAATTTGGCGAGCCTAGAAAAAATCGAAATATTTCGAAATTCGATATTTGACAATCAACATTTCTTTACCACATTCAAAATGTCGAACTTATGTCGAATTTTGACGTTTTACATGTGAACTGGCAGGGAAAATGTCGAATTATTGTCGAATTTCGACTTGCGAGAAATTGCCAGGTAGGGAAATAGTCGAAATATTGTCGAATTGCGACGTTCGACATTGTCCTTTCACCAAAGTGTCAAATATTCAATATTTTTTTAAAGTCGGGGAAATGTGGAAAAAGTATCAAATTTCAAATTTCGACATTTTAACGGCAGATAGTGCGGATAAGTCTTCGGGAGTCGTGCGATTTATTCTGTATATTGCAGACTGGACCGAATGTGCCTAGAAGAGCCCTTTGATCTAGTTATACACTGTTTACTACATGTATTTGACAAGTATGAATTACTGTACCACGCACTATTATTTTGAACAGTAATTGTATGTAGATGTATAACCTGTACATTTATACGAAAAACGGTTTGAATCCAGATTAAAGGTCTTCTACCGAACTATATTTATTTAGGTCTACATTGTTAACCTTATACTTGTCTAACCTGCTGTGTAACTTCTTTTCTTAAACCAAAATACTCTGAGCTTAGATATTTGGCGTTAAGCATCATCTACTGATCCTCTGTCAAGAATGTTCAAATAATGTCCCATGGGTAAAAAATGAGCCCACCCGGGAGTCACAAAATTACATAGATAAGAAATAGTACAGCCCGCTGAGGGCCTTCTTGCATTATAGTGACCGACCAGTCAGCCCCAAAAAAGTTTACGGTCCGAAGGCAAGGCTGAGGGCCGTAAACTTTTTTGGGGCTGACTGTGAGGTCACTATAATGCAATGTAAACTTGATCTATTAACCTCGCAACGTGTTTATATGGATCTAGTAAAACCTGTTTTGACGCATAATATCCAGCTCATTTCGTACGTTTCTCCATTTCGTTTTCTAACTTCTGAGTAAAAGTTAAAGAGACGATTTGCTGAATGTTACGAAGTTTTCCAGCAAATTTATTGATTCTAGATTCTACTTCTTGAAATTATTAAGATCTAAGCACTGGAATTTTTATATTTCCTTCGTCTTCATTGAACCCTTTTTTATCTATGATTTCTTGAGTTTTCGTGTTCGACAGACCCGCAAATCTGCCATTGGAACTCAGATTTGTGGAAGCCGGGCGTGTGTTTTCGAGTTACGTAATGTTCATTGATTACCTCCCTTTAATAAAATTTTGCATCGGTAGTAACCAGTAAGCTTCCTTGTGTATACTTAAATCTACACTTTCCGTATTATGAAAATAATGATGTAAAATTGATTTTTAAAATCTAGTGTATGATCTTTGATTAAATCGCAAACAATCAAAGCTAAGATTTTGTAAATGTAAACGTTTATAAGACTAAAACAGATCAAGTCTTATAGTCACAACTAATCTCTTTGAGTCTTAGATTTATCATAGAGAAATTTCAAAATAGATCTACACTTCACATTTAAGTTACAAGTACTCGGACATAATATCAAAAAGGCTAATATTTGCTTAAAGTCACGTTAACACTTCCTAAAGCAGTTACATTGTATTTCAAATTTCATAACGCAGTCATCATATGACGCAACCGCGCTTAGCAGCGAGCACTATCGTACATGTATAATAGTGACCGAAGATAAAGAAGGAGCGTACGTAGGTAAGGTATACTATAGTTATATAGTGAAACGTCAAACACCTTCTCTGAAACTAATATGACCAGAGTTGATACTTGGCATGGTGAAAGTACCAATATATTCAAGCGGCCCATTGCATATCTAGGTCACAGGAGCTAAACATATTTTTTTTTCAACGAAACCTTCAAAACATCCTCCTGTCACCACAATACCCTGAGCTTAGGTATTTGGTGTTACAGTATTAAGGTTAATGCTTAAGGGACATTACTCTGTAGAGACTATACCTATATGAAATATCCTATGTAAGAGTTACTGTTACTGTATGCTTATATACCTGTGTGTATCCCATGTACTAGTCACTTGATAGTTAGATGCTGAGGCTTTCTGTAATAAACATCTTATAACCAGTACTCTTGTCTTAACCGACTCACTGACTGTGGAACCCAACTATATGTCCACACATACGTATCAACAACACGCAACCATAACATTTGGTTCACAGCATCATCTACTCAGCAATAGGCACTGTCATATTGTCAAACTTTCTCAGCTTTTCAAGATATTTACATTTACGTCAACGGTTCCAGGTGAGCGATTTAGGGCATTATACGGCTCTTGTTTAAAAGTGGCATTATAAAATAAGAATATTTTGATAATGTTAACTCTTTCATTTTTGCGACAAACCGAGCAAACACTGTTTTAAGGTTATAGATTCATAATACGAAAATCTGAACACCGTTTCCGCATATTCTGTAATATGCCCGGCACAATCTTACTACACGAACATTGAAGCTTCATGTACATATAGTCCGGTTGCAGAGACCGATAAGCGTGTTTTGCGGGCCGTACAAAGTTTTTTTGCTGTTTCTATACCTCTGAGGTGTGCTCTTTAAGAATCTGAATGATGCCACTCTGGCATCATTGGGCATTCCGCACAATATGCAAATTAAGGCCGCCATTACTGAAAATATTGTTTTCGTCAATATCTCAGAAACTATGCATGGTATCAACATAATTTTGGTGTTTATCCCAATGTTTTGAGGGGTAGAAAATCAGATAAAACCATTTTAGTAAAGATCACAGCGATATTTTGTGCTGAATTGGCATATTTAGTCAGCCATTACTAAAAATCTCGTTTTCGTCAATATCTCAGTACCTGTGCATGGTATCAAAATCATGTTGGTGTCTATCTCCATGTTTAGGGGTAAAGAATAAGATTAAACCATTTTAGTAAAGGTCACACCAATAGTTTGTGCTGAATAGGCATATTTAGGCAGCCATTACTGAAAATCTCGTTTTCGTCAATATCTCAGTAACTACATATGGTTTCAGAATAATTTTGGTGTTTATCCCCATATTTTGAGGGGTAGAAAATCAGATAAAACCATTTTAGTATTGATCCCACAAATATATTTATAAGGCTGTGATGAATATCCATATTTCGGTAGCCATTACCGAAAATCTATTTTTTGTCAATATCTCAGCATTTACGACATATTATAACAAAGTAATTCTGGCGTATAAACACATGTTTTAGGGGTAAATAATCAGTTGAAGCCATTTCACTAAAGATCACACAAATTGTTTTTCTGAATAGGCATATTTAGTCAGCCAGTACTGAAAATCTCATTTTCGGCAATACCTCAGGAACTATGATGCATGCATTAACACAATTCTGGCGTCTGTACTCATGTTTGTAAAAGTTAAAAAAAGTATCAATTTAAAGTCTACTTTCAGTCCGAATGACCGCTCAGCCGACTGTACATTTACTCCCCTGATCATTGAGCCATCTTGCCTACAATATTGAGCACTGCTAACATATGGCGCATAAGCAGCCGCAGTACCGGTTCAGACCCTTCGCAGGTACCTATTTTAACCCCTGGGTAGAGAGTCACTATTCGCGGTACATATATTGCTCAAGCATATTCCTGTACATCGTCGGGGATTCGGAAAAAAATCCCTTAGTCAGGCCGCTGGTGCGGCGGGGGATCGAACTCACGAACCCTGGTACCGTAGTTACAAAGCATTCATTTTACTTATGATGTAGATTGCCATTACTGAACTGACTCAGTCCTCAAACAAGTCGTTTTTAACAACATTTTCACTGTCATCGACCCGTCGGACGTGTTTTTTTCTGGCAGGGTGCTTCTCTGTGGCAACCACACAATATTGCGCATGGCAAGCGAATCGTATATCACAGACACACTGCTGTCGTACAGAGTGTATACGTAGCACAACCACACCTTATCATTTCCAGCGGCTTCCTGTGGAGCAATAGTAACGTTTGCTTGCAATACAACTGGTATCAATTATCTAGTGCGTTCATCAAGTTTCCACCCTAACTCGACAAGATCTAATGATGCAGGTTCTGATTTTGGAGCTGATTTCCAAATGGCAGTCTGAATGTTTTATGTTCTCTTTGAATGCCTCTATAGAAGGTGAAAGTGACTTAAGCTGTGGGGCATTTGTAACATATTTTCTACCAATTCTTTGCAACCAGACTTCTCCTCAAACTTCAGACTTGTTTGATGTCACCAAGCTTGTGACCCTGTAACAGGCAGCCATGAATCCTGTCGCTTCTCAAACGATGTCGCCTATAGCATAAGATAATTCGCCCACTTTGTCCAGTACCACACCGATCTTTAGGACTTTGATGACAATGCCTTTTTCTACTCTGAAGCACTGACCTACAGTGACACAGCCTGAGAGGACATGGGCGACTGGCAGATGTGAAAACAATTGTTCATGTTCATTTGCAGTTGCGGCAATGTCTATAGTAGTTTGTTAAGCATGTGGTACTTCCAAGGTCAAACGACAGGCCAGATTCAACTTGCGTAGAAGTGCAGCAGGAGGTCGAAAACGTCAATGTCCTCACAAACAATGTTTGATTCTTTTTACGCCACTTTCAACTGCCCTAACCATCTACTGTATGATAATTACACTCACTTCTTCATGGCGGATCATGGTATCTTTCTTGCGGAAGACATTGTCATCCTTAAATACTAGTACAGTGTTAGTAGAGGTAATGGCCAGACTATGTCCATTCGGCTTTCTGGATCAAACTCTGACACATCAGAACTATGACCTGTACCTTATTCTCAGTTGCTGTAAGGAAAACCTTCTGGAGCGGCATTGGAGTATGTAACTGCAGTTTTTGTCGTCGTATGGCCTCGTCACCAGCTCGAGCTGCCCACATTCAACTTTTAATCCTGAAGTTGAAGTAGCGATCGAATGGGTCATGGCTTGCCACCCTCTTCATAACATCCATTATGAAGCCATTTACAGTTCCTTGATTAGACTCGTTTATAACCCAAATGATAGCACAGCCATCCAGTATTTCTATCATTTCTGAATTCTTAACCTGAGGAGTTGTGCAGCGTGTGTTCCTGCCTGTTTGGATCAGGTATGGGTCGTCGATCCCCTCACTTAACTACCAACGAGACCCTACAGCTGAGCCATAGGTGCCCAGCTACTGTAGTTGATGATATATACTCAAATAGCTCAGCTCTTATGACGATCAACGGCTGATCATCAACAATTTGATAATTGACTATTGATGGACTTTCCTGAGTGTATGATGCTCAGTGCCTTCTTTGCCTATGGTCCGGCAATTCAGACGAGCACGGGCGATGTTTATGACCTACAAGCGCCCAGTCACGGTTTGGAGGTTTCACTTTTCGGACTCAGCTAAGCTACACTAACAGAACTATATATATTTCTGACTTTCACCTTGATACTCTGCACTACTTCAAAGTACAAGTAAACTTTCTAAACCAACCGCCTAAAATCTAGAGCTATATTTCTATGTGCCTCGATCTTTGACCGCAAAGCAACAACTGTTCCTTTGACCGTAAAGCAACAATTGACCGAATTTTTGTTTATTTGTTTGTAAACATCCTTTTCTGCAATATATTGGCTAATTGGACATCCAAAAGATAGGGCAGCGGATACAGAAACCTGGGCGCGATGTCTTACTCTTACTTTCAACAGGGTTCTCTGGTTTTTTATATGCCTAGTGTAAAGTCACATCCGAAGGACTTGGCCCAGCGGGGGATCAAACTCACGACCCTTGGCATCGTAGTCGAGTTTGCTACTACTGGACCACGTCTGCCGCGGTGTTTGTGCGCGTATCAGTCTATTATTATGTTCGGTTAGGGATAAAGTACGACTTTACATTGTTTTCGGCTACCGTAAGGACTAATTAAATCAAGAGTAAATATCACTGTCAGCATCATCCTAATTTTGCGGTCGTTACACTATTGAAAAGGAACTTAGAATGTATCTATAATGTCAAAAAAATGAACCTAAGAATTCTTAAGCTAGCTGAGGTGTGTCCATTCTTTTAATGCTCTTATATAAATGATGAACACACACCAGACAGACGACACAAAGAGAATGTAGACTCGACCGTCGCATCAATAATGGCGGTCCTTCTTTTGCATATTTTGCAGAAAAGCTTCACCAATTTTGCGCGACTTTGAAGAAGTTTGAAAATTGAAGCAGACGAAAATTTTAGCAGACAACAATTTCTTTCATCAGTAAGGGGTTAATCTGATTCTTAACCTCTCACAACATGGGGATTGAAACTAAAATGAGATTTTCAGTAATGGCTGCCTAAATATGCCTATTAAGCACAAATTGTTGGTGTGATCTTTACTAAAATGGCTTAATCTGATTCTTTACCCCTCAAAACATGGAGATAGACACCTACATTAGTTTGCTACCATGCACGAGCACTGAGATAATAGCGAAAACGAGATTTTCAGTAATGGCTGCCTCAATATGCCCATTCAGCACAAAATATTGGTGTGATCTTTACTAAAATGGCTTAATCTGATTCTTTACCCCTCAAAACATGGAGATAGACACCAACATTAGTTTGCTACCATGCACGGGTACTGAGATAATAACGAAAACGAGATTTTCAGTAATGGCTGCCTAATTATGCCAATTCAGCACAAAATATCGCAGCGATCGTTACTAAAATAGCTTTATCTGATTCTTTACCCCTCAAAACATTGGGATATACACCACAATTATGTTGATACCATGCATAGTTTCTGAGATATTGACGAAAACAATATTTTCAGTAATGGCGGCCTTAATTTGCATATTGTGCGGATTGCCCAAAGGTGCCAGAGTGGCATCATTCAGATTCGTAAAGAGCACACATCAGAGGTATAAAAACAGCAAAAAAACTTTGTACGGCCCGCAAAACACGCTTATCGAAAAATCAGGGGTTTGGCAACCGGACTAATACCGATGTACGATGTTTTCTATTATGGCTCTGAAACCTTAATAAAGAAATGATCAGTGAAAGAAAAGACATTTACCATTTACTCCATAGCCAATTTCTATTTGTGAAGACTAGTGACTACGGAAAGAAGGTTGAAAGTAAAGCAGAATGCCCCTTCTGATACATGCTGCTTTACTTTAAGCTTGCTTTAAGCTGTCATCTGCTAGAACATAGAATTATTTCTTATGATACATATTCATGACTGTGTGAATTGTACCAATTTTTTTCATTAGGAGGAATTAGTTAACAGAGTTAAACGGCATATCTAGGGAGTAAATGGTTAACATAAAAGGCACTGCAAAATCATAGCATTGCTCTATTCCAATATTTCGACCTCCAAGGACATTTTGCAAAGAAAATTATGTCCGACATGATTTTCTTTGAAAAAGGCATTTAGAGGTCGAACTATCAGAAAAGAGCATCGTTATAATTTTAAACTAATTTAATTCCCCATTTCGAATATTGCTATATCTGTTTTTAAAGGCACTGCAGATAAAACTTTTAAATGACGTTAATCCATTGTATTTCAATCATATTATGAAACACCATCTACATTGAACATTGTAGAACTTTTCAGTTCTTATTAAAGCTTAGGATTGCTATGCCAAACAGTGCAGCCACTGATCAGAATGCTCTTATATGAGCTATCTGAACTGGGTCTACATTGTTTGCATAGTACTGATCCATCAGTATCCAGCTTACAATAAATTACACATAAGCAATACTTGTAATTCAAAGACATACATGTATAAGTCAGTACCTCCTTAACATTATAATCAGCAATGCATAGAAATCTATAAGTATTTTGTAAAGTATGAGTATAATGAAAGGTCAACTTCATGTATTGATTCTAATCTGTTGTTCAGAATTTAGATGACCACATGGCAAAGTGACCCACAGAAAGTGTTTCTGCATAATAATTCGAATATGCAAAGTAGCAGAGGTCAATTTATAAGGAAAAAAAATAATGAATCCTTCGTAGATTGGATCAGAAGGTAATATCTTTTTAAAAACTAATTGAGGCTGAGGCCACTGCGCTTGTCGATATATTTTCATTGATGCCATAGTTATACAGTTTTGTATGAGAAGGATGTAATACATATAATTGTGCATTTCTAACATTCCTGAAAGATCTGAGTCGCTGTTCACCTAAACCCCATCCTATAAATCAGGGCTGCCATTTCTTCGGATTTCTTCCGAAATCTTCTGATTTGTATCCTAGCAGATGGTAGTTTTAAACAGACTGGAAGTAAAGCAAAAAGCGCCTAAATGCGCATTCTGCTTTACTTTCAATATCGGTTTTAAGTTTCCTTGTGTTTAGATAATGACTATAGCGTAAAATCGCGTTGAAAAATAGAAAAATTGGGAAATCTTAGGAATTTTCATGATCACGTTATAGCAACCCTGCATAACTAGTCACCAAGATAATTCTGAAAATGTCCCTTGCAGAAATTTAGTTTACGATTATGTTAAGTGTCTTCCTCTTTTGTTTGTTGTAGTAATGTGTCAGTTGTAAGAATTAAACATTTCAGTCAATTCCCACTACAAATAGCAACATACCCTGTCCAGATGATATATTTGCCAGTCCTACAATATTCATACAATCAAAAATCAGTGAAGACTTTGGTCAAATGTCATTTACAGCAGCACATCGACATTGTGCGAGTTTGGAGCTGTGCTTTTTGGAATTATCAACTGTCAGGGCTGCCATAATATCCGGATTTTTCTTAATTTCTAAGTGCTTCGGAGCTGCGAAATGTTTCCGAAATGATCGGCTTTTATTGACAATCTACGTTTTTATATCAAGGTCAGGACTGTAAATGGTGTGGTATATTGTTTTTCAAAGATGTCTTTGAACACAAACGCACGTGAATAAAGGGTTTAAACCCATAACCCCATAGCCTGATTCTAGTTTTGAAAATAGAGCCACTTAAAGTAGGCGGACAATAAAGCTACCATCTGCTAGAATATAGAAAATAGTTCTTACAATACATATAATCATATTCATCACTGTATAAAATTAAAATTTGAACGAGTGCGTGTTTATGGGGTAATGGGTTTTATGCACATTCTGCTTTACTTTCAACTTGCTTTAAGTGGTCAAGTGTGTTCAAAACTAGAAGCAGACTATATTGAGCACATTCTGCTTTTCTTTCAACCTGCTTTAAGTGGTCACGGGGTTGAAACTGCATGCAAACCTAATAACTTCATTTATCAATCTTTCAACTAAATAGACACACACTTTATACAGTTATAACTTTGTAAGTCGGACAGACACAAAACATGCACTTTATTAAACATGTGACTGTTTAATGCAGAGCAAAAGTGATACAGATAGACCTTAAGACAGCGTTCTGCATTTCTTTTGTCCTGCACCAAAATACACACATGTCCATTATTGTCTTTATAAATGCACTTCTTTTTGAGAACCGATGGACACAGGTTTGACAGTAGGATTTTTATAGATGTTTTAACTATCCAATCCGCACATGACTGTTGTGTTTTAAGAGAGTTGACTTCTGATTTCGACAATAATTCTAAATGTTATGTTTGAGAAATTTCGAGTGTCGAATTTCTACAATAGTTCGACTTTTCCCGGCCCGGCAAATTGTCGAACGTCGAAATTCGACATAAGTTCGACTTACTGAATATGTTATAGAAATGTTGAATGTCGAACGTTGAATTTCGACAATATTTCGATTTTTTCCCGGCCCGGCAAATTGTCGAACGTCGAAATTCGTCATAAGTTCTACATAGTGAATGTGATTCAGGTAATGTTGAAAGCCGAACGTCGAATTACAACAATATGTCGTCTTTGGCAGCCCGGCAAATGGTCGAACGTCGAATTTCGACAATTTTTTGACATTTTGGTAAAAGGACAATGTCGAACGTCGAAATTCGACAATATTCGACCAATTTCCTGTCTGGCAATTAGTCGAATGTCAAATTTGACATGAATTCGACACTTCAACGTCTTTATTGAAATGTCGAATGTCGAAAATCGACAATATTTCGATTTTGCCAGGCCCGGAAAATTGTCGAATGTCGAAATTCGACATAAATTCGACATAGTGAATGTGTTTAAGATACGTTGAAGGTCGAACGTCGAATTTCGACAAATTTTCGACATTTTGGTAAAAGGACAATGTCGAACGTCAAAATTCGACAATATTTCGACTATTTTCTCTGTCTGACAATTTGTCGAATGTCGAATTTCGACATAAATTCGACACTTTACCGGCTTTGTTGAAATGTCGAAATTCGACAATATTTTTATTTTTTCCTGGCCCGGCAAATTGTCGAACGTCGAAAATCGACATAAATTCGACAAAGTGAATGTGTTTAAGATATGTTGAAAGTCGAACGTCGAATTTCAACAATATTTCGACTTTTCCCTGCCAGGCCATTTGTCGAACGTCGAAAGTAGACATTAGGTCGACATAGTGAATGTGCTTAAGAATTGTTGAAAGAAGAACGTCGAATTTCGACAATATTTCGACTTTTCCCGAGTCCGGCAAATTGTCGAACGTCGAAATTCGACATTAAATCATCAGAGGGAATGTGTTTAAGAAATAGTGAATGTCGAACGTCGAATTTCGACAATATTTCGACTTTTTCCCTTACTTGCAAGTTGTCGAACGTCGAAATTCGACCCTAGTTCGACAATTTCCCGACTTTGTATAAGTGTCGAACGTCGAAATTCGACATCAGTTCGGCAATGTAATGTGTTTAATAAATTTTGAATGTCGAACGTCGAATTTCGACAATATTTCGACTTTTCCCTTACTTGCAATTTGTCGAAATTCGACACAAGTTCGACAATTTCCCGACTTTGTATAAGTGTCGAAAGTCGAAATTCGACATCAGTTCGGCAATGTTATGTGTTTAATAAATTTTGAATGTCGAACGTCGAATTTCGACAATATTTCGACTTTTCCCTTACTTGCAATTTGTCGAACGTCGAAATTCGACCCAAGTTCGACAATTTCCCGACTTTGTATAAGTGTCGAACGTCGAAATTCGACATCAGTTCGACAAAGTAATGTGTTTAAGACATTTTGAATGTCGATCGTCGAATTTCGACTTTTTCCCTTACTTGCAGTTTGTCGAACGTTGAAATTAGACCCTAGGTCGAAAATTTCCCGACTTTGTATTAGTGTCGAACGTCGAAATTCGACATCAGTTCGGCAATGTAATGTGTGTAAGAAAATTTGAATGTCGAACGTCGAATTTCGACAATATTTCGACTTTTCCCTTACTTGCAATTTGTCGAACGTCGAAATTCGACCCAAGTTCGACAATTTCCCGACTTTGTATAAGTGTCGAACGTCGAAATTCGACATCAGTTCGACAAATAATGTGTTTAAGACATTTTGAATGTCGATCGTCGAATTTCGACTTTTTCCCTTACTTGCAGTTTGTCGAACGTTGAAATTCGACCCTAGTTCGAAAATTTCCCGACTGTGTATAACTGTCGAACGTCGAAATCCGACATCAGTTCCATAAAGTAATGTGTTTAAGAAATATTGAATGTCGAACGTCGAATTTCGACAATATTTCGACAATATTTCGACATTTCCCCTTACTTGCAGTTTGTCGAACGTCGAAATTCGACCCTAGTTCGACAATTTCCCGACTTAGTATAAGTGTCGAACGTCGAAATTCGACATGAGTTCGACATAGTAATGTGTTTAAGAAATTTTGAATGTCGAACGTCGAATTTCGACAATATTTCGACTTTTTCCCTTACTTGCAGTTTGTCGAACGTCGAAATTCGACCCTAGTTCGACAATTTCCCGACTTTGTATAAGTGTCGAACGTCGAAATTCGACATCAGTTCGACAAAGTAATGTGTTTTAAAAATGTTGAATGTCGATCGTCGAATTTCGACAATACTTCGACATTATGGCAAAGCTGACTTGTCGATCGGCAAAATTTGTTACATTATGTGAAAGCTTAATTGTCGAAAGTCGAAATTCGACAGCTGTTCGACCTTTCATTTGTGAAAGGTCGAATGTCGAATTGTCGAATGTCGTGCAAACTTCACACACCGACCGCTTTATAACGAATTGTATGAATTACCTCCCTTTTAATAGCGAAGAAACACCTAAATTTATTCCTCAAAAGCATTTATATATTTTTTCTTTTGTTTGTTATCATTATAAAACTTACTAATATTTAGAATTTCAGTCCAATAAGCATACATTATCAATATGCTTTTTGAAAACTTACACCCGGATAAACAAAAATTATATTCATAACTTGGGAAAAAAACTTAAACGTCAAAACCGTTCTTTACTGTTATTGACGTTTGAGCGTTAACGCGCCAAAACGTCTACTACTTTGTTTATCGTTACGTCATTAAATTAGATATTGCAAATGTACGCCAATTCTTATTTTTCCCTTCCTATAACGTCTCACTCCGAGCAACACACACACTATGTGTCTCCAATTGGGTAGAGATGGAGCACTGTAGCAAACAAAGGTGAAATACCAAGGGATAAAACTCTAACAGAGTGTCGGAAGAGTTGTCCAGTCCAATATGAAAAAATATAGATTTTTTGGGTCCGAGTCCAATATGAGAAAAATATGGCCTTCTGGGATAGCTTTTTTAAATTCCGGTACAATATAGGGTTCTCTTGTACCGTCACGTGGTAGAAAGAGGGGTTGTCGATTGGTCTAATAGATGTAGGTGTGAAATAAAGTGTAATATAAATGTAAGCAATTTACGTTTTCACTTTGCTCCTTTTTCCACCTGTTTTAGTGGTTGATATCCATTTCAAAATTTCCAAGTTCGATGGGGCCCATTATTTTATTTAAAAGTGTTATTAACCAATAACCAGATATCTTAAAAATGGTCTGATTACAAAATTGGACTTTTATATTATAGACAACAGTATCATTGCAGATGATAGTGTAATATTTGGGGCTTTTCAGTTTTAAGCCCAATCTGTTGGTCATAGTAAAGTAATGGGTTGGGTACAGTGGTAAATACGCTATTCCCACCCACTTTACGCGTTTCTTATGCGTTTCTTTATGCGTTTCTTACGCGTTCGTTAACCGTTCGTTAACCGTTCACTATCCGTTTCGTTAAACGCGTTTACTATCCGTTTCTGTACGCGTTTCTTAACGCGTTTAAAAGAGCCCGGATGAAAGGGGAGTAATCATGGAGAAAGGGAGGTAATCCATGTATGACGTGGAGGCCGGTCTTATCCTACATAAGAATTTAGCAAATATTGTTACAGTGGAGTAAATATAATCTTACATAATTTTATTGAATCATTTTCTTTTAAGAAGAAAGGTTATTCTGTGAGAGTTTTATGAATATACATTTATTTTCCCATATAAAGGATGCGGTTTAAAAAGGATTCTGTAAATTGTGTTTATTACTATTACTATGAACATGCGGAATTCCAAATAGCACATGTGGCATGCATGTTACATCACAGGGCAAGCCGCTAACAGTGTTGCGTCACAAGTCGGATAGGGGGGTAATAAAACTGCGGCTTATCAAAGTAAGTATCCTAATTGGGGTTGATTGGAATATCAACCAAATAAACCAAATCTTATATACGAGTATGTGTCAGTTATTAAACTCTCTCATCAAAGTAAAAGATATCTGTATAGTTTGAATATGGATGAGACTCCCGTAACTCGGCATTTCATCTAAAGCCAAACTGTAAAAATGAAATCAAGACCGTATGCTTCATTCTTAGCTGTAAAACATAAGAACCGAACTACTCGGCGTCCCATCTACATCAAAATCGATAGTGTTAACTATTATGAAAAGTAATTAGGTTTATTCAAAGCTGTCAGTTTGGATCCTGATGCTATGCCGATCTATACAGCCAGGCGTTTGATCTGGATTCAAACCGTTTGAATAGAAATCAACATGGAAGGAATTATTCTAATACATATCAAACAGAAATAATCTCGATGAAACGCCGAGTCACTCAGCATTATGATTGAGATCCAAAATGTCTATATTTATATAAATTCTATAAGCGAAACCAGTTTAGATCCTGATAAGAGGCGTCTCATTTACAGAAAAAGTTTTCAAAAATCGCATTACAATATGAGTTTTATCGCGAAAATGCTCCAGTGACAAATCGATTCTTGTTTTTGATAAACCCGTTTAATTCGGATGTTTCGAAAACGGCAATCATCGATAATATCCGAAATCTCCGCGTGAAACGGAAAACGGACGCCCCAATCGCAACATATCGGGTATATTCGTTTATTAACGCGTTTAAACGCGTTCAAATCGTTAGGCCTTAACCGTTCGTTAAGCGTTCGTTAACCGTTCACTATGCGTTTCTTACGCATAGATAAATGCGTAAATGGGTAGGAATAGCGTATTTACCACTGTAGTAGCTCATGTTATTGGTCTTGCCTTTGTATACTCTAAAATACATTATTTCATTTTAAATAGCATACAGGTCATATCAAGTATTCACCATAACCCGATGTGAGAAATAAGTCACTTTTTTAATCCAATGACGTTTTAACTTTGAACATATTGGCAAATTTTACTTATTCGTGATATTTGTGTGTTCTAATAATATTCACTGCATTGCAAAAATTGCAATTGTTAAAGAGGCGACAGAAGAAAATCACCTATAGTTTTATAATAAATTAATCTGAGCTCATCAGTCAAATAGATATTGGAAAATTGGTGGGAATACGCCACGTTCTATTTTTATAACCAAATACCATGTGTTCTTTCATTTAGCATGTGTTCCGTCTTTTAGTACTTTTCCAGCAGCATGTGTTCCGTCTGTTAGCAGTTTTGGTCAAGTGTTCCGTCTTAAAGTACTTTTATATCGAGTTTTCCGTCTTCTAGCAGTTTTAATCAATTGTTCAGTCTTTTTGCATTTTAATCAACTGTTTCGTTTTTACACTCTGTTCCGTATGTCCTCATGTTTCATCATTTAGTATCTACACGTATCTTAATTTAGTGTTCCATGGTAAATTTTTCGACATCACTCATTCGTATTCTTTTTCACTAATAATCATATTGCGAGTACATCTGATACAATATTAACGAAGAAAATAAAATTAGATAAAGATAATTCTACGGACATGGCCGAAAAGGATACGGACATGCTGAACGGTTACGATATCGCCATAAAATATTCCGACGTCTGATAAATTTCAAAATGGCGCATTACGGGTAGACTGCCTTAACGGCCCTGGCACTAATACTTTAGGAACTCTTGCTGAAATAGACCTGGAAGCTGATACGCTGGATTCTAGCATGCCTCTCTGACTTTTATTAGACCAGTGACTGGAAAGCCAGTTATGTAGAGACCTATTTATACCATTTTGTTTTAATTCAAAGAGGAGACCACTGTAACAAACTCTAACAAAAATACCATGCAGGGGAACTGATTGACATTATGTGGTGAAAAATATCTATAAGCTAGAAAGTAATAGAATATATTGGGCTGATATAAAAGTACTAAATACGGAACACGTTACCTAAACTGCTAAAAGACATTACAATAACATTGTTTTATTATAATTCTGTATATTTTACCAAACATTGTAGATCTAAAACAGTGCTGCTGTTTTTATCAATAACTGTTTTGACAACACAGTCAGCCAGTGCGACCTTTTAGCGCCAGGATTTCTATTGATTATTTGAATGAATAATTTGTCATTGCGCTGGAAGTCTAGCTGATGTGCTAATTGACTTGGCTTGAAATGTTCCAAATCTTGAAACTCGAACTGCAGTAGGTCAATGGCGCTGTCTATGATAACATCGTTCGCCCACTTATTCTTTGATTGTAGAGTTTTGCGATCTTTAAGGATCAAAATGTGGAATAGTATCTGTTTTACCTGCTTGGATCCAAATTTCTAAATCATTTCTAATGCCATTCTGTAATTGGAGATTTGGAGCTGAGAAAATAATGTTTTGGAAGGCAATGTCCGCTGATTTGTTAAATACATCTTTTTTGGTAATATGTTAATCTTTTTTTTCTGTTCTCAAAATCGTCAATAAGTTCTTCTACTGAACATTCTAGATCTGTTAACACTTTTGCTAAAATTTCGTTACATGTACTAAGTTGTGATCCCTCACTTTTTTTAGAAAATATCAAATTTACAGTTTTGTCAAGAACATCTATACTTTTCTGCCTTTCTATCTGTTCTGCCTGCACTGTGTGTTGCTACCAGACATTGGGTCAATAACTTAGCAAAGTTATTAATTAAATTACCAATTAGTTGGATAAAATGCAATTAAATTACCAATGAAATTACTCTGTTTTTCCAAAAGTAATGATTAAATTAAATTACTTTACCTGATTAATTTATTAAATTAACAATTACGTTTCACCGTTACACTACATGATCCAAGTTTAAAAGTATAAAAGTACATTGCAAACAGTATAGACCCAGATCGGAGGATTTTGAAGGTGCCCCCTGATAAGAGTCCGCTCTATTTTCTATTTAGCACAATCCTATGCATTGGAAAAGGTAAGCGGACATGAGCCCTCCCGGACACGAGCCCCCCCCCCCCCCCCCCCCCCCCCGGCCAATTTTGCTTTGACGGACACGAGTCCCCGCCTGTTTTGTGCGTGCGGACATGAGCGGCGTTTCTTCAGTAAACAAGAGTCAATTAAACAATTAATTGCAGGTATCATCAACGTATTACCCACAGTTTGATACGCTAATAGGCAACGATTATCCTGTTTTGTCACTATTGTGTAATCAAGTTGACAATATAAATTATTAAATCTATCATCATTAAAATTGTATCTGTTTCCTCTGAGGTATCATGATTAAAATGAAACAATAAATAAATAGAGAAATATGACTAGCAAGCAAGGCAATATTTATAGCCGAAGAAAAACTTCATTGTTTGCTAGAAATATTAATGAAACATTAGTTAATGATCTGTCCTACCAGGGGGGGGGGGGGGGGGGGGCTTATGTCCGCCCGCGCAAAACAGGCGGGGGCTCGTGTCCGCCAGCGCAAAATCGGCCGGGGGGCTCGTGTCCGGGGGGGGGGGGGCGGGATTCATGTCCGTCAATCATTGGAAAATGTCACTGCCAATCACAACTATGTAGAATTATGAAACAATTATGGAAGCAGATCAGACTTTGAGTTATTTTGAAGCTGATCAGGATCGAAGCTGTTTATGCCGAGCTAAGGTGTGTTATGACATTGTCAAAATTTAGTGTTTAGTTTTCATAGCAGATAACACATCATGGCAGGGTCACACATAAGGGGGTTGTAAACTAAATATTTCCAACATTTTCTATTTATGTTTAAACCAAACCTAATGGTGAGACTATGCATTAGAATCATCTAAACGAAACAATTCAAATTCAAATTCCTATGGCCACATAGGGTTTTGAGCAGGCGTAAAGAGTTAAGTCTTCAAACTACTCCCCTTATCTGGATCCCTGACACTATTAGCAGACGACAACATTAACACGTAATGAGTCACTTAGACTGCCCAGTGCCCAGTGTGTGAAAAATAGTTTTGTGTTTAGAATACAAATATTACCTTTTCTTAAACAGGTAAGGCATGATGAATGACCCCTAATCCAATGCACCTTTAGTGAATTTTGACAGCAAAGTTGTCGTCTGTAGTCTTTAAGAAAACACTTGCATTTCTGTCTAATACTTTTACAAATATATGAAATGAAGTTTAAACTGTTGGGATCTTTGTGTGACTTGATCTGGATTCAAACTGACTTTTCAAGTGAACTGAATGCATAGTATATTTCCAAAATCTATTTGGTCAATGAGCAACTCCAGTAAGGGTTAAGCAATTGAGAATAAGAGCTAGCTAAAATATTGGGTATTGCCTCATGGTGCATGTATTGTTGCAGCTAATAAGGATTTTTGTCCATCCATGATGAAGCTACAACAACAATATACATGTATTTTAACACCTTTTTTAATAAATCATGGTTTATTGACCTGAGAATTAAAGCTGTTTAAGCATTACCACATTTGTAGCATTAAATTTTATACTTGTAGGTTATTGATAGGTTTATTGACAATATGGAGAGGATCCAAATAAGCTTTTAATCTAAATTTTTTCATTATTATATGTGATTTCAATTATGTCAGTTTGTAAATATTATGGAATTAAATGTTTTAATTAAGATGAGGTCAATCTTTAAAACTAACATGAACATGCTTAGAAAATGTATAAATAGGCTTATCTTGTTTTAAATATGAGTTCAGAATGTTATTCTTCCAAATCATGTACATATTGTGCAGGGTTAATTGAAAAGTAATTGAAATTCAATTAACAATTACCCACTTTTTTCAAAAGTAATTATTAAATTACAATTAAAGTAATGCACAATATGTACATGATCTAACCTAGTATAAAATTTAATGCTACAAATGTGGTAATGCTGACGGACACAGGGCCATCACAATAGCTCATATTGAGCCTTTGACTCAGATGAGCTAAATTTGAATATTACAAAAAAATCATCATTTTTGACAAAATGTATAAGTCAAAATGTATAATTATTCTCCAGAAACTTTTTTTATCATTAGAATGTAAATTTTCCAAATTAATATCTAATGAGTCAAAGAATATTTTTAGCATGTTTTTTGTATGTTGTTTACTTTATTTCTGAGGTGTTTATATTGATTTAAGCCAAATGATTTAAAGTCCCATTGTGTTTTCAGACCTTTTCATAATGTCTGAAATACAATAACGGTTAATAATAATGTTTGAACATTCTAATGGGCCAAACTGATCTATGAAATGATGAAGACGGACCTAAATCACCAAAAAGGGCGATTTAAAATCATAACAAACCGAAAATAGAGCGTCTGCCATAAACCTTACCACACGGCTTAGTATCACGTGATACAGCCGGAGTCAACATCACCGTGTGCAACCGCAATTACCTTCGACGGTCGATCCATCAGTCAGTTAGACTATCACACTTTTTTGTCCGCTCTCTAACTCGAATATCTTTTATCCGATCTTCCACAAACTTGCTGAAAATGTTCATTGATATAAAATCAAGGTTTAGTTTGATTACTACTAAATCGCATAAGGTGTTTTTGAGTTATTGCCTGTTAATTTATAAAAAATGACTGTTTCAGTCATTTTTGCACTCTAAAACAAACAGTTTTTATCGGATATTCACCAAACATGCTGAAAATATTTATTCATATAAAATTCAGGTCTAGTTTGATTATTACTAAAATCGCATGTGGCATACCTAAGTTTTTGCCCTTTATGTATTAAAAAATGACTGTTTTCAGCAAGGTTTGCTCTCTAACACAAATACGTTTTATTGGATCTTCACCAAATTTGCTGAAAATATTTATTGATATAATATCAAGGTTTAGTATGATTACTACTAAAAGCGCATAAGGTATATCTAAGTTATTGCCTGTTTATTAATGAAAAATGACGGTTTCAGTCACTTTTTGCACTCTAACACATACAGTTTTTTATCGGATATTCATTAAACTCGCTGAAAATGTTAAGTATATAAAATTTAGGTTTAGTTTGATTATTACAAAAATCGCATGTGGCATATCTGAGTTTTTGCCCTTTATGTATTAAAAAATGACAGTTTCAGCATTTTTCAGCAATAACTCAGACATGCCTTATGCGATTTTGCTAGTTATTGAACCTGACCTAGATTCTATACCAATGAACATTTGTAGCAAGTTTGGTGAAGATTCAAAAAGAAATGTTTGAGTTAGAGAGCGGACAAGGCTGAAACAGTCATTTTCAGCAAGCTCAAGGTATACATTCTCTATAGTTTATTTGACCGTTTACCCATAGTGAAAGATATGTACACGTTGTTATTGAATCTCATAGTGTTTAACCCTGTGCCTACTTTACGGAGTTTACAAACTATTTGAATCCAAAATGACGCCGCGTAACGTGGCGTCTCATCTGGATCCAAACTATTTGACACTCGTCTTAAGGTTTGTTTAATTAAAACAATGCATAAATCTAAACTGAACACATTTTGCAGACGACAATGTCGAAGCAGACGTCTGTGCAGCAGAATAAGGGTTATCCAGATGTTCCAGCTAAACATGTAAGCGAGAGTAATCTGAACCAATCTAACATTTTCTCACTCATTTCAGCACCGAATGCTATGGTGTTACTACTGATTAAACCGTCTATTCGATACACTTTTAATGAGTATGACACCATTGGGTTTAAAAGCAGAAATAAAAATTTAAGTTTTCGAAATACTTCCGTTATCTGGAGCCCTGTATTTACAGAGTTATCCTTCTTTCCATTCACAAGGGAGGCTTTTTAATTGGTGCTAGCACAAAACTATTATAAATAAAATTTAAAAAGCGAATTGCTTAGATAAAACCGGTTTTTGTGAAAGAATCACGTCCCACGTAGTTCAAATGGGACCCCAAACAACCGTTTTATGCAGGTTTCTCAAAAGCACAATGCGGCTTTAAAACAACCTTTCAAATTTTGTAAAACATTACAAATAAAATGACTTTTTTCGTCTAAAAACATAAAGCAGAAACGAAAGGTCATGTCATTTCTTATTTTCCTCAAGCCCAAGCCAGTGCTAAATAGGTTATGCCATGGTTGCGCGCGAATAAACATGCTTTAGGTCTCAAACTTCACATTGAAATAATCTTTCAATTTATGTAAAATATTACAATAAAATTACTTTTTCGTCTAAAACAAAAAAACAGAAACGAAGAGTATTCTTATTTTTCTCGAGCCCAAGCCATGTGCTAAATAGCTCAGAGCATGTTAATTTCATACTACAGAACATAGTCCACTCGGCGCGTCCCGCGCCTCGTGGACTATATTCCGTAGTATGAAATAAACATGCTCTAACCTATACATATTACGTTTATATGTTTTTTCGCTGATGTTGCCTACAGATAGCGAGACTTATGCTCATTATTTTAATAAAACCGAAAATCGAAGATACGATCTGTTTCCACGATGTACACCGGCAAAATGACCATTAAAATCAGGTGTTATCTATTCAAGGAAAGATCAAAGCGTTCAAACAATCTAGTCGGCTGGGTCGATACCACCTTATGTGTACATTTCTAGTACATAATTGTCTTCAGACTCATCACAATTAACCAATTTCCCCATAAATACGCCTTTTTTTGCCTTTAATTTATTCCTCATTTGAAGAAAAAAGTCCAACTTTAAACAGTCAGGATTATGTTACATAAAGGTGTTTTTTTATATCCTAGCAGATTATAGCTTAAAGCAGGCTGAACGTAAAGCAGAATGTGCCTTAAGGAAGTTTCTGTTTTACTTTCACCTTGCTTTAAGTAGACACGTGTCATACACACAAAAGTAGTTAAAATGATTTAGTGTTCGGTATAAAGGGAGTTTACTGAATCTGTTTTTTCTGTTGTGAACGCGTTACTCTTATCGAACTTACCGGTGTTTCAAAGTAAGAGCTACGTTTTAACTTATAATGTCGACTTAAGCCAGTTCGGGTTTGACAGTATTTCACTTTTAAAAATTGACTGTCATTTTCGTTAGAACAGAACAGAAAAACCTTTTATTTCCTTGCCCGGTTACACCACAGGTGCTTGTATTGCATGTATGTTAACCCTGTGTATGTAGATCTAGATCGGTTTAAAAATAAAAATTGTTCTTATTTTTTTAGTCGACTACGGTACCTCTGTGATATACATGGACAGTCTACCATAGTCTACTAAAAACTTCTTTTTTTTTAAAAAAATTGATCTAGATTTACATATACAGGGGTAACATACATATAATACAAGCACCTGTGCTTTGTAACAACAGGGCTCTATATAGCCCAGTATTTACATTGTGTGGGTATGAACATAATTTATATCAGAGTCATGCACAATGTCAGTTGAAGATGTATTTCAGAGTATAGTAGAACCTCTCTATTACGACCACTAAATAGTGTCAAATATAAGTCGTTTAAGACAGATGTTTGCTTAAGCAATGTGAAATTGAAACAGAAAGCTCATACAGGAGCTTTCTGTTTCACTTTCACGTTGCTTTTTAGCTGTTACCTGTCTGTTATACAGACAATTAGCCTTCTTTTTAGTGGTCGTAATAGAGAGGTTCTACTGTATGTGCTGAAATCACTTCAATAAATGTCAGATTAAAACAATAAAACAAAAACCATCAAGTGTGTTTATCTGTATACGTGTCCATGTTTGCATGTGTACAGTGGAGAATCTGTTATTCTTTCCCAATAAACGCGTTTACGCTAAAACTATTATTTGCAGTGCAAAGAGTTTGGAGCCAGATCAGACGCCGGGTAACCCGGCGTCTGATCAGGCTCCAAACTGTTTGCCGCCAAGATAAACATGAAATATCAGAATTGTCCAAAAGTTGTTCTTTTCTACGTTTTAGTGATTTGCGTTTGCGTACGTTTGCGTTTAAACGGGAAAGAATAACAGATTCTCCACTGTACATGTGTGTCATGCGTGTGCTTGTTTGTTCAGTCTTCCATACGTGGAACTTTGTCTGCGTACATAACATTACCATAATTCCAAATGGGCAAGTCACTGGTTGGTTTGAAATCAAAACTCGTTATTCTCTTCAAAATACCAACCTGTTTTTTCGATCAAATGCACCGTCATTGATTAAAATTTATTATTTTTATCTGAAAACGAAAAACAAGGTCACATGATAATAATAATGATTAAAGCGTATTTTTTGCATTTTCGCAGGAATAGGATACAGATGAAAGACAAATAGACAGAGAGCGAGAGATAAATAGACACACAGAGATACATAAAGGAGAGAGAGAGAAATACAAAAGAGAGGGAGGACGAGAGAGAGAGACAGAGAGAGATAGACAGAGAGACAGAGAGCGACAGATAAATAGACAAACAGAGATACATAAAGGAGAGAGAGAAAGACATAGGAAGAGATGGAGGACGAGAGAGAGGGAGAGAGAGAGACAGAGAGAGACAGAGACAGAAACAGACAGAGAGAGAGAGAGAGATAGAGAGAGAGAGAGAGAGACAGACAGACAGACAGACAGGCAGACACAGACATAGACACATACAGACAGACAGACAGTCATAGACAGTCATAGACATGGTCGGAACACAATGCGACACAAACAGAACCCTTACCCACATCCCCTGCCAAGCTGACAGACTAAGTACGTAACAAGAAGGTGAAAACACATACATGTATCTAACCAACTGTTTCAATTACGTTCTGATAATTACTGAATGTCCCAAGACGAGATTTAATCTTCAATATAACCTTCGAAAATAACCTTGGTTTTTGGATATCTGATATGTCTAACTATTGTGCCAACAAACGCCGTGTTAAAAATAATTACAATAATTTCTTATCTTAGGCGACCCGAAGTAGTTACGGTTACAATACAAAATATTAATTCAATGGTCTTCACATATTAACCATAGTTAACTCTTTCACTGCTAACGTCGCCAAAAGGCGACTTCGCAAACAGTTTTGATCCTGATCAGACGCCGCGTAACGCGACGATTGCTCAGAATCAAAACCGTTTGACACTCGTATCGATATGTTTTAATTCATACTACATTTAATCTAACTTTGAAACGATGTTGCAAACAACAAATTTGAAGCAGACGACAATGAACGATGAAGGGGTAAAAATCTCCAATAAATTGGCGCCGAAAATTTTAAATGGTACGGCAACCTTCAAAGTATTACTCTCACATATTCAGTCAATACTCTCTATTACGACCACTGAAAAGACAACTACGTGTGTTATTATAGACAGATGACAGCGTTAAGCAAGATGGATGTCTAAACGCAGAAAACATCGAAAGGAGCTTTCTGCTTAACTTTCATCTTGCTTAAATCCATTTACGCCCGGGCAGTGGATTTTTCCATGTTTATATATTGGATTAGTCAATGTTTCATCTAAAGAATGCCTGGTTAAAATTTTCGTTTTTCATTTTGTTTCATATTGAAATTACTATCAGCAAACAGTGTAGACTCTGATCAGACGCCGCTTTATGCGGCGTCTGATCAGAGTCTACACTGTTTGCCTATGTCCCATATATGGTATCTTGGGCACAAATGGGTTAAGAAGCCAACTGCCTTGACATTCTTAAATAAACAGAGATTCTACTGTTATATTTATCGCCTAAACTTATTTTACAACACTATATATTAAACCGATTTAAAGTCACATTGTGTTTTCAGACCTTTTTTAATGTGCGAAATACAATAACGGTTAATAATAATGCTTGAACATTCTAATGGGCCAAACTGATCTATGAAATGTTGAAGACAGGCCTAAATCACCAAAAAAGCGATTTAAAACCATAACAAACCGAAAGTAGATCGTCTGACATAAATATTACCACACGGATTAGTGGCACGTGGAAAAGCTGGGTTCAATATCACCGGGTGCGAACGATTGCTATAAAATGAGTCACATTTCGTCACAACGGTGTTTCAGCCCTTTTTGCTCTCTTACACAAAGAGTTTTTATCGGATCTTCACCAAACTTGCATTAAATGTTCTTTTATATAAAATCTAGGTACAGTTAAATTTCTACTAAAATCGAATAAGGCATGTAAGACTTTTTGCCCTTTATGTATTAAAAGTTGACTGTTTCAGCAATTTTTGCTCTCTAAAACAAGCATTTTTTAGTTGATCTTCACCAAACTTACTGAAATTGTTTATTATTATAAAATCTTGGTCCAGTTTGATTACTACTAAAATCGCATGTGGCATGTTTGCGTTTTTGCCATTTTTGTATTAAAAATGAGTGATTCAGCAATTATTGCTCTCTTTCACAAATACTTTTATTGGATCTTAACCAAACTTGCTGAAAATGTTCATTAGTATAAAATCTAGGTTTAGTTTGATAACTACTAAAATTGTATGAGGCATATCTAAGTTTTTGCCCTTTATGTATTAAAATTACTGTTTTCAGCCAGTTTTTTATCTCTAACACAAATTCTTTTAATTGGACTTTCACCAAACTTGCTGAAAATTTTCATTGATATTAAATCATGGTTAAATTTTAATACTAGTAAAATCGCATAAGGAATGTCGGAGTAATTGCTCTTGAATTATTAGAAATGACTGTTTCAGCCTTTTTTGCTCTCTAACACAAAGAGTTTTCATCGGATGTTCTACAAACTTGCTGAAATTCTTTATTTATATAAAATCTAGGTCCAGTTTGATTATTACTAAAATCCCATAATGATTATCTGAGTTATTGCCCTTAATGTATTAAAAAGGACTGTTTCACCATTTTTTTCTCTCTAACACAAATGCTTTTTTATCGATTTTCACCCAATTTGCTGAAAATGTTTATTAATATAAAATCAAGGTTAAGTTTGAATATTACTAAAATCGCATAATGTATATATGAGTTATTGTCCTTTAATTATTAAAATATGACTGTTTCAGGGTTTTTTTGCACTCTAACACATACAGTTTTTATCGGATATTCACCAAACTTGCTGAACATGTTTATAAATATAAAATATATCTCCAGTTCGAATAGTACTTATATCGCATAAGGCATGAGTTTTTTGCCCTTTAGTTATTAAAAATTAATGTTTCAGCATTTTTTGCTCTCTATCACAAACATTTCTTTTCGGATCTTAACAAAACCTTGCTGAAATTCTTTATTTATACAAAATCTAGGTTCGGTTTGATTAATACTTAAATCGCATAAGGAATGTCTGAGTTATTGTCCTTTATGTATTTAAAAATACCTGTTTCACCATTTTTTGCTCTCTAACACAAATAACTTTTTTGTGATTTTCACCAAACTTGTTGAAAATGTTTATTAATATAAAATCAAGTTCATAATCTTAACTACCAAAATCGCACAAGGCATGTTGAAGTTATTGCCCTTGAATGATTATAGATTGCATACTTCAGGCTTGTCAGCTTTCTGACTCAAACGGTTTTAATTGGATCTTCAAATTTGCTGAAAATAATATTGGATTAAAACTTAGTCTAGTTCTATGAATACCCAAATCGCCGAAGGCATGTTGGAGTTACGGTTCTTCAATTATTAAAAATTTGCTATTTCATACTTATTTTAGCCCTGTCAACTCTGTAATAGGAACTGTTTTTATTCTATTTAAGCCAACTATTTGGTCAATAGTTGCATGTGCTTCATCTTGGCCGTGTTGGTAATAAGTAAAGTAATAAATGACTACTCCATACCTCCTTTACCTCTTGAAGGATTTTCAGTCAGCTGTATTCGATTTTTGTCTTGATCTATATTTAAAACAAATACACAATGCCAGCAAGTTTGGTGAAGATCCAATAAAAAGTGTTTGTGTTAGAGAGCAGAAAAGGCTGAAACAGTCATTTTTTTAATTATTCAAGGGCAATAACTCAGGCATGCCTCATGCGACTTTGATAGTTATCAAAATTGAGCTAGATTCTCTACTAATAAACATTTATAGCAAGTTTGGTGAAGATCCAAAAATAGGTGGTTTAGTTAGAGAGAAGACAAGGCTGAAACAGTCATTTTCAGCAAGATCCCCCGTATTGGATTGTACACGCTTACCACCGTGATTAATTATTTACACGTGGTGACCTTATCTCATAGTTTAATCCTGTGCCTACTGGTCGCAACTGTTTGACTCTAAAACAGACACCACGTAACGCGGTGTCTCATCTGGATCCAAACTGTTTGACACTCGTCTTAAGGTTTGTTTAATCAAAAATATGCATACATCTAAACTAAACAAATATTGCACACGACAATGTCAAAGCAGACGTCTTAGCAGCAGAATAAGGGTTAAATTCTTCATTTCAGCCGGCTCCAGATAAGAGGAATAAACTGAACAATTCCAACATGTTCTCACTCATTTCAGCACCGAGTGCTACGGTGTTACTACTGATTAAACCGTCTCTTCGAGACACTTTTAATGAGTATGACACCATTGGGTTTAAAAGCAGAAATAAAGAGTTTAGTAATCGAAATACTTCCGTTATCTGGAGCCCTGTATTTACAGAGTTGTCCTTCTTTCCATTCACAAGGAGGCTCTTTAAATTGTGCTAGCACCAAAAAATTATAAATAAAAATTTAAAAGCGAATTTCTTAGATAAAGCCGCTTTTTATGAAAGAATCACGTCCCATGTAGTTCTAATGGGATCCCAAACAACCGTTTTATGCAGGTTTCCCAAAAACACAATGCGGCTTTAACTGTTCTGAATGGTAATTTCCTTAGTCGGTCCTTTTTCCTACAAACTTTTCTTAATTCAGAATCAAACCCAGGCTTGTCATCTTGGCGCATTAATATTGTCCGTGAGGGAACATAGACGCTAACAAACTGAACGTATCCATTAGGCAAAATAAAAAAGTACCTGTGTTTCCGGTAACCCGACCGACCCTAGTTTTTTCCCCCCGACCCTAAACTTTTTTTTCACTTTTCGAAAAATGTATTTGCTAATGTCGGCCATTTTTGTGACGATCGTTTTTTGAGGAAAGTGTAATAGAATATATTTCCCTTTTAATTGTTTAAGATGCTAATTCATAGACGTTTAGGCGTTTCAAAATTGATTTTTTGAATAATATTTATCATATATCGAAGTGAAATTTGCTCTAAATCTGCCATAAAGTAGCTTCCTTGAAGATATGGTATGCTAGTTAGTGAACCATTGACACATTCAACATACAAAAAGCACATTTTTATATTACATTTGACATGCATACAACACGTTTCAAAACATTTTCAATCCATCTGTCATATATAGGTCACTACTTTGCCGTCTTGGTATATCAATATTATAAACAATCATACCGGTTTGGATTTTTAAGATAAGTTTGGTAATGGGACCAATCAATAAAATCAACAATTTGAATGAATATTTATAATATAAATAGGGTTGTTTATGTACATGTATGGCACAGGACTCTGCACAATAAAATACATTTATACATTTTCAAAAAATATTTTCAAATATAAAATACTCTATCAGAAAGTTAAATCTATTATTGGATGTGTTTAAAAAAATAATTTTAGGGCATGTAATAGGAAACACAGGTAATTTTTAATTTGGCCTTAACATTCGAAAATAAGGATTCAAAAAATCTTCTTTCATGTATCCGAAAATAACTATATGTTTGGTTATTTCCAGTGATATCTCAATATTTTAGAAAAATCTCAGTCAGAATAGATGTTTTAGGGCTGTAAAAAGTACGAACAATATATTTCTCTTGATAAATATCTAAACATATCTAAACTGATTCAAGGCAAAAGGTTTCCAATTCAAAAAGAGTATTTTTTTATGAATGATATTACTAGATAGGTAAACCAGTATTCCACCTCCATGAATTGTTCTATTCTTTCTGTAAAATCTATCATAAGCATCCGACAAAGAAAGGAACTCGTCAAAAACAACCATGATTATCTAACTGTGTCTCCATTGAACTCAAAATATCAAAGTCCATATAGCTGTCTCTGATGTAATCAAAGTTCTATCTTATGTTTCTGATATTACAATGCAATATTGCGAGATGACACCATTGCTAGAGGATGGACCGGGATATCACTCAATACCACCTGACTGTAACAATAGTAATAATAAGACTGTTGAACAATTATATAGAGGATAATCAATTTCTTTGGGTTGTTTCAAAAATATATCAGGAGAATGGGTTGTTATCTGGTTAAAAAACGAGTCCACAGGACGAATGGTTTAACTAGATAACAACCCATTCTCGTGATATATTTTTCATATCTATTCAAAGAAATTATTTATTTTATATATTTTAGTGACGTTTTACAGAAAAAACACACACAATTAATTATTCACCCGCGACGTCACAAAACGTATTTTGACGTGACGTCACAAAAAGTGATATCATCACTACATGTAGTGATGATATCAACTTTGACGATATCAAATTTATCTAACTGAGAAATCTCTATAAACTATCGATAGGTATATAATAAAATTACTAAAACAATCGTAAAGAAATTTTGAGCAATATAGACCTAGACTTTATAACGACAGGGTATTTCTGAAAGAGATACCTTTAATGATACTTTATGGCAACATAAGACACATCTCCCATGGAACAGACCGATGGAACACCTCTCGAGTTTCACGGGCATTATCTATTTGGTAGCAGGTTCACTACATTTTTACTTGAGATGTCCATCACTAAACTTCCCCAGCAGATGATCCAATGATTACCATGAACAAAATCTCTGGAAACAAACAAGATAAAGATGAAAGCAAATATAACAAAGATAACGATGAAAGCAAATGTAACAAGAAAAGACATAAAGAAAAGAGAAAAAATAAGCAATAATAAAATTAAATAGTAGAAAATTAGTACATGTATATAGTTCTCTGAAAAAATGCAGTAAGAGGTGGTATTAAGAGTGATGATGTATTTCACTCATTTTCTAATAAATACCTTTAATGCCTATAATCTTTCCTCCAGCGAAAAAATATTTTTTCATTTTATACAGTCATGAATTTACTCCATGAGAAATATTCTCTTTAATCTAGTAGATAATATCTTAAAACCAGTTGAAAGAAATTCAGAATGCGCCTAGGCTGTATTCTGCTTCACGTTCGGCCTATTACAAGTGATCACTTATCTTCAATAATAAAAGCAGCATTGATAAACAATACAACGCTATAATGTAATGCAGCGATGATACTGATCTGATACTCGTCGTCTTGTACTGATCCAATAAATAAGTGAAGGTTAGTGTATTCGGACTTTTTTAGAACATTGGTTTGAAAAAAAAAGAATGTCGGTAGTTCTCTTCGTATATGTATGCATGTTTCCTCACCTTTGGTATATACTCTGTGATCATTATAACTTTTACTTCTACATTGCAGATTCATCAGACAAGACCATCATGGGAGACTTTTTGTCAGAACTAACTAAACCAGAATACGGTACCCTAGGCGTGGCTATCGGGGCTGTTGTGTTTGTTGCAGTTGCTTCTATTGGTGCTATTTGTGTCTTATTTAGCACGGCCAAAGAGCAGCCAGCCATCTGAGAAGTAGGAGTGAAGATGATAAAAACACCAATATCAAGAAATTTATGTTCTAACAACACGGTCTCATAAATGATTACAATAATTTTTATATACCATAGATTTCAAAGTCAAACGCGATATTCGAGATTGCAACATGGTTTACCATAACTAGGGTTTTTTTTTACGGTAACATACCGGTACTTTTTAATCGGCGAGTGTTCGGCGCCAAATAAAGACATGTAGGCAACGCGTATGTTTTCCTCGTAGAAGAAATGGGACTTTCTAGACAACAAAAATGAAAAAGCGCAATTTTCTCGAAAATGATCGCAATTATATATTTATCTTCTTACTGTACTACTGGTAATCAGAGTGAGCCATTGTACAAACAATTGTATTATCCGAACAGATGTCAAAATAACTAACTTTTCACACTTTTCATCAATCTTTACCATACTAGTATGCTCTATTCTTTATTTTTGTTCTAAGTAGTTTGGGAAAATGCATCAAGAGAACTTCCCTTAACAAATTTAAGAATCTTCACCCACTACTAATCGACATGAATTTCAAAAGATTTTGATTCTGTTCAGAAGTCGAGGTACCTGACGTCTGAGCTTAATCAAAATAAATTCTAATAAATAGGAAAGAAGACTCAAGCAGGAACTAGCAGGAACATTAAAACTAAATTCTGTCCCATTTTGCGATGAAAGTTTCTGATTAAGATTTTCGCAAACTATAATACACAACTCAAAGTTTGCTACGGACCAAAGGTATAACCTCCATATGAACCAATGCATCGACCCTATCACTTTCTAACTTTATAAATTTATTCGTCAATATTCTCTGTACAAACATTGTCACGTTAACAAACACGAAGAGGGAAAAATAATTGTTGGCAGTTTGGGTCAGTTTACCTGTTTAGAAGGAATACAATGTTTAAGCAAAATTTTTGCAAGCCTCATGAGTTGATCCATTCAGTAACACATACCAGTTATGAGTGTTTAGTTTCTCATGTAACCCATTTACGCCCAATGGATTCTTCTTTGTTTATATATTGGATTTGTCCATTATTTATCAAAGGGATGCCTGGTCAAAATTTTCATTTTCGTTTTGTTTTATATTGAAATTCCTAACAGCAAACAGTGTAGACTCTGATCATACGCCGCATTATGTGGCGTCTGATCAGAGTCTACACTGTTTGCCTATGCCCTACATACGGGATCGTTGGCAAACATGGGTTAATAAATCAAAAGTTTCGTTACCAGAAAAATACACAGTACTTTCAAAATAATGTTGGGTCTGATATGTGATCGCTTGGTACTTTAAAATGTATGACTCTGAATGCGCATGTTGTGTCTATTGGTGTAATCATAGGATCAATAATAGTATTTTGTCGTGATGGACACATTGATAATGTTAAGTAATGAATTCAGCAGCATACCATCCTTTAATTTATGATATAATTGATTTCGAAGGCTGTTTTCTAGCTGTACACTTAAATAAATAAAAAAAATGACATTGCTTGCAGTTTTGAGTTTCAGATAAATCATGTACCAAATAAATAATATCCTTTTTAAAAACACAAAAAACTACTTCACATGTTGACTCAGTACATAATACCCTAGGACCCGTAACCCTGGAATGCACTAGATCCTTGTTCAAGTTTCTCAGAAACTCATTTAGATAACTTGATTACCAATTGAAAATTGTTTGTATCCCCCTCTTTTGATGAACCGTACAGGATAGACAGGACAAGAAAGTGACATTTTAATAATTAAGATTGTTTCGTATGCTTCTTATGTTGCAGTGTATTATTAATATAACCGATGTGTATTAGATATGAGTGTACTAGGGGTTTTCTACACATCTCCTACCTCAAATATTAGCAGCATTACAACCATGCTAAATAAAATTGTAGAACATATCTTTTGAAAAGCATTTTCCTTTATGTAGGAAGAAGCGCAAATTTGCTCACAGCCAAATTCAGTATTTAAAAGGTTCATAAAAGTAAAATATTAACCATTTCACTCTCAATGACGTCATAAAGCGCATTAACAAACAGTTTTGACCCTGATCAGACGCCGCTTGTTTTGGAATTACGTCATTTTAACAGCCATGGCAAATGTGTATGTCATGGAACTACATCCATACCTCCTAACTGTTATCTCATTGTAAGAGAGAGAAAAGAGTTAACTGACTACAGTATCATAGGTCATTTGTAAAGGGTACCACGGCCTCGATCGGGTAAATTAGCTAAATACTGTTACGCGCTATTGCGTGTAGTTTTTATGAAGAAGTCCGAGACCCAAATGAGAAAATAACTCGATCTTGATCGTGGCGTTCTATGTATCAGAACCAGGACAGAAAAGACCAAATGACCCATGGTAGAGTTTTCTAAGTTTTAATATGGTTAGCAATGATTATTGCTAGGCCGGAATACCACTTTACAATGATGGATCTAACAGACTATGGTGGATCTAAAAACTAATGATTACATCTTTTACAACAATACAGACATATCTATGTAGATCAAGCCAATGCACACCTTCATAAACTATTAATAACACGTGAAGTCTAAATGATTTCTTTAATATTTAGCTTCTTACAAATTCACTGTGATTTTTTGTCACGGGGGTCTGGAAATTTTGGTTGATGTATGCAGACTGGTCTGAAATGGGAATTTCAGCTCTATTTATTTATTTTAGGACAAATGTACTCCTCATACACTGTTTGTAAATGATGCATTTGTGCGTGACTGGGGTTCAAAGGGTAAACGTTCCGGTGCTTGACTTTCCAGATTTCTCAGTAAGACTTCGCACTGGAACATGACCTTTGATTTGATACATGTATGTTATTTTACATGCTAATTTACTTTTGCTTTCTGACTTTTGTTTTCTTTTCGGAAAGGCAAAAAGCATTGGTAAATTGTTGAAAATTTTCACAACAAACTTCTTATAAATTTATGTAAAGATTAATCCTTATGTGAATATAACAAAGCACTATGTCATTTTCCCCTCGTATATATTGCTAACATACCTTTGTCTTTGACTATGTATTGCATGCTTTGTATGCTTGTGTACTGTTGGGCGTCTGACCTTATGTATGAATAAAATATCTATGTATCTATACCGTTGACAGAAAGCGATCACTTTTTCCGACCCAAAAAGTGACTGGTGGTTGGAAAGACGCTGTTAACCAATAAATTGAAGGGTCCGATCAAAAAATTGACGTGTCCGATCAAAATGTTGGTTGGAAAAAGTGTTTTTTCGACCATTAGGTGATGTCATCCGTCCAAAATATTAACCGGAAATAAAATACTAAGTTAAACGGATTTATTTACATGTACGGCGTTGGAAAATAGTTTTAAAAGGATTATTTTAAATTTTTATACCGAATATTCATCTTTTGAGGCAAAGTTTCTTTTATACCATCTTTAATTTTTGAGTGTTTTGATTCTGAAGCTGGCTATGCTTGTTGTCTAGTGACCGACTCCGGTTACCCACAATACAACAAAGATGGCCGCTCTGATCACATGAAGCGCACGTGTAAACAATTCCAATAAAACAAATTGAGTGTATACGATCGTGCAATAGCTTTACATCAGATAAACTGTCACAGCATTGGACTGACCCTCCATATTACTGGGTTAGCCCCATTACGAAAGTATAACTGATGGCAGCTGACTGCCGGTCTTCGTGAGTGAATCACCCGAATCCACCCAAGTCCACACAACTATGTCAGCTGTAGAGGAATTGAACCCTCAGATCGGGAACACTTAAATAATTACACGAATCTCATCCTCATTAACAATGCCCCCACCAAACTCCGCGACAGGACACGCCACAAAAAAACTCATCGACGAGGAAACTCCAATCGCACATCAGAGATACCGATCCTAAGGTTGATGAAATACTCCAAATATTCACAGCCATTTTACGTTATACTAATATTTAAACAGTAATCTTGTTTCATAATTAAAAATACAGCAGAACAGAATATAAAGTATGAATGCCTTTAAAGCTGCTTATAAACCAATCTATAATATCCAGACATTTCAAAATAAATATGCAAATAAATCGAACAGTTCAGACCCTACTCAGATACTGTAGTGACCGTAGTTGCTATATACTGTAAAACAGGTATTTTTCGCGTCATGAATATTTCGCGAAAAGCGATTTTGTATTAATTCGCGACATCATGCAATATTTCTAGCAGGTGGTAGCTTAAAGCATGCTGAAAGTAAAGCAGAATGCAGCTTAAAGCAGGCTGAAAGTAAAGTAGAATGTGCCTTAAGGCACATTCTGCTTTACTTTCAACCTGCTTTAAGAAGTCATCTATTTTCAAAACTAGAGACTCGAGGCAACACATTCGCGAATTAACGCGTAAATTATATTCTCGCGAACAAAACCGGTTTTACAGTATGTAAAAGTTCTACTTGTATGTATCGAATGTGCCTACCATTTTATTTTTAAATGCAAAACTTATACAAATTAATGATGTTCTAAAGCATGTAGACAACAATTATTTTTATAATTTATTTCGTAAGTCAAATTACATGTACCTAACATTTAAATTAGATAAATGAAAACATATAACCGTAATGTTGACGAATGGGTAAATACACATGTACTTCTAAGGGCGCAGTAAAAACCCTCTCTTACGACCACGTAATTACTTTGTTTTATTCAGGCCCCTGCAAAAAGCGAGATGGAAGTAAAACAGAAAGGCTTCTTTCGGAGTTTTCTCAGCTTTCCTATTTACGTTCACCTTACTTAACGCTGTCACCTATCGTCCATGTATAAATAAACCGTTTGAGTGACATTGACCCGAGAACTCCTAAATAAAATCCCAAGCTTGGTACATGCAGGTAAACCATTAAGTCAAGTGTTCCTTTTTAGCAGATACGTGAATTCGAACTAGCTCGAGTCGAACTTACCCGTGTTTCTTCAATTCAGTGAAATTCGATTGTTCATATTGAGCATATCCATATTCAAAAGTTAAATCGTGGCTAAGTAATGTTTTAAAATTGAAAAACTGTTATGTACAACTATAGGGTGCGACCATACTTATTTATGTGGTCATGCCGTCATCCTTTCTTAACGAACCGTTTGCAAGGATGAGGATGTGTGACATATAGGAGGTGAAAGATTACTCTTTCCAAATAAAAACGGTTGTTCTTTAGTACTAAAAGCCACTGCAAATAATTAAGATTATCTTTGCGCCTGATGAGAATCCAAACTGTTTGGTTAACCCTTGTCATGCTAAAGTGTCGTCTGCTGCAAAATCATCGTCTGCGAAAAACAATCAAAATTAATTTTACATTTTTTCAATTGAAGAACAAATGAATGTGAGTGTCAAACGGTTTGGATCCATATCAGACACCGCGTCACGCGGCGTCTGGTCTGAATCCAAACTGTTTGCAATGGTTAGCTAAGTCGCGCTTAGCACGGTAAGGGTTAAAATATAAGCAAATGTAAGTGCCTACATTTTATTGTAATTTGGTATACTTGGGGTTAAACTTTGTTCTGTCAAACAGCGGTCTTTTACGTTTTACATTTTGTTGCATTGCGTAGTTTTATGCAATAAGTTTCTTATAAAGGGGAGTGAAGATTGTTTTCCTCGGTGTATATAACATATTTTGTGTTATCTACCGTAGTATCTTTGACATGTTTAATATCATATACAAGGGACGTAACTTAACCTACCTTGGACAACATCTGTTCCACTGCTTGTAACAGATAAAATGGTTGATTGTTGCCCCTTCAGTATCATGGTACATTGTATCATATTTTTACATAGTGTCGAGTGTCTTAACTGAGCTTGTGAATGGTAATGGCATAATAGATATCAGACGTTGAGTTACCGATACACGATCTCTGTCCAAGTTTCGAACTATTGCAAATAATTTGTTAATAAAATATACAGTGAAGCTCACTTATAACGAAGTCCTCGGGACCGTACGTCTAATTTCTTTCGATATATCCAAATTTCGTTATATCAGGTCCATTTAACTATACGCTCATTAGAACAGAACAGAACATATTTTATTCTTTGACTTATACATACAGTATCTCGTCAATACAAAATAAATAATATTCACAATTGTCCCGTAATCCATTACTGGATCAAATATCATAAGAATACATTTAGAGTAATCGTATCAGTATACATATGTAATTATTTTAATTGGAGATAAACTTGTTTTTATTACTTTTGTAACACTATACACTGCACAATGAAGGTATGAAACAACACAGAAAGCTCATGACGGAGCTTTCTGCGCAATTTCTCTCCCGCATTGGTCGTTTCTTGTCTTTAGATATAAGTATATATATAACACATACATGTAGTTTCTTTCTTATTGTAAGTTGTACAATGCAGGTGAAAACCAACACAGGGGGCCTCTGCATTAGAGATAGGGAATATACTTTGTTTTGTTATATCCAATATTTCGATATATTCAATTTCGTAGTAAGCGAACTTCACTGTATTCATGTACATAAGCCGAATCTCAAACTAGCTACATGTATATGTCGAAATTCATATATTTCTACAAATCAATTATAATATAATAACTCAATATCGTGCAAATCGAACATACCCGTACTTCAAAATAAAAATTTCCACTTTAAACAGAAAGTTTGTTTGGTTTGTAATTTGAGAAATAAAAGCAGACGACAATTGATTAAAAGTAATGACGTCATGGCAGTAATTGGGTAAATGGAGCTCGGACTATTGAGGTTCATTGTATATAGAAAAGCAATGAACTGTTTAACCCCCTTCACTGTCTTACCCCGAGTACAGTTTTATTTGCAACCAGTTTGGATCCTACTCAGACGCCCCGTAACGGGCGTCTGATCAGGATCCAAACTGTTTGCCATTCATTTCAATATATTTAAGTCCAAATACCTACAATGGAGAAAACGTTATTCTTTCCCGTTTAAACGAAACGAAACGCAAACGCAAACGCAAAACACTAAAACGTAGAAAAATACAACGTTTGGACAATTCTACTAATTCATGTTTATCTTGGTGGCAAACAGTTTGGAGCCTGGTCAGACGCCGGGTTACCCGGCATCTGATCTGGCTCCAAACTGATTGCAATAGAAATACTAGTTTTAGCGTAAACGCGTTTATTGGGAAAGAATAACGTTTTCTCCACTGTATTGAGGTTCATTGTATATAGAAAAGCATTAACTGTTTAACCCCCTTCACTGTCTTACCCCGAGTACAGTTTTAATTGCAACCAGTTTGGATCCTACTCAGACGCCCCGTAACGGGAGTCTGATCAGGATCCAAACTGTTTGCCATTCATTTCAATATATTTAAGTCCAAATATCTACATGTATATTTCCAATTTGAGAAATAAAAAAAGACGACAATTGTTTAAAATTAATCACGTCATTGTAATGAAGTGGGTTAAATATTGTAAACAAAGACAAGAAGGGCAAGTATGTATGATTTTTCTGGTCCGGTTATCAACCTTCTGTACTCACTTGTCGAGTTTGAGAATTTTTGAAGAAAACGGTATGTTGCGAGACGATAAATGTTGAAGACAAACGCGTGTTAACTTACAACCTGTTTCTAGCTTTGAAGACAAGATATCACTTAACCAATAACCCTATAAATACGCCTTTTTACTACTTTAATTTATACAGTCATGAATATGCATCATATGAAATATTTTATATATCCTAGAAGATTGTAGCTTAAAGCAGGCTGAAAGTAAAGCAGAATGCGCCTGAAGGCGCATTCTGCTTTACTTTCAACCTGCTTTAGGGAGGCACCTATCTTCTTAACTAAAACCAGGTTATGGGATGATGGGTTAAAGCAGCATTTTCTAGCTTTGAACACTTATGACAGGTTGAGCGTAAAACAGAATACGCCTTAAGACGCATTCTTCTTTACGTTCAGTCTGCTTTAAGATACAATATTCTAGGGTTTATAACATGCTTACTATGGTGTATTTACATGACTGCATACAGCGGAACTACTTGCTCAATAAAAGGCGAGTAAAGGCGTATGTAAAGGGTAATGGTTAAATATAAACATCTCTTATGCATACTATAAATAAACTTGTATTTATGTCATACAAAAATGAACATTAGGATAAACATGTACGAAGGGTTTGCTTATTACGTTATTTAACTAGTAGAGTAATGGGTTAAAAGGAAACACTCAGTCCTACTCACAAAACGATAGCCACTCACAAAACAATAGTAAAGTCCTTTATAAATACATGTACAATATACTCGACAGCCCTATAGGTTCTTAAAAAGATCTTATTGTTTCGGTTATTCATTTCTTACCAAGAAATTTAAACTTTTACGTGATAGAGCTGTGTTAAACATCTTGTGAACACTCTAGAGGCCACCCTTTTGACCGAATCTTTATTTAACTTGACCACAATTATAATCTTGACAAAAGCTAGGTCAAGTTCGATTTGGGGTCATGTGGAATTAAAAAGTAGGTCACTAGGTCAAATCTTAGGAAAAAACTTGTGAACACTCTAGATGCCACAAATTTAACTCACTCGTTATCAAACTTAGTCAGAATGACCATCTTGACAAAATCTATGTCAAGTTTGATAATGGGTAAAGCGGATTAAAAAATTAGGTCACAAGGTCAAATCTAATAAAAAGCTTGTGAACACTCTAGTAGCCACACTCTTGATCCAATCTTTATCAAAAGTAAAAAGGTCATTTGCAAATCCTATACACACACGTCGATGACGTCATATCTATTTGAGGTTGGAATTATAGCGATTCCAATCAAAGAGAGACAATTCCTCAATAGATGTGTTTATCTGAAAACACATCTGAAAACACATTACTTTAATATTTGTTATTAGAACACTGCTACCTATGCGATATGTTCTTGCTGTAGATGTTGTGGGTCCAAATGGGAGTTTCTGGAGTATTATCTGGTTTTCGGTCTCTTATAGAAATTTTAGTTATTGTCGCATGCTATTTTTCCTAGTTATGTTACATTGGGCGGCCTGCATTGGGCGTTCTGCTATTATTTCTATCAGTCGGCATAAAGAAGCCATTTGCTTCGTTGCTCTCGATTGTTGAGGTAGTGCAATCGCCGTTTTGGGGGCTGTCTTCTGTATGTTTAGTGGCCTTCATTGGGCGCTCTACTGTTATTTCTATCAGTCCGCATAAAGAAGCCATTTGCTTCGTTGCTCTTGATTGATGGGGTAACGTGATCGCCATTTTGGCGGCTGTCTTTTGTACGTTTATTATGTTTATTTTATATCTAATTGTAGTTATTTGTCTTTTCCTGGCGGCCTGCATTTGGGCGCTCTACTATTGTTTCTATCGGTCGACAATCAGAAGCCGGTTGCTTCATTGCTGATTGATGGGAGTAATGTGATCGCCATTTTGGGGGCTGTCTTTTATATGTTTATTCATGTTTATTTTAGATCATATTGTAGTTATTTTGTCTTTTCTTGTTTGTAGGTACATTTGTGTAACTTCATGTGAAGCGCTTTTGAACGCACAACCCCTGTGTGAATCTATATAAATCTGGTATAATAATAATAATAATAATAATTTATAAGATACAATTTTGTACACGCCTATTACGTCTCACATAGTGTACATGCATTATAGCTACCCGTATCGATCACGTGATCTTTACACAACATTCTTGGAAACAAACCCGAAGATTTTTTATGTAAACAAATCGCTTATTTTGCTAGCCATCTCAATAAGAAATTGACACATTATGTATGATTCTTAATGAAACGGGGACATATGAGGCATGTTAGAGCCAATTTCTCTTAGTTTTAATACATAGAAAATGCACACACATGAAAAATTGCGCATTTTAAACATAAAGTTGGACAGTAGTATGCCTTTAAACAGCAAGTCACAACGTTTAACAAAGCAAAGGTTAAAAATTGCTTTAAATAACAAATCACATGTAAACGACCATTATATATGTACATCAAGTGGCGAAGAAATTATCTTTCCCGTTTTAATGAAACGAAACGCAAATGCAATGCAATAAAATTTGGGTTACCCGGAGTCTGCCAAGGTTCCAAACTGTTTGCAATGGCAAAAATCGTTCTATAGCAAACGTGTTCCGTGGGAAAGTATAACTTTTTCCGCAATGTACACATGACTATTAATAGGCAGACTCGTGTAAATCAAGATAACGGGTATATTTTCTGTTCTTGTGTTATTTATTGGCTTTGAAGAACCATAATATACAGTATAACATCGCTATGACGACCACTAAAACGAAGCCTATTTGATTTTTATAAAAGACAGGTGACAGCTTAAAGCAAGGTGACAGTAAAACAGAAAGCTCCTAAAGGAGCTTTCTGTTTAACTGTCACATTGCTTTAAGCAGTCACATGTCGTTAACACGTAATAATTAACACAATTAAGTGGTCATAATATAGAGGTTTTATTGTATAAGCAATAAAGATATACGTGTCACTTGAAACGCAAAGATATTGTATCACCTTTTCAGCTCTTGTCCTCTGCAAGATACGTAGGGTACAATTGTAATAACTGCTGCCAACTGTTTGGACCAGGTGAGAACTCGGCATTTCATCTGGACCCAAAGCTATTTGACTGGAGACGTTCACTGTGAGAATATGCTAATTTTGAAATGACTGTAGAAGGTAAATTATCACACCGTGCTTAAGGTAAACAGCTAATAAATTTAGATTAAAGTACAGTAAAAACTCGACCAATAAAAAAAAAGGCTAATTGGTTGTATAAAAGACAGATGAAAGCTTAAACAGCAAGGTGACAGTAAAACAGAAAGCTCCTGCAGGAGCTTTCTGTTTTACTGTCACCTTGCTTTAAGCCGTCACCTGTCGAAAACGCCCGATAATTAACACAATTAAGTGGTCGTAATAGAGAGGTTCTACTGTATTCAATTGGGATTTACAAGAACTATAACCTCGTTACCTTTGGGCATGAACTAGACGTTAGGTATATAAAAAAATACATACATTTACCTTGATATTCTGAAATACCTTTTCGATATATAAACTCTACGAATAGTAGGCCCTATAAATATCAAATAGTTTGTGAAACGCCAAAATATCGTCTGCATCGGTAGTGTCGTCGGTTATATTTTAAAAGTCAGAATTAGAGCTGTCTTGACTGATGAAATGTCGATACGAGTGTCCAACTGTTTGGATCCTGATAAGACGCCGCTTAACGCGGCGTCTGATCAGGATCCAAACTGTTTTCAAAGTCTCCTTTTGACGCCGTTGGCAGTTAAAGAGTTGAACGATCTGTTTTAAATCTAATTTGGAAAACGAATGTTATGGAAGGGTTTAACCGCCTTTTATTTTTCATTTTTCTAATTCTTGTTATGTTTTTAAACTTACTATTTCTAATTCTTGTAACATTTCAATTACTATTTCGAAATTTTAATTTATATTTTTATATTTTTATTCTTATTTTAATATCTAAAAATATTATTAAAAAAAATTATGTTATGACTGTATTCTGTGTTTTATTGATTTAATTTTTATAATTTCTATTTCATTTTTCTAACGCAGACAAAATATCCTCCGCTGTGAGACTCTTTGTGGACGACTTTAACGCAGTAACTATATTTATGAAGCTATGTCTGTTAGAAGTTCGCTCCTATAAATGGCTATCTATACAATAAAATACTAAAATATGCAAACGCTTCATGCAACTCTTATAGTCATGTATACTTTATACACTTGTCACAGTGTGTAGGTTTATCATCACTTGTACGGCCTCGCTGTACAAGCGCGCTTTTATGGCGACGTGGTAGAGTGCATGACTGCGAACCTGGCGATCCGGGTTCCAACCCGGGCGGGGCGGGGCGGGGCGGGAGTTTCTTTATAAGAGCACTCGGCTATATTTGGCGCCCAACGTGGTTTCTGTGACTGTATATGCTCCGAGTTCGACCTCAGCTCTCATACCCATTTAGAAATTCGGGACGACTTTCAAGTTGTAGGGGGAGTATGTCACAGTGTATAGGTTTATCATCTTGTACGGCATCGCTGTACAAGCGCGCTTTTATGGCGACGTGGTAGAGTGCATGACTGCGAACCTGGCGATCCGGGTTCAAACCCGGGTCGGGGCGGGAGTTTCTTTATAAGAGCACCCGGCTACACACTACTATATACACAGTAGCTATGACTATTGCATAGAAGTCCATCCTCCTATAATAATTATCATATACGCATTTATACATATGTTGTTTTTTCCCAAATTTACTCCTGAACGAATATGATGTTGGTAGTCTAATAAATATAAGTTCATATTTAATAATAAATATTTATATGAAACTTGGCAATATGTATTTTCATTTTGTATACGCTATGATGACCATGTGACATATTGTTAAATTACTATGGAATGACGAGAAACTGTAAAAGTTTAAGTCATTAAATAAATTTCTTATTCTGATTCTGTGTTATATATTGCCCGACCAATTCACCACGAGATCATGACATTCTCGAGACCTTAATCTGCTCACACAATGGAGTGACGATTGGCAAATGGAGTTTAAGGTTTTCGATGGGTAACACCTATCGAAACGAATCCGCAAAAACTATACACCATGTCATTCAGTATCCAATTCTACATCATTTTACAGAGTTAAAAGAACTTTGACCTCATATAACTGAATTTATGGATATTTTGTCTTGTTACCCTACTTTTCAAAAAACGTCCTGAAATGACTACCCCTCTTTTTTCTTTCCGAGGATAAAAAATTACAAATATTAATAAAAAGATCAAAATTTATTCATGCATTTATACCTAAGACATTGTTGTATACAAATACAAGCCGAACAATTAAATAGTTTGCATAATACATTAAAAAAATCTCTTATATTTCGGAAAAAATAATTTATGAGTCAATTTTTCTCAAAAATCATTTTTTACGTTTTAGCAAAACTGAGATTTTTACAAAAATTAGGCAGGGACATTCATACTGACTACACTTAAAGCCCTATTCCAAGTCCTTCATAGCAGTCCCCCCCCCCCCCCCCCATCACAGCTTGATACTTGGTGATTAGATCGCCCTTATCAGGGTATGTTTATTACAAACAAATTATCACAGCAGGGTACTAATTGATAGATGTAGACCAATATAGGTGCAAGTGATAGCTGTGCATTTAACCCTTAAGCTGTGCATCGTGAGTTGACTGTTATTTTTTCAAACAGTTTGGATCCAGATCTGATGCTGCATAATGTTGCATCTGATCTGTATCCAAACTGTATACCAGTTATCGCTGAGACTTTTTTAATTGAAATATGTACAAATCAAATTTAAATATTGTTTGCAGACGACAATTTAAAAGCAGAAGATATTACCGCAGGGTCAGGGTTAAGCACACAGTGATATTGTCTGTAGATTAAAAATTGATGAAATTTATTTTATTTTATTATTCTATAATTTTGGGTCTTATACTACATAGCAAAACAGTGGGATAGTAATCTAGCTTTAATAAATAACATCAAGCATACTACCAAGCAAGCAAGTCATGACATTACATTTACAATCATCAACTTTCAAACTACATTTAAAAACTGCAAACTGCATAGATCCAGATCAAATTCTCAGTTACAAAGCACATGAGCTGGGGCCATACTAATGACTTTAGGACAAATAGATATACCCTGATTACTGAAAACTAAGTTATTAGCAAAATATTTGATATGTTTGATCAGCATGTATCTTTTTAATAACAATTCCAGTTTCTCGTAAAGTCTAGTCCATTTTAACTATATGATAAGGTTGCTATAAAAGCTAATAGTCTAGTCCATTTTGACTATATGGTAGGGTCGCTATAAAAGCAAATAGTCTAGTCAATTTTGACTATTAAATCTGAAAAGTGTCCAACGGTATAAATCAGCTTAAATCAGGTTGAAAGTAAAGAAAAACGCTTTACTTTCTTGGCATTTTCTTGTGATTTAACCCATTTCTCCATAAAAACACATTTGCTCTACTTTCAACCTGCTTTACGTGGTCACTTGTATTCAAACAAAGAATTAATCCTCTGCAAACATTGTCTAAATATTTATATAACTCTGAATAAGTACTTTACGAAATATAGTATTTATCCTAGCAGACGGTTGCTTAAAGCAGGCTGAAAGTAAAGCACATTCTGCTCTACTTTCAACCTGCTTTAAGTGGTCACCTGTATTCGAACAAAGCATTTTAAAGGGTTAATCTTCTAGAAAACTTATACCACTGTTATTAGTTGACAAAATACAGATGTTAAAAAGTGTAGAAAAAGGTTTCATAACTTGATAATTTGACAATTAAAGGAAATGATCTAGATGCAAACCTTTAGTTTTTTGTGAAGGCCTATTCTTATCTTTATATGTATGCAATAATATCACAGTGTTGAAATGGATCAGCTAGATCCCTTATCTACCTGTATTAATACCTAGTACCCTAGGCCATGATGCCCTAGGTGCCTCTGGGTAATATGATGTAACAGTTGTAAATCAAGCCCAACCACAATATACAATCCAATAGACAGCCTGCTGAGCCAGGAATAGGTCTTTAAAATTATCTACCATGTCTCTAGAACAAAATAAAAAAGAAATTAGGACGGTTGACCTCATGTAACTTGAGAAAAATGAAATTGTGTTTGAGAGGGGTCAACATTTGTGGGGAAGTAAAATCAAGGAAAGTTGAAGTTTTTTGATAAAACATGCAGTCATTTGCAAATAGTTGTGGAATTCACAAAAATGTCAATTTAATAGCTACTGTCTGTTTTACAAATTATTTTCTGCAAGATAAACAATATTCTCCAGCAAGAAATGTGAAAAATACAGTCAATCTTGTATAAAGCAACCACCTTGCGAATCAGTCTGCATACCTCTTCATTATGACACTAGACTAATTAACTCTGGGTAGAAATAGTGAAGAAAACTCCTACTGAAGCATTCTGAATTAGTTTTATCCTGCATTAAACAGACAGCTCAATACCAGACAAAATATGGGTATTCAATAGAGTGATCGCTTAATACAAGATTGACTGTAAAAGTTGACAATGATTACCAAGTTTCATAATAAACGGCTGGTATGTTGCAACCCAATAATTGCAAGAGATATTTAACACTTTACTCCATAGCTTATTTTAAGTATTGAAGAGACATGGTTGCATAAAACAGGATGAAATTAAAGCAGGATTCATTCTGCTTTACTTCCAGTCTGCTTAAACTATGTACAGTCTGCTTAGATAAAGGATTTTTATTATGCATATTCATGACTGTATAAAATTAAAACTATTTACTTTCAAGAGTGAAGGAATAAATTAAATGTGCTAACATGAGTATCAATGGAGAAAGGGTTGATTTAGGAAAACATGTTTATCATGTACCACAGGTTTGATTTACAGTCAGACCTGTATTTAATAGGCGGTCTGTTCCTCTACCTTTGTTGTGGTTCTAGGGCAAATTTGTCATAGGGAATGTTTTCAGTTTATTAGACCAAGATGATCCCCTCTGCTACAGTGGAGAAAACGTTATTCTTTCCTGTTTACACTCTAACGTAAAACACTAAAATGCAGATAAGGACAATTTTTTGACAATTCTGACTTTTCATTGTTATCTGAGTGGCAAACAGTTAGAAGCCTGATCAGACGCCGTGTTTACCCGGGCGACTGATCAGGCTCCAAACTGTTTGCACTGGAAATAGTACTTTTAGCGTAAAAGCGTTTACTGGGAAAGAACAGCGTTTTCTCCACTGTAAGAGCTAAAAAGGAAGGCGGTTTGGTGGTTTTAATCCAAACAGGCTGCTTTGGAACAAATGAGATAAGCCGAAATCATCTTCCTGTAATCATTATCATGTCATCTCATCATGCATCCCTCATCATTTATGGGCGCTTGTCTCGCAGATCCTGGCAAATCTAGCTCTTCGTTGGCAGACAAAACAATTTTACCATCCGCACAATAGTTATGATCCGCTAAAACATGTTTTTCTTGTATTTGCGCACCGGCCACTCGTCGATTTGCAAACTTTTCCACTCAGGGCTCGATTTCTCACAGGGCCCCGACACGATTGCTTTTTGAGAAAAAACTGTCAGAAGTATATCGATTTTTTTCTCTAAAAATAGCAATCGTGTCGGGGCCCGTGTGCGCAGTCAAGCATTACCCAGCGAAGACCTTAACATAAAATGTGTGCAATTATGAACTTCTCCACCTCGACAAAGAAGAAACGCTTTAACATCACGACGAATGGTCAAACTGTAGAAGTGGTTAAGCATCATCGGTACTTAGGAGTGGAGCTCGGTGACGAACTCAAGTATAATACTCATATAGACAACATCACGGGCAAAGAATCACAGACTCTTGGTTTTATTTAACGTAATTTGAAATTCTGGGCTCAGTTAGTTAAGGATAGAGCATAGCAGACATTTGTTCGGCCCAAGTTTGAGTATTCATCAACAATATGGAACCAGGGCTGCCATAAATTGACATAAAAAATCCTAAGATTTCCAAATTTGCATTTATCAAGTGCGGTTTTACGAATCGTACCTTTTCCCCATCGCCTGTTTCTAGTTTTGTTGACATGTGGCCGCTTAAAGCAGGCTGAAAGTAAAGCAGAATGCGCCTTATGGCGCATTCTGCTATACTTTCAGCCTGCTTTAAGCTACCATGTAGAAGAAAAAAATCCGGAGATTTAGGAAAAATCCGGAGAAATGGCAGCCCTGTGGAACCCTACATACATGTACACGACACATATCAAGCAGGTTGAGTAGATCCTGGAAAAAGCAGCTAGAGTCGTTGCTGGACTCCCATTCAACCCGTTGGAACAGAACAGTGCCTCTGACAGAGTCTCTTCCCTCCAATGGCTACTCCTGAAGTCTCGACGACAGTACGCAGATAACTTCTTCTTCTTCTTCTTCATCTTCGTCTTCTTCTTCTTCATCTTCCTTTAAGGTACATGACCACACTCTGGTGTATAATCGTACCGTGACTAAAATGTGCGTGCGCAGAACCAAAAAGTCGGTGATAAATTAAAAAAATGTGTACAGTGCAAATAAAAGTTTAAAAATTGGTACGGACGATTAACCCTTTCCCTTATAGAAGCGACTTTTAGCGCATTCAGTTTATTCTTCCGCTGCAGAAAATAGTTCCAATTTAATCAGTCATGAATACATTTTACATGGAATATTTTCTATATTCTAGCGCTGGATAGCTTAAAGTAGGCTGAAAGTAAAGTAGAATGCGCCTTAAGGCGCATTCTGCTTTACTTTCAACCTACTTTCAGTAGTCACCTATCTTCACTACTAGACATATGCTATCAGGTAAAGGGTTAACGGAGCTAGGGTCCGTTTCATAAAACTTCGTACGACAAATGTTGTCGTAAGTCAGATTTATAAAAGTTTCAATTATTTATTGTTCAATCTAATCCTGACTTGTGACATCCTTTTGGAATCGTCTTGAAAAGACGATTCCAAAGAGATGTCACAAGACAGGATAAGACAGAGAAACAAGAAATTAAACGTATTTAAAGTTTTGACTTACGATCGTTTTTGTCGTAAGAAGTTTTATGAAACGGGCCCCTGGACAGCATGCACCCTTGACCTGAAGACGTCGATGGATTGGTTGTCAATGGCTATCTGAGGTAGAGTGTTCCAGAGGCGGATCCCGTAAAATAAAGAAGGAGAGTTGGTAAACAAGGGTTCTGGCAAATAGGACAAGACATTGAGGGTGATGGATGGTATGAGATATGTCTGTGGGACATGTACAAGTTGTGGGATACCCTGTACATAATCACAGCCCTAGCCTGTGCTCGCCTCTCTTGTAATGTGGGCAGGTGCAGATCTTGGAGCATCTGTGTGACACTGCTAGTCCTGTGATGATCTCCAGTGATGTACCTTGGTGACCGCCTCTGTACCATTGCCAGGTTATTCCTGTTCTCATTGATGAAAAGGTCCCATAATTTATGATGCTTCGACTTTCACTGAATTTGAATTTGTAAAAATGTAATTCATACCATAAAATTGGTAATTGTGTAACAACGTCAACCCCATCGACCAGTTTACACGTCATTTACTAACAATATACATATCAAAAGTACAATAATCGTATGTTGACATTGCAGAACCTGATCAGAGGGCTCCTAAAAGAGCCCTCAGTTGAACAGGATCTGCACCGTTTATGTTATAGTTAGAACATATTAAGTGAAATCTTAATGTTTAAGAAGGGACACGAGCGTTAGTCAAGATATCTAAAGTTGAACATTTAAGAAATAAATGCTGACGACTTTTAAAACAAAAGTTTGCTATGCGACGATTATTTCTAAAACACTGGATACTGATTAGAAACAGATCTATACGTTCAGTTTATCCTCTTTACTACCAATATGTCGTCTGCTTTAATCAAGTGTCTACTTAAACAAAACAAAAAAGTTTTTATGTGTTTTTGACATCAATAAAAGTTTGCATCTTGATCAGAAGCTGTGTTACGCGTTTGATGAGAATCAAAACTGTTGTCCAATACTCAATGTGCCGTAGGTAAGGCAGTGAAGTGGTTAACGTAACAGCTATTAGTCATGTGTCAATCACAGACAACACACTTAGGCGGTACACTTCGCACAGAATTCAGTATGTCTGCTTTTATTCTTCATTATCCTTTTCACGTCTTATAGTACTTTCTTTTATCAAATTTCAATCAAATCAATTTCCGATTAAAATAACATTTAAATCTACATCAATTTAAATAACTTATATACCTTAGGTGCATATTTTATATTGGGGGCGAAACGACCTGGGTGGAATGACGAGGGTGGAACTGGTTTAGGCGCGAAACGTCTAGGGTGCGAAATAGTTTGGGCGCAAAACGACACGGAATCCTTTTGACAGACTTTAAATGGTACTTTTATGTTGTAAATGTTGCTGTTGTTTTCATGTCTTGAATTGGAGATGATGTGCTGAAATGAACATTTGCAAACAGTCTATAATCAGATCAGACATAGAGTCATTGGGTATTTGATCTTGATCCACACTGTGAACATTTGCAAACAGTCTAGATTAGATCTTGAACACACTGTTTGGGAATGTTGTGTTTTTAAGCTGTATTCGGGTAAAACCGGTAAGTAATTTCAGTAATAGAGGCAACCGGGTTGTATCAAGCTCAAACACTTACTTTATCATTGTTTGATCTTGATCCAAACTGTAAGCAAATAGAAAGTTCTAAGATCCTGATGTGGTTTGAGTCTATATATGCAAGTATATACTGTAATCTTAATAATTTACATGTCTAAACTGCATAAATTGCTTACTATCCCATATTAATTAAATAATTATACAATGCATTAAAACTGCAAGATGTGGGTGTTTTGTCCTTCAGTGAATTAGGTATATACATGTATACATAATTAAAACTATAGCTGTGGGGGTTTGTCCTTCAGTGTATTAGGTATATACATGTATACATAATTAAAACTATAGCTGTGGGGGTTTGTCCTTCAGTGTATTAGGTATATACATGTATACATAATTAAAACTATAGCTGTGGGGGTTTGTCCTTCAGTGTATTAGGTATATACATGTATACATAATTAAAACTATAGCTGTGGGGGTTTGTCCTGTGTACAGTGTCTTAGGAATTGTCACGCACTCTATATTGCCATCCTTTACAAACCGACATAGATCTATATTACCTCCATGTGACTTAATTTATATTCCTATCCCTCATATTCCTTTAAGTTTAGGATGAACTAGATATATTAAAGTTGTAGAATAAATACAGTAATCAACATAATTAATACTTAATTTCTCCACCTTTCATTTTTCCATGTCAAATGTTGTGGTCAACATTTAAAAACATTTATCCAAAAACTTAATGACAGGTGAGTTGATGGCTATTATGAAAGTCATGATATACAGTTGCAAAAGACAATTTATTTGGTAGATTTTCATTGGCTGAAAGGAAATAAATCATTCTGTTATGAAATCCCAGTGTGATCATACAAAAGGTCCGGTCAGGAAGTCCTTCTGTGAGCTACAGTTGTAGAAAGATTAAAGCCATAAATCACCACCCTGTTCCATCTAACTATAGGTACATGTATGGCCCTTGACCTGTAACATGCTGGTGATTATAAGTGTAATAACTACACTATATTGGGCATTTTAATTTCAGAAAATCATGATTTCAAAGTCTGTAACTTGGTATCATTGCGTAAATATTACAATATACAATCATTACAAGTACATGTAACAATCTGTAAACATTAATAAAATTTGCGTGATATAAGATGGTTTTTGCTCCAGATCTGTTCCTAGATCATGTATAGTTTGGTTCCAGATCACCTGGACCCAGATAACTCATTTATAAATTAGATTAAATCTACTGGCAAAGTGTTTTCATATTCAGATTGGCACAAAGTAACCTGCAACGCTAACGTTAGAAAGGTTGGGATACAGATCTATTCCTAGGTAATGTATAGTTTGGCTTTAGATCACATGCATCCAGTCAAATCATTAACAAGATTACTGGAAACTGTTTTCATATTCAGACTGGGTTGGGGGAAATGTTACCTAGACACTGCACAATGTTACCATTCTTAAGTTCAATATTCATGACTGTATATACATGTATTAGAACTATTTTCTTTATGAAAGACGTGAAAAACGCTTACAGTGGAGAAGGCGTTATTCTTTCCAATAAACGTGTTTACGTTAAAACTATTAATTCCATTGGAAACATTTTGTAGCCATGTCAGAAGCGTAGTTAGGGATACCCTTTGACTGCATCGCGACTAAGCTGAGGTTTTATCAGTTTAGATCTAGATTATACAATGCGCAACGTGGTGTCTGCTCTGGATCTAAACTAGTAGAGGGGCTGACCCCATGAATCCAATTTTTTTAACCCATCCGGTATAAAATTTCTGTTGATACGAGGGAATAGTATATATACATACATGACACTTAAGGGTGGATGCCAGATTCAGAAGTGGTGCAATTTTTTTCTACAGCATTTTTTGTTACCCCACCCACTGAAATTCAATGCTAAATACCGATCATACAGATTGTTAAATCTTATGACAAGATGGTTATGTAAACATGTCGACCGTTTGAACAGAGTTATTTATTGGGTATTTAAATGCTTTGAAATGCAAAATGTTAGTATTTAGAAGGTTTAGAAGCTCATAGAATGTCCTAGAATGTAAAAGTAGAGGGGCTGGCACCATGAATGAACTTTTTTATTTAACACATCCAGTATAAAAGTTCTGTTGATTTGAGGGAATAGTATATATACAGACAATGACACCAGATTCAGAAGTAGTGCAGAATTTTGTAACAGTATTTTTTATTACCCCACCGACTCCATTTCAATGGTAAATACTGATGTCATGTTAAGTCTTATAATCAGTTAACAAATTAATGTATTTACTCAAAACCAACTTAAATAAGTCTTCTTATATATTTTTATATTCATTGTATGACCGAAACGTCGGATTAATAAAATACAGTCTACACAACATGTCTGAGATTGTGTGTTGTCTATTGTATACCTATTTTACTTATATATTTTTATGTAGAATCATAGTATAAAAGGTTTGTTTATTGTTAATTTATGTCCCCCCCCCCCCCCCCCCCACAGACAGACAGATAATTTATTTATGTCTCACTTCTATAAATCATGAGTAACTAAAATGAAAAGAACCATTCAAATATGAGTTATGATAGACATAATAAATCTAACTATATGACAAATAATTAGATCTACAAACCTAAAATCATGCAACTTAGTGCATTCTTATAAATACTAAAAACAATTAAACTTTCATCACAGCATACTCAAAGGTAAACTATATACATCATAACAGGCTTATGTATTTAACTGTTGTCGTCTATACATTATAATATAGTTACACATTTTGGCACTATTTTTAACATTATAAGCATCAGACAGAATGAATTCAAATTTCGCATATGTGAATTTGTATAAAATGGTTTGGATAGTTTACTGCGACCATTTGGACTGTAGTTATGGCGCTTTGAATCTATTTCCTACATATAATATATAGGACAAAAAGGTGTGCAGCGAACTTCCTCTACACTGGTGTAGGGGTTTACAATACATTTCCAAGATTGACTACTTATATGTAAAACTGTTTGAGGGGTTTGCTTTTTGAGCTGCAATTATTTACATAGAATACATGTATACATAAATAGGAAAATATCGCGTGCAGTTAATTCTTCCTACAGTTGGAGAGATGTGCTCCGACATTCATAGACTTACTACGTGTATGTGAAGGTGTAGAAGTGGTTAGGAATTTTGACTGCGACCGTTTGGATTAAAGTTAATGCCTTTCAAATAAAAATTTGTGTTCAACGTCCTCACTATTTGAGGGAGTTGGTTCAAACTGTCATAGATGAACCACCTGCAGCTATATGTATTTGGAAGGAATATGGGTTGGATAACTGAGGTACTTTGCATTGGTGAGTGTTTTGAAAAGCTACATTGAAGTTGGAAATAGTGATATTGATAAATAATTCACTCCATAAATGAGAATGGTTCTTATCAAGAACTAAGCTGATTGGACGCATAGGCATAGTGAAAATTACTGATATAAAAGCTGCTATTCTTCATGAAATAGGCTGAAACTATTCCATGTCCGACTTGGATTCGAAACCTGCCTCCGCTCTCCCCCGTCGCAATAAGCAACAATGACGAATCACAAACATAGAACTTAAAGTAAATTTATTAGGTGTTCAAGTTAAAACTGTCATATATACATTTTCACTTTTAGCACAAATAAAACGTTTGGTTACCTAAGCGACTACTCACAATACATGTATATGCTAAATAAGGACAGTATACTGAAAATACATGTATGTGTCAAATTCCAAGCTTTTTAAACAGCAAAGTACATCAATTTCTTTAAATTAGTGTACGTCAGTGTCATTACCATTGTCATATAAACATCCACTTTTAGCATCAAAATAATATTTGGTTAATTTTGCAAGCAGGGACACTATATATATACTCTTCATTTCCTCTTGTTACAGAAATTATAGCATTTGGCAGGATATGTCATAATACATGTAAAAACTTATATACATATTATAAACGAAACACAAATGAATCAAGTATCTAATTACACTGTTTGAACATAACCTATGAGTACAAAGAATACAGAGATCATCCCTTTAAGCTTGTACGTAGCATTGATATGATTAGATACCAAAAATATTAATCTCAAAGTGAATGGAACATTAACAGCGGACATCAATTTAGTAATGGTTGAATTATATACATATTCTAAAATGATTGGAGAATGATAGGTTGTAAGCAAATGGTAACTTGAACAGGCATAATAATTCGTAGCTACCAGTTTTATATAAAAATAAACTTGATTATGATTGACCCTTAGTGCATGATATGTCAAATACGGCACTTAGACAGAACAGGCATCAAGAGAAGTTGAAACCAATATAAAGACTTAGTGGTATTCTATTACTATTCCTTATACGACTCCTTTTTTCGAAACGAAACAAAACAAAATAAGGTGTAATATGGACAATATTAAGCTGCTTTCTTATAGAAACACAGGCAATTTATTTTATTATCGATGCAATGCACAGAATAAAGAGTTTGATCACTCCAAATCGTATACACACTAATACTATGACAACACAGTATAAAGCAGTAAAGCAATAATCATAATCATGTTCACGGTTTATGCTGATCAAATGTACGCACATTGCAACAAACAACGTGGGTTTTGACAGAAAGAAATTGTAAGTTTCGTCTGACCAGGTCTAACTCAAAGTTGCGTATTCAACATTTTGACAGAAGAAACATAAAAGATGAGTGACAGTTTGAAACCAGATCAGACGCCACATTAAGGGTTCTAACTGTTTCAACTGAAAGCCAAGTCATGCTCAGCATTCTAAGGGTATTAATTTCCTTCCCTATAACAACTCCCTTTGAATAAAAAAAACACTCTTTGTCTCTCATTGGGTATTGTTGTACACAGGAAGCACTGTATATTGCTCTCATTTGGCATATATTGTGAGTGGTTGTTAAGGTAACTAAAAGTATATTTTGTGTAATTTCACTAAAAACGGTATGATTGCACAACAGTATTAATTTGCAAACCTGAAACTGCGACTGGTGCAATATACTTTCCCTTCAAAATAGCTAAATTTGACACATATACTTACACAATTTAAATATAGCTTTCTCAGTTTGAAATTACTGTGAATGGTTGCTAAGGTAACCATTTACTATTTTCATTTTAATAGTGACTGTTTTACGACAATGTTAACTTGCAAACTGTATGAATACGGGCTCAAATAATGAACTTTGAGTACAATGGTCCTGATAGGTTCAGTGGTTGACTTAAAAAGACGGTAGAATTCATATTTTTATTATAATGCTCTTATTTAACAATTATTATGTTTGGTTGCTATGGTAACCAAATATCAGTTTCATGCTAAAAGCGAACGTGTACATGACAATACTTATTTGCAAATCTTATAGTGAAACCAATTAAAGTAAATGTGTAATGAGTCTGATAGTTTACTGCATGTTGCCTTCCAAATGTCTTGCCTTTGACACACGTTTTCAGTAAATTACGTTCTTTTGACAGGTGTTACCATAGTAACCAAGCGCTATATATGCATGTTTTGTCTTCTATTTGTGTTTTATAACGCTACAATAATGTGGTTATAGCCATTAAAGAGTGATCATGGCACAGTAACATTAAAAGCAATACAGCTTAGTTGCATACCGGTAGCAATACGGTAGCAATAAAAAAACACTGAAACTGAAAAAATATAGTTTTGTTTCCATGGTTACCTCCAACCCCAATCCGAAAGTTTTTTCCCCAAATAGTAATCAACATACATTTATTTTTTCTTGTTTGTTAGTGATCATATTCAAAATCAACATGGATGCATGAATTTTCTACCAGTCCTTAAAAAATGCCAAGCTCATAGTTTCTTTAAGTATACTAACCCCTAAACCTTGCACGTGCGTACCAATTAATTATAATGCTGACCTGAAAGTTACAATGTTGTTTTATAATAAATATGTCATATTTCGAAATCCAAATGTCATTTTATCTGAAACATGTACGTTTTACCTGAAAATGCCATAAAATTATTGTTTTTTACACACTAAATACTCTGGTTTGAAGTGGAAATCTTCTTTTCGCGTTACCATGGCAACCGGATACCGGAAACAAGTTTGCGGGGTATTGTTTTCTTTTTCATGCATAGAGGTACAAATGGTGTAACTTTCATGCAAATCAGACCCATACGTACAACTTTATAATACAGAGCATTACTGTTACACAGTGTTAATTCTGATGACAGAGTTATGGCTCCAAACTGTTTGCAATAGAAATAATAGGTTTAGCGTAAACGCGGTTATTGGGAAAGAATGACGTCTACGCCACTGTATAGTAGCATTTTCTCCAGGAACGAGTGCAGATTTATGCTAGTTATTTCTTTAAGACAACATTGTTGTAGAACCTGATCAGACAGCTTCTGGGGCAGCTGTCTGATCTGGGTCTACGTTGTTTTCAAAAAGCATCAATATACGCTATTAGCATGATAACAGTTAATAAGCGTGACAGTAAATCATCGTCAAGTGGTTTTCCTGTTCCCAGTATCTCAATGAAGACAAGCCTATCATTCATTAAAGGGAAATGATTCCTTTCCGTTTAGACAAACTCAATACAGTTACAGTTTATCGTATATAAACCGGACTGCCGAAAACAAGCAGTTACGTCACAAAGTATTTGTTCTAATTGCTCACTAATCAATCACTTAATTTTTGTTAACCGGAGCCAGGAGTAAACACGTCTTTTTACAAACAATGTATCTATAATAAGGGCATTTTTCTATTCAAACAGTGTAGACCTTGATCAGAAGTCTCCTTAAGGAGCCCTCTGGTACTGTTTGTCATTTTGAAATATATTACAAAAACTATTCTGAATATTCTATATGGACAAGACATCATTGGAAATTGAACTTATCTATTTGAAGTTTCGTTGGTGAATAGGCTTCGAGTTCTTAGGACATCTGTGGCCCATCTTAGGAAACGCCGTACAATGGAGAATCTGTTATTCTTCCCCGTGTAAACGCAAACGTGCGCAAACGCAAAGCACTAAAACGTAGAAAATAACAACTTTTGGACAATTCTGATAATTCTTGTTTATCTTGGTGGCAAACAGTTTGGAGCCTGATCAGACGCCGGGTTACCCGGCGTCTGATTTGGCTCCAAACTGTTTGCACTGCAAATAATAGTTTTAACGTAAACGCGTTTATTGGTAAAGAATAACAGATTATCCACTGTACGACAAATATTGTCGCAAGTCAGATTCTAAAATTCTCAATAATTACTTATTTCTCCATTGATCATGTCGATCTTGTGACATCCCTCTGGAATCGTCTTGAAAAGACGATTCCAAAGAAATGTCAGAAAATAGGATTAGATGGTGTAATCGGAAATTAGATACAGTTTAAAGTGTTTTGACTTACGATCGGTTTTGTCGAACGACGTTTCGTAAGACGGGCTCCTGGATTCTTAGTCCATTTATGCCCAGGGCTGCCATTTCTCCGGATTTTTCCTAAATCTCCGGATTTTTTTTCCACTAAATGGTATCTAAAAGCAGGCTGAAAGTAAAGCAGAATGCGCCTTAAGGCGCATTCTGCTTTACTTTCAACCTGCTTTTAGCAGCCGCGTGTCAATAAACCAGAAAAAGGCGATGGGGAAAAGGTACGATTCGTAAAATAGCACTTGAAAAATGCAAATTTGGAAATCTTAGGATTTTTTCATTTCAGCTTATGACAGCCCTGTATGTCTGAATATTGAAATGAACTCTCCCTGTAAACTTGCTCGAAAATAGCTTTGTAGGTAAAAAAGTCTAAACCGGAAACCTCCCTATATAGGAAACCTCCCTATACCAAAAAACAGTTTAAACCGGAAACATCTCTATACCGGAAACCTCTTTATACCGGAAATCTCTCTATACATGAACCGAACCTATACCGGAAACCTCACTGTACCGGAAATCGCCCTATATCGGAAACCTCCCTATACCGGAAACCTATCTAAACCGGAAACCTACCTACATTGGATACCTCCAATATCAGAAACCTGTCTAAACCGGAAACCTCTCTAAATCTGAAACCTCCTTATGCCTGAAACCTCTCTATGCTAGAAACATTCTAAACCGGAAACCTCTCTAAACCAGAAACCTCTCTATACCGGAAAATCTCCCTATACCAGAAACCTCTCTATACCGGAAATCTCTCTATATCTGAAACATCCCTATGCCTGAAACCTCTCTATGCTAGAAACATTCTAAACCGGAAACCTCTCTAAACCAAAAACCTCTCTATACCGGAAAATCTCCCTATACCAGAAACCTCTCTATACCGGAAATCTCTCTATATCTGAAACATCCCTATGCCGGAAACCTCTCTATACCGTACATACAGTGGAGAAGACGTTATTCTTTCCCAATAAACGCGTTTACGCTAAATCTATTATTTTTATTGCAAACAGCTTGGAGCCAGATCAGACGCCGGGTAACCCGGTGTCTGATCAGGTTATAAACTGTTTGTCATTCAGATTTAAATGTGTATTCAGAACTGTCATAAAGTGGTCTTTTTCTTTATTTTATTAGAATGCATTTGCGTTTCGTTGGCGTTTAACCCTTTGAACCCTAGTCCCGCTTATAGGCGTCCTTTTCAAACAGTGTACATGTGAATAGTACACTTGTCATGTGCAAACAGTGAATACCCAGATCAGAGGGCTCCGAAAGGAGCCCTCTGATCAGGGGCTTCACTGTTTGTCATAATGCCAAACATTGACAAAAACAACCCTTAAAAGTCAGAAATGGACTAGACTAAAATGGAAACTGGAATTGTCCATTTAACGTTTTAGGGAGGAAAGAGTTAAAGCGGGAAAGAATAACGTATTCTCTACTGTGAGGTGTGTTACAAACCGTAGAATATGACTTTTTTTTCCTTTTTTTTTAAATGTTTACAATTAATGGGTTTTTTTTATTTTGAGTGTGAAATAGCTACTCGGCATCTGATCTAGCTCAATAAGTATTATATTTCCTTCAGTGGAGGAATGAACTAAAGGCGTAAACATTGTGTTTCTGGAGTAATGGGCTAAAATCCCTGTGAGAGGCGAATGAATTAGTCCTCTTTCCACAGCGCTATCGTCTGGTGCTGTACAGTTTTGTCTTCATTTTTCTGTCCAGGTTAAGATTTTGATATAAAGTAAGCCAAAAACGGTTGTTAAACTTTCTAATCAGGATTCAAACTAATACTCCACTTTAGGCATTTTTTTGTAATACGATGCTCCCTATCTACAGCGACACCAAAAGGGACACAAATATTGTGTGCATTATTCGGAGGGAGTCGTTATAGGGAGGCACATTTGGCTTACATTTGCAAACAGCTTGAATCCAGATCAGGTCTGGATTCAAGCTGTTTGACACTCTTACATGTAATTATGTTTCTTCTATCAAAATATCCAATATGTTACTTTGAGAAAAACAGCAGACGACAATTTTAAGTAGACAATATTGCAGAAATGAGAGCGTTAGACATACATGTATTGTTTGTGGAACAGCGGCAAGGGTCGTTGTAAGGAGGGAATAGTTGTTACAGTGGAGAATCTGTTATTCTTTCCCGTTTAAACGCAAACGTACGCAAACGCAAAGCACTAAAACGTAGAAAAGAACAACTTTTGGACAATTCTGATAATTCTTGTTTATCTTGGTGGCAAACAGTTTGAAGCCTGATCAGACGCCGGGTTACCCGGCGTCTGATCTGGCTCCAAACTGTTTGCACTGCAAATAATAGTTTTAGCGTAAACGCGTTTATTGGGAAAGAATAACAGATTCTCCACTGTAGGAGGGCCGTTGTAGAGAGGGAGCACTGCAATTCTAATCTCTTCACTGCCTTACAGTGGAGAATCTGTTATTCTTTCCCAATAAACGCGTTTACTCTAAAACTATTATTCGCATCTTGCAAACAGTTTGGAGCCAGATCAGACGCCGGGTAACCCGGCGTCTGATCAGGCATCAAACTGTTTGCCACCAAGATTAGTAAGAAATATCAGAATTGTCCAAAAGTTGTACTTTTTTACGTTTTAGTACTTTCCGTTTGCGTACGTTTGCGTTTAAACGGGAAAGAATAACAGATTATCCACTGTACCACGAGTACAACAGTTATTTGCATACAGTTTGGATCATGATAAGACGCCGCATTACGCGACGTCTGGATCAGGATCAAAATCGTTTGACACTCCACTTCAATGTTTCTTAAGTCAAATACATAACATTTGAATTTGAGATATAAAAGCAGACGACAATTGTTTGAAACTGATGACGTCATGGCAGGGAAGGGGTTAATTTGTCAACGTTGCATGTAGGAGACACATTTAATGTAGACTATACATGGTACAGTGGAGAATCTGTTATTCTTTCCCGTTTAAACGCAAACGTACGCAAACGCAAAGCACTAAAACGTAGAAAAGAACAACTTTTGGACAATTCTGATAATTCTTGTTTATCTTGGTGGCAAACAGTTTAGAGCCTGATCAGACGCCGGGTTACCCGGCGTCTGATCTTGCTCCAAACTGTTTGCACTGCAAATAATAGTTTTAGCGTAAACGCGTTTATTGGGAAAGAATAACAGATTCCCCACTGTATGACGACAGGTCAAATCACACATGGACACCGTTTTTAAAAAGCAACGAAATCTCAAACTTAAGGAAGGGAAATTCCATTGATTCTCCGCTTTGACAAAAATGATATTACAGGTCCTATTCAAGTCCTATTTGGTATTAACATGCAAATCATGTACATTGCCCCCTCCCAACAACGACTCCCTCCTTACAACGACCCTTGTCTCAGTTCCCGAAATAGAACAATTATGTCCAACCTATTCACGCCTGCAATGTCGTCTGCTTAAAATTGTCGTCTGCTGTTTTTTCTCAAAGTTACATGATGGACATATTGACAGAAAAAAAACTTAATGACGAGTGACAAATAGCTTGAATCCAGATCAGATGCCGCGTAACGAGGCGTCTGATATAGATTCAAGCTGTTTGCAAATATAAGCCAATTGCCCTCCCTATAACGACTCCCTCCGATCAACACACACAAGTTTTGTCTCCGATTGGGTGTCGTTGTAGAGAGGGAGCGCTATACAATTTCGCTATTACGATTACTATTTAACAAAGGCTAGTTGATTGTTTAAAAGCTAGTGACAGCTTAAAGCAAGTTGACAGTTAAAAACAGAAAACTCCTAAATGAGTTTTTTGTTTTACTATCACATTGCTTTAAGCAGTTACCTGTCGTAAACACCTCTAATAAAAATTAACAAAAGAATTATGGTCGTAATAAAGAGGTTTACTCTACAATGTTATAGTGAGATGATCTATATTTATAATTTACATTACATTCTTTAGCATTCTATAATTTTTATCCAATTACCCCATAAATTCGGTTTTTATCGCCTTTATTTTATTCTCGTACTGAAGAAAATAGTTCCACTTTATACAGTCATGAATATAACCAAAATAAATATTTTCTATATCCTATCAGATATTAGCTTAAAGCAGGCTGGAATTAAAGCAAAATGGGCCTTAAGATATATTCTGCTTTACTTTCAACCTGCTTTAAGTGGACACTGATCATCAATACTAGAAACAGGCTATGTGGTAATGGGTAAAGACAGCTGCCAAATATGTTTCTGATTCATAATTGCCGGAGATGGTAATGTACAGTCGAACTTCAATATCTCGAACGCGCTTAATTCGAACTATCCGATTTGTCGACACATGAATTGCATTAGTTTATATTCGGTTAAGTCGAACATACCCGTATTCTAAAGTTAAAAGATGGCTTAGCTACGTTTTTACTTTCAAATACGGGTATGTTCGACCTAACCGAGTTCGAGATATCGAAGTTCAACTGAGTGTAATAAAGGAAATTGAAACTGAAAGGAAATTGAAATTGATAAACGGGTGCGCTGTGTGCCAAGTTTCTGATTCGAGATATATAACTTCGGAAAATGCCTTTGTTGCTACAGTGGAGAATCTGTTATTCTTTCCCGTTTAAACGCAAACGTACGCAAACGCAAAGCACTAAAACGTAGAAAAGAACAACTTTTGGACAATTCTGATAATTCTTATTTATCTTGGTGGCAAACAGTTTGGAGCCTGATCAGACGCCGGGTTACCCGGCGTCTGATCTGGCTCCAAACTGTTTGCACTGCAAATAATAGTTTTAGCGTAAACGCGTTTATTGGGAAAGAATAACAGATTCTCCACTGTATTCTACCCCAATAACGGATAACTCCATCGAAAAAAAATTTACGCATTTTATTTATTCCTCATCTGAAGAAAATGGAAATAGAAACTTATAAGTCATAAATATGTATCATAAAAAATCTATTTTTAACAGGTGGTAGCTTAAACAGGCTTAAAAGTAAGAAGAATGCGCCTTACGGCGAACCCGCTATAAGTATAATCACCTGTCTGACCTGGATCCAAACTGTTTGACACTCATACCAATATTCTTTAAGTCATACGTTACTTTGAATTTAACTCTGAAATGATCTTGCAGATGCCGATATTAAAGCAGAAAACCAAATAACGATGAAGGGAAAAAACTCAACTTTTTTAAACCAAACAAAACCCAAAATGCAGTGCACTATTTACGATGTAAAAAGTGGCAATTTCTTAAAATTGTAGACGATTTCTTTTAATCTGGGTGTCAAACAGTTTTGAGCCTGATCAGACGCCGGGCATCCGGTTTATGATCTGGTTCCAAACCGTTTGCAAAGGAAATTATTGTTTACGTATAAACGCGTTTAATGGGAAATAATGACATCTTCTACAATGTATCACCAGTCGTAAGACAATGGTTTATCTTTTTTTCCAATTTAACCCATTTATACCTAGTTGATTCTTCCATGTTTTATATATTGGATAAGTCCAATTTTCATTTAAGGGACGTCTGTTCATAATTTTCATTTCCATTTTGTTTTATATTGAAATTCATATCAGCAAACAGTATATACTCTGATCAGAGTCTACACTGTTTGCCTATGTCCCATATTATATGGGATGGTGGGCACAAATGGGTTAATGCACTATTAGACATTAAAGAATAGTATAGTACTTTATGGAGTATCCACGTGAGTATAAGCACGAACAAAATACAGTAAAACCTCTCTATTTCAAACACTAAACTGATGAGTGATGAATTGTATAAAATACAGGTGTCAGTTTAAAACAAGGTGATAGTAAAGCAGAAAGCTCCTAAAGGAGCTTTCTGTTTTACTGTCATCTTTCTTTAAGCAAACACATGTCGTAAAATCCTAATAATTTACACAATAAAGTGCTAGTTATGGAGAGGTTTTACTGTAGATCAGTTGGGCGTGACTAAAATACATGAATAGTACTTTGTCATAACTCCTAGTTTGCGAATTTGTATCTTAACCCATCCTATAGATGTATATAGGACATAGGCAAATAGGGAAGACTGTGCCAGGCAGAGAGAAATGCACAGAGAAACAAAAAGAGACTGAAAGACAGAGAGACATACAGACATACATATAGACAAACAGACAGAGAGCGAGATAGAGAGAGGGAATATACATTGCAGTCACATTTTATAAAGATAAGTTGAGACACGATACTTGATACTAGAAGAGAGAGAAACAGACATACAGAAAGAAAGGGAAATACAGACAGACAGGCAGGCGGACAGACAGACAGAGAGGGGAAAAAAGAATGAGAGAATAAGAAGTGAGTGAGAAAAAGAAAAGAACAAAAGTTAATTCTGAAAGACCAATCATAGATAACAAACCAGAATCAGCTATATTTTGTACTTCCTTAACCTTTTTAAACTGAGTGTAATCGCTAACTGCGTATATTGAAGTATTTTTCGCCCGATTTGGATCCGCGTCACTGAGTATCTCATTCAGGGACCCGTTTCATAAAACTTCGTTAGTCAAATGTTGTCGTAAGTCAGATTATAAAAGTCTCAATTATTATTTATTTCTCCATCTAATCCTGTCTTCTGAAATCTTTTTGGAACCGTCTTTTCAAGACGATTCCAAAGAGATGTCACGAGCCAGAATTAGATAGATAGAGAAATCAGAAATTAAATATATTTTAACGTTTTTGTCGTAAGAAGTTTTATGAAACGGGCACCACGGGCCCGTTTCATAAAACTTCGTACGACAAAAACGATCGTAAGTCAAAATTTTAAAATACATTTACTTTCTGATTTCTCTATCTAATCTTGTCTTGTGACATCTCTTTGGAATCGTCTTTTCAAGACGATTCCAAAAAGATGTCAAAATACAGGATTAGATTGAGAAATAAATAAAAATTGAGACTTTTAAAAGCTGACTTTTATGAAACGGGCCCCAGATCCATATACATGTATATATACAGTAAAAATTCTCTATTACCACCACTAAAACGAAGGCTGCTTATTTTTATAAAATGTAGGTGACAGTTTAAAAAAAGATGACAGTTAACAGAAAGCTCCTTGAGTTCTTACTGTCACCTTTCTTGAAGCACTCCTCGTTTTTAACATATAATAATTTACACAATTTAGTGGTTGTAATAGAGAGGTTTTACTGTATATATCTTTATTCAAGTCTTATCATTCAAATTTATTCAAATGTTATGGGAAGAAATGGTTATATCAAGCATATAGAAAGTAGGAGATTCTAAGAAGAATAGTTGTTTGAAGTGCACGGTAATTGTCAAAGTGGAAAATAGATTATTCTTTCTCATTTAAACAAAAACGAAACGCAAACGAATGTCAATGACATGTAGAAAATAACAACTTTGACAACTCTGACTATTTATTTTAACCTGAGTGGCAAACAGTTTGGAGCCTGATCAGACGCCGGGTAATCCGGCGTCTGATCTGGCGCAAAACTGTTTGGAATTGAAGTCAATTACGCAGTCTACGTTTTATGGGGATGGACAATGCGTCCAGCAAGGGGATATTTTAGTAATTAGTCACTACAGTGCTACTTTCCTATAACGGCCCTAATTACAACAACGCTTGTCGTTTTCCCAAACAAGAAAAGTTTGTCCGGCTGCAACACCCTCTGCTTAAAATTGTCGTCTGCTGTTTTTCTCAGTCACATATTTTCTTTTGTTGGACATTTTGACAGAAAAAAACCCAAATAATGATCAGTGACAATCAGCTTGAATCCGGATCCTTTAAAGGAGGTATTACTTACAGTCAGACCTGCATAAGACGGCGATAACAGAGAGAAGAGGCGATTTTTCCGGGGGAGCATGCCCCCGGACCCCCCTAGCCATGGTGCGTAAACTCGAAATTGGTCCAGACACGCCCCTGACCACTACTTCAATAAGTGGTTGCTCTTAATACAAGATTGACTGTAAATCTTAAATGTACATAGCTACCCCAATTCCATTTTGCCTAGCCTTTTACCATTTCTTCATATTTCTTTATTTTCCGCATTTTTTCTATATTCTATAACTCTTATTGTACTTATTGATCCTTTTTTTTGAAAATCAACGTCTGCAAAATAAGCCAAACTTAATTCTTAAACTATGTTATAAGAAAAAAAACGCTCAATACGAGAGTCAAACAGTTTGGATCCAGATCAGACGCCGCGTTACGCGGCGTCTGATCTGGATCCAAACTGTTTGCAAATGTAATAAAAGTCGTAATTAGCATAAACCAGGGTTAAGTTATACTTACGTAGGCTTCCAAGTAACTTACATAATATCAAGCGGTTTCGCTTTAAGTATATTTGGTGTGGTGACGTGCATCTATTTTTAGAAGACAACTCAGTGTACTTGAGGCGCTGAATAATTTGTCGTCGGCTTCAGGTTTGGGGCCTATAAAATGTACAAATATACATTTATAAATAAAAAAAATAATTCTGTTTATTTTCAAAACTTGCTTGCGACTTACACTTTTTACACAGATTCTGATCTGGGTCCAAATTGTTCGATAATGTTACAAATGTGGAAGTATAGTTAGTAATACAGTGATATATTTGGAGCCAGCACATTCTGTTAAGCTATAAAACCACTTGCTTTCTTAGGTTTGGTCATAAATACGTCCTCTGCACAGCTATTTGAGTACGGACGAAATCCTATATTTCAGAAAGGACGCTAAAGTACGAACGTTTAGTCAAAACAATTGACAGATTATCAATCAAGTAAGTTTTTTAAAGAATATTTTACATCTTTTCTATGGTGTCTATTTAGTTGACTTTATTTCCTTTTCTGTTTTATTTCTTCTGTTTATCCCCTCATTGATACATAGCATAAACAAGATTAATGTTTGAGAATACAGTCGAACTTCGATATCGCGAACTCGCTTAACTCGAATTATCCGATATTTCGAAACATGAATTTGCCTTATTTCAAAGTTGGTTTAGGTAAACATATCCGTGTTTTAAAGTCAAAACGCGGCTAAGCCGCGTTTTAACTTAAAAATATGGGTATGTTCGACTTAACCGAGTTTGAGATATCGAAGTTTGACAGTGGTATAAGCTAGTCGAAACGCCGCACAAGGATCAACACTGTTTATGATAATTATGTTAATAATATTTTTCTATTTTTTTTAAAATAAATTACCCTTAAACTACTTTAGCGAGTTACGTAAGTTATCAATTTATTTATTTATTTTATTAAATTAATTAGATCTAATTAATTAATTATACATCGTTATATATCAAACCTTTATTCATCATTGACCCATTTTGTGCCCACGATTCCATATATCGGACATAGACAAACAGTGTGGACTCTGATCAGACGCCGCATTATGCGGCGTCTGATTAGAGTCTACACTGTTTGCTGATAGGAATTTCAATAAAATACAAAAGGAAAATGAACATTTTGACTAGGCATCCCTTTGATAAAAATGGCCTAATCCAATATATAAACATGGAAGAATCCACTGGGAATTAATGGGTTAATGTTTGAGAATAGTATAAATCTAGAAGAAAGGCCGCATAATGATCAACACTGTTTATGATGATTATGTTATAATTTTTTTCTATTTTTTAAATTAATTATCCTATAACTACTTTAGATACATGTAGTTACGTAAGTTTTCAATTTATTTATTTATTATTAAATTAATTTATTATATGCCTTCGAGTGATATCGAGCGTTTCCGCGTGTATTTGCAGATTAAAATACAAGAGTCTGTATCAAGATGTGTCAATATGGAAGATAATAGAACGAATAAGCGTGTTTTTAAATATTGTGCTGGTAAAGCTACCCATACATGTAAAAATTGGTTTCATAGAGTATTTGGAATTTTAAAAAGTTATAATTTAAACAAGTATACACTCATTGAAAATAGTATTTGTAAACATGTGTTTGTAAATGATATAAAAAGAGCGGCACTAGAACGTTTTAAAGGCCAATGGAGTGACACCGTGAACACAGAACAATCTAGAACTGGCAATGGAGGTAACAAATTAAGAACTTATAAACTTTTTAAGCAAAATTTTGGAACTGAAAACTATGTTAAAATGATAATACCAACAAAACACAGGTCAGCTTTAAGTAAATTTCGCTCAGGTGTCGCTCCATTGCGCATAGAGACGGGAAGATTCGAAAGGCTGGCCGAAGAACACAGGATTTGTCCATTTTGTGAAAACTGTGTGGAAAATGAATTTCATGTTATAATGAAATGTTGTACTTATAATCATATAAGAAATGATATTTTTTACCAAGGCTTATGAAGTTGACACTCTTTTTAACACTAAAAATGATATAGATAAGTTTGTTTTTATATTTTCTAATGAAAATTTAATACGCACTATTGCCAAATCCTGCCATCTTATTTTAAACAGACGTAGAGGTCTGCTATATAACAATGTATAAACTGTGATATTTGATTTGTGATGCACTTTGTATATTATAATGATGACTATATCCATTTTTATTGTAAATAATGTGGATATTTTTATAGTACCTAGAATGTGTTCATTTTGACAACACTATGATAGTCTCTTATAATTCATAACTGAATGACATGGAACATTCTTTTGTTTGTAATTATTATGTAACTGTATTATGTTGTATCCATGATGAGACTTGAATAAAGATTATTATATATCAGCCACCTTGTATCAGCCACTTTGTATTTTACTCTGACCTCGCTTTCGATTCGACATGACGTCATTTACGTACATGTATGTACGAGTGCCGCGTTATTCTTTGTGACATACAAAAAATATTGTTCTGCTTCAAATAACTAATAAATTTTGGATATAAATGATTTTAACAACGATTTAGTTGTTTCTAGTTTGTATTCGAGGCATATAATAAACACATCACCAGTTGGCAGTGCGCAACAGAGTGTTGCATTTAGCTCTCGATGTTTTTGGCGGAAACAACCGATCAGACTCGCGCCAAGGCGCTCGTCAGATCGGCTATTTCCGCCAAAAACGTCTCGAGCTAAATACATCACTCTGTATTGCGCTGTCAACTGGTAATGTGTATTTATTAGTTCATTAATTATACACCGTTGTATATCAATCCTTTATTCATCATTCAACCAAAAGACATATGCATAAGGTGTATCTTGGAACGATAATAAATTGTTGTATTAATTCAACATGAGGCAGGGCTGCCATAAATTGATCATGAAAAATCCTAAGATTTCCGAATTTTTTATTTTTCAAGCGCGATTACTTAAGGCGCATTCTGCTAAACTTGCAATCTGCTTTAAACTACCATCTGCTTGGATAAAAATCCGAAGATTTCGGGAAAAATCCAGAGAAATGGCAGCCCTGATGAGTGTTGTCTTAGCGCGAAGTGAGACAGGTCACATAAAAACCATTTACATGTACATATCTTTATTCGTCGTTTGGATGTTTTAAAAAATATAGAATGAAAGAAATTTAAAAAAGAAAATTTCGAAAAGTTAATGTGGTTAACTAAACTTGAGAAAGCAGGGCTGCCATAAGTTGATCATAAAAAATCCTAAGATTTCAAATTTTCAATTTTTCAGACGCAATTTTACTAATCGTACCTTTACCCCATATTCTGTTTCTTGTTTTGAAGAGACGTGACTGCTTAAAACAGGTTGAATGTAAAGCAGAATGCGCCTTAAGGCACATTCTGCTTCACTCTCAGCTTGCTTTAAGCTACCATCTGCAAGGATAAAAATCCGGAGAAATGGCAGCCCTGAGAAAGTGTACAGTGGAGGGATGTCTACATGAAAATAAACGCCACTACAGTGTAGCAAATGACAAGTTTTTAAAAAATTCTGAAAGTTACCCGGTGTTTGAGAAGGCTCCAGACTGATTGTCACTCAGATTAAAGTAAAAAGTCAGTGTTGTCACATAGTTTTTATTTTCTACATCTTATAACATTACGTTTGCGTAAGAGGCTCGCAACCAGATTTTGCATTAAAAATAATAATTTGCAAATACATGTCAAACTCTTATATAAACGGGTAAGAATTGATTTAGGATAAGCAATTCTGTTTAAAAATGTATTTCAATAAAAAAAATTATTGAGCTTTGGTGGGTATCGAACCCGGGACCCGGCATGCAAGCAAAATAAGTCAACCCCTTAGCCCACTCGACTACGGGCTATTTGGGTTCTTTTGGGGTTTTTGCAAATACAGCATCTGATTGCGAGTCGCTTTAAAGCGCGTTTCAAAACAGTTCAGATCCTGATCAGATGCCATGTCACGCGGCGTCTGATCAGGAACTTAACTGTTTGGCACTGTTTGACACTCGTTTTGAAATTTCTTCAGTTTTACTGCCGGTTTTTTTTAACTTTGAAACGACATTGCAGAAAACAAAAATGAAGCAAACGACAATGAAACGGCGAAGGGGTAAAAATCTCACGAAGGAATTGGCAATGAAAAGTATTTCCCACAGTTCGGGATACAAAGTTAATAAGATCTGATTTCTGTACATGTATACTGTTTGCCATAATTATACAAATCATGTAGCGACCGGCAGTTAGTGATTAAGCCTACTGTTAGCCCTAAATCACACCTTAATATCGTCTGCTTCTAAATTGTCATCTGCAAAACAAAATGAATTAAGATTTATACGTTTTTATTAAAGATACTTAACGGCGAGTGTCAAAAAGTCTGGATTCAGATCAGACGCCGCTTTACGCGGCGTCTGATCTGGATCCAAACTATTTTGCAAGTACCAGTCAATTCGCGATCGGCAGGATAATAAATAGGGGGCCGTTATACAAATAGTTCTACTATGATCTTGGTCTACGCTGTTTGTATCTAGGACAACTTGAACTATATTTCTTGTGACACATATTATACAGTTATTTCATGTGTGTTTGTGGAACAGTCAAAACTATTGGCCCGAGATATCAGGGAAGACTTTCGAACTGTTGCCCGAGGCCTGAAAGGCCGAGGGCAACCGTTCGAAATGTCTTCCCTGATAACGAGGGTCAATAGTTTTGACTGTTCCACAAACACACATGACATAACTGTTTTATTACCTAATACTTTATATAGGGCTAACTAGATTTTCAAAAAGAATTAATCTGAGCCAAAGTACACATGAAATAAGATTTATTATTTCCAGTCATCATTGTCAGAGATTGTAGAACTTCTGCGCATCTTTTTCGCGCATGGAAACAGTTCGTCCGAGCGGTCAATAGTTAAAACTATTGCCCCCGGATTAGGCAATGTCAGAACAATACAGCAAAACAGTCAAAAATAACGAATTACAAGTTATATAGAGCATTAGGTAATAATCAAGACTGTATACCTTCAGTGAAGAAATAAATAAAAGATGTAACTAGGTGTGTTTAGTCTGTTTACTAGGTTATAGTAAAGAACACGTACATTATACTTTAATACTGTTAAATGGGTTTGAATATGTCATGATGTTCAATTGATTGCATCATTTAACACGTTTTCTCTCAATAACGCCAAAACGCTCGTATGCAAATGTTTGGATCCTAATCAGACGCCGCGATGCACGGCGTTTGATCAGGATCGAAACTGTTTGACATTCCTTTTTAATTTTTTCAGTCATACGGCCTTAAATTTATATTTGAAACTATATTGCAGACAACAATATTGAAGCAGACGACAATGAAACGGTGATGGGGGTAAAAATCTCACGATTAACTTGGCAGAGAAATAGTTTATAATGTTTTAATTCATTTTAACCCTTATCTTGCTAAGCAAAACTTGGCTATATAGTATTTGTAATCAGGTTTGAACCAGATCAGACGGCGTGTAAATCGACGTCTGATAGGGATTCATGGTGTTTGCCACTTACAAGTATATCAACTCTTTGACTACCAATGGCGCCAAACTGCGACTATTCAAACATTTTGGATCCTGATCAGACGCCGCGTTACGCGGCGTCTGATTAGGATCCATCCCGTTTTAGACTTGTATCGAAAATGTCCTCAGTCAAAACAGCCATATTTAGCGGAGTTTAAAAATATTGCAGATAACACCACAAGTAGATCTGCAGAAGATTAGCAGGACTTCCCATAAGTTGGTCTTGAAAAATCCTAAGATTTCAAAATTTTCATTTTTTCAAGTGCGATTACTTAAAGCAGGTTGAAAGTAAAGCAGAATACGTATTAAGACGCATTCTGTTTTACTTACAGTCTGCTTTAAGCTACAATCTGCTAGAATAAAAATTCGAATATTTCGGAAAAAGTCTTGAGAAATGGCAGCCCTGCATTAGCATACAAAAACAAATGCGGTGAAAGGGTTAATAAACATTTTTCTCAAGTTTAAAAAGATATAAAAAAAATTATTTCGCAGTCGAAACAGTTGAAGCAGACGATGTCTCAGCATGATAAGGGTCAAAAGGTATCGTGAGAAACTGGTATTGGTTATGCATGATTATATGTCAGTCAAGTCAATAACTGTTTTGCACTGCATATGGCATATTTCTATACCCTGTTTAATGCTACTTTGCAAACAGTTTGGATTCAGACAAGACGCCGCGTTTCCTCTGGACCCAAACTGTTTGTAAGTTATCTATATGACAAGTTCGACCGCAGCGGTAAAAAAGTAAAAATTTAACTATTTTGTTGCATTTATGACTTAATGTATAGATCTTCATAATGCATACAAATTTATTTATTTTTAAATATTTTGGTGGGGTCATAAATAAGGGAAATGTTTATGAAAGTGTTCAGTTATCTTTGTCGTTCGATGGTCTGGTAGTAGAGGTAAAAATATTATGGTGAAACACCCAAAAGGTAGCTTGATATCTCATCTTACAATGTAAGTACATATATGCTCTTATGTTATCTTACGTTTAACCCTTTAAATCATATAGTGTGTTTCTTTGTTGTGAAGACAGGTGACCTCATTTTATAAAATAGGTTGAAAGTAAAGCAGAATGCGCATTAAGGCGCATATTGCTTTACTTTCAGTCTGTTTTAAGCTTCAATCTGCTTGGGGACAGGAAATAGTTTCCATGTTGCATGTTCATTTCTATATGATATGGAACCATTTTCTTCAGAGAGGGAACTATATGAAAAATTAACTCGGCGTCTGATCAGGCTCCAAACTTTTTGCCACTCAGAAACAGATAGATAGTTAGATTTTTCAAAAGATTGACATTTTCTCCATTTTAGTGCATTGCGTTTCGTTTGCGTTTAAACATAAAAGAGTGTAGTCCAATGTATATGAATTTTCAGCTGAAGAGGGGTTAAGGTTTTTCTCTAAATACGACAAAATGATAGTTTTATTTAGTAGCTCCCTGATATGGGTCAATACTGTTAACAAATGAATTTTAACTGAATCCCCTAACATTTAAAGCCAAGCATTCCTATACATGTATGCCGAACAAGACAATACAGTAAAACATCGCTATTACGACCACTTAAACGAAAGCTAATTGATTGTTTAATTGACAGGTGACAGCTTAAAGCAAGGTGACAGTGAAACAGAAAGCTCCTAAAGGAGCTTTCTGTTTCACTATCCCCTTGCTTTAAGCGGTCACATATCGTAAACACCCTAATAATTACATGTAACATAAGTTAATGGTCGTAGTAGAGAGGTTTTACTGTATATGGTTCATAGATTTATTAAACTCTTCTCTTTGATGTCTTTATCCGGCATATCGTAAACTAATGAGGTCAATAGTAATGTCAAGTGCGATTTTACGAATCGTACCTTTACCCCATAGCCCTTTTCTTGTTTTGTTGACATGCGACTACTTAAAGCAGGCTGTAAGTAAAGCAGAATGCGCCTTAGGGCGCATTCTGCTTTACTTTCAGTCTGCTTTAAGCTAGTATAACCTGGGTAAAAATCCGGAGATTTAGGAAAAATCCGGAGAAATGGCAGCCCTGTAATGTCATAAATATCGCAGTAATATAAATACAGTCAATTCTGTAATACATCTATGCTACATGTGTTTGGCAGATTTATGATCAAATACTTTGCGATAAAATGAAGAAAATATCAGTGTTTAGAAGTCTCTAATGATTTATCTTAACTTGAATGGCAAGCAGTTTAAAGCCCGGTCCGACACCGGGTTACCCGGTGTTATATATCGGGCCCCAAACTGTTTACAGCAAAAATATCTGGTTTAGCATAAACGCGTTTACTGAGAAAGAACAACATCTGCTCCACTGTAACAACATAACAAACGGAACACACAAAATGTCCATATTTGCGTGTTTGCATACCGTGGCGAACACGTTATCCCAATAAACGCATTTGTGCTTAAACTACAAGTTATTTTGCAAACAGATTGAAACAGATTCAAACGCCGGGTGACCCGGCGTCTGATCAGGCTCAGAACTGTTTATAACTCAGGTAAAGATGAGTTGGCAAAATTTCCAAAGGATGTCATTATGAACATTTTATTGGATTTTGTTTTCGTTTTGTTTCGTTTAAACAGAAAAAAATAACGTCTTCAAGTCCCAAGAGTATTTACAGCAAAACCTCTCCATAATGACAACTAAGATATATCATATCATGAGGTGTTTAAGACAGGTGAAAGCTTAAATCAAGGTGAACTTAGAACTCTTTTAACTTTCCCTCTGCTTTAAAGCGACTCGCAACCAGATGGTGTATTTGCAAAACTAAAAGAAAATACAATTATTTGTAGTCTGAACATAATTACCTGACATTGAACTTTATGCATGGATAAATTAAAGTGAGATGACGCAGTATAAAACAATAATCGACAGCGAACCGTATACTGTCGTGGATCTTTTTACAGTTGTGATCTTCAGCGGATAACAAAATCCTGTTTTGAGCAAGTAGTCTAAAGTTGAAAAAGTTGAAGTTGTTGATAAAATACCATTCTCGAAATAGTTTCTACTGAAAAGCATAATGTTGCGTTTTACAGGGAGTTTTAATTCACGTAAGATCAGCGATGCCCTCACCTGCGACACCAGTCAGTTCACTATATATACCTAATAGACAACCCTTTGGCGTAACCCATCTGTCATCGGTGTGTCGTTAGAGCGAAGGATTTGTAACGGCGAGGTTCTGGATTCGAATCCCGATTGCGGAAAACACTTTTGTATATTATAGATTTTATTTTATACACCAGATAGGCGCTATGATCTAAAAAATTACAAAATTGCAAAAGAAACATATCCCAATCGAAATAAATTGTGTATAAATGCTTAAAAGAAACAATAGATCTATATAAGGGTACAAATATGTGAGTATTGCATGGGATTCGAACCACTGACTATACGGAAAAGATGTTTATAGTTGTCTTCTTTAACACTTGACTAAATAATTTTCGATATTTGTGGAACCTATCAATAATATACTTCTACGATGCCGGTGTAGTTACAATGTGCGTTATCGTTGAAATGATAACGAAGTGTTCCGAAGCTATATTTAGAAATGCAACGAAGTGAGAAATTATGCTAATTTAGGTCACCAACGTCAGGTCAATGTGTGCGGACTATACGTTGCAAACAGTTTGGAGACACATCAGACGCCGGGTTACCCGGCGTCTGATCAGGCTCCAAATTATTTGCCACCCGGATCAAAATGAATAGTAATTATTTTTTAGAAAGTTGTCATTTTCTATATTTTAGTGAAATGCGTTTGCGTTTCGTTTGCGTTTTAAACGGGAAAGGTTAACGTCTTCTTAATTCTTAATTAAGCCTTAGTTCTATAAGTCGTAAAAGAGAGGTTTTACTGTACATATTTCTCACAATAACTCCAATGTCCCTAGTGAAATATTTATTCGTAAACATCAAACGGTGTATTACTGAGGAATACACTACCTTGTGCCAATAGTGTAGACCCTGGTCAGAGGGCTTTCACAGTAGCCGTTTGCTCAGAGAATGCGTTGTTTGTCATTTGTTACTGGAATTTTGTGAAATTTGGCGAAGATTCAGCTGAACCTTAACCTTTTACCTGATAGCATATATCTAGTAGTGAAGATAGGTGACTACTTCAAGTAGGTTGAAAGTAAAGCAGAATGCTCCTTAAGGCGCATTCTACTTTACTTTCAACCTACTTGAAGCTATCCAGCGCTAGAATATAGAAAATATTCCATATAAAATGTATTCACGACTGATTAAATTGGAACTATTTTCTTCAGCGGAGGAATAAATCATATTCGCGAAAAGGCGCTTCTATGGGGGAAAGGGTTAATGTCTGGTTACAAGTCCAGTTAAACCCCTTTATTACGACCACTTAATTGTATGAATTATTAGGTGCTAAACACAGGTGAACGTTTAAAGTAAGTTGACAATAAAACAGAAAGCTCCTTAAGAAGCTTTCTGTTTTACTGTCACCTTGCTTTAAGCTGTCACCTGTATTTTAAGTAATCAATTAGCCTTTGTTTTAGTGGTCATAAATGAGAAGCTTAAGTGGAGGATACAGGTTTCCATTCTGAGTATACATGTACTTATCAACTGCATTGACCAATTTGTGCCGGAAACAAATACAATGGAATATGAAATTCATCAGTTAAGTGCGTTCCAATGGTGTACATGTATACTTGGGGAAAATTTCCTAAATGATCCTTAACTCTTTCCTCCCTGAAACTTTTAATGGACAATTCCAGTTTCCATTTAAGTCTAGTCCATTTCTGACTTTTAAGGGTTGTTTTTGTCAATGCTTGGCATTATGACAAACAGTGAAGACCCTGATCAGAGGGCTCCTTTCGGAGCCCTCTGATCTGGGCCTTCACTGTTTGCACAGGACAAGTGTACTATTCACATGTTCACTGTTTGAAAAGCACGCCTATATGCGGGACTAGGGCACAAAGAGTTAAACAATTTTTCTGGAAAATTAGATTTGTAGATCTAGGTCAAATGAAAATAAATGTGATACTTTACATTTTCTAAGAAGACAACATTCTTTGTAGGGCACGCCCCTGTAGTTTTAGTAAATCATACACAAACAATGGTGTTACATACTTGGCAAAGTATTGTCTATATTGAACCTTTAGCGTGCTATTGACGAATCTGTGACTATAGTTGCAAGCCTTGTTCGATATATATAACTCGGTATAACTTCCAAAGGGAAGGGCCGAATCTAATGTTTTGAGAATGTGTGACCCAATCCCTTTTCTCGGTATGAGACGTTTATTGAAATAAAATAAATTTGATAAAATATGACATAGACATAAACATATACATGTACATAAATATGTCTAGGTCTATGATAAAATATGATTTAACTAAATCGGTGTATTGCACAGTTAAAAACAGTTCGAAATGATATCTGATGATTATTTATAATAGATATGACAGATGTGTGAAATTATGAAAATTACTGAAAACGTTCATTTCCTATTGCACTAACCCTTTCACTGTCATGACGTCATCAATTTTAAACAATTGCCGTCTGCTTTTATTTTCAAATTTGAAATATGGGAATTTTGATTTAAGAACTATTGAAATCAGTGTCAAATACTTTGGATCCAAACTGTCTGTACATACCTACTTAACTCTAGTTAAAGTAGTGAAGCGGTTAAAGCTCACATTAAGCTTCTATAATAAAGTCAACGTGGATTGCCACTTCTCTGTCTTGGAACATTTAGCGGTAACTGTTTATTAACATACAGTTTGGATTCTGATCAGACGCAGGGTTACTCGGTGTAGAATCAGGATTCAAACTATTTGACATTCGTATTGATTTGCTTTGTTTTTCCAATCAAAATCTCTTAAATTTAAAATAGAGCAGACAACATGTTTAAAGCAGAAGAAATCATTCAAGTGACATGCATACAGTGGAGAAAACGTTATTCTTTCCCGATAAACGCGTTTACGCGAAAACTATTATTTCCATTGCAAACAGTTTGGAGCCAGATCAGACGCCGGGTAACCCGGCGTCTGATCAGGCTCCCAACTGTTTGCCACTCATTATTAAAAACAAAAATTAGAAATGTCAAAAAATGGTGATTTCCTACATTTTAGCGATTTGCGTTTGAGTTTCGTTTGCGTTTAAACGGGTAAGAATAACGTTTTCTCTACTGTAACTCCGTAGCTAGAAATGTGTCGTCTGAAAGAGTGACGTGGCATCTGATCAAGACCATACTGTTTGACACTAGTATCAATATTTCGTCTGCCAAACTGTTTAAATCCTACATGTACTCTGAAATATGTTTTGGCAACAGACGAGACATAAAGGTTTAACGAATTCTGGCCATATACAGTAAAACCCCTCTAAACCGGACATGTGTGGGGACAACAAAAATATCCGGTTAGAGGGGTTTCCAGTTTATAGGTGTTCAAATGCATTACCCAATAGCTTGTTTCTAGTATGCTGACCACTTAAAGCAGGTTGAGAGTAAATCATTCTGCTTTACTTTCAACCTACTTTAAGCTATTATCTGCTAGAATATAGAAAATATTTCTGATAAAACATGTATATGAATGTATAAAGTGGAAGCAATAAATTAAAAGCGGGACCAACATTTTTGTCCGGTTTAGAGAGAATTCCGGTATTAAGAGGTTCCGGTTTGGAGGGGTTTGACTGTATTGTTGCTGTGCATGTATTATATTGCCAACGGAAATCAAAAGTGACACGATGTAAATATCTTTGAATAATTAATGAGTAACTAGGTAGGAAATTATCATATTTTCCGAAAATCAGGTTTCCACAAGTTTTACTGGTGACTTGTAATTAAATATAACTACAACTCATTTTCTTGGGTAATAAATCAAACCTTTAAGTTTGCAATTGGCCTCAATCCAAAAATAGCATAATATTTACACTCTTCGCTTCACTAGAAAAAACACTCTTGTCTCGCCAGGTAAACTCTCGCCTGCATTGGTAGTGTCGTCGGCAATAGTTTTAAAGCTAGTCCTATTAAGGCTATTTTGACTGAAGAAAAGTCGATACGAGTGCAAAACAGTTTGGACCCTGATCAAACGCCGCGTAACGCGGCGTCTGATCAAGATCCAAACTGTTGGCAAAGTCGCCTTTTAGGCAGTTTAAGAGTTAGCATGGCATGAATCTAGATTTTAAGAATCATCATTAGTATAAGGGTTAGGGCTTAGACTTACATAGGGTTTTAGATGTGGGCGAAATTTGAAATTATTTTGGTACTTGTATACATACTTTAGATACTGAAATACGTCCGCATTCAAATTAATTTCCCGTTCGACTTAAGAGCAATTGTGTAACAAAGTTGTCTATAAATTAGAATAGAGAACGTGATAAAGCCTTGCTATTCCCCCTTTTAATCATTTCCCCCGATAGAAGCGACTTTTAGCGTATATGATTTATTCCTCCGCCAAAGAAAATAGTTCCAATTTACCATATACATATTTTTCTATATCATAGTAGACGGTAGTTTAAAGCAGGCGCATTCTGTTCTGCTTTCAACCTGCTTTAAGTGATCATCTGTCTTCAAAGTAATAAACAGGTTATTGGGTAAAGAGTTAAATACAGCAAAACCTCTACATTACGACCACTTACAGTGGAGAATCTGTTATTCTTTCCCGTTTAAACGCAAACGTACGTAAACGAAAAGCACTAAAACGTAGAAAAGAACTACTTTTGGACAATTCTGATAATTCTTGTTTATCTTGGTGGCAAACAGTTTGGAGCCTGATCAGACGCCGGGTTATCCGGCGTCTGATCAGGCTCCAAACTGTTTGCACTGCAAATAATAGTTTTAGCATAAACGCGTTTATTGGGAAAGAATAACAGATTCTCCACTGTACGACCACTTAATGCCGTTTAGCATTCGGTGTTAACGGCAGTTGACTTCTTAAAGCAATGAGACAAGAAAAGCTCCTTTAGAATCATTCTGTTTTACTGTCAATTTGCTTTAAGCAGTCGTCTGCCTTTTATACAGTGAATTAGCCTTCGTTTTATTGGCCGTAATAGAGAGGTTTCACATGTAAAACGCTAATACAATTAAGATTAAAACACGATAGCTTCTTGAACTATTGACGGTTTAATTATTGTCAAACAGTTTTGATCCTGATCAGATGCAGAGAAACTGTGCGTTCGATCTTGATCCAATCTGCTTTTGCATTGAAGTGCAGTTGTGAAAGCACGAATTACAATAGAGAAGACTTTATTCTTTCCTAATAAATGCGTTAACGCTCTTCAACAGTAATTTCCCTTGCAAACAGTTTAACCCTTTCCCCAATGGAAGCGACTTTTAGCATATTTAATTTATTCAACTGCTGAAGAATGTAGTTCCAGTTTATACCCTCATGAACAATAACCATAACAAATATTTATATATAACCTAGCAGATGTTAGTTTAAAGAAGGCTGAAAGTAAAGCAGAATGTGCCTTAAGGCACATTCTGCTTTACTTTCAACCTGCTTTAAGTGGTCACCTGTATTTAATGTCATAAACGGGTTATTGGGTAAAGGGTTAAGGGAGCTTGATCAGACGCCGGGTAACCAATCGTCTGATCAGGTTCTGGACAATTTGTCACTCAGATTATAAAAAGTCAGAATTGTCAAATCAATGTCATTTCTATAATTAATGCAATATGTTTTGTTTGCGTTTAAACGAGAAATAGGGTTGGGATAGTCTGGCATTTTACCAAAACTATGAATTGGTTCGTGTTGTTATAAACACAAAACATGTTTTCCCTCCCTGCCAAGTAAGACAGTTCTGGTAGATCTAGTTTCGGTCAGTTTGGGTATATTTTATGTTTACTTTTCCTTTCGGTTTCTCATCTGGGTCTGCACTGTTTGCCGTTTGATTATTATTTTAACTACAGTCGAAACTCACTAATTTGAACTCGCTTTAGTTCGAACAAACTCATATTTTAAACTTAAAACATGGCTTAGTGCAGCATCTGATCATGATCCAAACTGTTTGCCACTCAGCTTGATATCAATTGTTAGAATTGTCGAAAAGTTGCTGTTTTCTACATTTTAATGTTTTGCGTTTGCGTTAAGTTTGCGTTTAAACGGGAAAGAATAACGTTTTCTCCACTGTAACTATAAGTTTTTAGTAGCTTCTTCATATAACATAATGGTTTAGCGTACATTTGCAACTTTAGGTCCAAAACCTTGCACTTTCAAATCGCACCCCACTTTATGTGAAAAAGTAAGTAGTAAAGGGATTCGATCAGCATCTGAATTTAAACTAAATATCTAATTTAAAAACAAAAGCTGAATGTATAAAGTAGAAAATATACACACGACGATGGTACATGTATGACCATTAAGGCGTTAAAAAACCCTATAATTTATGCAAATAATGGTATAATTATTGCAGTGAACGGGTTACATACAGATGATAATCTCTAAGCAGTCGATAACTTCAGTTTTCACCATCTGTTGATAGGAATGTGTCGCCAACACTGTTCCGTGGTCTAGAATTGACAGTTTACAAGATGGTTTACCTTAGGTCGGACAGTTCAACGATGTATCCTCCCTTTGTCTGACACTTACTTGTGTTTTTAACTTTAAACCCATTACCCCGTAAATACGCTTTTTCACACTTTTAATTTATTTCTCCACTGAGGAATATAGCTCCAATTTATACATTTATGAATATGTATGATAAGAACTATTTTCTATATTCTAGCAGATGGTAGCTTAAAGCAGGCTGAAAGTAAAGCAGAATGCGCTTTTAAGCGCATTCTGCTTTACTTTCAACCTGCTTTAGGTAGTTACCTATCTTCAAAACTACAAACAGGCTATAAGGCAATGGGTTAACCCTTATCCTGCGGTGATGTCGTCTGCTTCGAAATTGTCGTCTGCAAAGTTTTTTAAATGTAGATATATACCTTTTTAAGTAAAGAAACCTAAATACGAGTGTCAAACAGTTACGCGGCGTCTGATCTGGATCTAAACTGTTTGCAAAAATCAATTAAGTCGCGACCAGCTGGCAAAGGGTTAAATAGAACCTTATGTAATTGTCGTCTGCCAACTTTGTCGTCTGCAACACTTCTTACAGTTAACCCTTTTGCGCTCAATGGATTATTCCATGTCTATATTTTGGATTATAAGTTTCCAGAAATTCTGACAAAATGTTACACAAAACGAGTTACCTGCCTTGAGTTCAACTTTAAAATGCCGTCAGCTCTAAATAATACCAGAAGTCAAACCTGTAATAAGGGACCATTGAATACGGTAGCCTGTAGATCTTTAAAGACAGGTGACTGCTTAATGCATAACAAAAGTAATGCATAAAAGCTCCTTTAAGATCTATCGTTTAGCATTACCTCTGTCCTGTGTTAAGCTGCCATCATATAGGCTATAAATCCTTACAAAGTTTAGTTGTCACTTGACAATACTTGCATCTGATATTATTCATTATTATGTGACTAAACATAGCCTGTCATTTGGTCACTGCGTTATGAATTGACTGGTCAATAAAAATCGGACAATTTATTTTTTAAAAAAAGATTTGTAGCGAGTGGGAATCGAACTAGGAACCTTTGGTTTGCTAGTCAATCACTTTACCAACTGCGCTAACAAAGAAGACACTAAAGCTTATCGAACTTTTCTTTATGTAAATTTTCTACTATAAGCACGTGCCGAAAAGATCATGTGAAAGTCATCAGCATTTCCGGAATTCGAGATGTGGGCCGCCCGCTGTCGAACCACCTTATTGTTTTGTTTAGGGAACAACGGCAGCGTCGTTGTAGGGAGGGAGTCATTGTTGAGTCATTGTTGGGAGGGTCATTGTAGGGAGGGAACACTGTACTTGTTTACTCTGGATTACTGTAGTGTTTGAAAAAAGACACCAGAGATAACTCTCCATCTCTTCTATAACTGCGAGAAAACAAACTTTCTTAAAACGAGTTGAACGAATTCTGAATAATGTCAATGTAAATATACAATTAAATGAAGTTTCCATGCCTTTTGGAGGAAATGTAAAAAGTTATATTTATTATATGTATACCTGAAAATATATATTGTAAAAGGCGTCGGCACAACGTTTGGGGTTTTTATGTTTATGTAATAATAAAATATATAAACATAGGCATGTAAGTCAATTTTCTATTTTAGATATATACTGCAAGGCAATGCAATTACAATATGTGTCTTGAATCCTTTAAAATATATTTGGAACTCAAAATTGAAACAAACAGTCTAATAAAAATGCAAAATAATACAGAGGATGACTTTGAAGTCAAATGGGAAATAGTCAGAAAACTGTATAGTCTATTAGAATAAAAACCAAACCAAACTAGATCTACTATAGCTTGAAACACTCTTGATAGAAAATAGAGGCACGCCTTTATATCTTTCATGTTATTTTCAGCACACTATTTTCCCCCTTTTTCTCTTTCTTTTATTTATACATACACACACAATTTATGTTCAATATTTGTACATTTATATGTTTACTATGTATTATAAATGGGATGGATCTTCGACTCACATACACCTATTCACGGAGAAATATAATAATGAAATAAAAAAAGAGAAAAAGAATAGGAGCAAGTAGCAATTTAAACACGGAAACAACATTTTATTCGCCAATAAAGGGAACACATCAAAAAGTCATTTTTCAAAGTTTTTTCTCCTACTGTTCTTACACTAATGTAGATAAAGCATTAATTTACTGAAATCACTAAATAAAGTTATAGGTACCCGAACTATTTTTTCTAAAACAGACAAATGTCTGCATAAACAGAAACGCATGTCAATTCAGTTACATTTAGGGCTATCTATAAATGATATGTGTTAACCACTTTTAAATGCTAGAGTGTGTCCAAATCCACTGTTTAATCGTCTACAATATATCACTATACAAACATTATAGTATATACAGTGGAGAATCTGTTATTCTTTCCCGTTTAAACGCAAACGTACGCAAACGCAAAGCACTAAAACGTAGAAAAGAACAACTTTTGGACAATTCTGATAATTCTTGTTTATCTTGGTGGCAAACAGTTTGGAGCCTGATCAGACGCCGGGTTACCCGGCGTCTGATCTGGCTCCAAACTGTTTGCACTGCAAATAATAGTTTTAGCCTAAACGCGTTTATTTGGAAAGAATAACAGATTCTCCACTGTATCACTTGTCGTGGTCGCCAAATGCTGCCATGACCGCACAATTTAGCTTATTGCGGTAGGAAAAAATACAAATTCCAATTATAAACTATATAATAGGGAACTGGTAAAAAGCAGACAACTCATCAGAAGTTTTGCAAAAGCTGCTTCCCTATGACTAAAATATTGAAACGGGCGCGATCGTACTTAATTGAAAGAGATTGATGTGTAAAAGTGCTTTGCATAAGGATCATAACTCTTGCAGCATTACGGAGAGAGTAATTCCTTCTTTCCCATGTGTTCTGCCTATAACTCTACTGTTGTTTATCAGATGAACTTTCATTTATGGAAATAGTTTGGTGAGAGGAAGTGTCTTGCACATGGTTTATAACTCTTGCATCAATACCATGAGAGTAATTCCCTTTTATACAGTTTTTTTTCTGGCAGATAACTTCTGCTGTACTGAAGCTGGTTGTTTTTTTGGTTTGGCTATAACTCTGTTTCGACTGATCAATGCTTGCTGGCAGTTGACACATGTTTTCCGAAGAACATGCTTCTAGTTATATAACTCGGAACACGTAACAATCACAGCACGACCATACGTGATGTGCAAAACTCAGGTCTAAACTGCACAAAGATCAATAGCACAGATAACTTTGAACTTGTTAATTTTTAAGATATAAGTATTGGGGTGGTGTTGCTGGTGGCAGTGTGGGGTATAGGGTGCCCTGTATTCTACATGATTATACAGCGTTCCCTCCCTACAACGGCCCTCCAAACAACGACTCCCTCTTAACAACGACCCTTGCTGCAGTTCCCTAAACAGGACAAGTATGTCTAACGCCTTTAACGTCTGCTTAAAATTGTCGTCTGCTGTTTTATCTCAAAGTTACATATACATTGTATAGGTGGACAATTTGATAGAATGAATTTAATGACAAGTGGCAAACAGCTTGAATCCAAATCAGACGCCGCGTTACGCGGTGTCTGATCTGGATTCAAGCTGTTTGCAAATGTAAGCCAAGTCTAATTTTCCCCTCTCTATAACGACTCCCTCCAAACAACGCACACACTCTGTGTCTCCCATTGGGTGTCATTGTAGAGAGGGAACACTGTATAGAATACAATTTAGAAAACATCTTACTGTAAAATGAAAACGTTTCGATGTAGACTAAAACCCGTAGCTCAACGGACACGGTCACAGTAGTGCACGTTTGAACTATATTGATTTTAAAGTATGGTAATCGGGGTTTTGAGTATTGCCTATGACTTTGTTATTGGAAGCAAACTTCAGTGCTTAGGTTCAAAGTGGTCATTTTCCCAGAAGAAACTTCTGCTTATGACGAAACGGTGAAAACATTTCTTGTAACTTTGACAGAATTTTCAACTATCAAGAAGTCATGCTTCATTTTTATATAACACTTCTTGTTTGTCTGTTTGTTTGTCTGTCTGTCTATCCCCAAATTTAACCATTCCATATTTTTGTCATTACAGTTAGGTTTTGATTTTGCATATCGTTCAACGATCTTGCACACACCGGCAACACTTATTCAAAATTATACTCGCCACGGCTTAAACAGGGATACCATTATGAGCGGGGTAGTTTTAAAATTACATGTTTTCTAGCTTCTTTATCAGACAAAAACCCATCACTACATGTAGAAAAAACACGTATTTAGTAAAGCTACGATTCATGTGCAGTAAAATGCACGTCCGGTAATCCTTTTATATGACAGATGAAAGGATTACCATATTTTTATTCAAGTTCATTGATCTGATTTATAAGACCTGCATTAAAAGGATTTTGATAGTTGGCTTCGTGGTTGAAGGTTGTCGTACACTGTAAATGATCATTTAAAGATGACGCCTTACATGGACATTTTACACGTGTCTTGAAAACTGAAAACTGTGTATCAATTAGTTCAAACCCCTTCATCGTAACATTGCATGCTTTGAAAACGTCGTCAGCTCTTTTGTTTCGACTGTAGATAAAGACCGTTGTATTTATTTTGTCAATTATCAATAGGCATTAAGGTAAAATTTAGAGACTTTACATCTTACAAAACATATTTGATATGTTTCTAGGTCATATTAAATGTCAACAGCTAAAATAGCACATTTCATATTAACAAGAATAAGGTCATTTTTTATATTCCCGAATTAACTATTGCATATACTTAATGATTATATAACTAAATACATTTTTACAACATATTTATAATTATAGCTCGAAATCAGTGAGATATATGAAATAAATAGTGTCCTTTGTATGAAAAAATTCGAGCTATGTTTTATGATTTTCAATAAAAGTAACAAATAAAACAATATTATACTAGGCTCAATATGAGAGAGAAAGAAAAGAAAACCTCCTCTTAGTAGGTTGTTCGGCTCTTATAAGGCACCTCAGAGCCTCCAATGCACCTCTTTTAGAAAATTGGAATGTAATATCCAACGTTGCGTTTCTCAATGCACATAAAATGTACCAAACAGTCAAGTGTGTTCGTTTGCATCTAAATCTGCGTTAGATGCATGATAAATACGTGCAATTTTATGCACATACATGTTGGTGTTTTGACCCACTTTCTGTTTGAAAGTGATCGTTTAACGCTTGCGCCGAATAAAAATTGGGCGGCATATCGCAATAATGGACCATATGATGATAACTAATTCAACGACTGGAAAGTTTTACGTGGAACTACATTCCCCGTTTTCTAGAAAAAAGCAGAAATCTCCTATTTTGAATCAAAAAACGGAACTTGACCCATCTTTCTGCCATTTGTGTTGTGGCCTCGATCAACGCCCGGTAATGGCCTAAAACCTAATTTGTAGTAGCTTTCAAAGAGCTGCCTAATAAGTCGACAGGGTGTGCGATGGGAAAGGCGTGGAACATGTGTTAATAGTAAACATCTTTTGTTGTTGTTGCTAATGTTTTGGTTCAAATTTTCACGATACATTTACCATTGGATATAGTAGCTTTTGCGCACCATATATTACAGTTCCGTTAATATTGGTAAGTTTTACAAAATGTAACATCGTAAATCATTGATGAACAATGGATTGCTCTAAATAACTGGTATTACTTTTTATTGAATAATAACAGTAATGCAAACTACTTATTTAAGAGCTTTTTACATAATTTGTGTCCAATATCAACCAAGGCCTGAGTAGATAGTGTTCGAACAGAGAAAAAAAGCTACCCGCTGACGTGTTACACAGGTGATAAACAGTGCAGACTTTGACAAGGGTCCAAGGTTATAAAGCGTTTGAGTTGAGTTTGATATGGTTCTCAAGCATTTGATTGGTCAGATTTGAGCCTAGGCTCAAATCTGACCAATCAAATGCTGGGGAACACACTCAGACTCAGCTCAAACGCTTTGTAACCTTGGAGCCAGGTGTTCTCACGAATGGTCTTGGTCTAGACTGTATTGTAACTGTTTGTGCCAAAAGTACACTCCCTTTTTTACACATTCCGATTTTTAAATTTCTCGTTCGGTTAAACCTATTTTAAGCATTGTGAGTGATTTAATCAATTTATAGTAAAACCATGCAATTCTGTTTCAAGTTGAATGGGCGTTTGTGTAATCCTATACTGCATGTGCACGTATCTGATTTATTAAGAGATAATAAATTCATACCAGTGTTTTATCGTGCAATCGAACACTTGTAGGAGTTGAGATGTGTAGTAATTAAATCACGAGGCCTTTAGGTCGAGTGGTTTAATTACAAGTATCTCAACGACTACACGTGTTCGATTGTTAGATAAAATACTGGTATTAATTTAATATTTCGATTCTTACACATAATTTTACCTTAATTTGAACCGAAACCACGGCGCTACATTTCTAAGCCAAATGACGTCACGTTAGAACGTTTTAGCGCGTGAGTGGTCTATTGAAAAATCAAACACTGAAACATTGTTCTTTGCTAATATAGGGGCGTGCGCGAAGTTTGTTAGAATTAAATTTTAGTTCTACATCACTCCCTCTCTACAACGACACCCGACGTGGGACAAAAAATGTGTGCGTTGTTCGGAGGGAGTCGCTAAAGAGAGGGAAATTTGCAAACAGCTTGAATCCAGATCAGACGACGCATAACGCGGCGTCTGATCTGAATTCAAACTGTTTGTCACTTGTCATTGCGGTTTTTTACTGTAAAAATGTCCATTATGTAACTTTGAGAAAAACAACAGACGACAATTCTAAGCAGACGACATTGCAGTCGTTAATAGTTTGGATATACTGTTCCTGCTCAGGGAACAGCGGTAATGGTCGTTGCAAGGAGAGAGTCGTTGTTCGGAGGGCCGTTGTAGGGAGGGAGCACTGTTAATTTTGTTGGTATTTTTCTAGGGGAATCCCCAATTACAGCTGACTAACCGTAAGCAGTTCTTGAAAGAAATCGTCACTACTCGAGGATATGTCGGATCCCCCGGAAAAACTCACATATGGAAGTTACCTAAAGGTAAAGCATAACGTATTTTTGGAGTAGATCGCATGCATCATTATATTGAAAACAATTAGACATACACACACTCTAGATAGTTTCTGGTATAACAAAGCCTATCAGAATTAACCCACAGGCAAGTTATACATACACTTAGGTGTGTGGTGAATCTATATACACAAAACCTATCACAATGAATTCACAGGCGAGATATATAAAACACTTAATTGCCTGATAAATCTATATAAACAAAACCTATCGCAATGAATTCACAGGCAAGATATACAAAACACTTATTTGCCTAGTAATTCTTTATAAACAAAACATATCACAATGAACTCGCAGGCAAGATACCGGTATACAAAACCCGTATGTTCTTTGTAAATCTATGTAAACAAAACCTACCAAAATGGACTAACATGCAAGATATACAACATACTTATGTACCTGATAAACCCATACAAACAAATGGTTCACAATGAACTCACAGGCAAGATATACAAAGGGCTTAGGTGCATGGCAAATCATTCTAAACAAAACCTATCACAGGCAAGACCTACAAAACGCTAGTATGCATTTAAAGTCGTGTCTGTAAACAAACTATCAAATGAACCATGTTGGCACTGACATTTGCAGATATTTTGATATGTGATTAGACACCGAATAACTTTGCATCTGATCAGGATTCAAATTGTTCGACACTTATGTTTATGTTTCTTTGGTCAGAATCCCTGAACGCCAACGGTGAAAAAAATTCAATAATAGGCGACAACGCGACGAACGATAGTAAATCATGCAACGTGCAACGTGTTCATTTTATTGTTCCTGTTCTTTCTGCTGGTTGTTTATTCTATTTGTTTTGTTTATCTGTTAGTTCTCCTGGCACAAAGTGCTAATATTATATATTTTGACCGCACTGTGTCCGTCGCCGTCAGACTGTCCATCTTCAGCAATATCTAGATCATAGGAGCTAAAATGTCATATGTTTTAATGAACACTTAAAACATAGTCTTGTCTGAAACCAAAATGCACAAAAACAATGTATCAATTTACAAAACGCACTCTACATTTCCTCTCAAGATTAAACGAAATATGAACCTTGTGTAAACAATAGCCTCCGGTCACGTGTTTCCAAGTGAACAATTTAGGGCTTTTTTAACTCTTTCACTTCCTCAGTCGCCTAAAGTCGACCTTGCAAACAGATGTCAACAAAATGTTAAATTGTGTATAGCATTACTATGAATAATTTGCAAGAATGTGTATCCTTAAAAATTTGGGCTGAAACTTTTATGTCATTTTCAAAAATAATTGATTAACATATTATAAATATAAAGACGCCATTCAAAATTACCCAATATTTTATAACCACATGATTTTAGTTGGACAAAAAAGTGTTTTCTTAAAGTCATGGTTCAAAATGGTTTGCATTGCATTGGAGACTTGGTAAATGAAAATGGTGCAATCATGACTTTTTATGTATTTATAATTCAATAATCTACCTACCAATTCTCTAATTTATAACGGAATTAAACTTGCCATTGAAAAAGACTTACACATATATAAGTAGGAAAAATAGATTTTCCACCGAATATTAAACTAATTTTGAAGGACGCTTAAGGTTTAAGATCCATTTACAATTGCTTAAATAGAAATACAATCCAGCCGACCTATAAACGAACTTGGGATAAAGCATTCGGAATGAAAGTTATGGGAAATGAGAGGAGATACATTTTATGATAACAGAATATACAGAAATACAATGGTGTCAGATTAGAACACTTGGCACAAACTTCCATCTGTATAAAATGAACTATATTGATAGCCTATTATGTACATTCTTCAAAACAGGTCCAGAAATTATAGATCATTTGTTTTGGCTATGCCCCATCACCAAGTAAATAAAAAAAATACAGTTTAAAATGTATATTTTTGCAATGTAATTACAATAAACATCTACGAGCGTACCTACAGTTTAGTTTTAGGTACAAAACATTACTTATCTTTTAGAATCAAAATTATTTAAGTCAATAGCAACTGAAAAATGTTCTGAAGATTCTTTTAATAACAAATGGGACCAATTTGAAATTCTAGTTTAATTTTTATACATAACAAAACAAATATTGATCAGATAAGATAACCAGTAAATATTTCTATATATAAATATTTCCATATACAGCTTATGTGTACATAAATGTATAGGAAGACAACCATGTATGTAGTCATGAAAATATACATAGAAATGCAGAATTGCTCTTTTTTAAAAAAAAAAAAAAAACGAAAAACGAAAAAAAAAAGTTCATACATGCCTGGCTACAAAGTATTTTTATATGTACTTTTGTACAAATTTATAGGCCTTAGTTAATGTAAGAATACATGTAACATCTTTGTAAATATATGTATAAAACACCTCAAGATTATTTTGACGATGAAAGAGTTAGTTACATCAAAGGGAAGGGCTAATTCTTAAGACTTCACTTAACTTAATGACTATAACATAAAGTATAGGGCGTCGGTGATTTTTATTAGACGGACACATGTAAATGCCTCGACACATGTATTCTCTTATTTAGTTAATATGGAAGCTATTCAAAACTGTTTAGCTAACATTTAAAAGATAATATACATTTGAAACTATTTGAAGCCAACTAAGAGGTCGAGTAACTCGGCGTCTGATTAGGTTCCAAATCTGATTGGCGCTAATTTTAACCCATTTGTGCCCAATGGATTCCTCCATGTTTTATATATTGGATTAGTCAATTTTTATTTTAGGGATGCCTGGTCAAAATTTCATTTTCATTTTGTTTTATATTGAAATTCCTATCAGCAAACAATGTAGACTCTGAGCAGACGCCGCATAATGCGGCGTCTGATCAGAGTCTACACTGTTTGCCTATGTTCCATATGTGGGATTGTGTGCACAAATGGGTTAAAATAAATCACCCAATTTTTTCAAAAGACATTCTATTGCATTGCTTTATTCTATTATAATAATTTTACACTAGACATTTTATATACATTTATGAATTTTCTTTTTCGTAGATTCCAACAATTATAAGCTGTCAAGAGCTGGAAAGCGAAAAGGAAGGCAACAAGCAGCATGATGAACATCTGTTTAAAATTATCCACCAGGGTAGGTAACAATTTCTTGTGTTACTATGCAATTACTCGTACTTTCATTGGTTCAATTTAAGAATTTATGTACTAAAGAAAACAAAAGAGATTTTCCTTTTGGGACACAAACTCGTACATGTACACAGCATTACTAATCCGTATATGGACTGTTGTGTACGAGTCCAATAGACCCCAGTATTATACTTAACACTGTTAAATGACCTCATATTATCAAGTTTGTTTCATTCAAAACAATACCAAACCGGAACAGCAAATATACCAATATAATTGCAGAAGGAAAATGAAAATGTAATAATACATGAAACGGTCGACTATAACGCCAATAACGACTTCATATCTTTAAAAACTATTGAATAATTACTACTGTTAATCTATGTATGTGTTTGCAATTCGTTTTCAGGATAGGAATTTTGCATTGTGCATATACGTAGATGACTGTAGGAAACTTCTTTCTAACATTTACATTCAAAAGACAAATTGCATTTTTCAAAATTTATTTAGCTTGCTGTATTTCAGTGCGTTCAATTCAAATTTCATTGTACTTTGATTGTACATGTATATTATGTATGAAAGTAAAGATATGTATGGATGTAACATATTTGAATAATATTTAAAAAAGGAAATTACATTTCTGTAAATGCAGGTCTAAATTTATGGGTGTTTTGTTTTTCAGTTTACGAACTTTGGTTTAAGCAGGTGCTGGTTGAGGTCATCTCGGTATGCGAGCTTTTCGGAGATGTCAACTGGGTATGTATGCTAAAGAAGTGCGTTAAATGGAAAAAGCGTCAATCTTTCCCGTTTAATCCTCTTCATGCTAAGCGCGACTTGGCTTACATTTGTAAACAGTTAGGTTCCAGATCAGATGCTGCGTACATCTAACGCAGCGTCTGATCCGGAACCAAACTGTTTGCCACCAATCTTCAACATTTCGTCAGTTTAAAATGCTAAAAACTAATTTTGACTTATTTTCAAAGACGATATAGTTGAAGCAGACGACCTTTCAGCACGATAATGGTTAACATGGTGTGTACAGTGGAGAATCTGTTATTCTTTCCCGTTTAAACGCAAACGCAAAGCACTAAAACGTAGAAAAGAACAACTTTTAGACAATTCTGATAATTCTTGTTTATCTTGGTGGCAAACAGTTTGGAGCCTGATCAGACGCCGGGTTACCCGGCGTCTGATCTGGCTCCAAACTGTTTGCACTGCAAATAATGGTTTTAGCGTAAACGCGTTTATTGGGAAAGAATAACAGATTCTCCACTGTAACTGCTTACTTTGTCACTACTCAAAAACGTTATTTGTCTTCAAATCATTTCAGTAACAATCACCAGCGTGTCAAACAGCCTGGATCCAAACTCCAAACTTTGCAGTTTGTTAACCCATATGTGCCCACGATCCCATATATGGGACATAGGCAAACAGTGTAAACTCTAATCAGACGCCGCATTATGCCTGATGCCTGATCAAAATTTTCATTTCCATTTTGTTTTATATTAGAATTCCTATTTGCAAACAGTGTAGACTCTGAATAGAAGCCGCATAATGCGGCGTCTGATCAGAGTCTACACTGTTTGCCTATGTCCCATATATGGGATCGTGGGCATAAATGGGTTAACACTTATTTGTGAAATATTCTGTTTGATATAATACTGGTAAATACGTTATGTCCCCAAAAATGTCAGACAGTTAGAAAACTATGACGGACTTTATCATTCTTTAAGCAAACTATGACAAATATATCCAGTGAAAACAGTTCGAACCCAGATAGAATGCACAGTTCAAAGAATCTTCAGTTTATACTTAAATTTTACCGTAATTAAGGTATTGGGACAGACAGGCATGTAGCGTGTTCAATTACCACTGCTTGCTGTTTAGGTTAGTAGTGTGTGCCCCGTGTGCAATGTGCAGAGTACAGTAGAGAAATATTTTCTTTCCAAATAACCCCGGTTACACTTAAAATATTATTTTCATTGCAAACAGTTTGGAGCCAGGTTGTCATTTTTTATGTTTCATTGCAATGCGTTTGCGTTTGAACGAAAATATTACGTTTTCTCCACTGTTTCAGACCGGTAGCCAACTCGAAAGCCATGGCCATCGACGGCCATCGATTTCTTTACTGAACTCATTACTGTGCCAACAGTGTAGACCCTGACAGGACTGCTCCCTCGTGTGCATTTTGGACTAATTAATGTGCGATAGAAGTAGTTTGTCCAAAATTCTATGATAATAACAGCCATTTTTTAGGATGTTTACGGTATATTTAATTAATAAATGTAGATTATTTTTTCAACAGACGATATTTTGACGGTACATGGTGTCATGGTTGAATTATTGATCATTTTTATGATTTAATTATTTCAGGACAAGCCAGGCAAGGAACTGTTTGTGATTATCAGTCGCCAAGAGAGAGTGACACTTATTCTCCGGGTACGTCTGAATATTAACCCATTTGCGCCCAGTGGATTCTCCCATGTTTTATATTGGATTTGTCCATTTTTTATCAAAGAGATGCCTGGTCAAAATTTTCATTTTCATTTTGTTTGATATTGAAATTCCTATCAGCAAACAGTAAAGACTATGATCAGACGCGGCATTATGCTGCGTCTGATCAGAGTCTACACTGTTTGCCTATGTCCCATATATGGGATCGTGGGCACAAATGGGTTAAAAACAGGTCGAAATATAAACAGAATGCGCCTTATGTTATTGCGCATTCTACAATAAACAGAAGACCCTTCCAAATAACATTTTCTGTTTGTTTAAAGAGCAGTAGTTAAGGTCCAAATTTTCTGTTCAGTTCGCTTTCAAAATGTATAAAAAGATTTTTCTTTGCATTGATCCCTTCACTGCCTTACCCCCAATACAAAGGTTATTTGCAAACAGATTTGATCCTAATCAGACGCGGCGTAATGCGATCTCTGATCAGGATCCAAACTGTTGACACTCATTTTAATGCTCCTTGAGTGAAAATACTTACTGTGACATAGTTCTTGTTTTGATTCCTTTCAGCTCATAGCAGAACAATTTCCAATACTTCAAACAATGACAGCTAATGATTTCTTGGAATTTCGGTAAGTTTTCCTCATACACTGTACAAATGTTGAGAACATTTAATTTATTATTTCCATCTTTTTATGAAACTTAACGCAAGTGCATCACAGAAATTGTGTACATTTCGATTATTATACATACCTTTTTCTAAATGCCACACACTTTTTAAAGTATAAACAGGAACCTTAATCGTTTAACAATGGAATACGATGCAGAAAAATAACAGTTTCATAAATTTGCTACGATCGGCTTCAATCTAAATATTAATCTGTTTGGACCCTGAACAAATGCCGATTAATTACAGTGGATAATCTGTTATTCTTTCCCGTTTAAACGCAAACGTACGCAAACGCATAGCACTAAAACGTGGAAAAGACCAACTTTTGGACAATTCTGATAATTCTTGTTTATCTTGGTGGCAAACAGTTTGGACTGCAAATAATAGTTTTAGCGTAAACGCGTTTATTGGGAAAGAATAACAGATTCTCCACTGTATAGAAGCTGCATTACTGTTGTCCTACTCTAACTCATTCACTTTTAATGAACAATTCCAATTTCCAATTACGTCTGGTCTATTTTTTATAATGACTGCTTAAGTTTGTCCATAAGTTGCAAAATGGTAAACCGTGTACACCATGATCAGAGGGCTCCTTTAGGAGCTCTCTAGTAAGGGTATACCCTGTTTCAATAGGACGATAATAAGTGTACACTTCACACGTACCACTTTTGTTAATGCCGCTTATACCTAGTCGGTTGATTGTGCGTCGTAGGAGTTCAAGTACAACCGATGTTTGGAACCGAATAGTTTGTCCGATTTCTGAGACCTTTGATTCAAAAGATTAACCCATTCACTGAAGCTCACTTAACTCATTGAGCCCCAGTGACGCATATTATGCGTCTTTGACCAAAAGTGTACCTGTGAAGAATACACATTCCTATGCAAACAGTGAAGTCCCTGATCAGAGGGCTCCTACAGGAGCCCTCTGACCAGGGTCTTCACTGTTTGTCATTTTGTAAAATATAATTAGAAACAACCATTAATAGTCGAAAATGGACCAGCCTTTATTGCTAACTTGAATTTGTCCATTGGAAGTTTCAGGGGATAATGAGTTAAAACGAAATTTGATAAGAAAGCATAGAACTCAATACTTAAACTTAGTATGTTTTTATCAGAATTCAAAATGTTAAACACCAATGTTCTGCTAAAAATACTAATCAGACTTTAAGGTTTCATATCTATAAAGTTCCATTTTTAAAATAATTACAACGGCTTGAGTTTTCCATTAATATAAAACAAGGAACAGTTTAGAGTTTTTCATGAACACTGAATCGAATATGGGTTACAATCCAAAAAGAAAAATAATGTATGTTGTTTAATAGCCACTATTTTTTGTGTACAATTCATGTATACTTTGTAGTTTTAAAAGGTAGAGTAGATTGTCTGTCTCTTTTTATCCTTTCTTAATCAATTTGTATGTAGAATATGGTATATAAACAATTTCATTATATGTATACATTTACAATGCATTTTCGTTAAATGGATAAGACGAAACTATGTTCCTATATATTGATGAGTTTTTCATGACTCTGAGCAAAGTTTGTTTTTACCTGTAATTTTCGGAGGTATCGCACCTCCTTCGTCATGAAAAACTCATCAATATGTCAAATCCTGAGCTTGGAAACAACCTATTTAGTTGTATGTTCCTATAGGATTTTGTTTTAAATCTACTTCACTCTATATGTATTAGATATATTTTAAATGCTTTCTTTTACAGAAAATACCTGAAAACAGGATCTGGCTTTGAAAGCCTCCAGTTTCGGAAACTTGAGAGTATCCTTGGTATCAGAGATGTAAGTTCTATACAGAATAGATAAAAAACCGTCTAACACAGTCGCTGACATAATATCGTCTATACAGTCGAACTTTGATATTTCGAAGTCGGTTTTGTCGAACATACCCGTATTTTAAAGTTAAAACGTGGCTAAGCCACGTTTTAACTTTAAAATATGGGTATTTTCGACTGAACCGAACATGAATTAATGCAGTTCATATGTCAAACTATCGGATAGTTCGAGTTAAACGAGTTCGAGATATCGAAGTTCGACTGTAGTAATTTTTTGTCTTCTCAATGCACAGGATCTCCGCCAGAAGTACGACCAAAAGCAGTACAAGGTGGTTTTCAATGATGAAGAGTTAAAAGATCTGGAATCCACACAGAGTAAACCGACGCTGTTTCGCTGCGTCCAGGTTTGTACAGTGGAGAAGGGAACTGGTCATTTCGTACCTAAACCAAATCGTACCCAAACCATTTCGTACCAAAATCTTGGTCAATTCGTACCCAAATTTGACACACATGTTCAATATTTTGCTCTAATATAACATAAATTGTGAGTGGTTGCTAATGGTTTGGATAGTTTGCTGTATTTTGCGTTACAAAAGTATTGAATTTGACACATATTTTCAGTAAAAAACGTTCTTTTGGCAGGCGTTACCATAGTAACCAATTTATATCTGCATGCGTTGTCTTTTACTTTCATTTTATAACACTAAAATATATGGTTATAGCAATTTAAGAGTCGTATTGGTACCTTTTAAGCAATCCTGCTCAGTTACATAGGAAGTTACAACATTAAAAAGTTGAAAGTTTCGTTGCCATGGTTACCCCCTTGGCAACCTGAATCCCAAAGGTTTTCTTCCCAGAAAGTAAACAACACATGTGCTACTTGTTATTAGTGATCATGTTCAAGTTCAGCATGGATGCATAGATATTCTACAAGTCCTTCAAACATGCCAAAGTCATGATTTCTTACTTTCAGCATGAATGCCCCTTAAGCTCGCGCGTGCATACCAATCAGGTGTAATGTTGAGTTGAATCCTACAATGTTATTTTATTGTCAATGTGTCATACTTCAAGATACAAATGTCATTTTATCTGAAATATGTACAGTTTTCTCTGAAAAATTCTGTGAATTTGTCATATTTTACACACCAAAAACACTGGTTTTTGGCCAAAATCTTGTTTGCGCGTTGCCATGGCAACCGGATACCGAAAGTAAATTTTGGGGTATATTTTTCCATTTCATGCAGAGAGGTAAAAATGGTGTAAGTTTCGTGCAAATCGGTGACTATGCGTGCCGCAATGTGGTTGATGGTTACAGATAATTGCTATTAACTAATATAGTCGAACTTCGATTTCTTGAACTTGCTTAATTCGAACTATCCTATTTGTCGACACATGAATTGCATTATTTCATGCTCGGTTCAGTCGAACATACCCGTATTTCAAAGTTAAAACGTGGCTAAGTCACGTTTTATTTTTGAAATACGGTTATGGTCGACAAAACCGACTTCGAAATATCGAAGTTCATCTGTATAACACTTATGTTAACGTTTTACTTCATAGTTACACCTTTTAACACATTTGATTAACTCATCCATTGAAGAAAATAGTTTCAAGTTCTTCAGTAAAGAATGTTCAACAAAAGAAATATATCATATAGATCTAAATACGGGTACTAGTATATTCGACCTAACTGAGTTCGGGGTATCGAAGTTCAACTAAATATGTTCCCTTACAATAAATTGTTCAGTATAGAGTACATTTGTCCTATGGAAACGAACAAATGTGCTTAAAAAAACGCTAGATAGTGAAAATGGACATGAGTTAGATTTAAATAAAAGTTGGATTTGTTCGTTTTAAGTTTCAGGGAGGAATGAGTTAAGAAATACCAAATGTCGCTTTGAAAACAATTCGGATTCAAATCGGACAACGGGTCTGCCTGTTGTTGAATCATCATCTGCATGACACTGATTACACATGTACTACAAAAAATCAGTACAAATTTAAAGTGTTTACTTATTTTCAGACCTGGCTTGAAAATATCCCAGGACGCGATGATTTCAGAAAGAAATACCTAGCAGTCATTGACAAAATGTTGGCAGAACCCAAGCCCGAAACGGTAGGTATACTAGTACTTTCACTTAACCCATTTGTGCCCAGTGGATTCTTCCATGTTAATATATTGGATTAGTCCATTTTTTGCTAAAGGCTCAAGGTGAGCTATTGGGATGGCCCTGTATCCGGCATCCGTCGTCGTCCGTCGTCCGTCGTCAGTCGTGCGTCGTTGTTAACAAGTGCTTCAAATGACATCTCCTCCTATACCGCTTGACAGAATTCAACCAAACTTTACAGAAATGTTCCTTGGACCAAGCTCTTTTAATTTGTTCATAGAATTAAAAACAATGCAGAACTCTGGTTGCCATGGCAACCAATGTGAAAAAATAAGGAAATCTTAAAAGATCTTCTTGTCAAAAACTGCAAGGACCAGAGCTTAGATATTTGGCACATAGCATCATCTACAGGTCCTTTATCAAGCTTGTTCAAATTATGCCCATGGGGTCAAAATTGGCCCCGCCCCGGGGGTCACAGTTTTACATAGAGTTATATAGAGATATTTTCAAACGTCTTCTCCTCTAAAACTTATATGGCCAGAGCTTAGATATTTGGCATGGTGACACTTCTAGATGTCCTATACCAATATTGTTCAAATATGACTGGTCGGTTGGATATGTAGGTCACAGGAGCTAAAAATAGATTATTTTTTTCAATGAAAACTTAAAAAATCTTCTTGTCTGAAACTACAAGGGCCAGATCTTTTATATTTGGCACATAGCATCGCCTACAGGTCCTCTATTAAGTTTGTTCAAATTATGCCACTGGGGTTAAAATTGGCCCCGCCCCGGGGGTCACAGTTTTACATAGAGTTATATAGTGAACACTTCAAAAATCTTTTTCTCAGACACTAATATGGCCAGAGGTTTGATATTTGGTATGGTGACACCTCCGAATATCCTTTACCTATTTTGTTCAAATCTTTCCGGTCTGTTGCATATCTAGGTTACAGGAGCTAAAATAGATTTTTTCTATAAAAACTTAAAAATATCTTCTTGTCAAAAACTACAAGGGCCAGAGCTTAGATATTTGGCACATAGCATCATCTACAGGTCTTCTATCAAGTTTGTTCAAATTATGCCTAGAGCTGGGGTCGATATTGGCCCCACCTCGGGGGTCACAGTTTTACATAGAGTTATATAGTGAAATTTTCAAACGTCTTCTTCTATGCAACTATATGGCCAGAGCTTTGATATTCGGCATGGTGACACTTCTAGATGTCTTTTACCTATTTTAGTCAAATGGTTTCAGTCTGTTGCATTTGTAGGTCACATGAGCTAAAAATAGATTTTTTTCAATGGAAACTTAAAAAGTTCTAAAATCCTTGGCACATAGCATCATCTACAGGTCCGCTATCAAGTTTGTTAAAAGTATGCCCCCAGGTAAAAAATGACCCCGTCCTGGACATAAATCATTATCTCCATTTTGTTAGCTATTCTCAGGTGAGCGAAATATGCCCCATGGGGCTCTTGTTTATACAAGGGGTGCCTGGTCTAAATTTTCATTTTCGTTTTGTTTTATATTCAAATTCCTATTGGCAAACAGTGTAGACTCTGATCAGACGCCGCATTATGCGGTGTCTGATCAGAGTCTACACTGTTTGCCTATGTCCCATATATGGGATCGTGGGCACAAATAGGTTAACTAGAACCTCTCTTTTACGACCACCAAAACGAAGGTTAGTTGATTCGTACAGTGAAAAAGACTATAAGAATACACCATGAGTGTTGATGTAGGGTAATAATTTCTCCCCTGAGGGTAAGACAATTCATGCAGGGAGGAGGCTTGCCGAGTCCCTGCGTGAATTTTCTGACCCGAGGGGGAGAAATTCCTATCCTACATCAACAAAACGAATTGTGGATTTTTTTTCTCCCATTTAAATCATTATTTGTAAACATGATACAAATAACGAAATAAATGCGGTTTGTGTGCACTTTTTCCGCCAAAACATTTACGTTGTTTATAGTAACGTCATTAGAAATGACGTGATTTAGTTACCCGCGTCATGCAGCGCTTGTGATTAAGCTGGGCAAACAGTAAAAGACGTAACGTTGTATGGAGGATAGAGAGGATTCCACATGGGGAAAATCCCTATCCCATATAGGCGAAATGGGAGAAAAGGTAGTTTCCAATTATCGCCTGAATCTTTGTAAATTAAGTTGAGCTGTCCAATATCTTACTCTTCTATGTCTCGTTTAAATCTTTATCATACTTTCTGTCTATTATATCCAACCTACTTGTAATAACCACAGAAATTCCATGGTCATAGTCGTTGCTGGAATATGTGTCGGGCGTATATTATAATTGTGGGGCGATTATCGCTATATATCGTCGACAATCAGTTATTGAAGAACTAGTCGTCCATCATCGATTGAATTTTCTTTCTCTTGATGCGTAATAATATCACCAATTTTCATTTTTCAAAATTGGACAGGTAAATGAATTACAATTGGTCAAAGTTATGAAAATGTTTTTTAAAAAATGGAAATGGAGTATTTGGTTCGAGAAAGCAAATTCTCTATTATCTATCATATACTAAACATTTCATTTTTAAAGGCACGTAGATCCGTTTGTGGGGAAACGAGTTAAGATATCTTAGTATAGTCATAATTTATCAAGTATATATTTGAAGAATGAAGCTACAATTATATATGAATTCACGTTTCTAACAGAGTATTTGTGCTGTAAGCAGCTTGTTAGTCAACATATTAATAATCAGAAAAATAAAGATTGAGACCCAGCCGTTGGAACCGATAACGGTTGGTCATTTTGGTAGCCGCTTACCACCACTATTATATTGCGATGGCTTGGTTCTTGTACATTTTGTTGCAGTGGCTCTTGCGTGTTGACATTTTTCATGTAATTGAACTGCAAACACGTTCGGAAATCAGCGTTGTGGATGTATGGATCTACCCTAAAATATAAGTACACTATTAAATTGTAATACCCTTATGTATTTGTTTCAACAAGAAACCTTTAAATTACATATTGTTTACTATATTGGTGTAGGAGGATACTGATACCTACGAGAAAAAGAAAAAGATTAATGAGAAGACATTTTTGCCCTTGAAGGATGAGAAGGAGCACAAAGAGCAGGTGGAGACAGGTAAGTGAAAACCAAATGAGCCATGCCATGAGAAAACTTGACTTATTGCATTGCAAACGGTGAAGGTCAAGACCAGCCGCCGCGTATGACGCGGTGGCTAGTCTTGAACTACACTGTTGACACCCACGGTCCTTTAAAGCAGTTTATTTATTGTAAAATATACGGAATGTGTACCAAACTCAGATACAGAGCCTGGCATGACAACGGTGTTTGGTCTGTTCCACGTTATATTGCAATCAGGCAGGTCTGTCGTACCCTAGACCCTTCCATGTCTTACAGTTACTCGTAACTACAGACTAGTCGCTTGAGTACAATTTGACCGTTGCCATAGTGGGTTATTTTTAACACGGGCTTGAATGTTTAATTCTTTCCCATGTTACTAATGATCTTGTCATAGAATCTTTGCTAAATGTTTTACATGTATTTACTTACTGTGCTGGCGGTCTTTTTGATTGTGAGGTTGTGGAACAGGGTTTATATTTTATGTACACTGTTTGTCTTTATAGGTGAATATAGGAGATAAGTGTGAGGTTGGGCGCCCCTAAACCCAGGTTTAACCCCCCAGTGGTTGTTTATAATTAATTAATTTATAGTTGGTTATTGATTGCTACTGACCGTACCAAGGCGGGCTCCTATATTCACTTTGCTTTATGTTTGTCTTGCGTGTTGTTTTCTATTTAGTGTGTAGATGAAGGAATGGTATTGCGTGTGTGTGTGTTTGTTGTAGTATGACTGTGTGTGTGTGTTCTGCTTGAGAGGTGGGTGTATTGTTTGTGTTACGTTTCCTGCTCGAGTCTTTCGTATTTATTTGTCAAATTATCTCTATACATGTATTATATTAGTAAATTACGTAGAGTACTTATATTGACCAGCTTTGGTCAGATCTCATCAAGCCTTTTGGGCTGCCATTTCTCCGAATTTTTGTGAAATCTTCGGATTTCTATCCTAGCAGGTGGTAGCTTAAAACAGGTTAAAAGTAAATCAGAATGCGCCTTAGGGCGCATTCTGCTTTACTTTCGACATGCTTTAAGTAATCGCACCTGAAATATAGAAAATGGAAAATCTTTCGATTTTTCAAGATCTTCTTATGGCAGCCCTGGCTGTTCAACATCAAAATATAAATTCCTCATCGTAAAGCATCGAAATTTCAAGACAACTGAAATTCAAAACTGTATGCAAGACAATTGAAAACATTTTATAGCCTGATCAGACTCCGAATAACTCGGCATATGAACATGCTCCAAACTGTTTGCCCTCAGAATTTGACATATATATATATCATTTTCAAACACCATGTAATTTCTAACTTGCGTTTAGTCAAACCTATTTGTGCCCAGTGGAGTTTTCCATGTTAATATATTGGATTAGTCCATTTTGTATCAAAAGGATGCCTGGTCAAAATTTTCATTTTCATTTTGTTTTATAAATGAATTCCTATCAGCAAACAGCGGCGTCTGATCAGAGGCCACACTGTTTGCCTATATCCCATATATCATGGGTACAAATGGGTTAAAGAAGATTCAGGTGAACACTGACCTTGAAACTACGTTGATTGTTTAAGGTGTCCGGCGATTAAGTCACCCTGCCATGTTCGGAGCACTGATGGTCTTCCAGTATCGCGAGGAGCCAAGATTTCAACAACCATTCAAGGTCCTCTCCCTATTGATGGACATAGACGGTCTCATGACGCGGTGGCGATGTAAGTATTGCTATGGTTATTATTGTTTTTATTATTATTATTGTTACTATTATTATTATTATTACTAGTATTATTGTTATTATTATTATTATTATTATTATTATTATTATTACTATTATTAGCATCATCATTACCATCACTGACCGAAGGAGGCCTATCAACCATTATTTTTATTATCATTATAATCATTGTTATAATCATTATAATCATTATAATTATTATTATTCACATTATGATTTTGCTTGCTCTTTCATATACCATTAAAAGCTGAAGTAAATATATATGCGTAAATGTTTCTGATTCTGTGTTGTCAGTCTAATAAACGGGGACATCTGTATATGTTTGTACATTGTATATACGATGTAAATATTTAACTTACAAAAATATCTTTTATCAATAATTAAATGTTATTTTAGTTCAATAAGTATTATCGCGGAGTTAACAGCTAGTATTTCCAAAACAACGGTTTTTTTTGCAAAGGATGTACAGTCGTAACTCAATAATTCGAACTCGCGTTAGTTCAAACATACCCATATTTCAAAGTTAAAACGTGGCTTAGCCACGTTTTAACTTTAAAATACGGGTTTATTCGACTTTTGAGAGATAAAATTATCGAAATACAATTTACTAAATACTGGTAAGGTCGATTTAAGCGAGTTCTAAGTGGAGTTTCGACCGTACATGTATTTCAAATATTTATGTCCTTTGCACAGAGTCTGTCTTTAGATTAAACTAAAGACTGTTGGACAATCAAATAAACGCATTCATTTTGAGACCAACTATCATTTTCTACTTTTTGTTGCATCGCAGTTGTGATTTCGTTAACACACAAAAGACAATCGTTTTGTCCACTAAGGTTAACTAACTATTCCACAAGACTAACAATTCGTTTAATTCACATTATAGACATTCATAAGTGAAAGAGTTCGTTGAACTTTTTCCAGAGACAATTTTGAAACAATTTAAAAAGATGGTAGTTTCATTTAGCTTGATCGTTTGAGCTAATCGCCCTAGATTTGTCAAAAACTCGCTGAATGTATTTTACCATTTATATTGTTGGTTTCAGCATATTTATTTCAGCCTATGGTTAATTTATTTCAACTGATCACGTGACAATTTTCAGCAACCTAAGTTTATTTTAGGATATGGTTTATTTATTTCAGCTGATCACGTGACAATAATTAACGATTATGTATGTTTATTTTAGCAGTATGGCGTTTTTATTTTCAGCTAACCACGTGACAATGGTGCACAGGATGATTGGAAACAAACCAGGCACCGGGGGATCGTCTGGCAAGGATTACTTAGCCAGCACCATCAAGTAAAATGCCTTTATCTATTAATTTTATAAAGTACTCCCTCTGTATAACGATACTCCGAACAACAGTTCCCTTATTTCCCCAAACAAGAGAATACAATTATGTTTAGCGCTCCCTCTCTACAATGACATCCAACGGGAGACAACACTCATGTGCGTTGTTCTGAGGGAGTCGGAGTAGGGAGGGAAATGGGCTTACATTTGCAAACAGTTTGAATCCAGATCATATGCTGCTATTTGTAATCAGTCATTAAGGTTTTTTTTTAGAAAAACAGCAGACGACAATTTAAAGTAGACGATATTGCAGCAGTAAAAGTGTTAGGCATATTTAACCGGTTTATGGATCTGCGGCAAGGGTCGTTTGTTAGGAGGGAGTCGTTTTTCTCTGCTGCGATTGTGTCTGTCTATGCCTCATTGTGTTTATAATTTTTTTGCAAAGCTGTGTATAAAGACGGGTGACAACCAGTTTGGACTCAAGTCATACGCCGTACTACTCGGTATCTGGTCTGAGTCCAGACTGTTTGCAAATGTAAGCCAAGTCATGCTCAACAAGGTTATTTACTTTTCCTCTCTATAACAATTTCCTGCGAACAGCACACATATCTTTGTCTCTCATTAGATGTTGTTGTAGAGAAGGAGCACTGTATCATACAGTTTTTCCAATAGAGACGGATCGTCAGCATGGTAATTCAAATAATTATAAAACATGCAGTCTTACTTCGCAAGCAATCATAATCAGGAAATGTCCATGACATTGTTGACTTGAAAGATTTTTGACCGATGCCAGACTAGAACCGGCGACATTTGGTGTCCTTTTATGTCAAGGATCACCGGTTCGAGTCGCACTTCGGTCAATTTCTTTTCAAGTCATCATGTCAAACTAAACTGATTGTGATTGCCTGCGAAAAAAAATACAATTACAAACGATTGATATCATTAAAATTGTATTTAAGTGAATTCACCAAATAGTGTGTCATAAAATTTCATAGCAATAACTATAATATCATACATCCCCTAACATCAAACAAAAGTAAATTGACTTTTCAAAATGCACTCCATTTGTCCTATATAATAAACAAGTCACTACACGACAATGTCGGGTCTTTAGTTACCATTGGTCTGTATTATACTCATGTAAGTTTCTTTATGCATTTTTGGCATACCTCCCTTTCTTTTCCAGTGACCATTACAAGGTCTTTGTGGATCTGTTTGACATGCCGACATTCTTGTTGGAACGTGACCAATGCCCGGCATTTGATGCAAGATGGCAATAAGGTCCTTTATGACAAAGACAATGCAACGAAATATACGACAAGATCGTGTAGCAGCGCCACGTGGTTTACACCTGCAGTCCATAGTGTGTGTTTTATGAGAATTGTTGTTGACGTGTTTGGAGATTGCTTATGGAACGAATGACGTGTTTTTGGCCGTCTACGGGATTATAAAGTGCGTGTACGATAAAACTTACCCAGCTAACTTCATGCGTTTACAATCCTGTAAATCGCAAAAGCATGTCGTTTATTGCTTATATTTATATTTTCATATTATTCCTTGTCCTTTACAAAGTGAATATTGACCTTTAACTGGTCACTAGGTAGTTGTCTCTCCAGCGGAGACTCCGCCTTTTTTCTAACTGGCTGGAACCAGTTTCAATGTCTATGTTAACTGAGTATTTTACTTCATATGTTCAATACGCTTCTAGGGCGAATGTAAATATTTACAATTAACCACTCGTTATGAAACTGATTTTCACTGACAATCATAGAACCTCACCTGATGTACTAGGCACATACCAATGCCTTTTAAAGAAAAAAGAACTCTATCTTAAAACCACAAAGGATTCCGGATTATGGCATCCATTTAAACCATATCAAAGATGGTAAAAAGGTGTTACATGTGTAATTAGAAAGTGTCAGTGTGACGTTTGGTTCTACAACAAGCAGAACGATATATTTAGAAATGTGTGTGTCTTCATTGGCAGTATACTTGCAGATACATGTACATGTATAACTAAAAGTTAATTAAGGATTTGTTATTTTACGGATTTTAGAGATTTCTGGCTTATTAGGAATATTTAACGTGTCGAATTGTGTTAACTAAATGTTACATCACACATTTAACTCTTTCGGCGCCAACGTCGCATAAAGTTGACTTAGCAAACAGTTTGGATCCTGATCAGACACCGCGTAACGCGGCATCTGATCTGGAGCCAAGCGGTTTGACACTCCTATCAATTTTTTATAAGTAATACTACCATATATACTAATTATAAATGATCTTGCAGACGGCAATATTGAAGCAGACGACACTATAGCGGTGAAGGGGTAAAACTCCCACGATTGATTTGGCGCCGGAAGGGTCAATGTGAAATAGGAAACTGTGTATTATTCACATCAGGACAGTTCAAGAGCTGTCCGATTTGCGTCTACACTGTTTTCAAATACACATCGACATACTGTTAAAAAGGAATTTTTCGCGTCATGAATATTTCGCGAAATGCGATTTTCTATTAATTCGCGACATCATGCAATATTTCTAGCAGGTGGTTGCTTAAAGCAGGCAGAAAGTAAAGCAGAACGTGCCTTAAGGCACATTCTGCTTTACTTTCAACCTGCTATAAGAAGCTAAATTATATTCTCGCGAATAAAACCGGTTTTACAGTACTCTTATAGCAGGATAATGGTTAAGGACGAGTGTTTACAATGATATCCATTGTATTGTAACTAGGAAATAGCGTAGCTTTTAGTTAATACTTAGGAAATGTCAATAGGATATAGTACTAACATCGCTTTGATTTATTCTAGTCTTTCATTTAAGTTTCAAAATCACAATTTATTTACCTTTTTACATGTATGCCGGTAAATTTCTGAGTACAATAAAACTCTCTATAACGACCATTAAATAAAATTAATTATTTTTGTTTAAGACAGGTGGCTGTTTGAAGTAAGGTGAAAGTATAACAGAGAGATCCTTAAGCAAGGTGAATATAAAACAGAAAGCTCCTACATGTAAAGGAGCGTTCTGTTTTACTTTCACAATGCTTAAAACTGCTACTTGTATTCATCCAATCATTTAGCCTTATTTCAATGGTCGCATTTGAGATATTTTACTGTTTATTTTCCATTTTTGAAGATATCACTAGAATGCCAGTTTTACTGATGAAAGGTCAATCTACCTCTCATCTAGGTCCAAAATAGTGCAATTACTATCACGAATTCGCTACTATAGTTGAGAATATCAGTATTCCCCCTCCCTCCTAGAACGGCCCTCCCAACAACGACTCCCTCCTAACATCAACGCTTCCCGATGTTCCCAAGACAATTACATGTATGTCGAACGCTTACACTGCTGCTTCTTTGTCTGCTGTCTTTCTTTCATAATGGACATTTGACAGAAAAAATCATAATGACGAGTGACAAACAGCTTGATTCCAGATCAGACGCCGCGTGACGCGGCGTCTGGTCTGGATTCAAGCTGTTTACAAATGTAAGCCGATTTCCCTCACTATAACCACGAATGAAGAACAAATTCTTCATTCGTGCTATAACGACTCTTTCCGAACAACACACACAATCTTTGAATCCCATTGGGTGTCGTTGTAGAAAGGCAGCGCTGTACGCTTAAATCGTTAAATCATTATTTCCATCTCAAATAATTTGGAGCCAGATCTGACGCTTGGTAAGCCGGAATCTGATCAGGCTCCAAACTATTTTCCACTCAGATTAAAATACGCGCATGTAGTCAGCAATGTCAAAATATTGCTATTTTCCATATTTTATTGCAATGCGTTAGCGTTTCGTTTCCATTGAAATTGGAAACAATAGCGTCCTCTCCACTATAGCCTGTTAATCTTAACCAGGGCATGATTTAACCATTATTTTAACACACTTCGCGCACGCCCCTATATAAACAAAGAAGGGACGCATCTGTGTTTGAATTCTCAATAAAACACTCACGTGTTGTAACGTTCTAACGTGACGTCATGTGGCTTCGTCAATGCGTACGCCAAGAAATGTAGCGCCGTTGCTTCGGTGCAAATTAAGGTTAAATTATGTGTTAGAATCACCATAATTAACGGCCAGATTTAACCCTTTCGAAAATAAAATATAATGTTCTATTGTTTTAGCTTGACGTGTATTTTGGTGGTGTTGTTGTTGTGGTGTATTTAATCAGGTTTTGTTTTTTCAAGTCAACTTCTATATCCACTAGGTTTTTTTCTGTTCTTTTGCATGCAATGCTGCTCGACCGTTAATTGTCTTTGACCCATTTATGCCAAATGGATTATCCAATGCTTATATATTGGGCTAATCCATTTTCTATTTAAGGGGTGCCTGATCTAACTTTTTATGTTCATTTTATATTTTATAGAACTTTCTGTTAACAAACAGTGCAGACTCAGACCAGACGCCGCAATATGCGGTATCTGATCTGAGTCTGCACCGTTTGCCCATGTCCTATTTATTAAGGCACTAGGAACAGATATTTAACTCCTGAAACTTTTAATGGACAATTCCAATTACAAGATAAGTCTAGTACATGTTTTGACTATTAAGGGTTGATTTTCACAATATATTTCAAAGTGACAAACAGCGTAGACCCTGATCAGAGCCCTCTGATTAGGGTCTACACTGTTTGCATAGGACAAGTGTAATCCTTACAGGTACACTGTTTGTAAATGACGAGTATACTCGTCGCTAGGGTTGAATGTGTTAAAGACATGTCACTGCTTAATGCTGGGCTTCAGTAACTCAGAAAACGTACTTTCGTTCTGTGTTTTAAGCAGGAACATGTCGTACAAATCAATGGTGTTATGTTTTTGAGTGTCTCTCAAATAAGAAAATACTATGCAGACAAACTTTGTTTTAAGCGAACACTTAACGAAGAAGCCTGTTAATTTTTAAAACAGGTTATCGCTAGATGCAGGACAAAAGTAAATCAGAGAGTTCTTTGTGCATTATTTTGTCCGGCATTTAGCTGCCATGCGTTCTTAAGGCGACAAATATCCATGCTTGGTGGTAGCTTAAAACTGTATTTGCCTTACATTTGTACAAATCGCACATACTTGCAAACAGTTAGATCCTGATTAAACGCAGAGTATCTCGAATCCAACTCTTTTTCGGTATAAGTTTAGTCATAGTGTTGAAAACAGGTAGCAAATTAAAGCAGGTTGAAAGTAAAGCATACTGCGCCTCAAGACGTATTTTGCTTTACTTTCGTCTTGCTCGTTACCGTCTGTTAGGATAAGAAACTACATGTACTTTTTATTTCTTACGGACAATATTCATGACTGTATAAAATGAATTTATTTTTTCTAGTGGAGGAATAAACTCAAGGCGTATAAAAGCGTATTTATGGAGTAATTGATTAAAGGCCAGTCGTGAGCCGAATCCGTTTGTAAGTTAAATTAGCTGTTCAATCATTTATCAGTGAAACCTGATATATCAGGAATTATTGAACATAAATGTTCTAGTGCTAATCATTTGTCTACACAAGCCCATTTCTTACATAGAGCTAATTAGGAATGTGTTCATAAAAAGCATATCAAGGTGGGGGGTTTGTATTTAACTTGCAAAATGAAAAGTTGAAATTAAGAACACATCTCTGAACTTGGACTATTGATAACAATTTAACATGTCTAAATTGATAATGAACTATGTTGAAACTGATAATAATATGTACATTGTATATGTATATTGTATATTATTGAAAGAGGAACCTGGCTGTGTACAAGCTGAATAAAATTATGTTCTGTTCTGTTCTGATAATATCAATATATTGACGTTGACAACATTTATGTTGAAATTACTAACGATGTTAATGTATTGAAAGCGATAACAAGGAAACGTGAGTAATATGGTATATTAATGCTCTCCCACCCCCCTAAAAAAAATTTTTTTTTTCTAACCTACCACCAGACCCCCCCACTGATAAAATTAAAAAAAAAAATTAGCGAAGCCTTCGGTACTCCTCTCGGACACCCCTAAAAAAAATTACAAACTCCCAGCTTTACCCCCTAAAAAATCATGAAGGGTTAATTCTAAAAATAACCTATTTTTGCTTTAACATTACTTAAGTACTTAAGCATTACTTTAGCATTGCTTTAACATTACTTAAGCATTACTTTATCATTACTTTAGCATTACTTAAGCATTGCTTTAACATTGCTATTTTTGCTTAAGCATTACTTAATATCATAAAAAATAACCTTTAAAAATGAAACAACCAAGTGCCCCAAATTTATATCCAGAGCTCCAAACAGAGCCCCATACAGAGAATGGACATAATTATAGATTACAAAAAATATCAGAGATAGAGAAAACATTAATTAATGAAAGAGATATTAGAAAATCATTAAATAAAAAATATAAACGAGGAATAAATATTACTGATGGAATTGATACCACACTGATATCCGCAAGTGTTATTTTAGCAAGTATTGGAATAGCTGTTCCTTTTACTTTCCCAATAGAAATTATTGCAGCAGTTTGTGGTGGAATAGGTGTAAGTATTAAATTAATCAGACGTAAATTAATGACAAAAACACAAAAACATTCTAATGTTCAAACAATTGCAGAAAGTAAATTAAATAGTATTCATGATATTGTTTCTAAGGCTTTACAAGATGGAAATATTAGCGAGGAAGAATTTAAAACTATTTTAAATGAAATGGAGAAATATTATGAACTAAAAAAAGAGATCAAAACAACAGCAATGAAAAATGTTGAAATAACAGATGAAGAAAAAAAAAATTAATCGAAAAGGGGAGAATGGAAGCAATGAGTACTATAGAAAAAAGTTTAAAAACTGTATAATTTATAATATTTATGAATATGAAAAGCCTCCAACATATTCTTTACATTAAAATGGCTGAAGGATTTGATTTTGATAATCCCGTTTATGATGAAGATGATAATAATTTGCTTGATGAGATGCCTGATGCATATGAGAGTGATTATGACGATGAATTAACAAAACGATTAGAAAATCTCAGGAATATTAATGATGTAGATGAAAGAACACAATTACTAGTGCAACATAAACAATCAATAGTTAAAGAATATTATAAGTTACTAAAAGAAACGGATGGAATAGATCCTGTTCGTATTGATATTACAAACTTTGAACTTGGTCCCGATGGTAAAACACTATTTTTAAAGGTTGGAGATAAAGATATTCAGCTCACATCAAAAAGAGGAGGAAGAAGAGGCAGGTTTATTAATTTAAAAACTTTAGCAAGTAAAATTGGAACAGGAGGAACAGCAGCAATAAGAGATTTACTAAATTTACCAGATTATTCTTCTTCAAATAAAAAATTATCTAAACAAGCCGTTGCAGCTTTACAAAATGTAGAAAGTAACCTTCCTGCTATCGAGAGTGTGGAAATGGCTGACTTACCTAATACTGCTGAAACACTCGTGAAAGAAATAGAAACATTATCACGAGATGAAATAGGAACACAAACAGTTATGACAAAGAGAGAAATGGATGGTATCCTCAAAGCAATGACAACAGTTAAAGAAGAAACTGCAAATGAATTAGGAAAACTTAATGAAACCAATAAAGACTTAGCAAAAGAAAAGGGAAAATTAGAACAGGCTAAAGCAGACAATGATGAATTTCAAATAGAGAGAATAAATAATCGAATAAGAGATTTGGAATCTGAGAGAAGTGCAAGACTGGAAGTGATTAATATTAATAAAGATAAATTACGTAGTCAAGTGAATAGAATCAAAGATACCATACATAAAATATTGAATGAAGACACAACATTAGCTGAAAGAATTTAGACATTATTCAGAGAACAAGGAATTACAATTGTTAGTGTTTTAACTGCTTTTGGAATGATTATTGGTGTTATTGTTGAAGCTATTATCCCAGGAGGAGGCGGCGGTGGTGGATCTGTAAATCCTCCATCAAAAGGTGGCATAGGAGATTGGATAAAGAAACAATTAGATAATATTGGTAAATTACTTATTAAATTAGCTGGAAAAGCAGCATCAGCATTACCAGGTATAATAGGTTCTATTGTGTCATGGTTATTAACATCAACAGGAAAAGCTATTAATTGGTTTGCAAATAATCTCTGGGCTTTAATTGTTTTAGCTACTGGATTATTATACACAGTAGCAACAAAGTATATTACTGATAAATAAATAAAATGGTAAGACCTACTGCAATACTCCCTACTATTATTGCTTTTTTATTACCTTCATGTTCATCACTGAGCGCAAGCGAATCATCCGTGTTTCTATAAACATCAGTGTTTTTAACAACATCAGTTGGTGTTTTAACAATGTGTTGTTTCATATATGAATTAAAGAATCCGGGTATATTTGTTGCTTTAATAACCCATTCTTTAGGTAACAAATGTTCTTTTGCATAATTTGTAATCTTACTGTAATCTATTGAACTAACTTGAACTGGTTGTGTTTGTTTAGTCTTTGTTCCGCTCAGTGATTCTACATGTTTTTTACCAGAGGCTTCGCGAGGTGGAACAGGTTTAATATTAATATCACTATTTAAACCTAGTTCTTGTTGGTCTGTTGCAACAACAATTTCATTATTATAATCTTGAATTGTCCCTATTCTTAATTCCATATTACTAGGAGACATATATAAGTCTACCCCGTATACAAAATCAACTTTACTTTTTGCATATTTTAATGTATTTTGATATCTTGTAATTTGACCAGGTAAATCAATAGGACTATTAATAGAATCCTCAATATCTACTAGGAATTGTTTTTGTGCATCAAAGGCCGTTCCCGTTCCTAATATACTTGTTCTTGTTTGAGATTGGGATCCGAGGATAGCCCAACAATATGTTCTTATAGATTCGTTTATTCTTTCAATCCCGGCTTGTGTAAAACCGTTTGATGTGTCAAGAATAAAACTAGTCCATGCATCTTTAACACCATCTTCTTGTTGAATATAATTTATATGAACTTTCTCAGGAGGATAATAATGGCATGAAAAAACGCCACAATGTCTACCTCCTGGTACTTCAGCTCCAAATGTCATCTTAGTTAAATCAAGAATATCTAATTTATTAGATGCAATATGCTCATCTGATCTATCATGTCTAAAATCGGTTCTGTCCCATGCAACATGACCAGTTGTATATACATCTCCAAGACCATCGCCATTTGGATATATCTTTTGTCTCCAGTCTGTATTAGGATCTATTTTAAATTCTCCGCATATACGTTCGTAAGCTCCACGATCATAACTATTGTTAAAAGCATTCCAGCTTCCGTTTTGTGGTAGAGCAATACCTAATTCCTTCAGTATCCTTATTGTTTGGTAATAAATATGGAATAAAAATAGAGAACCAACTAGTTTGTTATCTTCATTTCCCGTATGCTCTGCTATGTGATTATTGTAGTCTACTCCACAACCTGTAGTAGCGCACCATATTGCAAAGTTAACTTGATTTTGATAGAATAAAAGCCAGGCTGTATTCCATCGGGTTACTATTGCTTCTGATGCTATATGAGGTAATTTATATTTAGAAAATAAGTCAGGGAAATCTGCATTGAAACTTTTTCCGTCTGCGCTAATAATAATTGATTGTTTTATAATGTTAACATTTTTTTTACTGTACACACCACCAGGTTTATATTTAGCTTTACTATTATACTTAAAACTTTTATTAATTTCTAGTTTGGTCGCTGAACGATCCATTTTTTAATATTAAAAAATGCATCATACAATTTCAAATATTGATAAAACTATTAATTTACAACAATATATTGATAATAGAAAAGGTGATAAATGCGTTGGATTAAAATGTATTACATACGGCATAGGTTGGTATAATATTGTTAATGAAAATATACAAAAGAAGGGCGAGAGTCCTATTCAAATTCCAGATGGTTATTATAGTTTTCAACAAATTTCAGATTTATTTAACACTTTTGATATTACATTATCTGTAAATGAAACGAATGGTTTTACAAGTTTAAGTTCAACTAATGAATTGAAGTTAAGTAAAGGTTTAAGAGAAATATTAGGATTTGTTAATAAACATACATTTGATGCTAATAAAATACACAATGGTAATAAATGTTTAGATTTAGCTATCTATAAATCGTTGTATGTTCATCTGGAACAAATTAACACTTCTTATAATTATCTTGATAGTATGCCGAGTACCTTATTAGCGGTTATTCCAGTTGAAAATAAAGAATTTGGAGATATAATAACAATTAGATTGGAGCATCCAGAATACAAACGTTTAATTAATGACACTATATCAGAATTAAAAATAGAAATCAGAGATGAAAATAATAAAACAATAATTAATCGCTTACCAACTAGTTGTGTTTTAGAAATCACTTGAACGTTCAGTGAAATCGCTTGAGCTCTTAGTGAAATCACTTCTTCAAATTTATTCTAATAAAATGAGTATATTTGGAACGAAAAAATCACAGAAACGAAGTGACAACATTGAAACTTTAATAATGCATGTTCGAGATTTACAAAAGAGAGTGAGCGAAGGCTCCGCTAAACCAATCACTGAGCTCAAGCGAATCTCTGATTTAGAGCAAAGAATTTCAGAATTTCAACAAAAGGTTCATGATAATAGAAACATTATGCTTGAACAAATAAATACACAAGGTGAAAGATATAACCAACTTCAAGATAAAGTTCGTGAAATGATTATCAACCATAGATTATTATATAACAAAGTAGAAAATATTCCTGATAGAAAGGTAATAGCCATAATCGCAGAGAGTAAGGGTTCAATTTCTAAAAATAAAGCATTTAGTTTTGGTAATGGAGGTAGAGAAGTAGATTCCGGGTATGTTATGAATTTTCGAGGTCAAATATTAGGTATTTCATTATCAAGTACAAGAACAAACAATGATGATGTATCTGTGCATTGGCTGTTAATGGAAAAATACTACTAAGTTATGATATAAATTTGAACAATCTCACAAGAAAGTTTGATAATTTTGATACACCATTAATTATTAATGCTCAAGATGTAATTAATTTTGTTGCTACAAATAATAATCCTGGATGTGAAAATACAGTAATGTCGGCAGTAATTGAATTAATTTTTTAAAAATATTATTTTTATCCTTTAAAAATGTCAACTTATGGAGAAAAATTAAATCCCTACAGAAAAATAAGAGAACCTAGAGGTGTAAAAGGTATTCGTCAAAGCGTTGTAATAACTAATAATCCTTCAACTATTGATCAGAATCAACATTTATTAGTAAGATTCCCTAATTTAAGTAATAATGATGTTATTGTTCCTAGAACAGTCAGATTAGCATTTGAAATTGAAATAAACGGTAAAAGTGATGCAAATGCAACAGTTTATCAAAACATTGGAAGATCTATCATCAAGAAAACAACAATACGAATTTCAGGTAATGAAGTTTTATCAATTGATGATAGTGATATTTATCACAATTATGTCGATTTATGGAAGACACCAACCGAACGTGTTAACATGGTATATCAAGGTATTGGTAAAGGCAATATGTTAAAACACAGAGTTGGAGCTAAGGATGCAAGTAATGATAAAGAAGATAAAGCAATAGCTAAAGCATATAAAAACAGATTTTGTATCCCACTTGATTTTGAACTATTAGAAACACATATGCCATTCTATCAAGCGGGACTAGGTGATAGACTTGAATATGAACTTACGTTCAACGACTATGATAAAGTTATTAAGTCAAGTGATACGTCAGCAAGTTATACAATTAAAAATATTTGTTTAGAATTTGATATGGTATCCGATACAGAACTTGTTAGACAAATAAGACAACAATATGATGGTAAAATGACAATATTCTATGATCGTGTTCTAAGACATAGAAAAGTGTTAAAGAATAAATCTGATACACTATGGAATATAAATCTAAATGTTCCCGCAAGAAGTATGAAAGGAATTCTGATGCTGTTTGAAGACCCTGAAAGAACAGGCACAGAAATATATTACAACCCTAATATAGAGAAAGTAGAGATTACAATAGAAGGAGTTCCAAATCAACTATACAGTCAAGGAATGAGAGCATATCAGCAGTGGGATGAGATAAATAAATACTTTTGTTTAACATCAAAGAGAAACAAGGAAACAGATAAAATTGCTAAAGACTTATGTTTTGCCAACATAACAATAGAAAAGTATCTTACTAACAGTTATGCATTATGGTTAGATTTACGAACAATAGATGATAACACACTCCATGGTTCTGGAAGAAGAGTAGAGAATGCATCTGAAGGAATTACAATTCAGATAACTAAAGAAGCAGGAGATGATGAACCAATAAATATGTATTTGTTTGTCATACAAGATGCACAAATCAATTTTGAAGATGGAAGATTTAAAGAAGTATTATATTAGCGGAGCCGACTTTGACTCCTAGAAAATGGAGCGACAAGCGGCCAAACTAGAGTTACCAAAATATCCTCATTCCGCTATAATATGTGGACAAACAGGATGTGGTAAAACGGAATTTGTACTTGACCTTTTGGAAGATGAATATTGTAAAGTGTTTAATTTTATAGTTATATTATGTCCCACTATTCAATGGAATAAAGCTTATAAAAATCGTGATTGGATTGGTGATGTTAGTAAACCTAAATCAAAAAATATAATCATTGTTAATCCTGTACATAATGGTGAAGAAAAATTACAAGACCTGTTGAGAATGTTTTTCAATAAATATGCTGGTTCTTCTACTTTATACATCATTGATGATTGTAGTGCTACAAAAGAATTAACAAAGAAAAGAGATATGCTTTCTGAACTAGCTTTTTCAGGAAGACATGCCGAACAATCAGTATGGGTTATTTCACAGAGGTACAATTCCGTTTTAAAAGATTTGAGAGAACAAACAAAATGGTTATGTATGTTCTACACAAAAGACAGAGATAGTTTTGAAAATTGTCTTAGAGAAAATGACGTTATTCCTACTTTAGAAGAAAGACAAAGAATGAAAGAGGAACTAAAAAAAAAGAAGCATCGTAAATTAATATTGAGAACGGATCAACCTACTGGCTATTGGTTGGTTGATTAATGTTTTTATAAACACTGATGTTTTCTGTTAAAAATGATATTAGATTTGTTAATAATTATAACAAATGTTACAGTCTTATCATTATCTGGGTATGTAATATTTAATTATTTTAAACTTAAAAATAAATTATCTGGACATATGATATTTCTAGAGACTCTCCAAGATGATTATTTTAATCTTAAAAATAAATTATATAAAATGAATGTCGAAGAAATATTAAACCAGGAGGGATTACACAAAGATAATACTGAAAGCAGCTACGCGAATAATGAAGATTCCCGAAGGTCCAGTGATAAACAAGAAGAAACAAAACGTGAAAGATTATCAGCTATTGTAGCTGGTGGCAATAGTAAACAATATCTTGGAAGAGAGTTACAACTTTCAGACATTGACACAATGACAATAGAGCAAATAAATAAATTATACTGTAGATATGAAGCAAGATTGGGAGCTAGTATGACTAAAACATTAGGTAATTCTTTTACTAATTTGTATGTTATGAGTGTTTCAAAGTATTTTAACGTTGTTAACCCTCCCAAACTAATACAAGACTTGGGGGAAGACCCTTTTATTAATCATGCTTTGACTACTTCATGTTGTGAACTATATTATAGATATGGAATGTATCTTGCTCCTTTTACCGCAATGTTAACAACTGCAAAACATATTGATTTAACTGAACGTTCAAGTGATTTCACTGAAAATATCGAGATAAAAAAAATGAAAGACCCAGATTTCGAGAAAGAAAATATCGATATAAAAAATGGAGCGACAAGCGACCCTACCGGATACGAAGCACACAGTGGATAGCGAAGAAAAAATAAATAGCGAAGAAAAAATGATTAGCGATCTCCCTGAACGGTCGAGTGATTCGCAAAAGCTCAGTGAAGTTTCAAAACCCAAAAATCCAAAACGAGTAGCTGCGGGTAAGAAAGGTGTAGAAGCTAGAAAATTAAAAGCCGCATTAAAAAGAAAAGAAACAGAACATTTGAAGAAAGAAAATATGGAACTAAAACAAATAACAGCGGAGCCTACGGTAAAAGATACAGATAATGATGCTGTTCAAAATTCAAAATTAGAAATAACAGCGGAGCCTACGGTAAAAAATACAGAACAGAAAATAAATGTATATAAAAATTACATACCGCTATGTTTATCAATTTTAACTGTTGGAATAGGATTTTATTTTTTAAAAAAAAGTAATAAAACTGTTGTTTATAAAAACACTGGAAATCACTTGAGCGTTCAGCGAAATCACTCGACCGTTCAGGGAGATCAAAGGGGGGAAAAAAAGAATACGACCCCTTTGAGTTTTAGCGGATTCGCTTGAGTTTTAGCCTTAAATTTTATTGTATAAAAATGGCGTCGGATGAAAAACAAATTGTTAACACTATATATCATGTGGGGGTTGAAACTATATTAGCAGTTGGATATTCAGAAATAGGGAAAAAACTATTTAGAAAACAAGCACCAAAAGTAGATTTTAAAATGGAAGATATTTTAATGTTATCAATTGATTTAGTTCTTGCAACAATAACAAAAGATATGTTAGTTAAACAAGGTATTATTCCGGCTGATATTATGAAGTAAATTTCTATCCCTAGAGGCGGAGCCGAATTCGTCTCCTAGAAAATGGCTAGTGCAGTAGCAATGATGATTGGAGGGGCAGTAACAAATGCATTAGCATTTACTGGTGGTAATTATTTATTTTCACATTTAGGAAAAGATTCTGATAAAGAAAGAGAAAGACATGATAAAGCAATGGAACAATTAGAAAAAGCACAATCTGAATGGAATAAAAAAAGAACTGAAAGATTAGATTATATTAATAAGGTAATGAAAAAAGAACATCACGCTGAACAAACATTTGATAGTGTTGACCAAGCTATGAAACAATATTATTATAGCACAGCAGCGGAGCCTTCGGTCTCCGGTATAACTGGAAAAGAAATTCATAGTTTACCACCAAAACCTACATTAAGTGATTTTTATACTCCATCAGAAGATCAAAAGAATAGAGAGATTTCTTTTATTATTGGTGGTATGGTATTAACTGGTTTTGTTGCTTGGAAATTATTATAGTTAAATAAAATATAAAGATTCAATACCATAAGGGTGTGTATCTATTCCATTATCACATATATATCTTTTATCATCAAAAGGAGATAAACCTATTTTAATCATTTCATTTAAATATATTTTATGATTCTTATGTGTTAAATTAAACATTATTTTATTAATTATTATTTTTTTAAATAAACAACTTTCATATGATTCAATATTTAATTCTTTTTTAGTTGTTTTATTAACCCCCTTTGCCAAACATTTAAATTTTATATTTGAATCTTCTAAATATTCATATCCATACATTTTACTTCTTATTCCAATAAACGTTGTTATTAAATTACCTCCTAATTCATCCTTAAACTTTCCAATTACTTTTTTATTTACAGTTAAATATAGAGGATGTTCTTTTGAATAATTAGATGTATCTAAATGATCCTTTATTTTTTTTAAATCAGAATATAGATCTTCTGTATATATATTTAATACCATACTATCCGTATCACTATATAAAACTTCATTATTAGGAAAATGTTTTTCAATAATATCATAATAAAACTTATACATTACCAACTTTGAATAATCTAAAACACACATTCCTAGATAAATTGGTTTATTAAAATACATTGATTTATAATTAAGTAATACCGCTTTAAAATCATTATTAAAATCTATAATGTCTTTAAAATTATCTAATGAAGCTAATCTTTTTAGTTTTTGGGGATTATTGGTTAATTCTACTAAACATCTATTAGCAATATTCTCCATTGTCTTTCCGTAAAAGGAATTATTCATTAATTTCCAAAAATCTTTTTCAAAATCATTTGTTGCTTTTGCTCTCATGCTTGTATTGAAATCAATATAAGCTTTTAACCACGCTTTATGATTAAAGGATATTATACTATGAATTTTTGTTACTTTTATTCCAAGAGAAATGTAATATTTAAGAATATCATAATGCACAATATACTCTTTCTTATCATTAAGATCTAAGATTAGTTTTTTGACGTTTCCTAATTGATTATTATGTTTTTTTAAGAAGTCTCTTGAATAATCTGATATTTCTTCTTCTTTTATATTTCTTGAAACTGGCATAGGAGGAAATTTTTTTAATTTGGATTTTGTTAGCAAATCATATTCTAAATCTACTTTAAAAATCATTCCATCATCTTCATTGCATTTATCTAAATAATGGTTTATATCTTGTTTTATATCTTGTTCCCATTTAAAGTTTTTATATGGTAATTTTTCCGACATTCCACAACCATATAAGTTATTAGCATCGGTATACCATAGATAATTTGGGTTTTTTATTTCTTCTTTAGCTGTATATTTATTATTAGCTTTAACAAATCTTTGTCCTAGAACACCAGAAAATCCACCTCGTATTCCATCTCTCCACATATTTAACATATCTATATCAGTTATTAAATCTAATTCAATCCCCGTATATTTTAATCCTGCATTCCATGAAACACCGGGTGCCGAGTAACAATAAGCCGGATCTATTTCATAATATTTTAAACAAATATCCCTAAAGTTTTCAAATACATCAGCTAATATTAATACATCTAGTTTTTGATAAAGCATTAAGTAATCTTTGAATGTTTCACAGTATTTATTGAATATCTTTTTCCCATGTTTATATTCATTATCAGAAATATCTTTTTGATGTAATATAGAATAAAATTCTTTTTTATCTGGAAGAGATTTATGATCTAATTTTTCAAAGGAATCGAAATAATCGTACGGAAATATACCTTTAAAACTTCTTTCGTTATTATCATGATATTGTAAATCTTTAAATAAAATATCATTAGATAATTCTCTTTTAAGTATTTTATATTGATCATCTTTTAATGTTTTTGATAAGTTATCTATACTACTCAGTAAAAATCTCATACTATCTTTAAAAACTAACTTAAAATATCGATCTCCAAATGTTATTGAGATATAATTTTCACTATCCTTTGGTAATACCTTTACTTTATTGTATTCTGTTTCATGTTTCAGTAATTCTTCTGTTATAAAATGGAAATCATATCCACTTCCATTATGAAAAAAGATTGGAAATTGTTTTCCATCTCTAGATTCTAATCTATTACAACTAGAACAGGAAATTCCTCTAAATTGACCTGATAAATGATTATGTTCAATTACTTTTTCATCTCTTTCTAATTTCTTTTTACACAAATAACAACAATCAGAAGTATTATATAGTTTTTCTTTTTTCTTTTCTGATATTTTAAAATTCTTTTCTGCATGATAATAAGCCCATTTAATTTATTATTATAGTATAAACATGTTTTGATAAAATCCTTTTCAGCATTTTCACTAGGTGCATAGTTAATATTTTCATTTGGTATGACATTAGGATATTGAGAAACTAATTGTAAATTATATGAAACTACTTTTTGTTGTAGTAAATTTATTGTATTATCTTTAAAAGATAGTTTAATATTTTCTCTTTTTATTTTATTTCGTAGATTATCACTAATTCTATTAATTTTTTTATTGTTAAGTTTACAATATTTTTCTATTTCATATTCTGATATTTCTATATGCCTTCCATCTTCAATCCATTTATCAAAAATGTTATCTATTAATTTGTTAAAATATTTCTGAATGTATTTTTCTTTAATTTCATCTAGATATCTTTTCGTTTTTTTATCAGATATCCCACCACTAGTATAATTATGGTAAATTCTTTTAGATTCTTTTTTACTTATCTCTCCTTCTTTCATTATTTTATTGATAATCATATGTTTTATTTTAGAATTAACATTATGCGATTTACTTTTTATTTTTAATTTATTTACTTGTTTCCTAAGATCAATATCCATATAACTTAATTTTATATTAATTGATTCAAAGTCTGCATATCCAACAAATGGTAGTTTTAATTTAAAATGATAATTTTTAAATTTACATTTACTTCCTTCTTCTGGCATTTTATATTTAAATGGTTCATGAGTTAAACAATCTTTCATATGTTTTTCTAAAGCATTTTCAGTAGTATATGAAGCGGTAATACAATTTCTACAGTGATATCTTTTATTATTATTATGATTAAGATAAGCATTGAAATTTTTAATTAGACAATAATGTTTTTTATCTTCTAGAGTAACATATAATAAATATATAACATATTTTCTATCTTTAAATTTACTTCTATACATTGGATATATATTACGTAGATTCTTTTCTTGTTTTAATTTATTAAAATTAGATTCTTCAGGATTTAAAAGTTCATCTTCAATTCCAAATACATTGATAGCTATATTTTCATTTTGTTTTTCAAATGTTTCAATTGAATTTATACTTACTGGAGATTTAATATTTTTCATATTAATATAATCTAAAAAAGGTTTATAAATTGATACTCTTGCGGGGTTTTTATTCATTTTTGAAAATATATTAGAATATTCTTTATTGTCATTAGGATTCTTTTTTAATTTATATAGTATTCCAGCAATTACACTATAAGCAAAACAGTGGTTATCATTGTTTTGTATATTTAATAGACTATTGAATTTTATTCCTAGGTCAAAATAAGAAGATCCATTTAAACTTTTTACTCTAACAACTTTAACTTCTGTATTTTCTATTTCATTAAATATTAAACCAGATTCTTTTCCCTGATGTTCTTCTTCCCATACTTTATACTTTTCAATAATAGAATTATATACTTTATTAAATTCATTTTGTGCACAAAGTTTTATAAATCCACTATTATAATGTCTCTCTATTTTTTCATTCATGGCTATAGGTTTTGAATAAATAGTTTTTATTATTATATTAAATTTAACATTAGGAAATGATAAAACTAATCTTTTAACATCTGGTTTAATCTGTTTAAAATAATTATTTATATTAATACCACTTTTGTTAATAACTTCTTTAACATAGTTTTTATTATTTTTTTAACTTTCAAGTGCCATTTTTAAAGATTATAATTTTAATTATATATTTTGATTTAAGTAATATTTATGTCGATAATTAGGATTTCTGAGTATAAATTCTTGATAAGCTTGTTTATATTTTTCTTTATTATTTTGATAATGATTTTGTTTTATAGGCCTAGTACATTGTTTACATGCAGATCCAACTCCCATGGGTTTATTAATGTCTTTGTAATATTCACTTAGTAATTTATATTTATTACATTTTGAACAGATTTTTCCTTCAATCATTTTTTTAAGAAAATCAATTTTGTTATTTTAAAAATGGATCTAACAAACAAATTAGCAGATGAATTACATCGTAGAGTTATAAAATCTTTTCCTAAAAGACGTGTTTATGTTAATTCAATAGATCAAACATGGGCAGTTGATTTGGCAGATATGCAACAATTTTCAAAACAAAATAAACATTATAAATATTTATTAGCAATTATAGATGTGTTTAGTAAACATGGTTGGTTAATTCCTTTGAAAAATAAAACAGGAGTAACAGTAAGTGAAGCATTTAAAACAGTATTTAAAGAAAGAAAACCAATGTACATTTGGGCGGATAAAGGTTCTGAATTTTGGAATCGACAGGTAAAAGAATTGTTAAAAGATAATAACATAAAGTTATATTCAACTGAGAATGAAGAAAAGTCTAGTGTGGTAGAACGCTGGATAGGAACTATGAAACAACATATGTATAGATATTTTACTGCTCATGAAACTACTAAATATTATGATATATTAGATAAATTAGTTAAAAATTATAATAATACAGTACATTCTTCAATTAAAATGACACCTGTTGAAGCAAGTAAATTAAAAAATGAATTAACAGTGTATAAAAATTTATATCCAGAAAAAGAAAAGAAAATTAAAAAACCTAAATTCAAAGTTGGAGATAGAGTAAGAATAACAAAAAGGAAAGGTAAATTTGAAAAGGGTTATACTACTCGTTGGACTAAAGAAATATTTGTAATTGAAAAAGTTTTAAATACAAATCCTGTTACTTATAAAATAAATGATTTAAAAGGTGAAAAAATTATAGGTAGTTTTTATGAACAGGAATTACAGATTACTGAGTTTTAGATCTTTACTAAAATACTTTATTACAATAAAAATAAATGAAAAACACACATGTTGTAAGTGAAGAATGTCAAACAAGCCCAGCAAGTGACCGTTAGTTATATAGAACACGATCATGAAGGATCGTGCCCTAGATTGTACATATAAACACTTCTCACTAGAATTGTTACTATAAATAGTTAACTAGGCCGCGATCATGGAGGATCGTGACACAGTTCTAATATAACCACACTGGTTCATCGTTAGATCAATAATCTCAGCTGGCGAGCTATGTGAAAATCCTTGAAGCTGTCTGTAGACGTCGTCTGTGGTGTATCGATCTGTCGGTCGGAGATAATTCAGTTTAACTCTGTGATGAATTTACTACAATTGGAATGAGAATTCTGCATATTCTTCAATGCTTAACATTTCTTTAATTGCAGCATTTTTGCTTAGGACTTCGCTGATGGGTAAATCCACTTGGTAAAAATATTTATAGTCATATAATAAAGTAGACAATTGTCGTAATTTTCTGGAATAAGATGTTGAAATGTCAATATATGCTTGTAGCCAGGAATCCCAAGATTGCGTGAAAGCACCAATTTGTTTTTGTTCACTGAACCAAATGAATAGGCGATTTAAAAAGTCGCCGAACATAATGTTCATAAGCATACTCTGAGCATTCTGTCTCTTTAGGTGCTTGTATGCTTCTTGCAATTGTGTAATGGCCTCCGTAACATCCTTTGAATGACATTATTGATTGCGACATACGTTCAAAGCGACTAATCGATCGTATACAAATGCTCCACACAAGAGGGTATTAATCCAGTATTGGATTTTGGTCTCGCTGAATAGCAATGCTAAAGTAATGCTTAAGTAATGTTAAAGCAAAAATAGGTTATTTTTAGAATTAACCCTTCATGATTTTTTAGGGGGTAAAGCTGGGAGTTTGTAAATTTTTTTTAGGGGTGTCCGAGAGGAGTACCGAAGGCTTCGCTAATTTTTTTTTTTTAATTTTATCAGTGGGGGGGGTCTGGTGGTAGGTTAGAAAAAAAAAATTTTTTTTAGGGGGTGGGAGAGGAGTAATATACCATATTACTAACGTGTTGAAATTAATAGGCATGAATTATGTTGAAACTGATCAAAATAAAGCAAGTTAACAATAAATATGTTGAAAGATGACATACAGATATGTTGAAAACTTGACACTGATATAGGCCGATTTTGTTGACCTGTCAGGGCGGAGTTTCGATGCGGACCATTGCATTTCAACTTTGGGGGCGACTCTTTTATTATCGGAACTTACCGTTGTCGTCTGTCGGTTTTTTCTCAACATTACATATTAGTGGACAATTGACAGAATGAATATAATGAAGAATGACAAACAGCTTGAATGCAGAGCAGACGCCGCGTTACGAGGCGTCTGGTCTGGATTCAAACTGTTTGCAAATGTAAGCAAAGTCTTAATTTTCTCTCCCTATAACAACTGCCTCCGCACAACACACGCAATGTTTGTCTTCCATTGGGTGTTGTTGTAGAGAGATGGCACTGTGTACACCGTTTGCACGAGGATATCGCTGCACGGCCATATGTTTCTTTATGTTGAAAGTATCGCAAATTAACTATTTAATACGGAATTGTACCTGTCACCCCTGAAATAAAGTAAAATAGTTTATCTTTGCCAAAGGTTAGCTCCGCCCTGCCAGTTGAAAAAAAACCCAGGCTATAACAAAAGAACAAATTACTTTTGCAATAAGTGACCACTCAATAAAAAACAATGTTCAGTGTTTAAATGTATGTTATTATTAAATGCAGGAAAAACATAAAAACATAAAAAGACCTGTTTTGGACTTTCTGCATTGTTTCTATTTTGCATTGAGCATGCAGGTACATATCAGAAAATTCCATGCGTTTTCACTGAGTGGTTGTTTTAATATAAGAATGAGAGTAACTTTAAATTTGAAAAGTGTTTATTGCATGTAAGCCATGTTATGTTTTCAGAATTAAATATCTTTGAAAAAAGGATTTTGTGTTTGTGTGGATTACTATTCCTCATTAAAGTTGGTCAAAACAACAAATTCACATAGTCACCAATATCAAATAAATATGTACATACTAGCAAGCATTGTTGGTGCAGCGGTGCAGATTTAAACGCACACGAAACGCAAACTCGCAATAAAACCTAGTAAATAAAAACTATTAGATATTTCCGACTACGTAAAGCTGAGTGGCAAACAGCTAGAAGCCTTACCCGGCGTCTGATCAGGCTCCAAAGAGTTTGCAATAAAAATAATAGTTTAAGCGTAAACTAAGCCTAAATGCTGCATTTTTGGGACAGAATAGCATATCATGAAGAATGCTCCCTTGTATATGGTACAACAAAGGCGATATCGAGAAAGAAGCCATGGGTCGTCGAGTATTTACGATTAGGATAGTTCAGGGTAATAGACCACTAACATAGGGCGTGTTCGATTATCAGTTCCAGAACTGTTTGGAACGATTCCATGGAATTAGCAAATCAAATAAAAACGGAATTGAACCCTTGCAAATATGGTAGTCTGGTTCCCTGCTTAGAATAACTGCTGTCGAAGCGTTGGCAAATTGTGCCGGGAACCATGATGATACGTCACAATTCTGCTAACACCACCTCCTTGAAAAGAACTGATAGAACAGTTCTTGAATTGAATTCCGGACCATTCGATTTCGATTCCGTCAATCCCGTCAATTCCGGACTGATAATCGAACACGCCCATGGGATTGTCAACGTTTTCTTCCGAGTGTAAGACAATATCGAACCAAGGCTGTGAAAAACATCTCAAACAGTTCTAGGAAGGTCATCACACTGGCTCCGATTGCAAGTCCAATGTAGCCGCCAATACTGGCTGAAACGAATATTTTATAATGAATAAATTATCAAAATAGAAATAATATATAAATTAATACCGCGCTCCCTCTCTAAAACGATTCCAAATTTGAGACGAAAAATGTGTGCGTTGTTCTGAGGGATTCGTTATAGAGAGGAAATAACATTTGCAAACAGCTTGACACCAGATCAGATGCCGCGTATCGCGGCGTCTGATCTGGATTCAAGCTGTTTGTCACTTGGCATTATGTTTTTTCCAATCAAAATGTCCAATATGTAACTTTGAGAGATACAGCAGACGACAACTTTTAGCAGACGATATTACAGCTGTATTAAAGCGTTTGACATAATTGTCTTTTTAGGGAACTGCAGAAAGTGTCGTTGTCAGGAGGGAGTCGTTGATTGGAGGGCCGATGTAGGGAGGGAACACTGTAATGTCATTATCGCATCCCATGGCATTAAATTACACACCGAGTGTGCAGCTGATAATTTTTAAGCAGAAGAAACTGTAATGATAGTAGATTTATCGAGTATGTTAATGTTGGCAATCTTTACCGAATAAAACATATTTAATCTTCAAATTTGCGTTTCCCTAAAATACACGTACAGTTCATTTTCGCGCCAGTAATCACGTGGTCATATTTTAAATGATCAGAAGAGAAACATTAGTATACATGACGTTTAAGTAAAAACAGGTAGACATAGGAAACAAACAAACAACATGTTCACACTTTCAGTTGTGCTTGAATGACATCACGTCTCTTATGTTTGATACTACAGTGTTCCCTTCATACAACGACACCAAATGGGAGACAAAAAATGTGTGTGTTGTTCGGAGGGAGTCGTTGCGCTATAGGGAGAGAAATTGGTTTTCATTTGCAAACAGCTTGAATCCAGGTCAGACGCCGCGTAACGCGGCGTCTGATCTGGATTCAAGCTGTTTGTCACTCGTCATTATCTTTATTCTATATATCAAAATGCCCACTTATATCTAACTTTGATATAAAAAATAGACGATATTTTAAGCAAAATACATAATTGATCCGTTTAGAGAATTACGGCATGGGGCGTTGTAAAGGGGGAGTCGTTGTTGGGAGGGCCGTTGTAGGGAGGTAGCGCTGTAGTTTAATGAACTATTCAAAAATGACAACTTTCAACATTTTCCCATATAAATGATGGTTTGAATACCTGCTAGGTCGCCTCTAGTGAATTCTAAAGTCTGTTCACTCACTCGTGCCACTTTACTCTCAAAATACACCTCAACCACCAAAACATTTTCCCTGAAATTTAATAAGACTTTACAATACATAAATACACCTCAACCACAATAACATTTTCCCTGAAATATAATAAGACTATAGTCTACAATACATAAAATACAGCTCAACCACCACAATTTAATAAGACTATACAATACATAAAATACACCTCAACCACCATAAGTTTTTCCCTGAAATTAATAAGACTATACAATACATAAAATACACCTCAATCACCATAACATGTTCCCTCAAAATTATTACAAAACTATACAATACATTTTATTGCAGCGTTAAACGAATAATTTTTAGCGTGCAGAACATAGATAATAAAGAGATTACTGTAACGAGCTATGTCAATTTCTATTACTGGAAGCAAGCATTATATTAATGATGTGACTGAATTCAGGTCAATCTAGTATTGAGTAATCACCAACGGATGCCTATGCATGGCATAACAATGCAGAAATCTCCTATGGCAGCTTTCTGCACCATTCCTGCCATGAACCAACCAATCACCTGACCCCAAGGTCAATCAAGGGTATCCAACTGGTTAGTCGTTTAGTATAAGACAGACTGTATAATCAAACAATTACAGTGATGTGTAATTCATTCTAAATTATATTTTAGTTTAAAAATATTTATTTCAAGATATGAATGTTACCGTCAATCTGTGTAATCAGTCATTTCATGAAATTACTGAAATGTTAGTCATTTTACAAAAAGCCTGAAATTGTCCAGTCCTTTCTTGAAATGACTATAAAACACTTTGTCATTTTATAAAATGACTGAATCGACTTTAGCAATATGTATTAAAGTGTTGTGATGACAGTTTCTTAACCCTTATCCTACGGTGATATCGTCGGCTTCGAAATTGTCGTCTGCAAAATTTGTTTAATCTACATTTATATATTTTTAAGTAAATAATCCTAAAGACAAATGTTAAACAGTTTGTATCCAGATCAGACGCCGCGTTACGCGGCGTCTGATCTGGATCCAAACTCTTTGCAAAAATCAGTAAAGTCGCGACCAGCAGGCAAAGGGTTAATAATTACAAACTACACTATTCAAATATTGCATGTACAGTGCTCCCACTCTACAACGGCCCTCCCAACAACGATCCCCTCCTTACAACGACCCTTGCCGCAATTCCCTAAACGGGACAATTATTTCTAACGCTTTTACTGCTGCAATTTCGTCTGCTTAAAATTGTCGTCTGCTTTTTTTTGTCAAAATTACATATTCGACATTTTGACAGAAAAATACTTAATGATGAGTGACAAACAGCTTGAATCCAGATCAGACGCCGCGTAACGCGGCGTCTGATCTGGATTCTAGCTGTTTGTAAATGTAAACCAATCGTCCCTCTCTATAACGACTCCCTCCGTACAACGCACACAATCACTGTCTCCCATTGGTTGTCGTTGTAGAGAGGAAGCGCTGTACATGTATATTAAATGTAATACAGATCAAGTCTAATAAATCATTACAAATATGTGCAAGGTTTCTGAAATAATTGTTGGTTGTTACGTATTCAACAAAATAATGCATACACAATAATATGAATGAACATTTGCTGTTGAATTAATTAAATAAAAGTTATTTCACGAAATGACTGAATATTTTAGTCATTTGATAAAATGACTGAGTATACAGGTTGACTGTAACGTATATACACAAACATATAATACGAGGGGTGTTCAAAAAATAATGTCACTTGCATCGGTGCTCATATAGCGGAAGTGCTTTTGTTCATTTTAATTTGCTCTGCCCTTCAAAATACTCTCCGCCAACCAGAACACACCTTTTTAGCCGGTCAATCCATTTTTGGAAGCATTTTTCATACTCTTCAATGGGGACACCCATCAGACACTGATAAACAGCAGATCCAAGGGCATTTCTCGAATTGTATCTCCTTCCAGATAAATGATATTTAAGTTTTGGAAAGAGAAAATAGTCGCAGTGGGCCAAGTCTGGCGAATACGGAGGGTGCGGAAGGACGGTAACCTTCTCTGACTTTAAAAAGTCAGTCACAATACGTGCCTTGTGAGCGGGTGCATTATCATGCAAAAGTCGGACATACTTAAGTTCTGTTTTGGGGCGGCGACTTTTGTAGTAGTTCTTCAATTTTCTCAGAACAACGTTTTAATAGTACTTGCCTGTGACCGTTCTGCCTTTTGGCACCGTGATTTGAATAGCTGGACCCTTATTAGTGAAAAAAAATAGCATACAAAACCTTCTTTACCGTTCGTATTCGTTTGGCAATACTTGGGCGTCTGGCATTTTTAGTGGCCCATATTCGGTTGGAAACCTTCCACTTTGGTTCAAAATAACACACCCAGGTCTCATCACCAGTGACTATATTATCAAAAGCCTTTTTACTATATTTTGGGTACATTTTGAGAAGTGTTTTGTCATTGTTACACGCGCCTTCTTTTGCTCAACCGTTAACAAATGGGGTATCCATCTTGCATTTATCTTTCTAACTTTTAGGTGTTTCTTCAAAATTACATGAACTCTTGCTAAAGACAAGTATGTCATTCGAGCCAATTGTCTTACGGTGAATTGAGCATCAGTTTTGAGGATATTTCGGATTTTTTTCTATGTTATCTTTGGTCGTAGTTGTTGCAGAACGACCTGGGCGAGCAGCATCTTTCAGTTGCTGCTGCCCAGCACTAAATTTAGCTACCCACCTACAAACAGTCCTGTGAGACATTTGGCCCTCCCCATAAATGTCACACACCTCGAGGTGAATATCTACAGCCTTTATGCCGAGTAATGACCTACCTTTTATATAGGCCCTAATTTCAAGAACATCCTGTCATTTTGTGTATAGTCTAACGAATAGGCTATGAAACGATGTACACTGTACCGAGGCCAGTGAACGTGTGGACGAGATATTTACCTATGTCACGAGCCAGTGATAACTCAATCGACACGAGGTAGTTTTGTGCATAAATTGCATGAATTCCGCGAAATAAAGCACAGATGACATTATTTATGGAACACCCCTCGTACACAGAGAGCTAGCAATATATTGGACATGGATCGGATCGGAAGCAAACATTGCTTATTTGGATATTTTCCTTAGCAGTAGGTGTGTCCTTATAAAAAATATACATACATATAGTTTTAAAGACATTGATGGAAGAAACATGTCAATAAACTATAAAACAATTTCAATGTAGAAAAAAAATATTTAAGGCAAAAAATACAACAACATAAAACAGAAATTAGAGAATTGTCGATGAAAATATTGATGCATAGTGTGACTGTCATGGTCCATTATTTCATTCATGTACTATATATCTATTTTACAATGTTTGTAATAATGTCTTACCATGAATGGTTACATTTTGTGGTGAAATAAATCTATCTATCTATCTATGGTCTACTATCATGTGCAAGCTAGTACCATCAGCAAATAAACGAATATCAGAATGAATATTATCTATTATGTCATTTATGTGAACTAGGAACACGGATGATCCTAATTATATATCTATTGGAAACACCTGCGTTAATGTTTAAGTCCAATTTGAGAAACCAACCGAATTCACAATTCTTTGTTTTTGTTAGTTAGATCATTTGAGAGCCATGAAATGAGTGTGTCAGGGAGACCAGCACGTTTTACTAAACTACTTACGCAAAACTTTTGCGTAAGTCAAAATTTTAAATTTTAATTTATATGTTTTATTATCACTTGCTACAAACAGCAAATAGCCAGATCAGAGGACGCGCTTTAAGCGCGTCCTCTGATCTGGCTATTTGCTGTTTGCAGACGTTTATGATCGAAAAATAAGAGTAAAACGATTTTGACTTACGAAAAATTTTTGCGTAAGTTGTTTAGTAAAACTGGCCTCAGCACGTTTTAATTTAGCAACTAATCCCCTATGCCAAAGTATAAATGTGGAAGGCCTTGCTTATATCGAAAAATACAACACGGACCTCTTTACCCTCGTCAAGTGCTTTGCAAAAGCTATTGTATAAAATTGTAAAATTGCTTTATAGTTTTCTACGACGGTGAAATGATTAAAATATCCGTCTGCTAAAGCGGAGAGGTTAATTTCTGCTTTAGTCACGCATATAGGCGTATTTTTCAAACAGTTAACATGTGAAAAGTGCAGTTGTCCTATACAAACAGTGAAGATCCAGATCAGAGTGGAGGAAAGAGTAAATACAAAATTAAACGCAAAATTATTGTTCTAATATGTAGAAAACGGCTTGTTCTTGATTGTCGGCTTCTTTACATCTGAGTGCCAATGAGTGCCATTGAGTTTGGAGTCTGATCAGATGCAGTGTTCAGGTGTCTTATCAGACTCTTAACTGTTTGCAGAGAACATCGGAGTATCAGCATCTGATCATTCAAGGGCTTGAAAACTAGATCTACAGTGCTCGATCTCTCCAACGACACCAAATGGGAGAAACATATTGTGCGCGTTGTTCGAAGGGATTCGTTATAGGTAGGGAAAGTTGAGACTTGGCTTACATTTGCAAACAGCTTGAATCCAGATCAGACGCCGCGTAACGCGGCGTCTGATCTGAATTCAAACTGTTTTTCACTCGTCAATAAATGTATTCTATTAATTATATGTAATTTTAAGAAAAACAGCAGACGAAAATTTTAAGCAGACGATATCGCAACAGTGAAATCCTTTGACATAAGTGAACTGTTTATTAAACTGCGAAAAATGGTCATTGTAAGGAGGGAGTCGTTGTTGGGATGTTCGTTGTAAGGAGGGCGTCGTTGTTAGGAGGGCTGTTGTAGGGAGGGAACACTGTATCTCAGACTCATCTCAAACGATATGCATAAGCATAGGCCGTGATTTCACCTTATAAACTCTTTGTCTGTGGCCTGTTGTTCGTTGATCAAGCCTTCCCTTGGTTGTAGGCCGAAGTTTGAGGTGGGTATGAAGGCCGAGGACACTTTAGATGTGAATGAAGAATACTGGCATGGCATAAGACATCCACATCGGCTAATGTACTCATTGTAATGGCTCCAAAAGTCATCTAAAAATATTATAAATATTAGCCCATTTACGCCCAGTGGATTCTTCAATGTTTATATATAGGATTAGACTATTTTTTATCAAAGGGGTGTCTGGTCAAAATTTTCATTTTGTTTTATATTGAAATTCCTATCAGTAAACAGTGTAGACTCTGATCAGACGCCGCATAATGCGGCGTTTGATCAGAGTCTACATTGTTTGCGTATGTAGAAGGGCCTATTGTATCAGAATCGCGCATGAACACGATAGTAAACTCTTTTAGGTTATGTGTATTGTCACCGTTTCCATGGCAATTCCCGATTTTTTTATATGATTACCCATACCTGACAAATCATCCATATCACAACTAATTTTTGTCCTAAACATATAAAACTGGTAACGAATTGAAGATAAGACATTTGGCTTTTACTTCCGATTGTTTTCTAAATACAGTGAAACCTCCGAATACCGAACCTCTCCGGACCGAGGAAAAAGTTCGGTTTTCAGAGGTTTCCAGTTTAGGGAGGTTTTTTCAAATGAACAAGAATTGATCCATATGTTTATGAACTATCTGTGTTCTTAAAGCATGCATTTACTATTAAATAGCATTAATGATATATCAGGTACTGTAACATAATAAAACTTAAGTTTTTATAACGCAAACATGCAAATGCATTTACGTAATTTATGTTTCAGGCAACTAATGTCTATTTTCCCCATCATCTATTATGGAAAAATTTCCATCTGCTTTCTGACAGTTTTCTTTTTTGTTTAAAGTGTCTTTCATGATTTTTAACCCTACTCCAGCTTATTAGCATATATTGACATTTTTTTATTTGAAAAAAAAAAAAACTTAAAAAAAAAACAACCCCAGACTTGGTGCAGATCCAGATCACTCTGGCCCTGGAGCAGAAGCTGTTAGCACACATACCTACATCCTGTTTACTGCTGATTAGATTATGACACCTTTTATGATAACACATGGCACCCACAAATGGCTGTGATTTCAACTGATCCACTAAAATCACAGTGTCAAACATGCTTGTGTATTACATTTTGCAATAGGCGTTCGGTTTTCAGAGGTAGATTTGTATAGAAATAGTCTGAATTTTCAAAACAAATTGTTCGGTTTCCGGAATTCGGAGGTTCCGGTATTCGGAGGTTTTTCTTATATAGAACAAAGAACAATATTTTCGGGACCAAAATATTTGTTCGGTTTAGGGAGAATTCCGGTTTTCGGGGGTACGGTTTTCGGAGGTTTCACTGTACATTATTGGCAAATTCATGAATATTAATGTTAACAATATAAAAGTGGTAAAATGTAGAAACAAGGGAAAAGTTTCCCTTTTTATCCCACAAGTATCAGAAAACAACTTCAAATGCAGTTTAAACTGATGACAAAATCCTCAGAAAACAAATATCTAGCTTAAGGACCAACACATCAACTTTAATTCTAACATGACACGTGAATTCGTCTCTTTAAACACAGAACAAGTTCGCCGTGGTATACCTAGTGTGTTTTACCACGCTGTGAAAATAGTCCTTTTAAACAGACTCTTCTTGTACCCACCCTTCGGTAAAGCGCAGTTTTCAATGAAAAGTCATGTGACGTAAAAGGTCTGTTCTTTCATGTTTTGTTACTGATTTGTTGACCGATATATTTAATCTGACTAATACTAAATGGTACTATGACAGAATAAATTATTTCATCACTATTTGTTTTTTCTTATCTATGACGTACTAATATTGGTACATGTCATAGCCATACAAGGGAAGTAATTCGGTTGAAAACTACATCCGCAGAGGAAACTAGAACTATCACTAAAGGTGACTGATACCCCCACAGGAAACCTCCCTGTCACAAAGCGCCAATATAACGTAATATAACGTTTTGTTTGTTTAATTGATATTACTAATATATCGCTAATTCCAAGACAACCCACGTGGAATAATACGCGAATTCATACAACGTTAGAAAATGACATATCAAATCGCGCCCGATTCCAAGACAATGCTCGTGGAAAAATACGCGACTTCATATAACGTAAGAAAGTGACAAACCAGATCGTGGAAAAGAACACTGAACTAATCCAGAGAAAATCAAATAATCACATTTTATAATAGAGATACTACTCTCAACGGAAAAAACATTCACAACAGAAAAGGGAAATCACTCTACAAAACTAAACCGGAAGTTATTTATTCGTCCCATTACCTGAACGTAACTACCACCCGGTTACGTAGGATGAGTTATCTCCCTTCCTACTCACTTCTTAGTCACTGGAAATAATATAGGATGATTTATCTCCCTTTCCACCAGAGTAACCGCTAAATGACCACTAAATGACCTTTACCTTTGTCGGACATAACTCAAATTTTACTGAACTCAAGAGCTTCTTGAGGTGAATGCACATACCAAATATAAAGTCTCTATCTTAAGTAATCAAAAAATTATGGCCAAGGTGTCACAGAAAGTGACAAATGCCCCCGAGGTGTTTTGTCACTGCAGTGTATTCATTTGGCTTTCAAGTAAAATCATACAGCAGGTTATAATTGTACTCCTTGTTGTTGTTGTGATGGAAATGTACAAAGAAACAAGCTTTTTCTAGAATTTTCAAATGCATCATCACCATAGCATCATGATGTCATCATGACGTCATGATGACGTCGTTGTCATAACAAGGTTTGTCATATGTCATATTGAGGAATTATTTCTAAATTTAGAAATGATCACATGATCAGAGTGTTATGGCCAGTTGGGATGAGTTATCTCCCTTCCTATTCACTTCTTAGTCACTTGACATAATATAGGATGAGTTATCTCCCTTTCCACCAGATGTGCATATTAAGGAACAAAATGTAAAGTTATAAAGGGGCATAATTTTGTCAAATTGTGTGCAAAAGTTATGAAACCTGTCACTAAGTGTCCCCATATAACACTGATAATATATACCAAGTTTGAAAATGGTATTGTATATAGTTTTCAAGAAAAAGGCAAATGTCCCGAAAAAATGCGACGGACGGACGGACCGACGGACGGATCGACGGACCGACGGACCGACAAGGCATTTCCTATATAGCCCCCACCACACAGTGTTGGGGTATAATAAGCCTGAAACATTTGCTTGCATTTCTTATGATTTATTTAAGTTTGTCATGTTAAAATCGAAATAATCGACATTTGGCCTTCGTGGTCAATTCCTGCGCATCACAACTCCCAGCCGTTGAAGAATACTGTTTAACAACGGTAGAACATCGATTATTTCTTAAGTAATGTATTTTAATTGTTTTCGTGGCAATCACTTGATAATGTTGCGCTATAGTAGCCCCTGCCTGCAAAATTGCACATATCACAGTCAGTTTTGTCCTACACATAAATCGTACGCCAAGTTGAAGATAATACAAATTATGTTTTTATCTCTAACTTAGACATTAAAATTTCCTAATTTGCATACTCATGAATATTAATGAAAACATTAAAAATAGTAGCGAAAATATAGAATTTTTGGTTGTAAGGTTGTGAAATAGGGTTTATACTTTATGTACACTGTTCGTCTTTATATGTGAATATAGGAGATAAGAGTGAGGTTGGGCGCCCTTAAACCCATGTTTAATCCCCAGTGGTTGTTAATAATTAATTAATAATAAATTATTGATGCTACTGACCGTACCAAGGCGGGCTCCTATATTCACCTTGTTTTATGTTTGTCTTGCGTGTTGTTTTCTATTTAGTGTGTAGATGAAGGAATGATATTGCGCGTGTGTGGGTGTATGTGTGTGTGTGTTTGTGATGGTATGACTGTGTGTGTGTTCTGCTTGAGAGGTGGGTGTATTGTTTGTGTTGCGTTTCCTGCCTGAGTATTTCATATTTATTTATAAAAAATTCTCTTTTATAAAATATCTAACTTGAGAACAAAAAGTAATTTTAAAGTAACATTTTAACAGCTCTTAAATTGTTTCCATTTTAAAGCCCCAATGTTGCGTTATAACTGCGCATGACTGCGAAATAGTGCCCATATCACAGTCAGATTTTTGTCCTACACATATATATCTTGTACCAATTTGAAGATAATAAATTGTATGTCACTCACCAGACACTGAATAGGCACATCCCATTACCTCTAACATATTGCAAGGTTTAACGCCATCTACAAAATAGCAACTTAACACTAAAATTACTAACTCATTACAGTATAGCCTTAACCCCTTCACCGCCGTGACGTCATCAATTTTAAACAATAATTGTCGTCTGGCTTTATTTCTAAAATTAAATAATAAATTAGTTGTTTTGACTTATAAATTATTGAAATGAGTGTAAAACAGTTTGTATCCTGATCAGACACCGTGTTACGCGGCGTCTGATCAGGATAAAAACTGTTTTCAAATAACCAGTGTACTCGGGGTAAGGCAGTGAAGGGGTTAAGTACGAAAGCATTGTCATCAGCTGATTCCTTGAAGTTAAGCAGAAAGGTCCCCGTATAGCCGTCATGCTTTATATTTTTGTTTCTACCCTTTCTTTTGAGAGTCTTTACCTATTCTTCCATATAAATGCTACGAGTTAAATACTTCCTTTTTGCATTAACCCATCAGTGCCCACGATCCCATACAGTGGAGAATGTGTTATTCTTTCCCAATAAACGCGTTTACGCTAAAACTATTATTTACAGTGCAAACAGTTTGGAGCCAGATCAGACGCCGGGTAACCCGGCGTCTGATCAGGCTCCAAACTGTTTGCCACCAAGATAAATAAGAATTATCAGAATTGTCCAAAAGTTGTTCTTTTCTACGTTTTAGTGCCTTGCGTTTGCGTACGTTTGCGTTTAAACGGGAAAGAATAACAGATTATCCACTGTATATGGGACATACGTAGGCAAACAGTGTAGACTCTGATCAGACGCCGCATAATGCATCGTCTGATCAGAGTCTACACTATTTGCTGATAGGGATTTCAATATAAAACAGCATGAAAATGAAATTTTTTGACCAAGCATCCATTTGATAAAAAAAATGGACTAATATTATATATAAACCTGGAAGAATCCACTTGGCTTAAATGGGTTAAAGTTGCTGGAAACCAAATTAGGACTGAATGTTTCACCACCATGGTGTGACCTAAATTGAAAATGGTTACGTTTTCCCTTTCTGTATAACGTCACAATGCGTGACTAAATAACTGAAAACTGTCAAATCATGAAATACTTCGATAACTGTTGCCCTGCTGCAGAGGGACAATGATTTGACTGTTTTCAAAGTACCTATGAAACAAATGATTTATTACCTCACTCTCTGTTTAACCCTTTCCCCTATAGAAGCGCCTTTTAGCGAATATGATTTATTCATCCGCTGAAAAAAATAGTTCCAATTTTATCAGTCATGAATATATATTACATGGAATAGTTTCTATATTCTAGAACATGATAGCTTAAAGCAGGCCTTAGGGCGCATTCTGCTTTACTTTCAACCTGCCTTAAGTAGTCACCTTTCTTCAATATTATAACTAGGCTATCAGGTAAAGGGTTAAGACATTATCTGAAATGAGCTAGCATGATTGAATGGCTGCATGGTTTGAACAAAACGTAGATTAGATGATGCTATTTTTTAAAGCGATTGATTGGAGCCCGCAATGGGTATATAATGTTTGCGCACCATATTCGGGATGTAACAGTGCTGTGGAACAGTCGACTGTTTGCACATTGGTATAGTTTGGGGAGTTTTAGATCATTGCTTGTTTTGTTTTTTATATAAAATAAAAGTAAAACGGGTAAAAATGCTTGATGTACACTTAGATAGTGTGTCAGGTTATACAGCGTTCCCTCTCCACAATGACACCCTATGGGAGACAAAGAGTATGTGTGTTGTTCGGAGGGAGTCGTTACAGGGAGGGATTATTGGCTTGCATTTGTAAAGAGCTTGAATCCAGATCTGGATTCAAGCTGTGTGTCACTCGTCATTATGTTGTTTTCTGTCAAAATGACCATTATGTAAGTACGAAAAACAGCAGACAACACGTTTAAGCAGACGATATTGCAGCCGTGTAACCGTTAGACATAATTGTCTTGGGAACAGTGGATAGCGTCTTTGTAAGGAGGGAGTCGTTGTTGGGAGGGCCGTTGTAGGGAGGGGGCACTGTAATAACGTGTGTCATACTGTACCTATACCAGTCAGCAGAACAGTGCATCCACACGTTTCGTTAAAGATTTTTAAAATACACTCCACTTCGCATGCACGCATCGAGTAAGCTGAGAATAGTCTGAGAGGATTCTTGAAATCTGCATCCAACGTGTCCATACACTCGACATCACCAAGTGCTTTCACGGGTTTAGGCAACATGATTTTCTGGAGGGCGGGAAACAAAATACAGTCGAACTTCGATATCTCGAACTCGCTTAATTCGGAAACTATCCGATTTGTCGACACATGAATTGTATTAAACAATGCTCGGTTAAGTCAAACAAACCCGTATTTCAAAGTTAAAACGTGGCTAAGCCATGTTTTAAACATTGAAATACGGGTATGTTCGATATAACCGAGTTCGAGATATCGAAGTTCAACTGTAGGTCGTAAATTTGGTTAAATGGACAGTTTAAATTAACGCCAATAAGTCTGTGCGACCTGACTATATTTGCCAACTGTTTAGATCTTGGGAGTAGAACTATTGTTCGATATTCTCTTTGTATTTTTTTAAATTCATTATAACAAAGACCAACATAAAACTTGTTGCTACTCTGAATCCTTTCAACATGCCCACGATCGCATATATGGGACATAGGTAAACAGTGTAGACTCTGATCAGACGCCGCATTATGCGGCGTCTGATCAGAGTCTACAATGTTTGCTGATAGAAATTTCAATATAAAACAAAATGAAAATGAAAAGTTTGACCAGGCATCACTTTGATAAAAATGGACTAATCCAATATATAAGCATTGAAGAAGCCACTGGGTATAAATGGGTTAGGTGGCGTCTGGTCAGTTACCAAACTGTTTGCAAAGTCGGCTTCACTCGCCTACGTAAAAGGACGTATTCACCCGTTCACTCTCAATGCTGTCAAAAGGCACATGCGCAACCTGTTTTGATCTTGATCAGACGCCGCGTAAAGCTTGTTTTGAAATTACATCATTTAAACTGCCTTTACTCTTACCTTCAAATTACATTGCAGACAACATATTTAAGCAGACGACAATATGGCGTTGAAGTGGTAAACCCCTCACGATAAATTTGATCATGAAAGGGTTAGATTATCTCAAAGTACAGTGGAGAATCTGTAATTCTTTCCCAATAAACGCTTTTACGCTAAAACTATTATTTGCAGTGCAAACAGTTTGGAGCCAGATCAGACGCCGGGTAACCCGGCGTCTGATCAGGCTCCAAACTGTTTGCCACCAAGACAAACAGGAATTATCAGAATTGTCCAAAAGTTGTTCTTTTCTACGTTTTAGTGCTTTGCGTTTGCGTACGTTTGCGTTTAAACGGGAACGAATAACAAATTATCCACTGTATGTAGCGAACGTAGCGAAATCAATAGTAGATGAATATATTTTAGCTGTAATACAGAACTCCCTCCCTACAACGGCCCTCCTAACAACGATTCCCTCCTTACAACGACGCTTGACGCTCTTTCCCCAAACAAGACAATTATGTCCAACCTATTAATGGCTGCAATGTCGTTCGCTTAAATTTGTCGTCTGCTGTTTTTCTAAAATTTCCATACTGGACATTTTGACAGAAAAAACGTAATGACGAGTGGCAAACAGCTTAAATCCAGATCAGACGCCGCGTTGCGCGGCGTCTGATCTGGATTCAAACTGTTTGCAAATGTAAGACAATTCCCCTACCTATAACGACTCTCTCCGAACAACCCACATATTTTTTGTATCCCACTGGGTGTCGTTGTAGAGAGGGAGTGCTGTAGTAAGCTTGTAGCAACAGCCGAAAAAAATATGTCTCACCGTTTCCTTAACCAGTGCAATGTTATGGAAGAACCCAGGAGATAGTGATGTGCCCAGACTTCGATTTGGCTCCTCATCGACGTCGTGTATAATTACCTGAAATAAATACAGTAGAACCTCTAGAATGAACCGCTTAAGACAGGTTACTGCTTAAAGCAATGTGAGTTCCTATAGGAGCTTTCTGTTTCATTTTCACATTGCTTTAAGTTGTCACCTTTATTTTATACAGACAATTAGCCCTCTTTTTAGTGAATAGAGAGGTTCTACTGTATCTAGTTATTCTAAAATTATGTTAGGCTAATACTTATAATTTATTGGAAACTGAAGTGTTCCATTTAAAGTCTCCGGGAAGAGTTAGCTGAGCTAGACTGCTTGGTAAAATGGTTGTGAGATTATTATTAATTTCAATGCCTCAACTGACATGTATCGAACATACCCGTATTTCAAAGTTATAACGTGACTAAGCCACGTTTTGGCTTTGACATATAGGTATGTTTGAAGTATCGAGTTTCGACCGTATACACACAAAAGTTATGTTCGATATATTAGAGAATAAAATATTTAACATGTATTGTAAGGTGTAGAGAGGGATGGATATCCGACCCACATACACCTATTCACGGAGATAATAAAATATTAAACCGAAAAAAAAACACCAAAACAAACCCAAACATGTGTCCTATTTTTATGTACATGTACATTGGCCGATTTGTGATGACGTCATGAAGCACCTACCTGTACCCCCGATGCGATATCTTCTTTTGAATAGCAAGTTTCCTGATCAAGAAACAACCCCACATTCAATGCGCTCTTCCTCCCAACAGTAACAGTTTTAAAGGGCAAGTCTTCATTGTGATTAAATGTGTAACATCTCACACCATCTGTAATCACCGGCTTCATATATCTGCTACAGTTGATATAGCTTCCCTGCCAGGTACACCATTGAAACAGCTTGTCCGCAGGCATTGCCCATTTCACTACTACATCATAATAGCTGAAATTTCTCAGTGCATCCTCTCCAAACTCATTAATCATATTATCCATATCTTCTGCCGATGTTAAGGATAATATTCTATCATACATCTTCCGTTCGTTTTCATCTGTTATGGAACTATTCTGAATCAGGCAATAGTTACATATTGTAACAGAGGGGAAATCCATCTTATCCTCAAATGTCATAGCGTCTTTAGTTATTGTCTTGTACTCGAAGTATCTGTTCACTTGAGAAATGTAGCCATTTACAAGTGCGTAGAGAATGCCGATGATAACTGTTAACCAGAAAATCCTGAAAAGAGAATTAACCCTTTACCTGATAGTCTATTTCTAGTATTGAAGATAGGTGACTTCTTAAAGCAGGTTGAAAGTAAAGCAGAATGCGCCTTAGGGCGCATTCTGCTTTACTTTCAGCCTGCTTTAAGCTATCATGTGCTATAATATAGAAAATATTCCCTATAATACATATTCATTACTGATTAAATTGGGACTATTTTCTTCAGCGGATGAATAAATCATATCCGCTAAAAGGCGCTTCTATAAGGGAAAGGGTTAAACCGACAATATTTACATTCGCACCATTCAAATCTATTCAATTCGTGTAAACGCAATTTTTCGAGAGGGCGAGACTTGTGGATAAGTTTCGAAAAGGAGGCGGGGCATATGAATTTTTCATTCGCGAATTAATCTTTGGAACTTAAACAGCGAACAGTTGGCGGATTTTTCAAAAAATTGCTCTTAACCAATCTATGCCGTCCTATTAGCGGAAACCATGATTCCCGACTAAAATTCTCCTTTATTAATGAGATAAATTGAAAGATTCATGGTATTTGCCGATAATTTTCTGTCGTTTATTTCGCTTGAACGCCGAAAAATCAGTTCATTTCTTAATTATGTACAGCGAAGACGACGTTATCAATGGGGGCCAACTACAAATTACAATATTAAATGTTTTGCTGCGACAACTTTATACGGCTATTATAATAGATTTGCTTTCCTTTGAAGCCAGTGTATATACTGGGAATTGTTTTCCTATTAAATCGAAGTTGCAGTCGTAGGAAAACAAATCTATTATATTATAATACCTGTATAAAGTTGTTGTTGCAAAGCATTTAATATCAATACGTTGTTGGCTCCAGTTGTTACTGTTTCCTAATAAACACATTATGTTGACGCAATTACTTCTATTGCAAACAGTTTGGAGCAGATCATATGCCAGTTTATCTAACGTCTGACAAGGCTTAAATAAAGTCGTCAGTATATGAAGTACCTATCATTGAGGCATCCCATTATATTGCGTTTGCGTTGCATTCACGTTAAAAGATGAATAATACATACATTTATGTGTGCCTTAATAGGGTTTGTTATAAATGAATTTTCCATTCTTGTTGTAATGGGATTTGTCATAAATAAGCCATTGCAGCCTTGTTTTAATTGAGTTTGTTATAAATAAACCATTTCGTTCATGTTTTAATAGGATTTGATATAAATAAGCCATTGCAACCTTGTTTTAATTGAGTTTGCTGTAAATAAACCATTACATTATTGTTTTAATGGGATTGGATTTGTTATAAATAAGCCATCGTATTCTCGTTATAATGGGATTTGTTATAAATAAGACATTGCATTCTTGTTTAAATGGGGTTTATTATATTCTTGTTTTGAATGAGTTTGTAATAGATATAAGCTATTTCATTCTTGTTTTAACGGAGTTTGTTATAAATAAGACATTGCATTCTTGTTTTAATGGGGTTTGTTATAGATAAGCCATTGCATTCTCGTTATAATGCTTGTTTTAATGGGATTTGTTATAGATAAACTATTGCATTCTTGCAAACCCGTTCAATGCCATAAGCGACTGAACTCGACTTTGCAAACAATGTGCACATCTAAATTAGACACCGGGTCACGCGGTGTCAGGCTGCATAATGTTTGACATGTGTCATACTGTCATATACATGTATTGGACATAGGAGATCTCCTCGCCAATCATCGGTGCTTTATGACCTATTTTTTTGTGTGTCGCAGTTCCGTAAAATCAAATTAATCCGTCAAAACAATTCTCCAATAAAAAGTATGTGTGCTTGTATCCGCCAGTTTATGAGTGTCCTACGTACCATGTAAATAGCTTATACCCAGGTCCGGGAGCTTCTACATGTGAGGGATCTATTGATCAGGGTCTACAAAGTTTGTCATTTTTCAATACATTGAATAACAAAATCATAATTGCCACAAAAGGCTAGACTTAAACAGAAACAACAACTGTCCATAAGCCTCAGAAGAGAATGGGTTAGGACGAGACATCAACTTAACGATCAATAATAGAAAATGATAAACAACAATTATATAGAACTATACCACTATTCACATAGTGTCAGATCGGTTATTTGGCTAATGCTTTTATTCTGTTTTGATGGAAAGCTATAAACGGTAGTCATTGTTTTGAACACTCGTTTTGTTTGCTTCTACTTTGATATGTTTACCTTCTATTTGATTTAGAGTGTGCCATCAAGAAAATAAAATGTTCTAAAATGTTTACTTTCTATTTGAACTATTCAACCGATCTTGTATATACAGTGGAGAATCTGCTATTCTTTCCCGTTTAAAAGCAAACGTACGCAAACGCAACGCACTAAAATGTAGAAAAGTACAACTTTTGGACAATTCTGATAATTCTTGTTTATCTTGGTGGCAAACAGTTTGGAGCCTGATCAGACGCCGGGTTACCCGGCGTCTGATCTGGCTCCAAACTGTTTGCACTGCAAATAATAGTTTTAGCGTAAACGCGTTTATTGGGAAAGAATAACAGATTCTCCACTGTAGCTGCCACACGGCGAGGTACCGTGGATACCTCTTAATATAAGTGACTGCTTAATACATGATATAAGTAATGCAATAAGCTTCTGTAGGATCTTTTTCTATTTATTTAGTTAATGCATTAAGCAATCCCGTGTATTAAAACATTGAACCGTAGCCACGGGTATACGCGTAACGCGGCGTCTGATCTTGATTCAAGCTGTTTGTCACTCGTCATTATAATTATTCTATCAAAATGTCTACTTATATGTAACTTTGAGAAAAAATAGCAGCCGACCATTTAAAGCAGACGATATTGCAGCAGTATATAGGCGTTAGACATAATTGTCCTGTTTAGGGAACTTCAGCAAGAGTCGTTGTAAGGAGGGAGTCGTTTTGGGAGGGCCGCTGTAGGGAGGAATGCTGTAGTTCAATACAGGATTTACTAAATGCAGCATTATGAAATGCAAATAATATTATATGAATATTAGATGGCAGTTTGCGTGACATTCAAATTGTCAACCCGAGAAACAGCATGTCACCCCGAGGCGTGGCCGAGGGTGACATTCTTGTTTTCGAGGGTTCACAATTTGAATGTCACGCAAACTGACATCTAATATTTATTTTATTACACCGAGCTTATCAACCCTGGCTTTGTAATCGTTTTATTCGTATCAGGGGCGTAGCTTGGCCAAAATGAAAGTCTAGGCATATCTTTTCTAGGGTTGTCCGGGGGTATGCTCCCCCGGGAAAATTTTGAGTTCTACAGCACTGTAGACGCATTTAAGGAGGGCCTGGGGAGACATTTATATGAAGAATTAATGAAATGAAAAGCTTCAAACAACAGACAATTTTAATTTTTTGCAAAGGAATATGTCTGCATATTTTCTTGAAAAAAAAAACTCACCAAAAAACAACCCCACGTCAATTAGTATATCATAGGGTCTGATACCGTAATTTTTTCATTAACATACTCGCTACTTGAAATTATTTGGATGTAACTTTCTTTTCGGGACAAATTGATCGAGCACACTACAGGCCCGTATGAAATCCAAAGTAACTATACCAATTTATGAACTCACTCTTACTAGGAGGGGATTGGGGAGGGTTGATTCCTAGATAGCCTCTGGCTTGTTCTGAGGGCGTTTTTGCGCGTCCAAGACAGGTAAAATTCTGCCATAAATATATGTAAAAACTCGGCTTAAAATAACATAAAATTTCTGTTCCAGGTTATTATAATGTAATTGTTGACAGGTTGTCTTCCTTTAATCTCTAAGTTAGACGCTAACACCACCCTATTCCTATTTTATTGCATTTGTTTTTACTGAATTGTCGCAAGTATGAGGACAGTGTGTACGCGGTAGCGCGTGTTTTGCATAAGGCAGATACATGTACAATTGTACATGCGTGCCAACGGGGTGATTAGACCAATTAATAAGTGTACGCTTTCTTACTAGGGGGGATCCGGGGGTATGCTCCCCCGGGAAATTTTTATTCCTAGATAGTCTCCAAGTGCGTTCTGAGGTCTTTTCCCGCGTTTGAAAATGGCAAAATACTAACATGAATCGATGTAAAAATAATTGGGTTCACCTCTAACCCCCCTTAGATGTCAATTTTATTGCTTTTTCTACATATTTAGCCTTTTTTATTTTTTGGACTTCTGAAAAAAAAGTGTAGGCACGTGCCTACTTGCCTAATAGGAAGCTACGCCAATGCGTATTTTATCAAATGTGTTGTGAATACTAATTTAGCGCGGACATGTACGTAACGCGGGAAATGACGTCGCCGTCTTACGACGTCACATTGTTTATAATTATATTACAAGAAAGAAAGAAGAACGTTATGATAAATTACCGTTTGCCCTAGATTGCCAGCCAATGAAAGGGCTCCATTTCAGCGAGAAATGAAAAAATTTATCGCATATTCGTTCAATTTTGTACTTGGGTATGGCAGAGAAATAAACAAGTCATGAACCGGTCAAGGACACCGCGTGCTAAGGAGGAGCGTAGCGCATCATTACGTCATACAGCAACCGCTCAGCTGCGAATTACAGTATAACCTATGTACTGCGGCCTTTCAATGAAGAGGCCCGAATAAATCAAATATTTCTGTAGACAGGAGACTATAGTTAGTGCATAATGAAATTAATATGAAACGCTCTGAATTTACCTTTCTGCATTAATCATGTCCTGCATTAACTCATTGAGACCTAGGTGACGAGTACACTCGTCAATAAATAATGTACCCGTTACACTTGTCAACAGCAAACATTGTAGAACCACATCGTAGATCTCCTATTACAAAAATGGCCCAGACTCGAATTGTTCATTGTATAAGAGTTGGGTTGAAAGGGTTAAGCAGCCGACTTGTGGGTATTGTCTTCTTTTGTGTAATCGTTTTACAAATATTTGACTGTAAAACTTCTCGAAAGAAATTTGTTTATTTTCAATATTGTACTAAAATACGGTTGCTTTTTATCAATGCATAAGACAAGCAATACAGAGGCTCCTATAAGCGTTTAATTATTGCGTTAAACAGGCATCCGTCTTCAACCCCTTCGGTGCCATGGGCATTTTTGTCATTTATAGTATAATACTCCTAAACAACACAGTCCAAACGAATGCCATTTAAAAACAAAGAATGCTCTCGACTTAGGATGTTTTAACCGTATAATTTGTGGGTTTTTTTCTAAACTGACTTTAAATCAATTATTGCTTGACTCCATTAGTGGGTTAAAGGACTCGAATCTTTGTTGATCAGGGGCTTCTAAATGCTTGGTATTTTTAGCAGATCAACTGATCAAGCATGTTCATGTCACACAGTCCACAGCAGCTCGTTCACGCCAGTTTTCAACACTTAACTGTCGGAACACAAATAAAAATCGTCCTCAATTGAATCTATTTTTAAATTCCATTTGGGTGACTCGCTAGCTCATTCTTGGTTTTGTTTCTAAATGGAAATGCCAACAGCGAGCCGTACACGCGTACAGGGTTCCCGGTCGATTTTCTTATTGTTCGTGTGACGTCATGTGTAAAAGTGAACTCGCCGGCTTCCGAAAATACAAAGCACCGCCCTCCGAAATAAAGCCCTTTTATTGGCTGACAAACTAGGTCGAGCGGTAATTTGGGTTGAGCGATAACTTAGTATAGGTAAAGTAAGATGAACGGTAACTGCCATACACTAGCCTACGTGCCATATTTGAGGCAAACGGTAAATCAGTTATAGTTCATTTGTTTGAAAATTATACAACATAACCTGTTCGCTCCCTACGGTCGCTCAAGGTTATATTGCATAATTTTCAAAAAATGAACTATAACTAATACTTACCGTTTGCCCTAGATTACCAGCCAATGGTAGGGCTCCATTTCAGCGAGAAATGAAAAAATATATCGCATATTCGTTCAATTTTGTACTTGGGTATGGCAGAGAAATAAACAAGTCATGAACCGGTCAAGGACACCGCGTGCTAAGGAGGAGCGTAGCGCATCATTACGTCATACAGCAACCGCTCAGCTGCGAATTACAGTATAACCTATGTACTGCGGCCTTTCAATGAAGAGGCCCGAATAAATCAAATATTTCTGTAGACAGGAGACTATAGTTAGTGCATAATGAAATTAATATGAAACGCATTAATCATGTCCTGCATTAACTCATTGAACCCTAGGTGACGAGTACACTCGTCATTTAAAATGTACCCGTTACACTTGTCCACTGCAAACATTGTAGAACCACATCGTAGATCTCCTATTACAAAATGGCCTAGACTCGAATTGTTCATTGTATAAGTGTTGGGTTGAGAGGGTTAAGCAGTCGACCTGTATTGTCTTCTTTTGTGTAATCGTTTTACAAATATTTGACTGTAAAACGTCTCGAAAGAAATGTGCTTATTTTCAATATTGTACTAAAATACGGTTGCTTTTTATCAATGCATAAGGCAAACAATACAGAGGCTCCTATAAGCGTTTAATTATTGCGTTAAACAGCCACCCGTCTTCAACCCCTTCGGTGACATGTGCATTTTTGTCATTAATAGTATAATGCACTAAACAACACAGTCCAGATGAATGTCATTTAAAAACCAAGAATGCTCTTGACTTAGGATGTTTTAACCCTATAAACCCTATAATTTGGGGGGGGGGGTGTTCTAAACTGAATTTAAAACAATTATTGCTTGGCTCCATTAGTGCATGAATGAAGAAAGGACTCGAATCTTGGTTGATCAGGTGCTACTTAATGCTTTACTGTCGGAACACAAATAAAAATCGTCCTCAATTGAATCTATTTTTAAATTCCATTTGGGTGACACGCTAGCTCATGCTCGGTTTTGTTTCTAATTGGAAATGCCTACAGCGAGCTCTACACGCGTACAGGGTTCCCGGTCGATTTTTCTAGTTTTTCGTGTGACGTCATATGTAAAAGTGAACTCGCCGGCTTCCGAAAATACAAAGCACCGCCCATCGCCCTTTCATTGGCTGACAAACTAGGTCGAGCGGTAATTTGGGTTGAGCGATAACTTAGTATAGGTAAAGTAGGTTGAACGGTAACTGCCATACACTAGCTAACGTGCCATATTTGAGGCAAACGGTAAATCAGTTATAGTTCATTTGTTTGAAAATTATACAACATAACCTGTTCGCTCCCTACGGTCGCTCCAGGTTATATTGCATAATTTTCAAAAAATGAACTATAACTAATACGTAAATTGAAGAAACAGCGTCTTTACATTGTCTAGGTGGCAAATCGTTAAGGAATGGACAAAAGGAAGCAACTTGTACAGAAAATGCCAAAAGTTGATTAGAAGTCACCACTTTTTTAAAGCTCGGTCGATATTCGAACATAAATTTAGAGAAGACACTCACATTGAAAGGCCTGTGCTTTAACCCATTTGTGCCTACGATTCCATATATAGGACATAGGCAAACAGTGTAGACTCTGATCAGACGCCGAATTATGCGGCGTCTGATCAGAGTCTACACTGTTTACTGATAGGAATTTTAATATAAAACAAAATGAAAATGAAATTTTTTACCAGGCATCCCTTTGATAAAATAGACTAATCCAATATATAGACATGGAAGAATCCACTGGGCGTGAATGTGTTAACTCTTGGCCAGTCGATTGATAAACGACCATGTATTTTATTGTACATTAAAATATCTCTATTAAGGCAACAAAATGGTGTTTATTATTAGGTGTTAACGACAGGTGATTGCCTAAAGCAAGGTGACAGTAAAACATAAAGCTCCTATAGGAGCTTTCTGTTTTACTGTCACCTTGGTTTAAGCTGTCACCTGAATTTTATACAATCAATTACCCTTAGTTTTAATGGTCGTTATAGAGAGGCTTGACTGTATTTGTAGTTCATGTAGATCTAACTGCACGTAATTACAGAGAAGAAATATTGCGATTTAAAGGGACTCGCAACCGGATGGTGTACTTGTCAAAATAAAATGAAGTACTCAAATAAAAGCAAATTTGTGGCATTATTTGGCTACTGACATTAAAAAAATATGATCAGTCCAAAAAAAGGCTCAAGAATCGTCACCGAATCTTAGGTTTTTTTAGATATTTTCCATCGTTTTTCTATAGCGTCAGCTGACGGTATAGTTGTTGTTGTTGCTTCTCTACACGGGCTCAGACATAAACCCGAGCCGAATATGTATAAATCAATCGCTACCAGTGAAGTACGTTAATTCGCTACCATATAGGTAGAGAGCCCCAGTAGCCGCGTGGTTAAGGCGTTTGCCTTTGTTTTCATGTTTGTCTCCGCATGGAGGGTCACGGGTTCGAATCCCACCAGAGCTTCTTCCTCTTTTTTTTTTTGAAATGCATTTTTTAACAGAATTTATTATCCAGGACTAAATCTTACCCATTTATATAAGCATTTGACATATATTTACAAATTTCTATTTTTAATGCTTAATCCGGTTGCGAGCCTCTTTAAAATTAAATGTCAAAATAAATGCATCCCAATTATGTTCCTCGTGCTAGATTTTATGATAAATTGCACAATAATATAATAACTGTCTTTTATGATACTATTTGTTCTTCTGAAAAACTCATTTTTCCATCTTCCTGTTGGTCTTTTTAACTTCCCCACTACCTTAACCTGAGTAAAACGGTTATTTGCAAACAGTTTGGATCCTGATCAGACGCCGCGTTATACAAGCTGTTTGATACTCAATTTCATATTTGTTAATTCAAAATATCTAAAATTTGAACTTTAAAACAGAAGCAGACGACTATTGTTTAAAGCTGAATAGATGTACGTTACCGCACCAATTTCACCCATTGTTACATTAGAAATATAAATCAAATTAACTTACCTTCGTATCACAAATGTCTGGTTGTCAAAGACATACTTGATGCAGTGGAATGTCGTGTTTTCAGCCCAGACGTGTAAAGTATCCTTTAAGATTGCAATGACACCTCTCTTCGGGCCCGTGTCCCCTTTGCAATTCTCATTGCTTTTATATAAGCCATTCGGTTGTTGTTGACTTTCCTCTTTCATATTGCTAATGATTCCAGTTTTAGTATCCAAGAAATAACGACATGCTACGCTGTAATTTAATTAAGCACTTAACTGCACTGACGTCATCGTTTTTATTTGTCGTCTGCTTTTAATTCTCAAATTTAAAATGTAGCTAAACTGAACCAAGTAATATCGAAATGAGTATCAAACATTTTGGAATCTGATCAGACGCCGCTTTACGCGGCGTCTGATCAGGATCCAAATTGTTTACAAATGATCAACTTACTCGTAAGGCAGTGAAGGGAATAAACTTTGTTGAACCCAAGCTCTCTCTCCAAAAGTAGTGCTATATATGATTCTAAATGCGAGTTACCATTAGATGGCTGTTTTCCAATACACTCGTTTGTCATAAAACAAAAAGTCCTTAACCCATTTATGCCTACTATCCCATATATGAAACATAGGCAAACAGTGTAGACTCTGATCAGAATATACACTGTTTGCTGATAGGAATGTCAAATATAAATCAAAATGAAAATGAAAAATTTGCCCAGGCATCACTTTGATTACCAAGAGGGCCATGGCCCACAAATCGCTCACCTGAGAACATTGTACCTCAGCTGACTGGGCAAGACAATATTGTGATATATATACATGTAGCTATAAAAGGAGTTTTAAAGGTTTTCCTATATAAGTCTATATAAAACTGATAAGCCCCGGGACAGGGCCAATTTTGACATGGTGTCATAATTTGAACAATCTTGGTAGAGGACTATAAGGTTAAGCTACATTTCAATTACAAATGATCTGGGCCTTACAGTTTCAGAAGAAGATTTTCAAAGGTTTTCCTATGAAAAACTGATAAGCCCAAGGGCAAGGCCAGTTTTGGCCCAGGGGTCATAATTTGTTCAATCTTGGTAGAGGACCATAAGGCAAAGCTATAAATCAAAGCTGAAAGATCTGGGCCTTACAGTTTCAGAGAAGAAGATTTTGAAAGATTTTCCTATATAACTCTATGTAAAACTGATAAGCCCTGGGGCGGGGCCAATTTTGACCCTATGGTAATAATTTGGACAATCTAGGTAGAGGACCATAAGGCAAAGCTACATGTCAAATATTAATGATGTAGGCAATACAGTTTCAGAGAAGAAGATTTTCAAAGGTTTTCCGAAGAAAAACTGATAAGCCCAAGGGCGGGCCATTTTTGGCCCAGGGTCATAATTTGAACAATCTTAGTAGAGGACCATAAGGCAAAGCTATATGTCAAAGCTGGAAGATCTGGGCCTTACAGTTTCAGAGAAGAAGATTTTTAAAGAGTTTCCTATATAATTCCATGTAAAACTGATAAGCCCCGGGGCGGGGCCAATTTTGACCCGGGGGTCATAATTTGAACAATCTAGGTAGAGGACCATAAGGCAAAGCTACATGTCAAATATTATTGATCTAGGCTATACAGTTTCAGAGAATAAGATTTTTAAAGATTTTCCTATATAACTCAATGTTAAACTGATAAGCCCCGGGGCGGGGCCACTTTTGACCCGGGGTCATAATTTGAACAATCTAGGTAGATGACCATAAGGCAAAGCTACATGTCCAATATTAATGATCTAGGCCATACAGTTTCAGAGAAGAAGATTTTTAAAGATGTTCCTATATAACTCTATGTAAAACTGATATTTAAAGCCCCGGGGCGGGGCCAATTTTGACCCGGTGGTCATAATTTGAACAATCTACGTAGAGGACCATAAGGCAAAGCTACATGTCAAATATTAATGATCTAGGCCATAGAGTTTCAGAGTAGAAGATTTTTAAAGATTTTCCTATATACCTCTATGTAAAACTGATAAGCCCAGGGGCGGGGCCAATTTTGACCCGGGGGTCATAATTTGTACAAGCTAGGTAGAGGACCATAAGGCAAAGCTACATGTCAAATATTAATGATCTAGGCCATACAGTTTCAGAGATGAAGAAAATCAAAGATTTTCCTAAGAAAAACTGACAAGCCCAAGGGCGGGGCCATTTTTGGCCCCAGGGTCAAAATTTGAACAATCTTGGTAGAAGATCATTAGGTTATGATACATACCAGATATAAAAGGTCTGGGCCTTTTGGTTTCTGAGAAGAAGAGTTTTAAAGATTTTCTTATGCATTAAAAGTTGTCTATACGGTCATGTTAGAAAATCAAGTCCCAAAGCAAGGGGAATAACTCTAGCCAAAAACTTTGAACAAGATTTCGTTCCCCCTTGTCACTGATGCTTCTGACAAAGTTTGGTTGAAATCGGGTCAGTGGTTTCTGAGGAGATGTTGTTTGAAAATGTGGACGGACGACGGACGAAGAGCGGTCACAATAGCTCATCCTGAGCCGAAGGCTCAGGTGAGCTAAAAATGGACTAATCCAATATATAAACATAGAAGAATCCACTTGGCGCAAATGGGTAAAAAATAGAAACCTGAGAGGACAGCATCCATTGATTAGCATCTTAATTGTGTGCAACACTCCTATGATTTAAATAAACTGTCTACATTTTTTCACAAATAAATTCGTTTCATGTATACTCTGTGAGACAGAATCAACTGACAACCCCTTATATTTAAGGGGTATCAGGGGTATTGAAGGGGTATTTGCTACTGGTTTGTGCTTCGCTTTTATATTCAAACATTCTGCCCTTCCTAATTATATAACTCGTCAACATTTTAAATATGTCGTCATTCTATTGCATACTGTTTGCGTAAGGTCTGGTTTAAACAGACAAAATAAACGATTCCCTCGGTGTACAGTGGAGAATCTGTTATTCTTTCCCAATAAACGCTTTTACGCTAAAACTATTATTTGCAGTGTAAACAGTTTGTAGCCAGATCAGACGCCGGGTAACCCGGCGTCTGATCAGGCTCCAAACTGTTTGCCACCAAGATAAACAATAATTATCAGAATTGTCCAAAAGTTGTTCTTTTCTTCGTTTTAGTGCTTTGCGTTTGCGTACGTTTGCGTTTAAACGGGAAAGAATAACAGATTCTCCACTGTATCATCTTTATACAATACCCCCTTTTCTTTCTTGCTCAGCAATTTTAACTAGATCTTTTGTTAAATAAATAAAAAGATAAAATAAATATATCTTAATTTGAACAATGTGTCTCGAAATATGCTGTTTTCTACGAATATATCTATAGTGTCTTTTACCTTTCCCGTAACTTTGGCTCAACTGCAATCTGAGTGGCAAACAGTTTGAGTCCGGGTGAGCCGTGGAGTGATTCGGCATGCCACCCGGACCCAACATGTTTGCAATAGTCACCAATCAATATATATGCTTTTAGCATGACTAGTGTTAATCCTTTCACTGCCTCATCCCGATATTGATAGCATTTTGCAAACAGTTTGGATCCTGATCAGACGCCGCATAACGCGGCGTCTGATCAGGATCCAAATTGTTTGACACTTATTTTAATATTCTGTAAGTCAAAATACATAAAATTTAAATTTCAGACATAAAAGCAGACGACAATGGTTTAAGACAGATGCCGTTATGGTAGTAAAGGAGTTAATGGCCGACCTACTCTCGCAAATGGTTGAAAATTGATCCAAGGTTCTATCCCAATGTTTACAATTTGTTCGGTGTTAATTTAAAATGCTTAATTTATCATTATTAAAACAGTCGTTCGTTGAAAATATATCCGCCTGCTAAACAAAACTAATTGCATGAGCTTGGTTATTTTTTATCTAAATTCAAACGTCCCTACAAAGATGCATAAACCCTGGAGACATTTGGATCGGTGAACCATTCTCTCTAATATACAGTGGAGAATCTGTTATTCTTTCCCAATAAACGCGTTTAGGCTAAAACTATTATTTGCAGTGCAAACAGTTTGGAGCCAGATCAGACGCCGGGTAACCCGGCGTCTGATCAGGCTCCAAACTGTTTGCCACCAAGATAAACAAGAATTATCAGAATTGTCCAAAAGGTGTTCTTTTCTACGTTTTAGTGCTTTGCGTTTGCGTACGTTTGCGTTTAAACGGGAAAGAATAACAGATTCTCCACTGTAACAATTGCATCACTTAAACTTGCACTTATTTACTTACAATAAAAATGGACAAGCCCAGCTCCTTACAAGAAGTGCATAGTTGAAACAATATGTCCCCTGATGTGACCATGTCCTCTAAATGACATTGACCTTTGTCTAATGTGACCAAACATGTACTGAGCTCAATACCTTCTTATGTCTGTACATGTATCACAATAAAGCAGTTCCAACTGTTAAAACTGTGTACAGAAGGACAAATAGGCAGGCCAAAAACAATACCATGTATCCACGACTAAGTCGTGCGGGGGCAATAAAGTCTAGTTACAAAACGATAAATTATGTTTACAAGTTATTGAAAAATAACACTTGTACTCTTCACATGTAATTTGTTTAAAAAAAAAGACGATTATACTCGTCGCTATGACTTAAAAGGATTAAGCGAGCACTGAATGAAGCAACCTGGTAAACATTAAAGACATGGCATTGTGGCCGCTTAATTAATGAAACTTACAAAAGTAATCCAGAACGCTTCCATTGAACGCGTTTACGCTAACTGTTTGATTGCCATTTCAATCAGTTTGGAGCTAGATCAGACACCGAGTAATCTCAGATTTAAATAGATTGTAAAAAAAATGTACAGCGTTCCCTCTCTACAACGGTCCTCCTTACAACGACTCCCTCCTTACAACGACATTCACCGTTGTTCCCACGAAAATTAAGTTTTATGCTTGCACTGATGCATCATCATCTACCTAAAATTGTTATCTGCTGTTTTTCTTACATAAATGACATTTTGACAGAAAAAACATAATGACAAATGACAAACAGCTTGAATCCAGATCAGACGCCGCGTAGCGCGGCGTCTGATCTGGATTCAAGCTGTTTGCATATGTTAACCAAGTTCCCTCCCTATAACGACTCCCTCCGAACAACGCACATATTTGCTGTCTCCCATTGGGTGTCGTTGTAGATAGGGAGTGCTGTAATTTTCTACAGTTTGGTGCAATGCGTTTGCGTTTCTTTTGCGGATAAGCGGCAAACAATAGCATCTCCACTGTAACAGCCCTCAAGAGTATATACACTAAACGACACTTATAAGTGTGCATGTATTATTTTTTAAATATCTTATTAACGCATGATCCGAATTAAGTCAACTTTTCAGGATGTATGCTTAACAGACCATGTCTCACTTTGATTTATATTTTATTTCATATCAATGAATAGCTAACAAATGACAAAGGTTAAAACGTACTGATGAATCACTTGAAATTCAAAAAAAAAACTTAAAACCGATAAAAACAAGCTGCTTTACACCTTAGGTCGAATCTTACAGTTAAAAATGAGCCCGACGGGATCGAAAATTAATGTTAAATAACTTGGGTCGATTCTTAACATAGAAAACAGACCCTTGCTTGATTCTGAATATCAAAAACTTACATCGTGTCGATGTTTATCGCAGCGTTAAATTTCATCTAACACAGTGTTTGCGCCCTATACCTGTACGCATTATTTGATAATACGTTTGATTATCGATTTTTCCGCTGCTGGCGTATGCTTAGATCGATAGTATAAATCGTATAGAATCAATGTTTTTTAACAATTTCAGAACCCTGTGGATTTTTTCCTAAGCGCGTAGTTGCATAAATATTTTTGGACTTTATTACAAAATGTTTCAAAAATATTGTGTTCAAAAATTAATTGCCTACATGGGCTATGTATTGTGTTAGATGACACAATATAAGAGCATGCACAACTCATTTTTTATGAAATAGGAGAAACCATTTTGCAAAATAAATCATGCCAATCTGTAGAACAAATACGTGTTATTATTCACGGGTGAGTTTATTTTTTCCGTGCAACAGATTGATTTGTAAATCAAAAACTAAGATGCAAACTTCGCATAGACAGACACCGGCTTTAATTCAACCAATGGCTACGCCTCCTTGTGGGATACACAACTTGATTTGTTTCTGTTTTTCATACAAGCGTGAGCTATTCCATTACTTATCATCAAGTGCAATTTCATTTTGCACGCTGCGTCGAATTCCACGTGCATTTTTATGTTTTAATTTGTTTGCGCACTGGACCGTGACGATGGCACGCTTTTTGAAAAAATAATAGCGAGTTATAATTGCATTATTGTTTTTAATATTTGGTAAAATTCTGGTTGAAAACAAACAAGGATTAAACTTATAAATGACATTTTTATACATGCACACTTATAATAATTATTATTTTGATTTTATATCCAAATAATAACATTTATTTTTGCAAAGGTGACTGTGTATCTGGGTGTCTTTATTGGTCAGTTCGTATTTCGGATTGCCTCGTTAAGGTATCCAGGGACGCTCTGTTGGAAAGTGTCACGCGGAACACTTCCGGTCAGCCCCATATAAAAAGGCTCGACCGCATGGTCAACGGTCTCAGTTGGACCAAACACTACACAGTAAACAGTTGTTTACCCTCCCTCCCACCCTTTTTTAGCAATACAAATTTACAATTACTACGCAGAAATTTGCTACAGTTATGTGGATGTTTCCACATATAATATCTACTTGTAGTTGAGATATGTGGCTTTGCTGGGTTTTTGTTATTATCTTCAGATACTCCACTGACTTGGCATCATGTAGACATATGTTGTGACAAATGTACAGCCCTGGCATACAGCTCTTATGGACAAGCGCCCAAGATGCGGCAACCAAGTGCTATTATTGTGTCATTGTAGTAAGCCATCATTCAAGTGTGGGTGCTTGGGAAAGTTTCATCTTCGGTATTATTTTGGCAAATAACTTTTCAACTATCTCCAGTGTTCAATGCCAAGGCCGAGCTCTATCTGTTCCGTTATCATGACGTTGCGACTAGACACCATTCAAGTGTGTGCTTGGGAAATTTTCATCTCGGGTATTAGGAACTATTACAGTCATCAGTGGTCAAGAGCTCCAACCAAACTGTATCTAGAAGTTGCCTATATTACAGTAAGGCTTGTGAACTATGTCAGAACTGCGTCAGATTTCGTCAACTGAGAATAACTCGATTGTGAAGTGTTATATGCTATTTTATTTTATTGTCTATGCTTAGCAGCACCTATGCATTACATCAGATCATAGATTTGAATAAGGTCGGGCCAGTTTCCTTAGCTTATCCTGCTGGGGAAAAGTTGTGCCACACTTAAGAAATTTGCATTATGCTCTAGAGATTTCCATCAGTCCCAAACAAGTTATAGTTGAGGCGATGTATAGGTGTTGCTTTCATACTCAGTAGTTAATTTTATTCAAAATGCCCTGCTTGGGGCACAGTGAATTTGTTCTTTATTATGTAACTTGTATAAATAGTTCTCACTCATAGAGTTCTGTTTTTCAAGTTGTCGCGGCTGTAGCTCCGATGGCAAGAGCTATAGGGGGGACGGGCTGATGTGGCTCCTAATTTTACTCACAAAGGGCAACAATTCAAGTCTGGCTTTCTGAGAATCCTTTGCTGGGCTGCCACACTAGTAGTTGGCACATCTCTATGCATGGTTCTTCTGAATAAGGCTTATTTGATATTGCCTATTAGCAGGTAATAGTAGTAATTCTGGTATTCTCTAATATCCCAAACTAAGCTCTACCATTTGTCAAGTCAGGAATTGCTATGTTGCCATTTGCAGTCGGTATGGCCAATGCGTTAGTATATCGCTAATTTCATATGAATGTCTGGGTCGCTGTAAGAGGCGTCCTCTGCTATAAATATTTGCACGCCAATAGATGTTTGTTTTGCTGAATATTGCTAATCACAGTTATTTGTCTGGATTGCTATAAGGGGCGGCCATTGCTGAAAAGGTCCTGTTGTCTGTATTGTGGGAATATTGCTAACCACAGCTGAATGTTTGGGTAGCTATAAGGCATGTCCATTGCTATCAATGTCCGCTTGTCAATAGTTGTCTGTGTTGGATGAATATTGCTAATCAAAGCCGATTGTCTGGGTTGCCAGAAAAGGGTGACCGTTTCTTTCAATGCCTGCTTGTCAATAAGTCTGTATTGTGTGAATATTGCTTATCACAGCTGAATGTCTGGGTTGCAGGGTTCTGTCTGCCTTGAAAAAGTCCTCGAATTTTGAGCTGTTCATGAAAAGTATTTAAAAACAAAACAAAAAAAAACAACTTGAAAGTCCTTAAATTTCTATAGGAGAGAAAGTACTCGAATTTGCCTGGAAAGTCCTTAATTCTCTCTAATATCGAGAGGAAAATTGCAAATCAATCTCAAGTTAATAAAACACGATGCAGAAATGAAGTAGGATTAAAATTAAGTACAGACTGCATGTGTTTTTCAGAAGTCAGATCATAACTTGGTAGGTAATCACTAATACTTAAAAAAGCTTATACTGGGTGCATTTTTGCAAATAAGTCGATAAATATGTGTTTTCTCGAATTCTTCCTAGGTGTTCGTAGTGCAAATAATGGCATACCGAGCGGTAATTGGCTACTAAATATGGACTACTTCATTCACTTGATGATACCAAGCGTCCTTGGAAATCATTCAAGGCCTTGAACAAGTTCTTGAAAATGTGTCAACTAGGCTGTATGAGTCCTGGGTTGCCATAAGTGGCGACCATTGCATCAAATGTCTGCTTAGGTATAGATATTGGTAGTTGTTGAATATCGTTAATGGCATATAGGAGTGTCTGGGTTGCTTTAAGTGGTGACATTTGCTAACAGTGGCTGGTTTGCCATTGGCTGTCCCTATGGTACTGGCTGATGTGAATTGCCGCTTGCTGTTGTTAACTATGTTGTAATGCCAGCCATTGGTACTGAGTTACGGGTTGATGTGAATTGTGGTTTGTTGCTAGCTATATTGTGAAATGCCAGCGGTTTGCAGTCTGCATTACTGGCTGATGTGAATTGCTGTTTGTTGTTGTTAACTATGTTGTAATTCCAGCCATTGGTATTGAGTTACGGGTTGATGTGAATTGTGGTTCGCTGCTAGCTATATTGTGAAATGCCTGCCATTTGCTGATGTGAATTGCTGTCTGTTTTACCGGCCATTGGTGCCGATGTAAATTACCGGCCATTGGTGCCGATGTGAAAAATAAAAATTAAAAATAATGACGTGAATTGCTGTCTGTTTTACCGGCCATTGGTGCCGATGTAAATTACCGGCCATTGGCGCCGATGTGAAAAATAAAAATTAAAAATAATAATGTGAATTGCTGTCTGTTTTACCGGCCATTGGTGCCGATGTAAATTACCGGCCATTGGCGCCGATGTGAAAAATAAAAAATAAAAGCTGTCTGTTTTACCGGCCATTGGTGCCGATGTAAATTACCGGCCATTGGCGCCGATGTGAAAAATATAAATAATTGCTGTCTGTTTTACCGGCCATTGGTGCCGATGTAAATTACCGGCCATTGGCGCCGATGTGAAAAATAAAAAAAAAAAATTGCTGTCTGTTTTACCGGCCATTGGTGCCGATGTAAATTACCGGCCATTGGCGCCGATGTGAAAAATAAAAAATAAAAATAATTAGGTGATGTGATGTGAATTGCGTTTGTTGCTAGCGATGTTGTGTAATGTCAACTATTGTGCTGCATTTCTGGCTGATGTGTATTGCTGTTTGTTGTTAGCTATGTTGGGAAATGCCAGTCACTGGTGCTGTGTTACTGGCCGATGTGAATTGCTGTTGTTGCTATCTATGTTGTGGAAAGACAGTCATTGGTGCTGCATTACTGGCTGAGGTGAATTGCTGTTTGTTAACTATGTTGTGAAATGCCGGCCATTGGTGCTGCGTTACTCGCTCATGTGAATTGCTGCTTGTTGTTAGCTATATTGTAAATGCCAGCCATTTTGTTGTCCGGTTTTACATGCTGATGTATAGATCTATTTGCTTTCTGTGTTTCTAGCAGCTGTATGGATTCTGTTTACTACTATCAATATTGAGGAAATGTTGGTCAGTTGCTGCTCGATTTACTTACTGTGTATAGAACTAGCTATTGCTATTGGTATCACGGTCTGATCTTTCTGCACAGTTGGTTATAGCTTTGAGATAGCCCTATTTGTTGTGTGAGTTTGATTCTTTCTACAATTTATGTTTCCCGTGTTAATGTTAGGACTGAGAATAATTTGGATACCAGTCTGTCCAAACGATGCTAAATTGTGGGAGACACATTGCTGCAGCCTGGTTTTGCCCATTGCGATAATATCAGCGCAGGTAATTCCGGGTACTTGCGGTATTTGCTTCTCAGGGTTTAGTGTACAATATTATAATACTTTAAAGGCACATCTGCTCGTCCTCCGTTACCGCGGCCATTACTGCCACACTGTTATCCCTATGCTAAACTGTGTACATGTAGCCCTATTGTAAGGGGCAGGATTTATCAAATATAATGTTAGTCCATCTATCCGTGTTTCTGATTATTTTCGCCTAGTCATAAAATAAATGTCGTTTTGCGATGGCTTTTCAAGTGTATACTGTGTGGCACTCGTCAGCATCTACAGTATGGAATATAACTTGTTTGACAGCGTATATATTGATTGACTTCGATGCTAAGATGAAATATAGGCTTGTTCTACACATTTTGTGCTATGCAAAATGTCTAGTTTTCTCATTGCACAGATCATATCATTTTCGAAAATGTTTAGTTTAAACATATTTTATTGCCCAATATTGATATACTCAAACGCAATGAAAACGCATCACTCTTAAAACATGAATATTTTTTCCAACTAGGTTTAGTTTCTGATTTTCGTTATTTAACCAAGCTTATGTCTTGCATAGGTGCACACTGCTAATGTTGGGTTTTTTTTGTTATGTAACAACACAATGACGTCAACGTGCCATCCGTGCAAATGCCCATATTTGTATTATCAATGTAGTATTCATGTGTACTGATTCATTTTAGCCGTAAAATAAACTTCTGTCTATACATGAATAAAAAAACGCGAAAATTAGATACCAACGTCAAAGTTATGGGACATTTAATTGACGCCCAGCGTCAACGTCACCCTTACGTCATGATTTAACAGCAAGATAACGCAACATCGCATTCAGCTAGAGTGACTTCAACGAAAGTTATTGGCTACAAACGACATTTGTAGCCAATAACAACATCAATATTCTTCATTGGCTGGCATTTTCGATTGATCTGAACTAATTGAGTACATTTGGGACCAGTTTGGACGTCGTGTGTACAACGGCGTTCTGCAAATTCAGAGCCGTCATGAAGTGATTGACGCACTAGTTAGTACAGGAGTGGAATGGTATTCCACAATGGACCACAATACAGAATACAGCGTGTGGTCCGCCGTACACGCGCCGGTATTGCCAGGCTGTGGTTAATGAAGTGGGTAGTCTAACCAGAAACTGAATTTTGTGACTTTTGAAATTCAACCTGTCTTGTTTAAGACATTACTTTGTAGAACTTACCATGAATTTTACAGGTACTGTTGTGAGAATGTGTGCTAAAATGCTTCACCATTGTCTTCAAAAGTCCTTTCACGGAAACAAATTAACTTAACTTTTACGGCTGGTGTGTTTTCATTGCGTTTGAGTTTACAAAAGTTCAAATGATCAAATGGTTATATTATACATACATGTACAAATGTAAGTGCAAAAGGGTCGGGCTACACGTTCTTCCAACACTAGTAAAGGCCTTCAAACAAATATCTATTGAGCAAAAGGATAAAGCGTTTAATGCTAAAAAAACTGTTTCCATTGCAAATAATTTGGAATGGGATCAAACGCAGATTATTGGTCCATAATTGACCAAACAGCAAAAATCTAACTTCGATCACAAGTGTAGGTCAATAATCTGCAAAGCAACATGCTGTACTCAATGACGTGCATAATATAAGTATGTGAATTTGCATGGCCCTTGTCGGATCGAATGCTTGTATATAAGAACATCCGGTAACATTTGGCGCACAACGTAAATAACTCGTAGAGTGTACAGAAATAATAATAAGAAAGTCATGGAGTGTTATTTGTACGAATCAGGGATAATCTATACATTATCCCTGTAAGAATTCAAGACCAATTTTTGTGTGACATTGAGCTGGGTTGAGTTTACAATTAAATGGTGCGAAATTTGTGTAAGCGACCCGGTGGATCAGTCGGTAGAACCCTTGTCCTGTAAGCAAGGGGTCCAGGGTTCGAACCCCGGTCAAGCTGCATATTTTTCTCATTATGTTACAGTACAGCAAGGTAATACAAGTGTGATGATACTACACAGTGTAACATTCATTTCAAAACAGATTGAATCTAGATGCTCTATATTGACTAATTTCAGGAAAATTGTGAGACATCTAGATTTCTTAATAATTATAAAAACAACAAAAATATAGTGGGGGCAATGGACCCGACATTTGACCCGGACACCCTAACGCTTATAGCTCTATAGTCCTAAATACTTATAAATATTAGTGCTTAGTATTGACGGCCTAGTAGATGCCGATTTTGCCCATTGCGTTTCTGAGATCTAGTCGTGTTTAAAAAAAATCTATGTTTTTACGGTTTTTTTCCCCCTGAAAGGCTTTTAAAGGGAAATGGACAGCTGGTGATAAATATCTTTTAAATGAAAGATATTGAAAAAAAATCGCATTCTGCCTTTGAAATTTTGAAAAATAATAAAAAATGAAGTAGTTAGAGCCGTTTAAACTTTGTGATATATGACTGTGCAAGCGACCATGGGGGCCGCCATTTTGTTTACCTGTGTGACGTAACTAAGGCCTTCCGCGACCTTCCGGTTATAGCGAGTCTAACCGGGTATGCCGTAGAGTGCGCGGAATTTACATCAATAACATTAATAAACTGAAATACTGAGAAAAATTGGGCATGTGGAGGAAGGTAAAAACACTTTAGAACTTCAGTGTTACGATTTCGATCCTAAATTATCAGAGAATGTAATATTAGAAGACAGAGACTACGACGGGTCAGGCGAAGAGAAAGCGCATTCGCCGGACGAGTTTGCGACTGCAATACTTGTGTATAAATGCCTACAAAGGAGGTTAATACTTGCTGAAGAACAAATGAAATGACGATTGGGTGTCTTGGTGACAATGAGTGCATAGCAGAACCATCAAAATTTCGAGCTATTAGTGCTTAATCCAGCCATACTTGAGGTAGCGTATATCAGGCAAATATCATAGGACACCGGAATCGGGCACGGATACTCTTGATAATTTTTGCATACTGGTTGTGAATAAAGGCATCGAAGCCCTGTGACTTTCGAAAAAAGTTTCTCCGATATATTTAGTCTTATCTGTTAATATTTCCGTAAATATTAATCATAAACATCGGCTCCAGGATATCTTCGTTTTTTTACGGGGCTACGACTAAAACACGAGCAGATAAAGACGATAATACATGTGCCGATTTTTATAACATCCAGTCAGAGACAGTGTATAGCCATATGGCTATACACTGTCTCTGCATCCAGTACAAAACGGATGAGGTATTATGTTTTTATTTAATAAAATAAGGGGGATCAAATTATTTTTCTGGTCTGTTATGAATTTTCCGTGACGTTTAACATCGGTTCTGGTCCTCAATCGGACATACATTTTTTAGAAAATAGACCATTTATTCTCGGTATTGCAACATCCGGGAACTTTCGTACATCCAGGTCTCAATCACAGAGTTTCTCAATATCTTATTTGGATCCAAACTGTTGCTGACCTTTAAGTACAGTCAGTTTTGATTCCGATCTGGGTCCTAACTGTTTGTCAGTCTCTCGTACGGATAAAAGTTTCTTCAATGAGCTTTTCAATACATTCAAACATTAGTTTGGATTTTCAATCACAGAGTTTCTCACTATCTCAGTTGGATCCAAACTGTTGCTGAACTTTTTGCACAGTCATTGACATGACAAATGTGGAATATCAATTTATCATCTAGCAATTGAGACTGGCAATGTCTGATTAAGATCCAAACTGATTAATTGTCTGCTGAACAAAGTATTTGATATTCTGATCTGGGTCAAAACTGAACGCTCTAGATAACGTGACCCGAGTGCTCATTTATTGTATTAATGTCGTTTTTTACTTATCGTTATATATCTTGAGCTTATATAAAGATCTATGAAAATCATAATCGAAACAGATTCAGGACATATTTCAGCAGGCGGCTTTGATCTAGATCGCATTTTATGCTGACATTCATCATCAACCACTAATCAATTAAGCTGCCTTGCAAATTGTACGATATGGACCGGAAATAATTACACACAACCCCTTTCTGCCTAAGACCCCCTCTGTGAAGAAGTAAGAATCTTTAGGGGCCTGCAGGGCATAAATATCCATATTACGTAATCTAATTAGCCGCACTTGTCAAACAGGGTCAGGCTAGCAATTTGGCTACTTAAATATGCGATTACACGCCACGAGCCTTTTACCCTGTTTCTACTTCTGAAAATATGTGACCACTTAAAACAGGTTGAAAATACTTTCAGCCTGCTTTAAGCTTTTATCTGCTAAAATATTGAAAATATTTCTTATGATTTTTATTTGTGACAGTATGATATTGAAACTATTTTCTTCAGTATATGAAGGAATTAATTAAAGGCGTTAAAAGGCGTATTTATGGGGGAAAGGGTTACATCAAAACAAAAAAGCCAAGATCTTTAAAAAAAAGAAAAGAAAAAAAGAATATTGGACACATCTAGCTCTTGTGGTTTTGTATTGATCTAGATGTGTATGCTGCTTTTTTAAAAAGGCTAGAGTCTACCATAAAACTCGATTTTAAATCTTAAATTAAAATTCATTTAGGCCTATCTAAAAGTTATTTGAATTTTTTTCTACAGAAATGACGAGTGTAAAACTACACCCAGAAATAAGAACGATAAAACTAGATCCAATCAAAATCGGATTTGGACTCAAGTAAGATCGCTCTATCAGATCGGGATCTAGAGAATCGCGATGATTAAATTAAGAAAGAAAAAACCGATCTAGATATACCCGTACAATATGTAGATCTAGTAATGAGACTTTTTTCATTAAGAATTTCTGTAGCGTTGAATTCCTAAACCGAGACGAACCAGCTAGAAAATGCTGATTTGTAAACGAGTTGGTAGATCTAAGCCAGTTCAACATTTAGGTCTAGATCAGCACAATATCGCACTGATTATCAGATTTTTTTATTGTAGATCTAGATCTATTATTATAAACATCAATCAAGGTATTATGGATGTCGCCATACTCTACTGTTAGCCATTTCGCAGCATTGTTTTCCCAGATTCTATAGCTGGGAATTGGAACGGACATTTCTCTAAGCCGATTAACGATAGCTTCTGATCGTTTCTGGATCTACACGACCTTTCAAGTTCATCATAATCAATATGAATATACCATCTATCTATTATCTGTTTTTTTAACTGTATGCGACCTTGAATTAAGTTTGCCGTTACCCTTACTGACGAAGTGTGAAATGTCCGTCCAAGTTACAGTGGTTGAGTGAAAGAGCCAATCAGCGTTTAGGCCTTTGTGTCGTCACAAAATGGATAAAAATCGAGGGTTCCGAATGATAGCTTTGCCAATATGGCGGCGCCCGTTCCAATTCGCGATAGCTTACCTGTATGCAGTAAATCGATCTTTTTCGTACCTTATCGATGAGTAATAATTGCAGGACCTTCATGAATGTTGCTTTTAGGATAAAATCTAGGATCTAAGACCATATTGTCATCAGCTGTCCGTTTTCCTCTCCTTACCTGAAAAAGTGGATATCTTGAAGGCTGTCAGGCTTGAGAATTTTGTTACGGTGTACATAAAATCTACATTTTGTACAGTTGATCTACATGCACCTAGTCAAAATTTGAAAGCATTCAAGCATGTACATTTGTATATTAAATACGATAAGTTTTCCTTTGGGAGCATCAGCGTTCAAGGGAAGTTACTCGCAAAACATAATAAAGAAACTTACCGATATGGTCACAGGTTGCCTGGACGTTTATTGAATGATACCCTTTCCTGTTGACGTATGGCTTTTCGTCGGCCTTCGGTGGTGTCAGTATGCGAACATGGGTGCCGTCAATGCACCCCACCACCCCTGGAAAGCCCCGCATCTCAAAGAACCCACGTTTGACAGTCTGTCTTTCGTCGTTCGTCGTGGGAAATTTAATGAAGTCGTCCTTCATGTCGAAAAGTATGTCCGTCACTTTTGTAACTGTCCTCGACACGGTTGCAATATCCACGCCGAACGTACCCCAATAAGCTGAAGAAAGCCCCCGTTAGCGTAAAACCGAAGGGCTGTCAAAATCTGTTGTCTGGGTGTCAGTGGGTGGTTACGTCGAGTCTGTGGTTTTAGTCTGTCAACAAGAAGAGTTTCCAATCTGTCCATGCTGGCTGCACCGAACCTATACCGTCTACGTAGTTCTTCATCATCTAAATGGTCAATCTGTCTGTCAATTCTAAGAAATTGTCTAGGTCGTCGATTGTTCGGGATAACCAAAGCAGCTAGCCATTTTTAACCTGTGGTTAAATATTTAACCCACCTCAGGGACCAGGGTTAAAATTAAACAAGAAAACGACTGGGTTAAAATTAACCAATCTTTTATACAATCGCTAACCCAGAGTTTAACCACAAAGTTAAGATAACCAAACTTTTAACCCAGCGGTTAACTTCAACCCAGAGGTGCCGGGTGGCAGGGGCGGGGACCGCTGCCCCAATATTTCAGCAAGCAACGGCAATTTTTTTCTTCGTAAGTTTGTCTTAATCAACATATATCTGTTAAAGTGGCAAACACAGCGAATTCCAGATTCAGCGGTTTGCACAGCCACTTTATGACATGTGTATTGCAGAACATTGGTGCGATCCCCGATAGCTGAGTGGCCTATAAAGGCGGGTGGTCAATTCTTGTTCTAATTGATTGGTTACGGGTGGGTGATCAGTGTTGTTGTACCTGATTGATGACAATTAATTCGGCTAGATCTTAAACTATTTGTGCGATACTTTAATCTACATCTGCATCTACACGATTCGCGCTGCCGTCACACTTGACCATTATTGCGCATTGGTCTGCTATAAGAAAAGAAGAGTAATTGAAATTATAGGAAAGTCAGAAACAGTTGATAGAAGAGATAGAAACAAGAGAATTGGAATGACCAAGGCTTTATGAAACTGAACTCTATGAAAAAATGTTATTATAATTACTGGAGAAAAAATAAGAAAACACGTAACAAATATTTGTTCGCTCACTCTTAAGAATCACTTCAATACGTCTGTAGCTAACAAACCTCACGAATTTAAGTTTCAAAAGCGCTCTTTTGGTAAAAACAAAACCGCCTGAACTTATATGGACTATTTTCATATAAGTTCAGGCGTTTTCTTTCCAAAAGATTACTATGATCATTTACCCCATAGTGGTTCAAGACCTACCGTTGCTTCATTATGATGAGGTATGTATGCAAATATCCCCGTCTGTCTGTCTCTCTGCATTCGATTTGAAAGCAGGTCATAATATGAAAGCTTCTTCATATACATAATGTAGATCTATATACGTGTGTATGTTTCATTTACAAACAGTCCATTAAAGAAATGTTCACGAAGTCTTGTCACATGCAAGCAATGTAAATCCCGACTTATCCTTGCTCTGTTTGTCACCTATGCAGACAATGTACAACCAGACCAGGGAGCTCTTGTAAGAACCATCTGCACAGAGTTTGCACTGATTGTCACTTGCTAATACATGTTTAGCCATAATAGTGAAATTGAGTATTATTAATTCGAATCTCGAATTTCAAAAACCACATGCGTGGTAGCAATTTTAAAGAACCAGTTTTGTTGACGTTGCGCAATTTGCACATAAAAGTTAAACGGTGTCGATGTACATACTATCCACAATGACTTCAGACGACGGATCGCGTGCTGAGCCTATTCAGATTCTATGTCTGTCATACTTTTTTTCTCCCAAATTGTAACACAAAATCTGTCTTTGTAGGGTCTCAAAAACGGTCATTTTAGCTATTAAAATTGCATAATTTCAAAAGCTTCAGGGGGCCGCTGGCCCCCTGAAACCCCTGCCAAGGCGTTGACTTGGAACCACCAGGGGGCCTAGTGCCCCCCCCCCCTCCCCCCGCCTATACGGTTACCAGACGTTTCGCTACCCCGGACGTTTCGCTAGTCGTTTCGCTACCCAACCTAAAGTCGTTTCGCTACCCCGGACGTTTCGCCACCCAATATTTAAAATAGGGGACATTAATGTTTCTAATCAATTTAAACCATAAATAAAGAAAAATTGATATCATTTGATTAGAATTTACCAAAATAAAATTGAATAAAAGGAGAAAAAGAGTTAAATTTCAGAGTTAAAATTGTGTATGTTTGTTCAAGGCACGTGTGTGAAAATTATTGAATCTGAAGTAATTAAAACTCAGAGAATCAATTTAAAACCATAAGTAATGAAAAAATTGTATCATTTGATGATTATTTGCCAAAATAAAATTGAATAAAAGGAGGAAAAAAGTTGAATTATAGAGTTAAAAATGTGTATGTTTATTTAATGCATACGCGTGAAAGTAATTGAATATGTAATAATGAACATGCGCATAGAAAGGTACTGCATGACAAAAGTAACGTAGAACTCCTAGGAGAGTTCAGGCAATACTTTTGCCTTGCATTAAGCATATATACATTGTATTTTAAGCTCACCGTAAATTATCATTAAGTGGCCGCCCAATATAGGCTTTACTGTATACCGGCACAAGTCAATAAGAACAGCACCAGCAATCGAATTCCTTATTATTTGAACTTTATAATTTACTTGCAATTTTACTTTAAGGCATAAATGTCTTTGTATTTATTGTGTAACTCTGATCAGCTTACACACTGTTGACACTCATTTCTTTATTAATTAACATTTCGCCGCCTTAGATCGGGTAAAAAGGTTATTTTCGAATTGTTTGCATCCTGATCAGACTCTCCTGCAGTGCCATATTCAGGCACGTGTTGAAACAGTGACACCTGTGTTAAAATAAGCGATCATTTAAAGCACCCGCATAATAAATTGACATGCGTATAGAAATGTTCTGCTTAACGCATGACAAATGTGTCGTAGAAAACTCACAGGAAAGTGTTTGCAATACGTTTGCCCTGCTTTAAGCAGATATACATTGTATTAGAAGACCACCATACATTATCATTGAGTGACCGTCGAACAAAGGTTTTATTGTATAACGGCACGTGCCGAGTCAACGATCGATTAAAACAGCACCAGCAATCGAACTGATTGCATTCCTAATGATTTCCTAACTTAAGAATGAAATTCACTTTAAGAAATAAATTAACCCCCTTGAATAAAAAGTGTCATCATTGTGTAACTCGGCATCTGATCAGGTTTCAAACTGTTTGACACTCCTTTATACATAATGATCGAACTCTCCTGCTGTGTCATATACAGACACGTGCCGATTAAATATATTTTGCTTAAATGCTTGACACATGTGACGTAGAGTTTTTGCATTACTTATATATAAAGCTGATATACATTTGTGATCGGCGGTACGGCTTCAAATGAGCTATTGTAACAAGCCAAAGATGAATCATACCTTTAATGCGGATATCCTAGATGTTACATTTGTCACATGTGTATCCAATATCGCTAAATACATTGACTTCGCATCAAACATGAGAAGAATAACATATTTATGATCTGAAATATAATAATAGGATAATGGTAACTCTAACTCGTCTTTACTTTCAACCTGCTTTAAGTGGTCAACTATCTTCAGTACTATGAACAGCCTACGGGGTAATGGGATATTTGAAAGGATTTAAATGCATTATATGTGCTTAAGTGTGTTTTGTTTTGTCTATAGAATTTTGATGAAACAATAAAGTGGATTACGATAGAATATTTACTCTTTTATTCTTACGTCCAATTGATATTAACCTATTTAGATCTACTGTTTAATTGCTGGCAGTTTTCATTATACCTATACACAGGTTACTTGTTTCATTACATACATACTGCATTGTTTGTCTTTACTGAAAAATATTTAAGATTATATATCAAACAGTGCAGACCATGATGACACGCCGCCGTGTAACGCAATTATTCACCAGGGTCTACACTGTTTGACATTGTCCACTTTAGTAGACACTAGGGTTCAATGGGGTAACACATGTATAACTATTAAATTAAAATGCCATTATCATATTTAAATATTGATTGATTCATATGTAAACCTCTTTTTACTAGAATTAATGCAGACTGTAAGGCTTATGCAGACATATTAGATCAGCGTCCGTGGAATTCGGCGTCTAACATTGGTCCAATCAGTTTGCTACTTATTCTATCACCACATTCATTTCATGTCGCTCTATACCCTGCTTTCTAAGGGTCTCGCATAAGTTGTATATATGCGTAACGGCTGTTCAGATATTTCACCGTAAAAATGTAAAAATAATTTACTAATAGCTATTATCACGAATGAATTATAATTCATTCGTGCTATTACTAATTTCTAATAGCCATTTAGGATCCCGACGAGAGGCCACGTAACACGGCGTCTGGTGTGGATCCAATCTATTTGTATAATTATGAGCCTAAGGTAGCAATTACGCTAGCTAGCAAAGTATTATATTTATAGATAAAATATAGCAGCATCTATTTTTAATAACTTACACGATCTTTGTCAATAAATCGATATATTTTTTTAATTATTCATTCAAGTATAAGTTTCTAATACACATTTTCGCTTAATAATATATCGGCATATCTTATTTGAACATAAAAATATAGGTTAAGATGGTTTTAAAAAATTGGGTAGCGAAACGACTTACCGGTAGGTGGCGAAACGACTGTAGCGAAACGTCCGGGGTAGCGAAACGTCCGTAAACTTTGTGTTCATAAAACTTTGCCGCTCCAATATTGAAAACCCTGCGACGCGCATGTAACCAACGTTTATACAAGTGGGGGCTGAAGTACTAAGTTCACAAATGACCTAAATACAAAGCAGTAACCTAGATCAAAGAGGATCATATAAGGTTCGTTCCAGGCAAGTTTGATAAAAATCCATCCAGTGATTTAGGAGGAGACGTTAATTAAAGGAATTATTGACGATGGACGGACGATGACGACGGACGCTGGGCAATCAAAATAGCTCACCTTGGCACTACGTTCCAGGTGAGCTAACAAGCTACCAAATCATTGCTCATTAGTCATTGCCTAACTTTGAAGGAGTGAAAGAATTACAATTTGAGTTTTAATAAATTGTTTAATCAATAACAATCAACATATCACAACGTTTGTTACATAATTTTAAAATCTTGAAATAAAACCACTTTGAATAGTGCTCCATATCAGGGGAGTACTTCCCTTATATCTTCACTGACCCGACAGTATGACAACTCAATCGAACAGTCCATAGTTTGTTTACTCACTTTAACAGTCGGGAAGACGATGTTCTTTCCTGTTTAAACGCAATCATTATTTTCTTAAATGTAGAAAATTACAATTGTTTAAAGGTATGAAGAATCAGTATTAATATGAGTGGCAAACAGTTTGGAGCCATATCAGACGCCGGGTTACCCGGCGTCTGATCTGGCTCAAAATTGCTTGCAATGGGCATATGAATTTTATCAGAAACAGTTTACTAGAAAGGAATAACGTTTTCTCCACTGTAAACGCATCTTGTGCAGAGCATTTTCTTGTCACCCATAGTACTACTATTAGTAGTACATTAATTATATAAGTTGCTTATACAGTAATGTCCAGCTAATATACCCCCACACAGGATGATTTGTTAATGGCGTTAAAACAGTTGGCAGATTGAAGCAGGATGAAAGTAAAGCAGAAAGCTCCTTTTGGAGCTTTCTATTTTATTTCTATCCTGCTTTAAGTGGAAACTTGTCTCAAAAATGATAACCCTTTTTTCCTTTTTTTTAAAGGTCTTAACATTGGGTGTTTTACATTACAGTAAAAACCTCACTATTCTGATCACTAAAAAGAAGTGTAAAAGACAGGTTGAAGCTTAAGACAGGTTGCAGCTTAAAGCAAGGTGCAAGTATAAACAGAAATATCCTAAAGGAGCTTTCTGTTTTACTTTCTCCTTGTTTTAAACAGTCACTTGCCTGAAACACAAAACAATCAGAAGATATAGTGACCAATTGTAGTGAGGTTTTACTGTAATTATGTTCTCTTCCATATGACGTCACTTATTCCTCCACAGGATGTCTCAGCACCGCTTTGAGAAATGCACTTAAGTACATGTACATCACTTAATCCTGCATTAAGCCTTTATTTTAATGCAAAAGAGTAATAATATGCAACATTTAAGGCATGACAAATTATGCAGAAAGCAATTAAAGAAGCTTTCTGCTATCCGTCTTACAAGTCAATGGCTTGTTCATTGAGTATCCTTAAACAAATATTTTACCTTTTATTCTATGAAAGGTCATGCATAGCAAACATATCAGCCAAGAGTGTGTACAAGTTCTGGAAAGTCAGATCTTGAAAAATGACAATAAAATGACAATATTGTGAATATAACACTTATAGTTATGTTTTTAGCAAAAAAATGCATATAAGCAAAGGAATTAGATAACATTTACATTGTTGATCTAAGCAAAATAATTATATATAACATTTACAGTGATTTTCTTAGCAACAAAATAACCTTTAACATTTTAAGTGCTGTTCTTAGCAATGAAATTACATATAACATTTACAGTGATGTTCTTAGCAAAGGAATTACATATAACATTTATACATTTATGGTGACGTTCTTAGCAAAGGAGTTGCATACAAAAAAGTTAAAAGTGTAGAAATACCTGTTTTCAATGTAAAATGACATCTAAGTTACATATGTAAATGTTCTTAAAATTGAAATAACAATATACAATCTACAATGTGTGTCATCAAATGTGAGATAGCTTTATCACAATGTTCACCTAATTGTGACTATTTAGTAAAACCTCTCTATTTTGACAGCTAAAATTAAGATAAAAGTAAATAGAAAGCTCCTGAAGCTTTCTGTTTTACTTTCACCTTGCTTTAAGCATCCACCTGCTTTAAACAGGAAATAAGTCCAATAATTTACTGTTTATAATAGAGAGGTTTTACAGTATATTTTATACATGTTTATCACAATTTCTTCAATACTACTTAGTTATTTGCATTCTAGCAAGACAAAACAGTCAGTGTGTTAAAAGTGTAAAGAATAGTAATGTAATTTATGATGGAGTGGTTTCCCCTTCTGCAGCTTTCTTTGTATGACTACGTTTCTTTTTGGCAGCTTGTTCTGCCTCGAGTCGTCTTTGTTCTTCCTCAGCAGCCTTCTTCTTGATTTCTTCTACCTCATCCAAAAACTGAAACAGAAAACAGTATATCAATACTTGTGAGGGTTTTTTGAAGTCTAAATTCCCCAATATTTTGCAGACAGCCAATATAGGTTTTCAGACCTGAGAATATTTTAACCTCTCGCCTGCAGATTTTCAGCAGAAATATAGTTCAATACCTTGACCTCAAAGTCTCAAAACATGCAAGGGAGTAAACTGAACAAATCTAATATTTTCTCACTGGTTTTAGCACTAAATTCTATGGTGTTACTACTCATTAGAATTGTCTCGAAGAGACGATTCTAATAAGTAGGGACACAATAGGGTTTGAGTCTTTCGTATTTATTTATTGCAGAAATAAAGATTTTCGATTTTGAAAAACTCTCCTTATCTGGAGCTCTGACATGTTTCTGCGAAATAGTCAAAAGGGCCATTTCAGAATGTCCACTAACAATGCAGACTAACTGGAAATATGACATCTAATCTAGGGATACCTTGTATGGTTCAAATGCTCAATTTTTGTAACATGACAAATATATCTGATAAAACCAAGGTTCAAGGTTATAAAGAGTTTTAGTTGAGTCTCAGAGATCATTCTCAAGTATTTGGCTGGTCAGATTTATTTAGATTTTACTCAAAGCTGAACAATCAAATGCATGAGAATGAACTCAGACTCAACCCAAACCTTTTATAACCTTGGGGCCAGGTGAGGTCCGTTTAGGGTTTGATTTGTATCCTCACTATCTGCCTCTCTAATTAAAAGCCTGGATTACAATTAATGAAAGTCTTTAATGCTCAAATATATATATACACATAGTCAAACTTCGATATCTCGAACTCGGTTAAATCGAACATACCCGTATTTCAAAGTTAAAACGTGGCTTAGCCACGTTTTAACTTTCAAATATGGGTATGTTCGACTTAACCGAGCATGAAATAACAGAATATGTGTCGAACTATTGGATAGTTTGAGTTAAGCGAGTTCCAGATATCGAAGTTTGACTGTATATAGACTCACCTCTGGTTTTCTTCTACTGTCTTTGTCGATAAACTCTTTGAATAAACTCACACCATGCATTGTAGCTAGCTCATTGTTCTGAAATAGTAGAAACAATAATTAAAATTAACTCTTTACTCCATAGAGACACCTTTTTATGCATTTAATTAATTCTTCAATTTTAGCAAATAATTCCACTTTATACAGTAATACAGAAATGAATGTGCAACATTAGAATTATTTCTTATATCCTAGCAGATTGTAGCTTAAAGCAGGACGAAACCTGTTTAAAGTGGTCACCTGTCTTCATTTTCATTTCATTTGTTTGTTTACGTCTGTTTCTGCCATCTATGGGCTAATTGGACGTCCCAGAGAGAGGAGAGTGGATACAGAGAACCCGGGGTGCCATGCCCTACTCTTAATTATTATCGACCGAGTTTTCTGGTTCTTTTAGATGACCAGTGTAAAGAACTGATACATCAAACTTCAGTTTATTAAGTCTAATCTGAAGGACTTGGTTCGGCGGGGGATCAAACTCGAGACCCCTGCCATCCTATTCGAGCGCTTAACCACTCAACTACATCAGCCGGTACTTGTCTTCAAAACAAATAACTGGCCATGGGGTAAAGGGTTAACAGTATACAAGTATAGGTGTACTGTCTAACTTGTGTGAACTCTTTTCAATTGATAATTGATGTTTACTGACACATTTAACCCATTAACTCTTTCCTCCCTGAAACTTTAAATAGACAATTCCAGTTTCCATTTTAGTCTAGCCCATTTCTGACTTTTAAGGGTTGTTTTTGTCAATGTTTGGCATTATGACAAACAGTGAAGACCCTGATCAGAGGGCTCCTTTCGGAGCCCTCTGATCTGGGTCTTAACTGTTTGCACAGGACAAGTGTACTATTTACATGTACACTGTTTGAAAAGAACGCCAATATGCGGGACTAGGGTTCAAAGGGTTAAGGCGCATTCTGCTTTACTTTCAACCTGCTTTAAGTGGTCACATATCTTCAAAACTAGAAACAGGCTATGGGGTAATGGGTTAACTTCTCCATATAACTGCCACAAACCAGAATTTATTGATGATATTTAGTCAGTATAAAGCATGAGGAATAATTAAATCATGGTCTCAGAATAAAGCATGAGGAAAGTAAAGCAGAAAGCTCCTTTAGTAACCTGCCTAAACAATTGTAATATTGATGATTCTCACTAGAGAAAAGCCTAAGGTATATGGTTAAAGAAGTAAAATAAATTCAAAATTATCTACAACTGAGATTGATTGAGAGTAAATTCATTAGTCTCACTTACCAAACCTTTGCTCTGTTTTTTGGCCTCTGACATTTCTTTGTCCTTGAGCTCCTTAGGGTCCATTAGGGGCTCATCTGAATCCCTTTTCTTCCAGGATTTAGGATCAAGATACCACGCTCCGTACTTGAATTTGACCCAACTTGGCTCATACTGACCGGAGTATTGCTGAAATATGTTATGATGCAATGTTTTATTTACAGCATTTTAACAATTGAAGAATCATAGTATGTAAACCTTACTTCCCAATAGATATAGAGGATCTTGTATGAGTGCTCATTAATTATCATTTTTAATAATCGAGTTGACTTAAACAATATGACGCAAGCCTTGGGGAGCGTCATGTTCATTTTAGTCAACAAGTTTATTAAAAATGATAAATAATGAGCACGAATATGAGATTCTATTTATCACATAACACTTTTAAGCACAGATTAAACTAATTGAAGCAATAGTTTGTAGACACTCTTTTATATAGTTTTTCCGCCAAAACGTAACATTGTTTACGATAACCTCATAGCAAATGACGTCATTTGGTGTCCTGCTAAATGAAGCGCTTGTAGACGAACAGGCTGGGCCGCAGCCCAAAATAGGATATTCCACTAGTGGATTACGATATTTACACAATGGCTTTATGCAACTCCCAGACCGCAGATTATGTGATAAAATAGAATATTATTATTATATTGCAGTCTTAAAATGCTTGTACTGCAATGAATCAATTTAGATATACCTGAATAGAATTTACTGTCTGTATATATATAACTAAACGTACATGAAAAAAATATACTAAAATGTGTTTTCTTTTGTAAATAATTGTTCTCAGGATCCCTTTGAAAAAATTAAAATAGAGCAATTTTATATTAACCCTTATCCTGCGGTGATGTCGTCTGCTTCGAAATTGTCGTCTTTAAAAACATCTAAATCTAGATTCATATATTTTTTAAGAGAAAAAACCTTAAGACGAGTGTCAAACAGTTTGGATCCAGATCAGACGCCACGTAACGCGGCGTCTGATCTGGATCTAAACTGTTTGCAAAGTAAACTGTTTGTCAGTAAAGTCGCGACCAGCAGGCAAAGGGTTAAGACAGGTTGAGTTACCTTAATTGTTTGATAAATTAGCCAAATACAGCAACTGCATACAAGTATGTATGTCTTATACAGGTCTGTTATAACCTATGCTTTCCTTATTGTACATGTACTATAAAGAAGCTTGTGGTCTTTCACCATACTATTTTATTCAAACTACAATGAATTGATGGAAGATATGCTGTCCTTTATGTAAGTAAAAATGTTAAGAGTCTATCACAATGGAGCTTATATTTCTACATAAAAACAGCTTGAATTATATATAATTTATGAAATACATATAGATTAATACAAGGTATAAATGTACATGAAATATACACAAAAGTAACAAAAGGTTGTATTGAACATCTGCATAAATATTACAAATTACTACATCTAAAAAAAATGTTTCCCTTTTTAACCTTTACAATGTTAAATATGATCTTGCTCTACACTGTTTGCAAAGGTTAAATCTACTCTTCACAGGTACACTGTTTGTAATTGACACTTATACTCTTCATTACAGATCAACAATTGAAGCTTGTAACATTATCAGACATTTCTATGAGTATCGGTAATTTGGCATCTGATCTGGCGCAAAACTGTTTCCATTCAAGTTAAGATAAATTATCATTTGTTGGCATCCTCAATATAACTCTTTAAAAGCTTATATGTATTGCCACATACATCAACTGTGTATGCTACTGTTCTAAAATTAACCCTTAATTATTATCCATTTGGAAAAATTTTGCAAACCGTTTCAATCCCAATCAGACGCCAAGTCTTATCTGGAGTACAAGTGTTTGTCACTCGTATTCAACTTTTTTTTTATGATAAAAAACAATTCGAACTCATTTTGATCTTATTTCACAGAAGATAAAGTTTATGCAGACAACAATTCAGCATGATAATTAAGAGTTAACCCTTAGCCTGCCACTCACGACTATAGCTCCATATGCAAACAGCTTGGATCCGGATGAGACGCCCAGTAACTCGGCGTCTCATCCGGGATCCAAGCTGTTTGACACTCAGACAACATTTTCAGCAATTTTGAGCAACTTTGAAGCACTTTGAAACTTGAAGCAGACGAGAAATATAGCAGACGACAATTTATTTGGCGGGCTAAGGGTTAAGAAATCTCTATATATTTTTCTGTGTCCAACGGTTTGGATCCTGATGAGACGCTTAGGTTCTAGTGGCATCTCAACCAGATCAGATCAGTTTGCTTCGTTTATCACACTTTTACTTTTGTCCGATTTTTCTGACCTGTCAGAGTTATTTTTAGAACAGAATAGTTCATATTGGTAAATAGATAACAGGGTAACACCGGATCTATATAGTTGTACACTTTCAAACTTGAGATAAGCATGATTCATAAGCATGATCATCGTGCAGCATGAGACAGCTGCGCTAATTTTACTGATATGTTATTCATTCTCAATAAACGTGTTTATGCTAAAAACTATTATGTCCATTGCAAACAGGTTGGAGCCAGATCAGATGCCGGGTAACCCGGCGTCTGATCAGGCTCCAACCTGTTTTCCACCCAGATTAAAAAGATAAAACTAATTTTCTACAGTTTAGTTCATTGTGTTTGTGTTTTTTCAGGAAATAATAATGTCTTCTTTACTACATGTACATTACACACAATAAATTTATACAGCTTTACGTATCCCTGGCTGACCGTACGGAAATCCGAGTACGTTAATCATCCCTTTTAAAATTTTAGAATGTTCCAATCTAAAAATAACTCTGACAGGTCAGAACAAAACACTAATATCAGCATACAATAAGTTTATTACTGTTCAAGAAATGAGATAAGCTATCTGATTAGTTTATTGATTTATATCTACAAAGGAAATTCCTGTAATTTAGTGAAGAAATTGAAATCTAAAGCCTGTGACAAGTTAGTAAGCATAAAATTCAGTGGATTAAGCAAGATTTCGTGCTCATCTTTTTTTCAATCTGTGTAGCAAAAATTAGATCAAGTCATTGTGTAAAATACTATGTAAAGTAAAACTTTAAACAAATCTAAACAACCCCTTAAAGGAAAAGGAATTAGTAGTCTTGCAGAATGGTACTTAAGTTTAATGCAGGATAACCGTATGCAGAAAGCTCATATAGGAGCTTACAGCATTACTTTTGTCCACCATTTAACAGATAAATATATATTTAAAGATCACCAAACTTTTTAAACAGTTACCATCCTAAGCAGTACTAGTATAAAAGTAATGCAGAAAGCTTTTTTTTGGTTCCTTATGGGGCTTTCTGTGTTACTCTTACCATGCTTTAAGCAGTTACTTATGTTAAGCCTTCTCTCGCTGAATATTCATATAAAATATCTGCCTACAATGAACTATCATCTGAACAACTACATTGGCAGCAGGGGTCTGATCTGGGTCTACACTGCGTTCAAAAAGCATTGATATAGTGCTCCCTCTCTACAACAACACCCAATGGGAGACAAAGATTGTGTGTGTGTTGTGTTGTTATAGGGAAGGAAAATTAATTCCCTTAGAGTACATTTGCAAACAGTTTGAACCCAGATCAGACACTGCACAATGTGGCATCTGATTTGGGTTCAAACTGTTTCTCACTCGTCTATGTGTTTCTTCAGATAAAATTACCAAAACGTAGCTTTAAGAAAAACGGCAAACAACAATTTTAAGCTGACGATGTTGCAGCAGAGAAAGAGGTAGACATCATAGCTCCAGATAAGAAGGAGTAAACAGAACAAATCCAATATTTTCTCACTTATTTCAGCACCAAACCCTATGGTGTCACTACTCATTAGAATCGTCTCTTCGAAACGATTCTAATGAGTAGTGACACCATAGGGTTATGCAGAAATAAATATTTTAGTTTTTGAAATACTTCTTTATCTGGAGCTCTGTAGACATAATTGTCTTGTTTGAGGAACAACCGCAAGTGTTGTTGTAAGGAGGGACTTGTGGTTCGATGGGCCATTGCAGGGATGGAACACTGTATATTCATACATGCTTTTAGTAGGAAAAGTGTTAAGAAATTGCCCTACAGTGATCACTTACACCCTCACCCTATAAATACAACTTTTTTATGCCTTTAATATATACATTCACAGAAGAAAAGGGTTTCAATTGATACAGCCATGAACAAGAAAACTTTTCTCTATCATTGCAGACAGTAGCTTAAACAGGATGAAAGTAGAGCAGAATGTGTCGTGAGGCACCTTCTGCTTTACTTTCAATCTGATTTAAGTCGCACAGACTGTCTTCAAAACCAGAAACATGCTATGCCAGGGTAAAGGGTTATAAAGTCTTAGATGATCTCACAACCTCCCACAACTATCATATTTAAAGGTAACACATTCATCTCAGTAAAGAAAATCTTTATAGTAAAAGGCTATCTGTCAGTTAAATTGATTTCAAAAGCAATTTATTTTTTATATATAAATCTAACCTTACATCTAGGCAGCTAAACCATACCCTCTACATAAAAGGACACTCTGATGAAAATTGGTCAAGCCTCGGCTTGTTGTGATAAAATTAAAAGAAAAATCTAATAAATCTTACAAACTCCCAGTTCTAACCTACTGTGCAAGGTTATTTTATAAGTAGTATGGAACATGTGTTGATTAGCGATCATTCAGTGAAGCATGGGTATTAAGACATGTGACTGTCAAAGCAGCTACCTGTCTTTAACACATTCAACCCTAGTGACGAGTATACTCATCATTTACAAACAGTGTATATGTGAGGATAACACTTGTCCCATGCAAACAGTATAGACCGTGATCAGAGGGCTCCAAAAGGAGCCCTCTGATCACGGTCTATACTGTTTGTCATTTTGAGACATATTGTAAAAAATAACCCTACATATTCAATAAAGGACTAGAATAATTTTGAAACTGGAATTTTCCATTAAAAGTTTCAGGGTGAATGAGTTAATAATATTCATGCATCAACATTTGAATGGCCACTAAACACAGCCTGACTTTATTAGAACATTAAAATCTTTTTTCAACAACCAATAGAAAATGCATTATGAAAAGTGTAACAACAGGTCGCTTCTTAAATGCAGGACAAAAGAAATGCAGACAGTTCCTGGAGCTTTCTGCATTTTCTTTTGCATAAATCAAGATACAACCTTTCTTAAATGACAAAAGTCAATCTTTTTAATGGCTGCTTTTCACAGGTTTTAATGTATTCCAACTGAGTGTGTGGTGTTTTATTAATGGTTCTATGTGCAGCTACACACACACTTATTCTCTCAATCAAAATAATTGTTACAATATTTTTACAATAGTCCCCTACCAGTTCTTTCAGCTCTTTTGCCTAAAAGTAAAATATTGTCAAACATAAACTTCAAATTCCAGATCTATTCCGATTATTCTATGGTTATCATAGAGCCTTCTTCCACTCTACTGTTTAATTTACAGTCAATTTTGTGAAGAAGCCCGAAGACTTCTTTACCCACAACTCCATTAATACTCATTTTATTTATTCGAACATTGAAGAAAATAGTTCAACTTTATACAGTGATGAATTATAAGTAATGTAAGAAATATTTTCTATACCAAACCAGACCATAGCTTAAAGCAGACTGAAAGTAATGCAGAATAAGGCACATTCTACAAGTACAGTGGAGAATCTGTTATTCTTTCCCAATAAACGCGTTTACGCTAAAACTATTATTTGCAGTGCAAACAGTTTGGAGCCAGATCAGACGCCGGGTAACCCGGCGTCTGATCAGGCTCCAAACTGTTTGCCACCAAGATAAACAAGAATTATCAGAATTGTCCAAAAGTTTTTCTTTTCTACGTTTTAGAGCTTTGCGTTTGCGTACGTTTGCGTTTAAACGGGAAAGAATAACAGATTCTCCACTGTACTTTACTTTCAACTTTATTTAAGTGGTCACCTGTTTTCAAAACTAGAAATAGCCTATGGGGTCATGGGTAATGACAAGTGGCTGCTTAGTTCAGGATAGAAATAGTACAGACAGCTCCTATTGGAGCGTTACTGCATTATCTTTATCCTGCATTATGCAACAATATGCATTCAATACTACTCACAGGTGTTCTATTGAGCAGTCACTTAAAACATGATTGATCTAATATTTCAGCCATTCATTATTTTAACAAATTACATTTAAATCTAAAGGGAAGAAATAACTAAAATCTATGGATAATTCAGCATAAGTAAGTCTTAAATACAAGATAGTTGTATTAACAGCATTTTGTATTTACAATTTAAACAAAACTTACATCTTTATTGCACAAAAGTAGTTAAGCATGGTTGTTATAAAGTGGAGAAGACATTATTCTCTCCCAATAAACATACTTGTGCAAAAAGCAATTATTTCAATAAATTATTGCAAACAGTTTGGAGCCAGATCAGACGTAAGATAAAGTTACCCAGTGTCTGACCAGGCTCCAAACTTTTTGCTACTCTGACAAAAATAAAAATTCAGAATTTTTAAAATATTGACAATCTCACCATTTATTTGCATTGCATTTCGAGGGCTTGGTGTAAAACTATTGTAACTCTTTCACAATTGTGAAGGAGTTACAATAGTTTTGCACCAAGCCCTCGATTTGAGCTTTGTTTCATTTAAATGGGAAAGACTAATGACCTTTCAACTGTATATACTTGTGTAGTTAAAAAATAAATAGTCGAAAACAAAATATTCAAATACAATTTACTATTTGAAGAAAAACCCTAGCCTAATCTGCAATAACTTCTACCAGCAAACGGTTACAGCTTCAAGTAAAAGAAAATGCTTGCACTTTTGCAAAAGCATCTATATATGGCTACAGCTGAGAAGACGTTATTCATTAAGAAATGAACTGATTTTTTTCGGCGTTCAAGCGAAATGAACGACAGAAAATTATCGGCAAATACCATGAATCGCGCTGGTAAATTTGCCGATCATTTTTTTGTTAGTACACATGTATGTTTAATCCTTATTAGAGGTTGATAACACGAATAATGTTTACCCTATAAGGAACAGCCATGACCGATTTACTGAATCTGTGTTCATTCGAAAGCAGAAAAAATATGTTCCACTGTCAACAACTTGGCAGTTTGGCGCTAAAAATGCTGATTTTTTACGTCATTGGAAGTGACATCATTTTAAAGTAGGATAAATATATCGGGGGGGTTTTTGTCATAAAGAAACGCAGATAGCCGAGCTGTTTATAAGGTAAATTATTATGTCAATTATCTTGCAATTTATCTCATTAATAAAGAAGAATGTTAGTCGGAAATCATGGTTTCCACTAGTAGGAAGGCATAGATCGGTTAATAACAAATTTTGAAAAACTCCGCCAAATGTTTGCTGTGCCATGTTCCAAAGATTAATTCGCGAACGTAAACTGCATATGCCCCGCCTCCCCTTCGAAACTTTTCCACAAATCCGCCCTCTCGAAAACGACGAAAAGTGGTGTTTATATGAAATGAACACACGTTTTGTCAATGGAATTGAATGGGGCGATTGTAAATATTTCCTTATAAACCCATTTACACTTGAAATATTATTTCCAATGCAAACAGTTTGGAGCCAGACCAGACACCTTGTTACCCGGCATCTGATCAGGCTCCAAACTGTTTGCCATTCATATCAAAATGAATAGTCAGAATTATCAAGAAGTTTTCATTTTTTCCATTTCAATGTATGTACATGTATTGCGTTTGTGTTTCTTTTGCGCTTAAACTGGAAAGAATAACATTATGATCTTCCTCACTGTGTTTAGAACTCCAGATGAGGAAAGTATTTCAGATATTAAAATGTCTCCACCAAATTTTATGTTGTAACTACTCATTTCAAACAATTTCTCAATGTGAATGAGTGTTCAAAAATAGAGTTTGTAAGACATAAAAGAAACATAGTAAGTACAGTAAAACCTCTCTAAATTGAGTTAAATATTTGGTATTTAATACAAGTGATGGCTTAAAGGGACTCGCAACCGGATGGTGTACTTGTCAAAATAAAATAAAATACTCAAATAAAAGCAAATTTGTGGCATTATTTGGCTTCTGACATTAAAAAAATATGATCAGTCCAAAAAAAGTCTCAAGAATCTTCACCGAATCTTATTTTTTTTTAGATATTTTCCATCGTTTTTCTATAGCGTCAGCTGACGGTATAGTTGTTGTTGATGCTTCTCTACACGGGCTCAGACATAAACCCAAGCCGAATAAAGTATTATCGATCGCTACCAGTGAAGTGCGTTAATTCGCTACCATTTATATAGAGAGCGCTGGTAGCCGAGGTGGTAAAGGCGTTGCCTCATTTTTCATGTTTGTTTCCGCATGGAGGGTCACGGGTTCGAATCCCACCAGAGCTTCTTCTTTTTTTTTTTTTTGAAATGCATTTTTTAACAGAATTTATTATCCTAAACTAAAGCTTACCCATTTATATAAGCATTTGACATATATTTACAAATTACTATTTTTAATGCTAAATCCGGTTGCGAGCCTCTTTAAAGCAAGGTGACATTAAAACAGAAAGCTCCTTTAGGAGCTTTCTGTTTTACTGTCACCCTGCTTTAAGCTGTCACCTATCTTTTACACACACAATAAGCCTGCTTTAATTGCTCGTAAGAGAAAGGTTTTACTGTACTTTTCAGTTTACTCCATATCTGGAGGATCTTACAGCCTTGGGTAAAAAATATGCATACATGTTTGCTAAAGCATAGTTGTTCACAGCTCCAGATTAGCACATTTTTGCATATAAATACTTTTTTACTCCCCTTATTTATTCCTCCACTAAATAAAATTGTTCCACTGTATACAGTCATGAATATGCACCATTAGAAATTTATTTCTAACCCAGCAAATGGTAGGTAAAAACAGGCTCAATGTAAACCAGCATAATTATGCTTTGAGGCACTTTCTGCTATTTTTCCAACCTACATTAAGTCTTCATCTGTCTTCAAAACTAGAGACAGACTATTAGGGGTGTAACAATTCGCTGAAACCCGCATCGCAATATATCGCAATACGGAGAAATCGAATCGCAGTATATTGCAATATACTGTGTAAGTATGGAACAAGCATCTGTCATCGTGTTTACTGTATTAATCTTGTTCAACCAGGCCCTTGATTCGCTGCTTGTTTCTTAATAAGAGCATCTCGTTGAGCGAGATTAAACGGAAACTAAATAGTTACTATTACACCGGCTAGGGATATGGATAAAACACCGGACTGCGTCTACGCGTAGTTTCGAAAACAATTCCACGAAACAAAAAGTAAGTTTGTCCATTCTTTTACCGTTTTTAAATAAGGCAAAGAAAATCGTTTATTCTGAATCTGAACCGCGGTGCAATATTATTCAGCTCACACTGCAATATATCGGTACACCGCCGAATCGTTACACCCCTACAGACTATGCAGTTAATTTAGAGTTAAGGAAGTATATAAAGTGCTACAAACCTTGTGTTTTCATCTAACCATATGTTGAAAGTGCTCATTAGAATCGCCTCATAGTGACTATTCTAATGAGTAGTTGCAACATAGGGTTAATAATCTCCTTACTTATTAAGGAGAAAATGTTCGTAAACTTTAAGCTTACTCCCTCTAATCTGAAATTTTTCAGCCATAATTATAATTTTGCTTACCCATTTTGTTTTCTTTTTCTCTTCCTGTGGCAAGTTTTTGTTTTGTTGTTGTTGTTGTGGTACTGTTGCTGACATGCGAAGTTCGGGCGGTACATTCGTCAGCTCCACCACATGTATGGGTACTGACAGAGCGGGCTTAGTCTCGTACCCGCTGGCAAACAGACTGGTTATAGTACTTTCTTCAATATTGTTACTTTGACCCCCTAAACTGGCCACCCAGTCACAGAATTCCTTGGTCACCTTCTTAATATGCTCCTCCTGTGTAGATATAGAGGGTAATCAATTTCTTTGGATTGATATGAAAACTATATCACGAGAATGGGTTGTTATCTGGTTAAAAAACGAGTCCGCAGGACGAGTTTTTTAACCAGATAACAACCCATTCTCGTGATATAGTTTTCATATCTATTCAAAGGAATTAATTATTCTATTTATTATATATATTTCAATGACGTTTTTACAGAAAAAACACACAAAATTAATAATTTACGAGCGGCGACGTCACAAAAGTTATTGTGACGTCACAAAAAGTGATATCATCACTAGACTAAGTGATGATATCAACTGTGACGATATCAAATTTATCTAACTGAGAAATCTTTATAAATCATCGATAGGTATATAATAAAAAGGAATTAATTTTGATTTTCTTTTTTTCTGATACAGTGTGCCCTGTCTACAACAAAACCCATTGGGAGACAAAGATTGTGTGTGTTGTTTGGAGTGAGTCATTATAGAGACGGAAATTGGCTTACATTTGCAAACAGCTTGAATTCAGATCAGACGCCGAGTACCGCAGTGTCTGATCTGGACTCAAGCTATTTGCCACTCATCATTATATTATTATTTCTTTTATCAAAAAGTCCAATAATATGTAACTTTGAGAAAAACAGCAGGGGACAATTTTAAGCAGACGGTATTGCAGCAGTGCAAAGGTTAAAGATAAATGTCTTGTTTGGGGAACAGCCTCAATGGTCATTGTAAAGAGGGAATCGATGTTTGGAGGGCAGGTGTAGGGAGGGAGCTCTATTATATCAGTTCTCCTCTTGTACGTAAATCAGTTAAACCTTAAATGGAACACTTTTACAATTGATCTGCATCTTAACCCTTTGAACCCTAGTCCCGCATATAGGCGTTCTTTCCAAACAGTGTACATGTGAGTAGTACACTTGTCCTGTGCAAACAGTGAAGACCCAGATCAGAGGGCTACGAAAGGAGCCCTCTGATCAGGGTCTTCACTGTTTGTCATAATGCCAAACATTGACAAAAACAACCCTTAAAAATCAGAAATGGACGAGACTAAAATGGAAACTGGAATTGTCCATTAAAAGTTTCAGGGAGGAAAGAGTTGACCCATTACTCCATAGCCTGTTTCTAGTTTTGAAGATATGTGACCACTTAAAGAAGGTTGAAAGTAAAGCCTTTAGGCACATATTGCTTTACCTTCAGTCAGTTATTACCTCCTAGGAATTATTGAAAATATTTCTTATGATACACATCAATGACTGTTTAACTATTTTTGTCAACGGTGAAATAAATAGAATGTGTTAGAATGCATATCTATGGAGTAATGGTTCAAATCCTAGCCTAGCCTAGTCTTACCTTTATTGTGATCCTTTAGATAAATGATTGCCAAGTCAATGTTATGACTAGATTTTTGCCAGGCCCTAATCACAAGGTTGATGAAGGGTGCATAACATGAGTGCTAACCAACTGTCAAGTCCTCCTTAACTTATAATAGGTTTCTGCTATACTCTCAGTCCAATTAGCCCAAAGTTGGCAGGAATTAATGTAAACCAACTAACACATGCGGTAAAGGGTAAACTTAACTGTTTAATATGTACAATTTCATAATCAGAAAGAACTGTATTGTTCTAACTTCTATGTAAGTTTAAGTTTATTTTTCTTACCTGTGAAGTATCTGTTGGCTTCTCTCCTGCCTTCTTCCTCTCTCTCTTCAACTGTTCCTCTCTCTTTGAGATCCATTTGTATGGGTTCCGTACAATGCCCTCCTCCGTCCTGTTAAAATCCACAAAGAACCTTAACCCATTACTCCATATTACAACTTTTTAAACCTTTAATTTATATATATTCACTAAAGAAAAATAATTCAATTGATACTCATAAATATGTACATGTACCAAAGAAATATTGCCCTAAGTTGATGGTCAAGTTCACTGGGCTCAATTTTTTTGCATTAATGAATACTCTTGTCCATATACACATGCATACCAAATATGGAAGCAATACCTCAAGGGACAATGGAGTTGTGAGCATTATCTCAATATTGGTTATACAAGTCACGCTGATGACAATAATGACTAAGTGGGGGTATAGCATAAGTTTGCCTTGTACTTTAATTGTACAGGCAAGCAAAAAAGGAAATCCTATAGTTGCTCTCATATATATAATTATTTAAGGTTGAAAATTGGAAAACAAAAAGTATGTTGTCACTGGCATTAACAGTACATGCATGGTTTGCCCACAAGCTCAGACTTTTCAGTAAAAACAGAAGGTATATATATGATCAACAAAGCATAAAATCAAGCTGTTTCTCATAAGTGATATTAATGATGCATGAAAAATATTACTGTAATTTCTCTTTCTAATACCAGTCATCAGATTCAAAATAAGTAAACAGTCATTGCAAAATGATACATACATATATACATAGTAGTATGCATAAATGATTTTTAACTTAACAACAAGAAAAAATGAACAGGACTTCAATAACAGCAAGGATTACCAAGTGATCTGGAGTTTTATGTCTCACCAACAGTATTTCAGTTATGTGAAGTTGATGTCTACTGGTACTTGGAACAGAAATAGTACTACCACACTATGATAGAACATCCTAGTCCTATGATTTGATACTACATTTTCAGGCACATTATAAACTGACACCGGACTGAACCAATTACATGTATATGCCGTATACTGTATACAATACTCTCCATTATCCCATTGAGTCCTAGCAATGAATATACACCATTTTAATGGTATTGGTGTGCCAATGCTGGGGAGGAATCCTGACTCATATTCAAGGTTTATTCTTCAGTCATGACACTCCAAAGTCTTGTTAGAACTACTCATGATGACCATGTTTATATTCCATTTTCAAACATAATTGGTTTAGAAAGTAATTTTTTGAAAATTGTATGGTAACAATGAATTAATAGTATATTTGTATGGTGTTAAACAACACATATTTTAGTAAATATTGTACATATATTGGTTGTGCATAGCATATATATGTGTGCAATACAGGAGCTGTGAAACATCCAATCGGAATCCCTACATCTTTTTTATTCTAAATTAAATATGAGTTGTTTGTAAATCTTCATTACTCCATTTACGCCTTTATATAAATCAAATTAATTCCTCCACTGAAGAAAATAAGTCTTCAATAGGGCAGTCACTTAATGAATTGTTTGACTGAAAAGTCTAAAAATTCTCTATTTGTACAATATGTTCAGTTTAATACTCTTAGGAGGTTTTGTTGTTAATTTTCATAACTGATGTATGTATGAGTCTCTCTTAACCCAATATCCCAAAGCCTTTTTCGAGATTCAAAGACAAGTGACCACTTAAAGCAGGCTGAAAGTAAAGCAGAATGTGCTTAAGGTTATTTCTGCTTTACTTTCAGCCTGCTTTAAGATACCATCTGCTATAATATAAGAAATATTTCTTAAGTTGCACATTTAATATTGTATGAAATGGATTTATTTTCTTCAATGGATGAATAAAATAAAAGCATAAAAGAGCATATATATGGGATAATGGGTTAAGTTATACTAGAAACAGATTTTGGGGTAATGGGTTAAATGATTTTTCATTTTCTGAGATACTGACCAACAATTCAGAGCTCCAGATAAGGGGAGTATTTCAAAAACTAAAATCTTTATTCCTGCATTTAGCCTTATGGTGTCACTACTCATTAGAATTGTCTCTTCGAGACGATTCTAATGAGTAGTAATACCATAGGAGTAAGTGCTAAAATGAGTGAGAAAATGTTAGATTTGTTCATATACTCCCTCTAATCTGAGTAGCCCCGCAATTGCAGTACATTTATATGAAGCAACAATTTACAAGACCTTTTACAACAACTATGCACATTTGTGTTGTAACAATATTATTCACCAACATAAGATTACTACATTAACATGTGCTTCCGTACCAGCGATACCATCTAGACCTCCATAAACTTGACTTGAAAGTCCTAGACTTTGATCTAAATAATTCATAACAATAAAGTTATAAGCATAACATGTCAGTGGTGTGAGCTCCTTCTCCTACCGGTACATCAAATTACACTATAATCCAATATAAAATAATAATAGGCGTTCGGAAATAATTTCCAATATTCAAGATTTACTTACATATATGTAGTTTTGGTCCTTCACTTAATTGTAATAATATTTATTTAAAATAATCCATAGAGTCTTCTATCAAGTGGTTGCTTAACGCAAGATTAACTGTACATGAATAACTAGAACTATCACTAAAGGTAATTGATACCCCCACAGGAAACCTCCCTGTCACAAGGCGCCAATATAACGTAATATAACGTTTTGTTTGTTTAATTTATATTACTAATATATCGTTAATTCCAAGACAACGCACGTGGAAAAATATGCGAATTCATACAACGTTAGAAAATGACATACCAAATCGCGCCCGATTCCAAGACAATGCTCGTGGAAAAATACGTGACTTCATATAACGTAAGAAAGTGACATACCAGATCGTGGAAAAGAACACTGAACTAATCCAGAGAAAATCATATAATCACATTTTATAATCGAGACAATACTACTCTCAACGGAAAAATCATTCACAACAGAAAAGGAAAATCACTCTACAAAACTAAACCGGAAGTTATTTATTCGTCCCATTACCTGAACGTAACTACCACCCGGTTACGTAGGATGAGTTATCTCCCTTCCTACTCACTTCTTAGTCAATGGAAATAATATAGGATGAGTTATCTCCCTTTCCACCAGAGTAACCGCTAAATGACCACTAAATGACCTTTACCTTTGTTGGACATGACTCAAATTTTACAGAACTCAAGAGCTTCTTGAGGTGAATGCACATACCAAATATAAAGCACGGAATTATACAAAACGGAATAGCAACTAGGCGAAGTTGTATAGTCGAGCATCTGAGCTCTCGCGGCGGTTGAATTTTGCGAGATTATGCGTCACGTGACAACATCTTAACTTTTTGCCTCGTTGTCTGCCATTTCTGGCGTGAAATTTACCGACTCGAGTGTTTTTATTGACATTTTATAGGATTTAAACGACTTGGTGGACATTCCTATCAATTCACGGGAATATAAACCCGTGAACAATTCTTCGAAAACACACAGTTATCATATTGACTACCGATAGACAGTCTCTTATCAAATCTCGCGAGTCTCGTATGCGCCGCACGAGATTTACGATATAGCGCGAGGTTTCGATTCCGTCAGTGTATAATTCTGTGTATAAAGTCTCTATCTTAAGTAATCAAAAAGTTATGGCCAAGGTGTCACAGAAAGTGACAAATGCCCCCTAGGTGTTTTGTCACTGCAGTGTATTCATTTGGCTTTCAAGTAAAATCATACAGCAGGTTATAATTATACTCCTTGTTGTTGTTGTGATGGAAATGTACAAAGAAACAAGCTTTTTCTAGATTTTTCAAATGCATCATCACCATAGCATCATGATGTCATGATGACGTCATGATGACGTCGTTGTCATAACAAGGTTTGTCATATGTCATATTGAGGAATTATTTCTAAATTTAGAAATGATCACATGATCAGAGTGTTATGGCCAATTGGGATGAGTTATCTCCCTTCCTATTCACTTCTTAGTCACTTGACATAATATAGGATGAGTTATCTCCCTTTCCACCAGATGTGCATATTAAGGAAAAAATGTAAAGTTATAAAGGGGCTTAATTTTGTCAAATTTTGTGCGGGAGTTATGAAACCTGTCACTGAGTGTCCCCATATAACACTGATAATATATACCAAGTTTGAAAATGGTATTGTATATAGTTTTCAAGAAAAAGGCAAATGTCCCTTGTTGTTGTGATGGAAATGTACAAAGAAACAAGCTTTTTCTAGATTTTTCAAATGCATCATCACCATAGCATCATGATGTCATCATGATGTCATGATGACGTCGTTGTCATAACAAGGTTTGTCATATGTCATATTGAGGAATTATTTCTAAATTTAGAAATGATCACATGATCAGAGTGTTATGGCCAGTTGGGATGAGTTATCTCCCTTCCTATTCACTTCTTAGTCACTTGACATAATATAGGATGAGTTATCTCCCTTTCCACCAGATGTGCATATTGAGGAACAAAATGTAAAGTTATAAAGGGGCATAATTTTGTCAAATTTTGTGCAAGAGTTATGAAACCTGTCACTGAGTGTCCCCATATAACACTGATAATATATACCAAGTTTGAAAATGGTATTGTATATACATGTAGTTTTCAAGAAAAAGGCAAATGTCCCTTGTTGTTGTGATGGAAATGTACAAAGAAACAAGCTTTTTCTAGATTTTTCAAATGCATCATCACCATAGCATCATGATGTCATCATGACGTCATGATGACGTCGTTGTCATAACAAGGTTTGTCATATGTCATATTGAGGAATTATTTCTAAATTTAGAAATGATCACAATATCAGTGTTATGGCCAGTTGGGATGAGTTATCTCCCTTCCTATTCACTTCTTAGTCACTTGACATAATATAGGATGAGTTACCTCCCTTTCCACCAGATGTGCATATTAAGGAACAAAATGTAAAGTTATAAAGGGGCATAATTTTGTCAAATTTTGTGCAAGAGTTATGAAACCTGTCACTGAGTGTCCCCATATAACACTGATAATATATACCAAGTTTGAAAATGGTATTGTATATAGTTTTCAAGAAAAAGCCAAATGTCCCGAAAAAATGCGACGGACGGACGGACCGACCGACGGACGGACAAGGCATTTCCTATATAGCCCCCACCACACAGTGTTGGGGGTATAATAATTCTGTTTTGGTTTCTTTCACTTAATAACAAACAGTGTGCATATGAAGAGTTCACTTGTCCTATGCAAACAGTGTAGACTATGATCAGAGGGTTCCAACAGGAGCCCTCTGATCAGAGTCTGCAATGTTTGTAATTTTGCAACATGTTAAAATCAACTCTAAATAAGGAGAGAAACACAATAAGCTATTTTGCTTTCATGTCAATCCTGAACGTTGTTGTATATTTGTGAAACACATGTAAACTATTGAAATAAAATATGTTTAAACCAACTCTAAATAGTCAAAACTGGATTAGACTAAATCGTAAATAGGAATTGCCAATGAAAAATTTTAGGGGTGAAGGTATTAATAAAGTTATGATTTAACTCTAGAAAACATATAGGATCTGTCATGAGTTGATGTTTTAAGACAAGCTGATCTCAAACGAGTCTAGAATTGAAATAATATTAAGTGAGCCTTGGCGAGCTTAATAACTTTTCTATTCTAGACGAGTTTGAGATCGACTTGTCTTAAACATCTACGAGTGACAGATTCTTTTTCTCACATTACCAACTTTAAGCTATTTAAGCTATTTTTTAGGCAATATTCATTTTTTTGGAACCCCGGTGACGTCAAAACGCGGTTATAAATAGTGACGTTATAGTGACGTCATCAAATTGATCTTACACATGTTGGAGATAAGGATATTCGTCATCGTTGTTCGCTATCGAAAACAGGGGTTACTTAAGTTATATGAGAAAAATGTGTCTTACTCTCTCTGTTCAGTCTTGGCACCTTCGTCCCGTGGGGAGGTGAGCTTGATACTGGCTTCGCTTTCCTTGTCTTCGTCTTCATCCTCAGCCAGGGAGCCCTCTTCATCATCAATCAGATTCATTTCAGGGTCCAGAATATTCATGATGTCTTCAAAGAGCTGATAAAATAATAATAGCAGAGCTCCAAATAAGGGGAGTATTTCAAAAACTAAAATCTTTATTTCTCCATTAACCCCTATGGTGTCACTACTCATTAGAAGCGTCTCTTCGAGGCGCTTCTAATGAGTAGTAACAATATAGTCCGAATTTGCTCTTTCAACACTAAGTAACTCTTGTGGGTCATTAGGTGCCCTTGTGGATCATTTTAGTTTGCAAAACATCCACCAGTCTACTTGGAAGTCTGGGTAGTTTAATAAATACTGGTATAAATAAGCAAACAGTGTAGATCCAGATCAAAGGCTCCTATAGGAGCCCTCTGATCTGGGTCTACTGTCACTGTGTTCTAATGTAATAGTATATTTTAAACAGCTTTATGATGAGCTACCATATGCAAGGATATAAAATTGTTTCTTATGTTGCACATTTGATTTATAAAATGGAACTAATTTATTAATTTAATGCGTAACAGAGTGTGCCTATGGAGTTCTAGTTAACCCTTTCCATTCTTGAACTTAAAATAGAAAATTCCAGTTTTAAATTAAGTCTAGTCCAATGATTTGACTATTCACTCACTCACTCACTCACTTAAGGATTGATTTTGTCAATGATTTGCCATCCTTTAAGAGCCCTCTGATCTGGGTCTTCACTGTTTGCATAGGACAAAGGTACTCTTCACAGGTACATTGTTGGCATTTCGGATGCATATATGTGTGACTAGCGTTTAACCCTTTACCTGATAGCCTATTTCTAGAATTGAAAATAGGTTACTACTTAAAGCAGGTTGAAAGTAAAGCAGAATGCACTTAAGGCGCATTCTGCTTTACTTTCAGCCTTCTTTAAGCTATCCTGTGCTAGAATATATTGAAAATTTTCCCTATAATATATATTAAATTATTAAATTGGAACTATTTTCTTCAGCGGATGAATAAATCAGATTCGCTAAAAGTCGCTTCTATGGGGTAAATGGTTAAAGGGTTAAAGGCTATAAAATAAATGCTATGATAGAAGGTTTTGTAAAACAGATGTAAAGCTAAAATAAATGAAAACCAAGAAAAGTTTGAGTAAACATACCTCAGGGTTAACACTCTCCTCCAGATGTGGATATAAAGCTAGAGGATGCTGGGTCAACCCATACTCTATCTGGTCAATATGTTCCCGGCGCTGTTGCTGCAGCGGTGTCAAACGGGAATAACATACTTGGTGCTTGTCAAAACGCCTCCTCACAGCTGGCTGCTTAATCGTTGTTAAATCTTCACTGGAGTTCTTTATAGTTGGACCTGGGCCCTTAGAAGTCTGAAATCCAAAATAAAACAAAGATTTAAGATAGATCCACAACTTTACTTTTCTTGGTATGTTGATGTTTTGCAATTTTTTCTCCAAATTCTATTGAGGCTGAAGAGTTACAAAGTACATGTACATGTATGTGGAATGGTTCAGTATAGGCCCTGCCTTGACACAAACTTATTAAATCATTCACCCCTGAAAGTTTGAATGAAAAAGTCCATTTTCAAAATAAGTCTAGTCCATTTTGAGCTATTTATATTAATTTAGGGTTGATTTTAACAATATATTTCAAAATGTCAAACAGTGTAGACCCTGATCAGAGGGCTCCTTAAGGAGCCCTCTGATCAGGGTTTACACTGTTTGCATTAGACAAGTGCAATCTTTACAGGTACACTGTTTGTAAATGACGAGTATACTTGTCACTAGGGTTGAATGTGTTAACTGAATCATACTAGCTGTTCAACAAGAGCCGTATACTGCCCTAAATCGCTCACCTGGAACCGTTGATGTAAATGTAACATATCTTGGAAAGCTGAGAAATTATGACAATATGATTGTGCAAATTGCTGATTAGATGATGCTGAGTGCCAAATAGCTAAGCGCAGGGTACTGTGGTTTCAGAGATTTTAAAAGTTGTTATTTTAGCTCCTGTGACCTAGATATTCAACGGACAGGAACAATTTGAACAATATTGGTAAAGTACCTCTAGAAGTTACACCATGCTAAATTTTTCAAAGCTCTAGCTATATTAGTTTCAGAGGAGAAAAGGTTTGAAGATTTCACTATATAACTCTATGTAATTTTGCGACCCCTGGGGTGGGGTCATTTTTTACCCCAGGGACATAATTTGAACAATTTTGATAGAAAACCTGAAGATGATGTTTTGTGCAAAATATCTAAGCTCAGGGTATTGTGGTTTCAGAGAAGAAGATTTTTTAAGGTTTTATTGAAAAAATATATTTTTAGCTCCTGTGACCTAGATATCCAACGGACAGGAACCATTTGAACAATTCGTAAAGTACCTCTAGAAGTTACACCATGCCAAATATGAAAGCTCTAGCTGTATTAGTTTCAGAGAAGAAGAGGTTTGAAGATTTCACTATATAACTCTATGTAAATTTGCGACCCCCGGGGTGGGGGCCATTTTTGACCCCAGGGACTTAATTTGAACAATCTTGATAGAGGACCTGTAGATGATGCTTTGTGCAAAATATCTAAGCTCAGGGTACTGTGGTTTCAGAGAAGAAGATTTTTAAAGTTTTTATTGTAAAAATCTATTTCTAGCTCCTGTGACCTAGTTATGCAACGGACCAGAACCATTTGAACAATATTGGTAAAGTACCTTTAGAAGTTGGACCATGCCAAATATCAATGATCTAGCTATATTAGTTTCAGAGAAGAAGTGGTTTGAAGATTTCACTATATAACTCTATGTAAATTTGTGACCCCCCCCCCCCCCCCCCGGCGGGGCCATTTTTGACCCCAGGGACATAATTTGAACAATCTTTATAGAGGACCTGTAGATGATGCTTTGTGCAAAATATCTAAGCTCAGGGTACTGTGGTTTCAGAGAAGAAGATTTTTTAAGTTTTTATTGAAACGATCTATTTTTAGCTCCTGTGACCTAGATATGCATCGGATCGGAAATGTTTGAACAACTTTTAAAGAGGACTATATAAGGGTCATTCCATGACCTGCCAAGTTTAATTTAAATCCATCCTGTAGTTTAGGAGGAGATGTCGTTTTAAAGAAATTGTTGATGACGGACGACGAACAAACGGACGACGACGGACACAGGACGATCAAAATAGCTCACCTTGGCACTTTGTGCCAGGTGAGCTAAAAGTAGGTGCCCATGCAGTTTCCTAATGGATCATGAGTTATGCAAACACTGTTTATAAGCTATTTCACATTATTGATGTAAAAGCAAATGTTTAACACAATTATGTTGTTGTAATCTATTTGCGAATTATAAAATTTTATTCTTTTCAAACAGTTTTCAATTAAGTTTAGTCCATTATTGACACTATATATTGTAAAATGATAAACAGTGTAGACCCTGACAGAGGGCCTCTGATCTGGGTCTTTACTGTGTGTTCAAGACAATTGTTATTACCTTCACAGGTACATTATTTGAAAATGACAAGTATATACTTGTCGCTAGGGTTGAATGAGTTAACCCATTACCCCATTTATATAAGCCTTTTTACTCCTTTTATTTGTTCCTGCACCGAAGAAAATAGTCCAAATCTATACAGTCAAGAATATGTAACATAAGAAATATGTTCTACATCCTTGCAGATGGTAGCTTAAAGCAGGCTGAAAGTAAAGCAGACTGTGCCTTAAGGCACCTTCTGCTTAACTGTCAACCTGCTTTAAGGGGTCACCTATTTTCAACACTAGAAACAGGCTATGGGGGAATGGGTTAAGGGTTCTAATTTATAAACTTAAATACCTTAAGTGTGACATCGCCCTCTACTGGTGGTGGTAGACCATCACGAAAGTCATCAAGTCCATCCTTTAAGAACAACCAGTTCTTACCAACCAAATTTTTACTGGTGTCAGTTGGCCTTTTGGACTTAATAAACCTTGTCTGAAGTCTTTCTTTATACCTGAGTTGACAAAATAAGAAGTTCAAATTAAGAAGCAATAATTAGAAACACACAAAAAACCACTGCTAATAATTGAATGTTATTGTGTTCAGAATTAGTAGTAACATATTAATAATTAACCCATTACCCCATAAAAACGACTTTTTACACCCTTTATTTATTCTTTCATTCAGAAAATAGTTTCCCTTTATACAGTAATGAATATATACCGTAAGAAATAGTGTCTATATCCTAGCAGATTTTAGCTTAAAGCAGGCTGAAAGTAAAGCAGAATGCGCCTTATGGCGCTTTCTGCTTTACTTTCAACCTGCTTTAAGTGGGCACCTATATTAAATACTAGAAAAGAGCTATGAGGTAATGAGTTAAAAGCATTAGTTAACAATTATAAGAAGTAAAGAAAGATAGAGCACAGAGCAGATAGATTAGGAAATGATAGAAGATTGAAGTGACAAATTAAGTTTACAGTACATTTAGCCCTGATTTGTTTCAAAACATAATTATACATGTATTATAACTATTTAGAAGATATAAATAATATCTAGCTGTTGTCATCTCCTTAATTTCCTATGTAAATTTCTTTTTTAAATACGGTGAGTCATATTCTTTTTTTCTCTACCAACATGATAAAACCTATGATGTGACAACCGGTTAGAATTGTCTGAAAGAAACGCAATTCTAATGAGATGTAACAACATTGGACTTAGTTGAGACATACAGAGAAAAAGTTAGAAATATTCAGTATACTAGCTCCTTCAAAGTGAGGTTATTTTGCACCTGGAATGATAGTTACAGAGGGATGACAATTACAGCTCTGAAATTAAATATAAAATCTGATATCAAATAGTTCAAAAGCAATGAGTAACATAAACAGGGCTCCAGATAAGGGGAGTATTTGAAAAACTAAAATCTTTATTTCTGCTTTAAACTATGGTGTCACTACTCATTAGAATTGTCTCGAAGAGACGATTCTAATGAGAAGTAACACCATAGTATTTGGTGCTAAAATAAATGAGAAAATGTTGGATTTCTTTGGTTTACTCCCTTTTATCTGGAGCCCTGATAAAGGCAGATAAGAGCTTACCATGGGGACAATAAAATCCTCTTTAGGTCTGGTGGGGTTTGGATATGACCCCAAGGGTTTATTAACTCAGGATATTGGTTAAAGGGATAATTGGCAGACATTCTTTCATTCTTATTGTCAGCTAAATCACCCTCACTAAACACAAAAAGATAACAGTTTCAGATTCTAACAAACACAAGAAAGATAAGAGTTTCAGATTCTAACAAACACAAGAAAGATAACAGTTTCAGATTCTAACAAACACAAGAAATATAACAGTTTCAGATTCTAACAAACACAAAGCAAGTAAAAACACAGTCTTCCCGAAACCTGCCAGTCCGTCAGTCCTGAATGGCAAAAATTGTGTCGGACTGGCAAATATTTCAACTTGCCGGTCCGAACGACTGGCAATTTTTTTTAATATTTGCAAAGAATTGCATTGTGTGTCCTTTTCGGACCGGTAAAATTTGGGTCTGACTGGCATAATTTTCAAATTCGGACTGGCACCAATTTTCAACTTTTGGGAAGTCTGAAAACAAATTGTTCATATCCTTTATATACATTTATAGTTAAAGTTGTATTGACCCTTTACTCCATAGATATGCATTTCTATGTGGTTAACTGACTGACGAAATTAGATCCACTTTATACAGTCATTAATATGTTGCACCATAAGATATACATGACTGTAGTTTCTTTATTTATCATAGCAGATAGTAGCTTAAACTATGATGTTAAAGCATGCTGAAAGTAAAGCAGAATGTACCTTAATGTATTCTGTTTTACTTTAAACCTACTTTAAGTGGTCATGCACCTTTCTTCAAACTAGAAACAGACTATTAGATGAAGGGATAAGAGATAAATACACTAATAATTAAGTAGCATGGAGGTGTCTAAAGACAGGTGACTGCTTAATGTCAGATAAAAATAATAAAGAAAGCTTCAATAGGAACCTTCTTCATTATCTTTATACTGCATTAATAAATCACCTGTTTGGTTAACAAAGAGTCTTATCTTTTGAAAGGTTACATAATAAAATACTGACCATACAGTAACCTTTAACCCTTTCCCCAATAGAAGCGACTTTTAGCGTATTTAATTTATTCCTCCGCTGAAGAAAAATAGTTCCAGTTTATACCCTCATGAACAATTACCATTACAAATATTTTATATAGCCTAGCAGATTTGAGCTTAAAGCAGGCTGAAAGTAAAGCAGAATGTGCCTTAAGGCACATTCTGCTTTACTTTCAACCTGCTTTAAGTGGTCACCTGTCTTCAAAACTAGAAACAGGCTATGAGGTAAAGGGTTAAATACTGATAGGCTTGATAAACATTTTAATATATAGTTTGTCATTTTCTGCAGAATGAATTTTAACATAACTTCGAACAATACAGTAAACTGATAATTGTTTATGCAAACCAAAACTCTTGTTTGTATGTAAAGAATTTCTATCATTGTGAAACAAAAGATAACAAATCAACAAGAAACATAGTAAAGAAATTTAAAAACTGAAAACTTAATACTATCAAAAATACATTCAAATACACCATAAAAATGACATCAAATGGAAGAGTCTACTTCAGTGAACACAATAGAATATTGCCATTTTTTCAATACATGTATGTTGAATTTCAGTCCTTCTATTCAATGATAAAATTGAATGAAAACATGCGAATATTCATCATCAAATTCAGGAATAGTTTTAGTCTAAACTAATAATTGATGCAAATAAAGAAGCTTGCATCAATCTTATTATATTATTACTTTATGGTTCCCTAAAGCAGCTTCTCCTCACGTCAAACAGTATACAAAAAAAGAACTTTTTTAAAAACCTAAATGTGAAATCTGGGCATGGAGAAGCTCTACAAGTGCTGAAGAATAAAACAGAGAACCTTTAAAAATTTAAGATGTTAAAAGTTTTAATTGATGGCAAACAACATTTTCCTTCATAGCTGCATCTTAATTTCCACGCCTTTTAACTCAAAATTCAACACTAAGAAACTCTTGTGCATTATTAAGTTCCCATATGGATCTTTTTAGTTATCAAAACATGAACAAGTCTACTTAGAATTCTGGATATTTTAGTCAATACTGGTCTAAATAGGCAAATAGTGTAAACCCAGATCAGGAGCCTTCTGATCTAGTTCTACACTTTTTGCAAATGGAATGAGTATATCTTAAACAGCTCCATGGTGTTCAGGGTCTTCCCCAGAAAAATTGGAAGGCGCTGGGGCAGGGGGTCCAGGGTGTGGGAGGGGGTGTTACCCCCTTCGGTATGTCGATTTTTTTTTAAGTTTGAATGTATAAATGGTGTTCCCTGAGCCACTTTAAGCATTATTTCAATGGTGTCCTAAAGATAAACAGCATACTAAAACCTTTGTTTTTATTAATCAATTTAAATTTCTTTATGACAAGAACTTGCTAGAATCTATATCAAAACGGTAGATACAAGGAGTACAGAATTACTGATATGTTATTTTGTTTACAAAAAACTATACATCTTAATTCTTATAGATGAAAGGGTCTGACAGAAAAATATAGAAAGACACATTACCTACATTGGTTTACTTGCTTTCTGATGATATAATCTATAAATGAGCATTAGATAATAATTTGAAGCAAAAAATATTATTTTTAAAAAATATGTGTGTTTGCTTTATATGTTGCCAACTTGCCACGTAATTATCTTAGCATTATGATTTTATGATAATTTGAAGAAAAAAATTGCAAACATTGCAGTACTAGATCAGAGGGCTTTTATAAATAAGAGTTCTCAGATCTTTGTCTTCACTGTTTTCCTAAATGTAGATACTTTTTGAAGTTTTTGTACAGTAATCCTGAATGTCATTTGTATTTCCTGTTATTTTTTTTTACTTAAAATCTTTATATCTTCATTTCTATCTGCTAGATTAAGTTCTATCACAATTTAGAATTCAGATCCTAAATCTGATTTCTTACTTTACTATTTTCTCTCTTTCACTTTTTCTTGACCAATCCAAACCCGTTGGGTAATAGTCAATAGTGACTGCACCAACGTATGATGTAGATTTAGAAAAAACTGTGCTTTGCTTAATCACGGATGTACAACATGACTAAAATGCTTAAATAAACCACCTTTATCATAAAATCGGATCATCTATGTTATTTCTAATGCTATGTTTTCTATCTTATTGGTTGGGGATACTCTCTCAGACTTTGAACCCACCCAGCTAGGGTACATAACTTTAAGTGGAATATTATTTCTGTTGAAAAATGCTATCGTTAATTCGCGAAAACCGATGACAAAATGTACGTGCACGATTGAAGGAAAACAGATGACAAGCTAACAAAATCATTCACGCTTACTTTGAAGTTACCAACACAGCGATATTTCGGGAAAATATATAACTATCCTATTTCAAACAAATAGATCTACGTGATAATTCAATAAGTACTGTAGGCTTGGTCGATTTTGATTACATTTGATTTCATAAGGCACAGAAACCATTTGTCTCGATTGTGGGCGTGGCATTTTCATCACTACAAACTGCTATGAGCTAAAAAATAAACCAACCCAGCGATATTTCGTGGGGAGGGGGGGACCAATCCTAGAACATTTCAATGAAATAAAATAGCTCTAAAATCTAGATTTAATCGATTTTGATTTGAACTTAAATAGGGCATACATGTACTTGTATCTTGTTTTCATTTTGCATTGAAATTTGTGGGCGGGGCGTTTCTTCTGCTGTGAATGCTCGCAAGTTGACTACGGAAATTCACGAATTCTATTGGAAACGTTGTTTGATATTGATCGTAACTAAACCGCCGAATTCCGAGACTCTCCGAGCATAAATTATGAAGACGAAAAGTCGCGAGTATGTGTCTGCACGAATGAATAACGACGGTCGTAATTCGTGGTGTCTGCGAATCGAAATAGTGCATTATAGGTTCTCCATAACGATGATAGCTTGCTTGCTTTATTCGTTTTAACGTCTCATACGAGTTATCGTTCTCTGTTAAGACTAAACTAATGCGGGGGGCGTTGTGTTTTTTGTTTGTTTTTTTTAAAAAAAAAGTCTACGGCACCCGCGGTCACCCATCCAAGTATTAACCGGGCTCGACGTTACTTAACTTCCGCGGTCACCCATCCAAGTATTAACCGGGCTCGACGTTGCTTAACTTCGGTGATAGGACGAGAACCGGTGTTTTCAACGTGATATGGCCGTAGACAAAACGATGATATGCGAGATATTCAGATTATATATATTATGTTTAAATCATGCACAGTAAAACAATAAGCATGATTTTCTCGTCGTGTGAAGTTGACAGGTTGACAGCTATTTTTAGAACGGTCACGTGAGAGTCACACGTGACACCATTGCAAAGGGATTATAACTGCCTCGGGCGGAACGCGATCAGAGGTGTGCATTATTGTCTCCTGCTGAGAGGCCCCATCTACCCCACGCTTTAATTAACATACTGATAAGAATAGTTTTACGACCTTTTAGCAAGTTTGATAATAGCACTGTTTCGCAAGTGGGGATTTTTAAGGCGCTGGGGTCTCGGATTTTAAGCGCTGGCGAGAATTTAGGCGCTGGGGCAATTGAGGTTCAGAAATTAAGGCGCTGGGGTACCCCAGCGCTTAAATGGCCTGGGGAAAACCCTGGTGTTGAAAGAGTTAGTGTCTCTCAAAGAAATGCCTAAAACTTTATGCTTCTACACTGCCCTGTGAAATGAGTCAATGGAAACTCTTTCTTGCATCCAGACTCCAGGAGGTGTTTGCCTAAAGCAGGTCAAACGTAATTTTGATGATTTCTGCATTCCATTTAGCCTGCTTTAAGCAAATATCTTTGTAAATACCAATAAAAAATTATAAAGGAAATGTTTAAACCACATAGGAGATAACAATTAAAAAATATACATGTAGTTATTGTACTGTTAAACAATAATGCATTGAAAAGTAAATAAATGAAAAGGTAAACCGTAAAAAATACAGTGTAGTGGTTGGAGGGGTAATGATTGAATGACCATCTCTGCCTTCTCTGGTTTGAGCTCAGTTGGTAGAGTGTCTGACGAGTTTTACAGTCAAGGGTGGCCACTGGGTTGAGTTCAACCTAGGGAAGAGCCTGGAGGACATGTTTCTTCTGAATCACTGAAGTAGTTCTACTGTACTATCATCACACAAGCTATCCTTGCACAAAGACGTAAAGTCCAACCACTTTATTTCAAAGTCCAAATCAAAAAGCTGTTTTAAGTCAGAACGGTTCAGTTGCATGAAGTCATAAAACATGAATTGAAGTAAATACACATGTAATGCATGTACACTTTAATCCAGTAAAGATATAGTATATAAATTTTGCAGTTTTTACAAGCTGAAAACATAAAAGAGGCAGCTTTCTAATAACACCAACCCTGAGGCCTCCTTTAAGTCGTAAAACTCCTGGGCTGAAAAGAAGATTCAGTCTTTGAGTGAATCAAAGCCTTGCCTATGTAGTCACAGTGGCTGTTACAGTGTAGAGGTGGGATCAATAGACCGCCCGGTTATAGCTCAGTCAGTAGCTAGAGCATCGAACTATTATTGAGGTGGTCATGGGTTCGCGTCCCACCTCGGGCGGACATTTTCACCCTGTTCACTTTAATGGTTTCAGAAGTGTTTGACGGCCCAGTCAAGGAGAGTCATTCGGTCTTGGTGAGAGCTTGTAAATTAAGCTCTGAAAGTGAAGGGGGAGGAGTGTGGTGGCTGTAGAGGTAGGATCGATAGATCCCGAGTTAGCTCAGTCTGTAGAGTGCCGGACTAGAGTACAATGTTGATGTGGTCGTGGGTTCGATTCCCATCTCGGGCAGACATTTTTTCCCTGTTCATTTTACCAAGCTCTGAAAACTGAAGAGGAGTAGTGCAATGACTTTCGCGGTGGGACCAATCGATCACCTGGTTGGTTTAGTCACTTAGAGTTAGTGTTGAAGTGGTTTTGAGTTGAGTACCACCTTGAATTGACATTTTTCCCTGGTTCACTTTTGCTACATAAATTGATTAAATTGTAAGCTTAATCTAAACTTGAAGTCGGTGACAGTCATGAAGAAAGAAAAAAGATGACATGGGACAACGATCTGCTATTTCATAACAATTCCACATACCATGGTTTTTGTTGAATTTTCTTATCTTTCACCGTATTCACTAATGCCAGGTCATATTTTTGTTCAGCGAGCGACATTTTTCACCAAATCAACTAAAACGCGTTCTTTAAATCCGTTAAACACTATTATTTTTAAATAAATAAAATATTAATTGAAATAAGCGTATTCTAAAATATGCATTTTAAGCATTTATAAACCCAGAATCTGTGCTTTTATTTTTCAAAACATATTTAAATCTAATGTTTCCTTGGCGACATTTCAACAAAGTTCTTTTTAATGGAGGAAAGAATAGTCATAAAAACGAACTATTCCGAATGACAAGTAAAGGCGTCGTCTAAAACATTTTCTTGTTCCCGCAATCCGCCGTGTGTATGCGCTTTATCACATTGTATCCTTATCCATTTTTAGCCAAATTACACACATTAACCCAATACCCAATAACCTGTTTCTACTTTTGAAGACGGGGACCACTAAATGCATGTTGCAAGTAAAGCATAATGCGTCTAAGGGAGCATTCTACTTTGCTTTTTGCTTTAAAAGTTACAATAGTACTATAGGATATTGAAATATTTTTCTTGGTGCATAATCTGCATAAAGTGGAACTATTTTCTTCTGGAGAAATAATTTGAATGCATATTATGCGTATTTATGGAGCAAATGGTTAAACACGGATAATTAATGAAGTGGTTCTCGTAGAACGTTTGCGCTTGAATCGCGTCAGTTTTCTGAACTTTTCTCACATCTATAGCCTTTATTCTTTACTTTAAGACTACTTTAACCCTTTCCCCCGTAACGCGGCGTCTAATTATGATCCAAACTGTTTGACGCTCGTATCGATATGTTTGAAGTTATACTACATTGAATCTTACTTTGAAACGACCTTGCAAACAAACAAAAATTGAAGCAGACGACAATGTAACGATGAAGGGGTAAAACACTCACGGGCATTTTGGGAGTGACAGGGTTAAGCAATTATAAAAAGCTAAAGATTTGAAACGGTTCTATGTGCCTTACCAGGAACGTATATTCACTCACTCTCACTTATCCCTTGACTGATTATCTCGTGGTAGGGGGGATTCTGACGCCAAAGAAGCTGTCCTTTGTCTCCAAACTGGTCTATCTGTAGCATATGTTATCAGCTCTAGCATTGACAGTGTTGTCCACTCTTTTACGTTGTCGGACAAACTTTTCCTTTGCCTTCCTCGTCTACGCCCACCTCCCACTGTCCCTTGGAGGATAGTTTTGCTGAGACTGATGTGTCTTGTGATGTGATCAAACCACTTCAACTTCCTTTTTTTACCGTATATTAGATAACATATAAAATACGTCGTTCCTGACCTCATAAATATCGTTGTTTTGTGGAATTGTAGAATAAATAAAAAAAAAAGTGGTGTAAAATTTAATAATTACATACATTGTACTATCTAGATCTAATATATTAAAAATAAATTGTTGTGATTTTACAGCATCTCATGGAAAATAAACGTCTTGGCAAAGACTGGAGTAGAGTCGGCAAAATATTTTTACTGCATTTCAATATTCTTTTTAGATACAAACACTTGTAGATCTTATATTCAATTGGTCGTGCGATTAATATAGAATATAGTTACTTTGTAAATTTGGTTTAAACTTAAGAAGATTAATTTTGTCAAAAATGCAAATTTTCATTATACTCTTTTCAATCAGATTTGAGATTTAAGCGTTTTAAAACCCCAGCGTAAACAGAAACCACCAACGGTCGTTACAAACTCCTTGTGAAGTGTACTCTTGTCCTGTGTAAACAAGATATACCCTGATCAGAGGGCATCTAAAGCAACGTTCTGGTCAGGATCCACAATGTTTGTCGTTTTTCAATGTAAAGATTCATATTTTGTTTATTACAACTGTTAAACTTTCAAAACTGGACTAAACTTAATTGGAAACTTGATTTGTCCTTTTGAAGTTTTAGCTAGGGGTAAATTGGTTACTCGTTGTTAACCACTTCACTGCCATGACGTCATCGTTTTTAAGCAATTGCTGTCTGTTTTTTATATTTCGAATTGAGATGTAAGGTATTTTGACTAAAGAAATATTATAGGAATCTTTTCTGTATATAAGACCGAGATTATCCCCTCTGCCAAGAACTAAAAGGAAAGGAGGTCGGTGGTTTTGATCCCATGCGCTGCTTGGCATGAAATTAGCCAAACTCATCTTCCGGAAATCATCATCATCTCATTTCATCACCCCAATCTTTCATCGGCGCTATATGACCTATTTTCAGTGGAAGTCCCGTAAAACCCAACTCACCATCTTCTAAGAAAAATATTGAGATAAATGCTGAGCAGTTTGGATCCTGATCAGATATGTGGCCTCTGATCAGGATCCAAACTGTTTGCAAATAACCAATGCCAAATTTCTCTCTCTCCTATCTTGAATTGTGTGTGTCCCTTTTCTGTCATTATGGCGTCATAACTCTGATAATTAATTGTCATAATGTCTCCTTCTTGCAAAAGTACAGTCGGCTTTATTTCTAAAGTTAAGGTGTTTAAGTTTCTCTACTTTGAAAAAATTATGCTATTTGTACTGAAACAGCTTCACTCAAGACAAGTAGAATATTTTGAAGGCTGTTTTATAAGAGAATGTATACTTCTTACTCAACGGCAGTTGTCTGTAAAAGTTGAAGGAAATATCTTCATAATACGTATAGAAGGTAAATCTATCTTTTGAAAATCATGGTATGAAAAGGGAATGCGATATGTGAACGACCTATACAAAAACTAATAAAATACTTACCTCAGACGAATTTGAACAACTATATGATATAAAGGGGTGAGCAGCTTGTTCTACATTGACGTTACAAAGCAACTATAGTGTCGTATCAAAACACGTGAACACCTACAGTAGCACATACCAGGATAAAAATGTCCGTCCTCCATAATGAGTGTTGAATAGTAGAGTCTTCGATGGAATCCTAATTAATTATAAACAATGCTGAACCTACATGTCTGGTAGAAGACTAAGGATCTTCTATGGCATTCTCAGAATGAACAATGCTGAGCCTACAAAACTGGTTTAGTATACTAGAGTCTCCAATGAATTTCTAAGAATGAACAGTGTTGAGCCTACAAGACTGGTATTAGAGTATTCTATGGCATTCTAGATATGAACAATGCTGAGCCTACATGACCGGTATTAGGGTCTTTTTTTCTTTCTAAATATGAACAGAAACGTACATTAGATATACGTTCCTGGTATGAACAATGCTGAGCCTACAAGTCTGGTAGTAGAGTCTTGTAAGACATTCTAAATATGAACAATGCTGAGCCTACAATACCGATATAAGAATCTTCTTTGGCACTCTAGATATGAACAATGCTGAGCCTACAAGTCTGGTAAAAGAATTTTCTATGACATCCTTAATATGAACAATGCTGAGGCTACAAATTCTAATTTCAATATAAACAGAGCCCAACAACATAACAATCAGAAGGTTAGCCCATTTATGCATTCGATTTTTGAAGCAATCGAAAAGTACAGGCGGTTTGATCTGGATAGGATGCTTTGTAATGTGGATCATCCGATTCGTGCTGTTTGAATTTTATACTGCGTCTTACCCTTTAATATTTAGCCCGCTACATGGAAGAAGTGGTGAAGACATTTGCAAACAGTTTGGATCCAGATGAAACGCCTGATGGACCTGTTTCTCATCTAAAATTTTCATCTTATACGTCAAACAGTAAACTTCCATATAAAGTTTCACTATTCATGGAAATATTAGAATATTATTTTTTACCTCTCTGTTTTTCTTTACTAAAAACCAACAATCACCAGTGATATGTCACTGAGGTACACATAGGGAGTTAACGCTACGATTTCCCGTCAAGCTTAAACCGTCTGAATTACTTTTTTTTTAAAAATGATCTCATATTCTTGGTCATATATTTGGTCATGGAGAAATTAATCTGTTAAATGTATTTAAAAGTATGTGTAGAATTTGAAATTGCTAATGAAGATGGAACAGTCATAATAGTTAATATTCACAACAACAAAAAACAAAAAGGCAAAAATAAAAACAAACCCAAAACAACCAACAACAAAAGAAAACAAAACAGAAGCAACATCTAGTAAAAGGTTAAGGATACATTTCAAACTACAACCTTATAGGGTTTTTCTTCCCCAGCTTCTAAAAGCTAAATTTGTCGAGAGTTGTTTACCCCTTCACCGCCATATTTTCGTCTGCTTCAATACTGTTGTCTGTAATATCGTTTAAAAGTTAGATTTAAGGCCAGTTTAACTGACGTAATTTTAAAAAAACAAGTGGCAAACAGTTTTGATCAGGATCAAAACTGTTTGGAAATGCGCTTTACTTCTTCATGCGTCATTGAGAGTGAAAGGGTTAACACCCTGTAGTCCAGTCACGTGACTAGATAGAGGTGTCTCCAAAACTATCGATTAATGACCATTTCCGTGCTAAAATAATTATTTTATAAGACTGATATTTTATAAGGTGTGGAGTTAAGGAAATTCGATTTTAAAACTGTATCTTCTCATTGGTTGACAATAAAAGGACCTAGGTTGAACAATGGGGTATTCACAATTAGTCGGGCAGTAAAATTGACACGCATATCAGTTAATTGACGTTTTCGGCACTTCATTATTTGAAATGAGCGGCTTTTTTGAACATGCATCACTTTCACATTTTGGATGCTGCTTTCACGTGGTTTGAAGCAAATGGATTGATATTATCTTCTTGAGGGATCTACGTCTCACAGATTTTTTATAACTTTTTCCAACTGTTCAAAACAAAGCCTTACGTAATAGAATGTCGACTTTGAATAGTAAAACAATTTTGATGTTACATAACAAAAGTTGGAAGGTGTATTTAAAATTCTAAGACACGGATCTCCAGATATATTGATGAAGTGTGTGTTGGCCAATTTTAAACACGTTACTAATTAGGACGGCACTGAAATCACTGGTTGAAGTTGTTTTTCTTAAATTTGTCTTTTAAGATTTATGTTTATAAAACCGGAAAACAAATATATATTTCAATGACATATTATGGACAAACGCGTATCACTTAAACGCCTCAGATGTTAAGTGTGGGGGGAGGGGGTATAAATTATGAAAATAAATATTAAGTGACCTTTTCACTCTCTTTTAGTAGATAGTTTGAAATCGGGTAATATGGGGACTCTGTCCTATTTCATTTTTTACTTCAGCTCTTTTTTGTTACTAAAGGAAAGTTGAAGTGGAAATGATTTTTTTTCATACAAAGACTCGATCTTAGGCCTACACGCTTTCGTGTAGTTCATGTAGTTTCGAGGCCGGATGTATCCTTGGATGCATAAGCGTTTCTTGCTTCTTAGACCAATTTGGATGTGTTTTCCTCAGATGAATTTTACTTGTTGGCTGTGTTTGGCTTTACACATTTACATATTTACATGGCTGCCATAAATTGATAAAAAAAAACTTTTCAAGCGCAATCTTCCGAATTATAACTTTTATCCATAGTCTGTTCTTAGTTTTTAAGACACGTGATGCTTAAAGTATGTTGAAAGTAAAGCAGAATGCGCCTTATGGCGCATTCTGCTTTACGTTGAGCCTGCTTTAAGCTACCATGTACTGGGGGGGAAAATCCGAAGATTTTGGAAAAATCCGGAGAAATGGCAGCCCTGTAATTTACCATTTTGGAACTCTAGAGTTCGTTTTTCTGCTTTAACACATTGTCCCCTGAAACTTCTGATGGATAATTCCAGTTGCAATAAAGGATGGTCCGTTTTAGACTATTTAGGGTTGTTTTTGGTAATAAATTGCAAAATGCCAAACAGTGAAGTACCTGATAAGGAACTTCACTGTTTGTTTTGGACAAGCATACTCTTCACAGGTACACGTTAGGTAACGGACGCATATACGGTACAGTAGGGCTCAATGAGTTAAAAAGGCCCGCTTTAAAAATACCTTTAGCCTGCGTGAAGCAGCTACCTGTTAGTGTAGCTATATTTGTATATATGTAGCTTTCTTATAATAAGACAGAAACATATCAAGAAAAATATGAGAATGAAGGAAATAATTAAAATTTCACCAGCCATAGCAAGTAGAGGTGGTTTCATGACATCGTGTGCTCTCAGTGCTTTGATTGCAGATGTCGTAAAACCGACGGTAATCTTTTGTATCTAGATTTTGACCCTTCCAATTAAAATACGACAAATAGTCAAAATGGCGGAAGACGGAGTTAGTGAGGAAGCGGGTAGTTCAGAAGGCTTTGTGATGAATTTTGTATCAGAATTGGTATCCAGTCCATTAAATCTTGCATTGCTAGGACTCTGTTGTTTTCTGTTATATAAAATTGTTGTCGGACAGAAGAAATCTGACCCAGCAAAGCCGTCAGAACCCGAACTGCCAAAGTTGAAAAAACAAGACATGACGCTTGAAATGCTCAGAGAATTTGACGGCAAAGGTGAAGGTGGAAGAATTGTGTTGGCATGCAATGGAAAGGTGTTCGATGTCACCCGTGGTAAAAGATTTTATGGACCAGGTACGATGTATACACTAAGAGCTGCCTTATCAGTAAATACAGACCCCCCAAGTCATATGCCCTTGGATAAAACATTGAAGACTTCTTCTTGAAAGTTCTTCTTCTTCTTCATGTATACAACACTCTCTCAACAAAGGTCTTTCAAAATGTTGATAAATTTTAGTCCGTAAAAAATAGAGAAAGTCACAGATAATCACCGTCTCCTTCAAGTGGTCTAACAGTTTAAAAGTGTTTTGACATCTAAATAGTGCACAGTGCCACTCATGAAAAGAGAGCTAAATAGTCGGTTACTAGAATAACCGGAATACACATTCAGTAATAATTTTAGAAAAAAAAAGAATGGGTCCTTTGGGACCCATAACTTTGATATCTATGGGTCCCATAGAAAAACTATGGGTCCCAAATTTTTTCACCAACTATAAGCATGTGAACAGATTGTTACACCCATCCGTATTTTCATTTCACTGAAAATGAATCAAAGAATATTAAAATCTTAATGTCATAGTAAGTTTAGTTTGTTCATTTAATTTCATAAAACCTGCATGTTTCTGATATTTTCAGTTCAATGTGCACTTAAGTCAATAACTTTGGTCAACTTGACTTTATTAGGACTCTGTTCTTTGTGATTCTGTCCAAAAACGGATGCCTGTATGCTCTACAGATCAGCATGTGTAGCAAGAGTGCTGTGTTGAAAATTACTGTTCTAACAAACTTTCACAAATGAATTTCTTACTTTACTATTATTACGAACACACCTACAATGTTGTAACTGTACTTAAAACAGTGTTGCAGCTATGATGTCCGATTCTCACATAGATTTCGAAAATCTCGCACAAAAATTACTAGTGCAATCTTTCAAGTCAGCTCTACGCGATACCCGCCCTACGATATTATCGCCTATAATAACTAATGACGACTCTTCTCCCCGTCGTGATATTCTACGACGCATTAGATATAGAAAGTTTAGATACAGATAGTGCGTAAAAATTCGCGCGCACTTGCTACGATAATCAAATACCATGCGTCAAACCTTTCAAACTTTGGGACGATTTTTGTCAAGTCCGATACCCGCCATTTTGGACATAAATAGGCTAGGTCTAAAACATTGACCGCACTGTCTTGACTAGCCAGTATAAAAAGAGTTCATTATTTGCGGCGCGGACTTTTTGTATTCGTCTTATGATTTATTTTGGCCTAATTATCATAATATATTCGGCGTCTTTAGCAACTATGTTCGTCTGCGAAAACAATTTAACACTTACGTAGGCCTGATATGCCGTTACAAAGTTGCTACACATTATAGTATGAATCGTTCTGTATTTTTCACGCCCATACGAAGATGCGTCCTTACGTCTTTTCAGACTATGCATCCTCGACGATTTTTATGCGTATTGTAGGCAGGACGCAGACCTAAAATTATCACTGCCTATTATGGTGCAGAAAACAGTTTCAGATGATGTATATATATACATACACATTTTATGTACTAATTTATTAAATTTGCAAAGGAAATATGCAATTTGTGGGTTATAAATAATTTTTTCTGTTGAAATCGTAACCGAAATCTACTTTTAAGGTATCACATGAGAATTACACATACGTTTGAATACACCTCCCTGCATGATCTGAATAAGTCAAATGTTTCTCATATTCTCGGGCCTTCTGATTGGTTGTCAACGTTTGTTGCTATGGAGGGGATAAATTCTTCAGTTCAGACACGAATGAAGAACAACCGGATCGGAAACTATCTATTTACTCATGCATTTTCCCAATAATGCCGTCGTCAATTCGCCGATCGTTACCTTCCCCCGACTCGCGGTTAATCGATCGATAAAACACAGCTGAATCGCGCTCGCTCGCGCGGGACAGTTAGTTACCTACTGTTAATTAAAACTCCATTGAAACTTTATATTTCACCCAGTTTCCGAAATAGAGGGCTTAAATCAGAGCGAAGATATTCAGCTTTTATTTGTGAAAATATGAATGTTCTGTATTGAGCGAGTGTTTGTTTACGACAGGTAAAAGAGCATTTAACAAATGACCTAACAGGCAATAGACCGCAGATTCTATTGTGTACTACCGTTATAAAAGTCCTATAGAATACTCGTTTTTCACCCGATTTTTACATTTAATGTCTTAAAAGATAGTAAAAATCTGTATCTTTAAACGGTGTAAAAATCTTGATTTCATATTACTTTGAAACAGAGAAATCGTAAACGAGACTGAAGCGTTTTTTCTGAATGTGGAAGCATCAATGAAAATCGAATCGACGATTGACAATTTCAGCTAATTAAACCTGTTTAGTGACATAAGTGCCGACAAGTTTGTGTAAGTACCTAATTGTTTTGTTTGTAACATGTTATGTGAAATATTTGATGTAATTTGTACATAATTGGTGCTATTCTATTGCTATCTATGGTGAATTGTAAAAGTTAACCAATGAAAATGAATTCTCAAACTTAATGCAACGGAGAATAAGAGTCATTTTGAAAGAGTGGGACAATACATAAAAATAGATGAATTTCATATCATAATTGGGCGACTAATATATAATCACCGCATAATAGTTGTTATTTTTTACAAGCGTGAGATGTCTTCATCACAAGCAAACATTTTTGAGTAAAAATACCACAAAATCTAATGATTTGTAATTAATTTGAGACAACACAACACGAAAATTGAAAAAAAAAGTTCTAAATTCAAAACATGAAAAAACTAGGAAGTATCCATTCAATCCGCACCAAAATTTTAAATAAGAAGCACCAATATGTTCTTATTACAAAGAAATCATTCTAAAGTGAAAATCACTAATGGGAGTCAGTTCTATAAAATGGGCGTTACAACACCCTACAAATTAAACCATTCCTTACAACACATACGAAAAATCGTCATTTTCACGCGTTAAACTCACCAAGAAAGACACAACCAATCCTCACCAAATTTTAATATAAGAAGCATCAGTATCTAATTAAGTATGTGTCAAAATTTCAATAAAAAGTGACATCAGGAAATACCTTTCTATAAAATTGGCCGACTATACGCCATTTTGTTTCGCTCGCTGAATACAATGGTTTTCTGACTGACATATTATTCCTTCTTATTTAACCGCTGAAAACAGCGCGTATACTTGTATAAACGACACAGTTGAGGAAAGGGATATTCACAGATTCCAATAGCAGAAGTTTTTAAATATTTAATGTCACTAAACACATTTGATTAATTGAAATTATCAATTGATTTTAGCTGATATTTCCACATTCAGAAATGGCGCTTCAGTCTTGTGTGCGGGCGGCACGCTGATTGGCCGAACAGGAGGCACCATACTTTGTACGCCACCTGGATTTCCGATCCGGTCATTCTTCATTCGTGGTTCAGATAACTGTTTTTAGAGTCACTTTAAATCTATCATATGGACAATTTCTGCGTCTGTGGCATCAATTTTTTGTTTGTTTATATTTAGATTTAACTATGCACTAGTATTAAATGAATTACAATATCCAACACGTTTTACGGGGGCCTCCGTGGCCTAGTGGTATAGTCACTGTGACTTACATAACTAAGCTCCTCACCGCTGTGAGTTCGAATCCCAGTAGGGTCGTTCGGATTTTCATGTGGGGAAGCCTTCCAGCTGGCTTGCAGAAGGTCGGTGGTTCTACCAAGTTGCCGATTTGTGCCTAAAACAGTGCATAAAGGACTTCTGGGGTCTTCCTCTACCTATAATTAGCAGGACGTCGCGATATGACTGAAATACTGTTGAAAGCGACGTAAAAACAAATCAAATCAACCAACACGTTTTACATGTGAAATTTCGAAAAAAGATAACTCAAACCCAATTGATGTTTTATTTAAGAAATAATAAATCCATACCAGTGTTTTATCGTGCATTCGAACACTGGTAGGAGTTGAGATGCGTAGTAATTTAATCACGAGGCTTTTAGGCCGAGTGGTTTAATTACAAGCATCTCAATGACTACCAGTGTTCGATTGTTAGATAAAACACTGGTATTGATTTATTATTTCGATTCTAACACATAATTTAACCTTAATTTGCACCGAAGAAACGGCGCTACATTTTCTTGGCGTACGCATTTTCAAAGCCATATGACGTCACGTTAGAACGTTTTTGCGCGTGAGTGTTCTACTGAAAATTCAAACACTGAGACGGTCCTTCTTCGCTTATATATAGGGGTGTGGGCGAGGTGTGTTAGAATTGTCCTTACAACATTTTCCAACATAATTTTAATGGAGGAAAAGCGTTGATATATTTCTGGATGTCAGGAGTGTCCATTTAATCTGTTTTTGTAAGACACGAGATTATGAGAAACCACGAGAATTGACGATAATAGGTGTATTCCGGTTATTCTAGTAACCCCAAAATAGTTTTTTTTTGAGAGAAATCTTGCCTTTTACGGTTAAACAGGGAGCGTCAGCTTGCAGTGCGGGAGGTTGTGGGTTCAATCCCTGGCCATTCAAACCAAATACTTTAAAAATTGGTAGTAATAGCTTCCCTCCTTGGCGCTCAGAATTTCGGTTTGCTTTAAAACTGGTTCGTCGGTGTCAGGATAAAGTGACCGGCCAGGCACAATCCCAATGGTGCACCTAAAAAATGGGACCCCTAAAAAGTGCCCCTGCTCGTCCTAGCTGCAACTCAAATGCAGTAACAGTGTCTGACACTAAGTTGACTAACTCAGATCACCAAGGATCCCGCACTGTCACTGTCTTTGCCTTAATTTTTTAAGACCACTTGGTGGTCTTAAAGGCACTTGATGGAAACTGACAACAACTGCTTATTTTGGCTTCATGCATGTGGGTTAGGGGGAAGACTGTCCAGATCAAATGCTCCTTAACCCTTTACCCCATATAGTTTTGAAGACAGTTGACCACTTAAAGCATGCTGAACGCAGAGCAGAATGTGACTTAAGGCACATTCTGCTTTACTTTCAGTCTGTTTTAAGCTATCATCTGCTAGGATTTAGAAAATATTTCTTATGGTACATTTTCATGACTGCATAAATTGGGAACTATTTTTTTTCAGTGGAGAAATAAATTAAATGTGTTACAAGGCGCTTTATTGGGGGGGGGGGGGGGGGGGGGGGGTTGGATTAAAGGATTCCTCTGGTCAGGGTCTGCTCTGTAAAAACCCCTATATAGTCAAGAATGGATGGTCAGGTTCCATTGCAGAAAATAGTTCCAAATTATAGTCATGAATATGCAAGTTGTAAGGAAAATATTCTTTAACTTTGCAGATGGTAGCTTAAAGCGGGCATAAAGTAAAGCAGAATGCGCCTTAAGGCACTTTTACTTTCAACCTTCTTTAAGCGGTCATTTTTCTTTAAAACTAAAATAGTAAAAACAGGCTATGGGATAATTATTAACATAAGTTTTGAATGTAATTGTATTTGTTCCAGGTGGGCCTTATGGACTGTTTGCTGGTAAAGATGCTTCAAGAGCTCTAGGTACATTCTCAATGTCAGAGGATGTTTTTCGAAATGAATATGATGATTTGTCAGACTTAAGCAGCATGCAGATGGAGAGTGTTCGCGAATGGGAAATGCAATTTACAGGTAAGATCATTAATTCATTTTGATGTGCCAGAGCTCCAGATAAGATGGAATAAACTTCAAACAAATCCAACATCTTCTCACACACTTCAGCACCAAACCCTATGGTGACTTCTCATTAGAATCGTCTCTATATGAGTAACAGTCTTTGCCTTAGTTTTTTCAGACCACTTGCCCAAAACTGATGACAAAAACTGCCTTTTCACTTATATGCCAAATTCTGATGCAAATATCACTAATTCTGATCAATGCAAATATCACTTGCCCGAATGAGGAACCACTTGCTCCGGGCAAGTGGGTTAGGGCGAAGTCTAGAGTAGTGACACAATAGGGTTTAATCCAGAAGTAAAGAATGAAGTTTTTAAAATACTGCCCTTATCGGTAGCTCTGTAATATGCCAGTCACAGAGCTCCAGATAAGAGTGCATAAACCTCTTATTATAATGGACATTTTGACAGAAAAAAACTTAATGACGAGTGACAAACAGCTTGAATCCAGATCAGAAACCGCGTTATGATTTAAGCTGTTTGCAAATTTCCCTCCCTATAACTATTCCCTCTGAACAACACACACAACTTTTGTCTCCCATTTGGTGGCGTTGTAGAGAGGGAGCAGTGAACAGTAAAACCCAGTTCGCTTAAGTTCATTGTTTTGTGTTGAAAGTTCATGGTAGATGGATGCTTAAACCAAGGCAAAGGTAAAACAGAAAGGTCCTTTAGGATTTTTCTGTTTTACTTTCACCTTGCTTTAGTTTAAGCTTAAGTTTTACCCAATAAGCCTTCTTTTTAGTGGTGGCAATAGAAAGGTTTTACTGTATGAAATTAATAAATCTAATAGAGACTTAAAGAATTATATGGAATTATTTTTCTGCTTGTTCCGTTTTATCTTGAACCTTGATGAAGTGAAGAAATTATTTTCTTTTGACAGAAAAATACGAGTATGTAGGAAGATTGCTAAAACCCGGGGAGAAGCCAAGAGATTATTCCGATACAGAAGATGAACAGAATGATGGACAAAAGGAAAAAACAGAATCAGAGAAGAAGAAAGACTAACAGCCATATTGTTAATTGTTTTAAGTCCAGTTATAATAAAGAATAACATATGAAAAGTTTGTTAGTCAAGTTTAAATGAAACATAATTATACGGGGCTCCAGATAAGGTGTGTAGTTCATAAAATCATAAAACTAAAATTCTGACATCCCCAAATCTTATGTTGTGACTACTTACATGTATTTGAATTGCCTCTTTAAGACAGTTCTAATTAGCAGTTGCTACAAAGGATTTGTTAGAGATATAAGAGAATTTATTTTTGGATGTTTTTGGAAAACAGGTGGAAAGTATAAGCAGAATGCACCTTATATAAGGGGCATTCTGCTTTAAGCTATGACCTGCTTGAAGCTATGACCTGTTAGAATATGGAAACTATTTTTTATGTTGCATATTATTGACTGTATTATTTGGGCCTATTCTCTTCAATGGAGGAATAAAATAACGGCACAAAAAGCTTATTTAAGAGGTAATGGGTTCATTTCGCTGTCTCTTATCTGGGGCCCTGAATTATAAATGTAATGGCTTTAGAAAATGTAAATAGAATTTGCAAATTTTAATCAAAACCAGTCCGTCTATGTATGATTCTGGTAATGGCATTTATTATTTAAATGCACTGAACAGTCTTCTCCCTTGGCAAATTTTGTTGAACTTGTTTAGTATTAGCATTGAATGCATATTTTACACTTGTTGTTTTACCCCCTTACCTTCTGTCTATGTTTGATCTTAGCTGTTAAATGTGAAGTCCAATGTCTATATGTTATTTAGTTCAATACGAAGTGTGGTGCATAATTTAGATTGAGAGACTTTCAAACTCTTTAAAAAAAAGTAGTTGGGATGGAAGCATATTTGATGAAAGGTTACTTCTAAGGGATTTAAATTTCTCTGTTATCAGTATCAAATTGAGTTCTAAGAACTGCTGTAAGCAAATGTTACTTCATAATATTAGAATTTAGAAAAGCACAATTTATAATAACACATGCACTTATTTATGTACGTAAAATGTGAAAGTTTAACCCAACACATCTGGGGCCCGTTTTACTAAACTACTTACGCAAAAAATGTAAGTCAAAATTGTTTTACTCTTATTTTTTTATCATAAACGTTTGCAAACAGCAAATAGCCAGATCAGAGGACGCGCTAAAAGCGCGTCCTCTGATCTGGCTATTTGCTGTTTGTAGCAAGTGATAATAAAAAATATTAATTAAAATTTAAAATTTTGACTTACGCAAATGATTTGCGTAAGTTGTTAAGTAAAACGGGCCCCAGCTCTAGATGATTTGGTCCTTTTTTCCATAGCCATGAATGCGTACTGCCAATGTTCAACTACGCTTAATGCAGGTGACTGCTTAAATCGAGATGAAAGTAAAACTGAAAGCTCCAATAGGAGCTTCCTGCTAAACTTTTACCATGCTTATAAGCTGTCACTGTAGCAAGGCAATGCTAGAGGAAAAGTTTAACTAGTGCATCTGCCATTGTAAGCAGTTAAGTCACTTAAATCAGGATATTTTTGGGCTCTAGTCTACAATTGGATTTTTTCTTCAAAAAATAGATGCTTTACTTGCAGCCTGCTTGAAGCTACAATCCTGCTAGGATATAGGAAATATTTCTCATGCTACATATTCATGTCATATGAAATGGAACTAATTTCTTCAGTAGAGTATTGAATTACATGTAAAAGCAAAAAAAGACATATCTCTATGGGGAATGGGTTAAGAAAGACTGAAAGGAATCTAATATGTTTTAGCAGTAGGTTCACTTCAATCAGGATAGTTTTCGCTCTAGTCTACACTGGGCTTTAAGACAAGTTATAGTATTGGTACTGGACGATTCTAGACTGAACCCATATTGTACTTCATGACTCTGAGTTGTGACGTAGTCACGTGACCCGCCAATCTACTAGTCAGTAGTGCTGACGAAAGAGATGAAAGATCTCCGAAAATTACACCAGGTAAATAGCAGCTCAGAGTCATGAAAAACTCACCAAAATGTCCAATCCTGAGCTTGGAAACAACCTATTCAGTAGTATATTGTACTTGCAGTTGATATGTTGAGTATGCCAAGGTAGAATACTGTTTGATGTGATTGTTACTATTTATTAACAGGAGTAATATCCAACTTCAGTGAAGTGTGATAAAACTTGTACATTTACCCGCTACCCCATAGCCTGTTTCTAGTGTCGAAGACGAGGGACCACTTAAAGCAGGTTGAAAGTAAAGCAGAATGCACCTGAAGGTGCATTCTGCTTTACTTTCAGCCTGCTTTAAGCTACCATCTGTTAGGATATAAAAATACATCTTATGGTGCATTTTCAGGACTTTATATCCATGAAATTTTCTTCTTTATTGAAAGAACAAACTAAAGGTGTAAAAAGGCTAATTTATGGAGTAGTGGGTTAAACCAATGTTTAGCAGCCATACAGTTAATAAGCGTTTGTATCTCTCAAGCTAGGCTGCTGCTTAATGAAGGATAAAAATTATTCAGAAATCTCCTTCAGGAGCTTTCGGCTTTAGTTTTATCCTGCAGTAAGCTTTCACTCGTTTTAAAAGTCTGTACAAATTTTTGAGTGGCTGCTTAGTACAGCTTCTAACGTAAATTTTTATTTTCTGCCCCAGTAACTTTGTATTTGATTGACAGACAGTAGATCTATCATTTAACCAACCTTGTAAATTGAAGCCATTGTGAACATGTTATTGTATAATATTAAATCTATAGCCGGGCTTCTAGCTAGTCAATTAAGCATTGTTTACTCTTAATAAGACCAAAGATGAGAGTCACATGTGTAGAATGAGAAATTGTAACATTCATGACAAATGAGGATGTAAAATCTTGCTATGACCTCTCAAAAGGTGGCTTGATTTCTGTCTTTAACCTATTACTCCATAGCATACTTCTAGTATTGATGACAGATGGCCACTTAATAAAACAGGTTGAAATTAACACAGAATGTGCAGTTAGGCACATTCTGCTTTACTTCCAGTTGAATTAAAGCTACCATGTGCTAGGATATATAGGATCTGTCATGAGTCGATGTTTAAGACAAGCTGATCTCAAACGAGTCTAGAATTGAAATGTTATTAAGCGAGCCTTGGCGAGCTTAATAACTTTTCTATTCTAGACGAGATTGAGATCAACTTGTCTTAAACATCGACGAGTGACAGATTCTTTTTCTCAAATATCCAACGATTTTAAGCTATTTTGCAAATTAATAGGCATTTTTTGAAACCCCAGTGACGTCAAAACGCCGTTATAGATAGTGACGTTATAGTGACGTCATCAAAGTGATCTCACACATGTTGGAGATAAGGATATTCGTAATCGTTGTTCGCTATAGAAAACAAGGATAGTTATGTGAGAAATAGAAAATATTTCTTATGGTGCACATTCATGACTGTTTAAAGTGGAATTATTCTCTTCAGTGATGGATTTATCAATTAAATATGTAGAAAGGTGTCTGAGCTAGGGTTAATGGGTTAAACTGCCACCTGTCTGAAACACCAGGGGCCCGTTTTACTAAACAACTTACGCGTAAGTCAGAATCGTTTAACTCTTATTTTTCGATCATAAACGTTTGCAAACAGTAACTAGCCAGATCAGAGGACGCGTTAAAAGCGCGTCCTCTGATCTGGCTATTTGCTGTTTGTAGCAAGTGATTATAAAAAATATAAATTAAAATTTAAAATTTTGACTTACGCAAAAATTTTGCTTAAGTAGTTTAGTAAAAAGGGGACCCTGCTAGTTTTGAAGATAGTTGGCCACTTAAAGCAGGTTGAAAGTGAAGCAGAAAGCGCCTTCAGGCGCATTCTGCTTTACTTTCAGCCTGCTTTAAGCTATTATTTGTTTGAATATAGAAAATATTTCTTATGATTATTATTTATGACTTATAAAATGAAACTATTTTCTTTTGTGAAGGAAAATATTAAAGGCGTATTTATGGAGGAATGGGTTAATTGGTCTTATTAATGAGACTTAGTTGTATGTACTGGAAATGGGACCTACTTTTGGTCCTTGATGGATGTATGTTAGTTACATGTATTTGCAAAAGTCACACAGTCAGAGATTTTGGCTGGGTCTATACATTGCAAATAGTTGTAGGCTTGAGTATATGAGTAGCATAATGGGTATTGAGACAAAGGGTCCATAATGGTCACAAACAACTTTGAAAACCCTCAGCATGAACTGAATAGGAAGCATGGCATTGAATGGCACTGTTTGAAATTACAAAATACAAAGTGTGATGTGTGTCTATGTACAGTGGAAAATACGTTATTCTTTCCCAATAAATGCGTTTACGCTAAAACTATTATTTCTATTGCAAACAGTTTGGAGCCAGATCAGACGCCGGGTAACCCGGCGTCTGATCAGGCTCCAAACTGTTTGACACCAATATAAACATGAATAGTCAGAATTGTCCAAAAGTGCACTTTTCTACGTTTTAGTGCTTTGCATTTGCGTACGTTTGCGTTTAAACGGGAAAGAATAATGTTTTCTCCACTGTATGATATAGAGTGCTGATCTTGGGTTTTCACTGTCAGCAATATAAAAAGGAGTCTTTATTCTGAATGTGAGACCCATATATAACAGTTAACCCATTATCCCATAGCTTGTTTCTAGTTTTGAGGACAAGAGACCTCTTTAAGAACTCTTAAAACAGTATGCTTTACTTTCAGACTGTTTTAAGCTACCATCTGCGAAGCTATAACAAATATTTCTTATTGTGTATAATTGTTATTGTACATGTATACAGCTGGATTATTATCTTCTGTGGATGAAATAAGGCGTATTTATGGGGTAATGGGTTAACCCTTTCCCACATAGCATATCTCTAGTATTGAATATAGGTGTCCACTTAAAGCAGGTTGCTGTAAGCGCATTCTGCTTTACTTTCAGCCTGCTTTAAGCTATCATCTGCTAGAATATAGAAAATATTTTGTATTATATACATATTTATGAATGTATAAATTGGAACTATTTTCTTCAAGGCAAGAATAAACTGAATGCGCTAAAAGGCGCTTCTATGGGGGAAAGGGTTAAACCTCTCTTCAATTACACTTTCAATAAGAATCATGTGAGGATCTTCCAAGTATGTGGCTGGTGAATGCAGTATAAAATCTGCATTAACACATTCAACCCTAGAGAATAGTATACTCGTCATTAAAACAGTGTACATGTGAAAAGTACTCTTGTCCTATGCAAACAGTGTAGATCCTGATCAGAGGGCTCCTGTAGAAGCCCTCTGATCAGGGTCGGCACTGTTTGTCATTTGGCAATATAGTTTGTCATTTTGCAATATATTCTTTAAATCAACCCTAAATATTAACAAATGCACTAGACTTTATTGGAAATTGGAATTGCCTATTAAAAGTACCAGGGGTGAATGAGTTAACTCTTTGAACCCTAGTCCCGCATATAAGCGTGCTTTTCAAACAGTGTACATGTGAATAGTACACTTGTCCTATGCAAACAGTGAAGACCCTGATCAGAGGGCTCCGAAAGGAGCCCTCTGATCAGGGTCTTCACTGTTTGTCACAATGGCAAACATTGACAAAAACAACCCTTAAAAGTCAGAAATGGACTAGACTAAAATGGAAACTGGAATTGTCCATTTAAAGTTTCAGGGAGGAAAGCGTTAAGCTGCTACATTCATTAAAAGATCCTTGTTTGTGTTCATATTGTTTGCATGAGAGGTGAAGTTGTACTGTAGACTACGAGTGTGCATGTAGATAATGTTATTTGTACAAAGATGTTTTTATATAAATGCAGAAACCTAAAGTGTATCATTCCTTGTTTACTTCTCTTATTGATTTTGTTATTAGAGTGCGGTTAGGTGAAAAACAGTCTTCAGCATATGCTTAAATCTGACTAATCAAATGCTTCAGAGCGATCTCAGACTCAACTCAATTTTTTTATAATCTTGGGTAATAGCTTGTCATCTGACCAGAATCTAAATATTTTTTGCACAGGTATCTGTGTTTCTTATATATTTTTAAGCCAACTCTAAATAAGTCCGAAACGGCCAGACTAATCTTACTGGGAAACCAGAATCTTGCATTTGAAATTTCAGTAGTCAAAGGAGCAACACTGTTTGCAGTCTTGTTTTTCTTGTTCAACCAAACTTGTTTGTAAATGTAAAATAGCACTTCTGCACATGCCACACTAGGGTTCCCCACTAAATATTGTATGGAAGGTATTTTCTTACAAGAGTCTATTTTTATAGAAAAGGCTTCTTTATTTGGCCAAAGGCTTCTTATAATTTTAAGTTGCTTTGGTAGCAGCATACAGCCATACAAAGCTTAAAACCTACCTGCTACATTGTACTTGTTCCATGGTAAAGTTAAATCTTTTACCCATAGGTAGTGCTGGTGCAAAATAATACTGAGGTGACCAGGTAAAGCAGGCTAAATGTAATACAGAAAGCTCCTGAAGGAACTTTCTGCTTTACTTTCAGCCTGTTTTATGCAACCACCTGTCTATAGTGCTGTTAGAAAGTTATAGGGGTTACAGATGTTAAGATCTAGTTCCAAACTACCCAAATCTTTTCTGATCAGTGAGTTTTTGTAGGATATAAGTAATCCAGAGATTTCTGCATTACTTTTTCCTGCATTTAGTAATCCTGAAAAAAGTGACAGTTAAAAGCAACCTTAAATCAAATCAATTTTAAGAGAGTGCCATGTTTTCATATTGAATTGACATTTCGCTGGGTTTAGCTACTATATATAATACCTGTCTCATTTAAGATGAATGAAATACAGTCGAAACTCAATACCGTAAACCGGCTTTAGTCAAACTTACATGTCTTAGCAACACTGTAACTTTGAAATATGGGTATGTTTGACATAAACAGGATTGCCTTATTGAGTTCCATCAGAAATAGAGGTCAGTTCAATTAAAGAGTGTCCGAGTTATTGAGATTGATTGTAGTTCAGTCTTAAGCTTGCCAGTATACTTGATGTGGAGTAAAGAAGTTATGCCATAATACGGCTGTGGAGGAAAGGGTTAACTCTTAGAATGCTAAGGCACGACTTGACTAAAGTTTGCAAACAGTTTAGACACAGATCAAACATTGCATAACTACATCTGATCTTGTTCCAAACTGTTTGACACTCGCCTGTAGGTTTTCTTCTGTTGAAATTTGAATATGTAACTTCAAGTAGGCAATGTTGCAACAGTGAAAGGGTAATACAGGTTTGAATGTTGTAATTGCAAACCGGTAGCAGATATTATTAATTAACCATTTTAATACTAAATAGACAATAGTCAATGTACATGTACTACGTTATGCAGTTGAATATTGATGATAGTTATACAGTCGAACTTCGATATCTCGAACTCGGTTTAATCGAACATACCCATATTTAAAAGTTAAAACGTGGCTTAGCCACGTTTTAACTTTGAAATATGGATATGTTCGACCTAATAGAGCATGAAACAATGTAGTTCATGTGTTGAACTATCGGATAGTTCGAGTTAAGCAAATTGGAGATATCGAAGTTCGACTATATTAATATGAGAGACATCTTGAATGTACCTGACAAGATGTCTAATGCTAAATGGTGCTGATTTGAATTGTTTTACTTGTGTTTGCTTCTTTTATGTTTTGTTTTTACATAATAAATGCAGATTATTTGTAAAACACGAAACCTTTTTCCCCAATAGAAAAACCATGTAAAGCCTTAAGTTATTCCTCACATGAAGTACCTTTCTCTGCTCTTTCCATGGACCTGGAAAAAAATGTATGCATCCTGACAGGTTGATGCTTAAAGCAGGCTTAATGTAAAGCAGAAAGCTCCTTCAGGAGCTTTCTGCTTTACTTTCAGACTGCTTTTAGCAACTGTGTCTTATACATTACAAACGAGCTATTGGGGAAAGGGTTAAGTGTTGTGAGAAATATCCTGAACCACATTAGGAGAACTAAGGTTATTAAAGATCCTGGTAAGAATAAACTAAAGCCCTTTTGGCCGGATTGAAAATGCGGTCTATAGATTGGCGAATGCCGTCTGTCCGTCCGTCCTCACTTTGGTTGACCTTTTTGTTAGTGTCAGTTTTAGTCAAAGTTTAAGTCCTATAGCAACCAAATTTGGCATGTACAGTTGTAGTGAGGTCATCATCACATGCCATGGGTAACTAGGTCACTGTGACCTAGATTTCAAGGTCCAATGACTTAGAGAATTCTTGGTTAACCTTTTCGTTTGCGTCTTGGTTTACCTTTTTGTTAGTGTCAGTTTTAGTCAAATTTAAGTCCTACAGCAACCAAATTTGGCATGTACAGTTGTAGTGAGGTCATCATCACATGCCATGGGTAACTATATTATATATATATATACAAAGCAAACGTGCAGACAATCCGGCCATACCGACATTGGCGGTTTCTCGTTGCTTTTAACTCTTTCAACACCATGGACCTGTTTAAAATTTACTCATTACATTTGCAAACAGTGTAGACCAAGATCAGAGTAGCTTTCTGATCTGCGTCTACACTGTTTGCTAATTTAGAACAACATCTATTAAAGTATACAGAATTTCAAGTAGACTGGTTCATGTTTTGGGAACTAAAAATATTCACAGGGGTATCTAATAACCCACACGAGTTACTTAGTGCTGAAAGAGTCAAGTAGTTCAGAATTCTTGTGTTCTTCTGACAGTAGAATAATCTCAAACAATTCTAATGTCAGAGTAAACACACCATTAGTTTGAAAACATAAGGGTATTGGTATTTTAAGCACCCCCCCAAGTATCTTTAACTGTTGACTCTTGTTCATTTCAAATTTTGAAACATGTCTGAAGTGTTTGCAGCTACTATTCGTTTCTATTGAGTAATGGCAAACTGTGTAGAGCCTGCTAAGACATCACAGTTTTTCAACATTAATGCTTATCTTGAATGATCTACTTGACTTATCCTACCCAGTTGCCGATTTGTGCCTGTTACAATGCATAAAGGACTTCTGGGGTCTTCCTCCACCTATGATTAGTTAGACGTCGCGATCTGATTGAAATACTGTTGAAAGCGACGTAAAACAAAAACAAACAAACTACTTGACTTATCTCCCTTTGTCATAATATGATATTTACTGAACATTTTAAGCCTGCTGTGCAGTGTTCATTAGCTTGACCCCTTTCCCCTTTTTGATTTCCTAAATAGAGAGTCCCATTTTCAAGTTTCACTGTTTTTTTCTCCAAAAATAAGATTTCTTAGTTACTTTTTAGACCCACGTATTCTCTTTCTGCACAAATTTTGAATGGTGTTACTGTACATCTATTAGTTACACAGTCAAACTTTGATATCTCAAACTCGATTGAGTCAAACATATTTGTATTTCAAGGTTAAAACGTTATAAACCGTTGAAATACAGGTAAGTTTGACTTAACTCTTTCCTCCCTGAAACTTTAAATGGACAATTCCAGTTTCCATTTTAGTCTAGTCCATTTCTGACTTTTAAGGGTTGTTTTTGTCAATGTTTGGCATTATGACAAACAGTGAATACCCTGATCAGAGGGCTCCGAAAGGATCCCTCTGATCTGGGTCTTCACTGTTTGCACAGGACAAGTGTACTATTCACATGTACACTGTTTGAAAAGCAGGCCTATATGCAGGACAAGGGTTTAAAGAGTTAACCCATTACCCCACATCCTGTTTCAAGGTTTGAAAACATATGACTATTTAAGGCAGGTTGAAAGTAAAGCTGAATGCGCCATAAGGTGCATTTTGCTTTACTTTCAGCCTGCTTTATGCTACCATCTTCTAGAATATAGAAATTATTTCTTATGATACACATTCATGACTAACTATTTTCTTCAGATTGGCGTATTTATGGGGTTATGGGTTAAGCGAGTTCAAGATACCTAATTCGACTTTACTTCTTTATTTACTGGGACCACTGAACTATTCTTGCACAATCACATTACTTGCATCATTTTAGATGTATACACTTTTATATTTTTGCTTCGGGTTTTTGCTTTTCAAATGTGTATTGCACTATCACTCACTTCCGTTTATATTCTGTAAAAATAATAGCACACAGTAAACTCATTTACCCAAGAAATCTTAATTGAAAAATTCCTGTTTCAAATTAAGTATAGTCCATATCCGATAAATTGTCGTCTGCTATATTTCTCGTCTGCTTCAAGTTCCAAAGTGCTTCAAAGTTGCTCAAAATTGCTGAAAATGTCTGAGTGTCAAACAGCTTGGATCCGGATGAGACGCCGAGTTACTCGGCGTCTCATCCGGATCCAAGCTGTTTGCATATGGAGCTATAGTCGTGAGTGGCAGGCTAAGGGTTAAGGGTTGATTAACAATATTTTGCAAAATGGCAAACAGTACAGACCCTGATCAGAGGGCTCCTAAAGGACTATTACACAGATTCTACAATTAAATAGTGCTGATCAGGGTCCAAGGTTATAAAGCTTTTGAGTTGAGTCTGATATCGCTCTCAAGCATTTGATTGGTCAGATTTGAGCCTAGGCTCAAATCTGACCAATCAAATGCTTGAGAACTTCTCCAAACTCAGCTCAAAGCTTTTTAACCTTGGGGCCTGGAGCTGTCGAGGGTCCTAAAGGACTATTACACAGATTCTACAATTAAATAGTGCTGATCAGGGTCCAAGGTTATAAAGCTTTTGAGTTGAGTCTGATATCGCTCTCAAGCATTTGATTGGTCAGATTTGAGCCTAGGCTCAAATCTGACCAATCAAATGCTTGAGAACTTCTCCAAACTCAGCTCAAAGCTTTTTAACCTTGGGGCCTGGAGCTGTCTGATAAGGGACTGCATTGCTTTCAAAAAGCATCAATATACGCTTTTCACGGACAGGTTAAAAGGTTTTTTCATGTTTGGAAATTACACTTCTTGTCATTCCAAGCTTTGTTAATTTTGCTCTAAGGTGTTTTTATCTTACAACACAGATAACAAATGTACAAACTCAGAATTTCTGTATTCTTGGTGTACATGTATATATTTTCTGAAATGTTTTGATGAAACTTATTATAAATGCACCCAGGTTTTCTGTATCCGCCCCACACTCTCTGGGGCGTCCAATTAGCCTATAGAGTGGTTGTTTAATACAAGATGGACTGTAAATAGCATTCAAAGTCATTGTGAACCTTATTGCTAGCCGATATGATAGGATATTTTGGTGACATATTTACATGATTTAGCTGCTTTAAAGAGGGTAGCTTGGTCATGGCTGCATGTGTCTGTAAAGGAATCAACCAAGCATGCAGGTATATTGCTATATAAATCAGGTAGTTTTTAAGATCAAAGAAGAAACAGTCATAAAGGTACCTTTAAACCCTTATAAAGTACTGAATTTTCAAATAGACTGTTCAGTTTTCGGATAAATGAACAGATTAAATCAATTTTCTAGGGGTTTGTTCCCAAACGATTTAAAAGCATAACAAACAAGTGCAAATCCTGATCATAGGGTCAACACTGCAAAGGATGTGCATGCATATTCCACACTATAGGTGTTAATGGGCATCATATTTTCCATTACATTAAAACCCTTTTATGATCACTTAACTGTGTTTTATTTATGTGTTTAAGGCAGGTAGCTGCGTTACTTTAAAGCAATGTGAAAGTAAAACAAAACTTCTAAAGAAGTTTTCTGAATTACTTGTACTTTCACCTTGCTCTAAACTGTGACCTGTCTTTTATACAATCAACTATCCTTCTTTGAGTGGTCATAATAAGAGTTTTTCTTTACTTTTACTCCTTCACCCTTGGTGATGAGTATACTCATCCTTTACAAAACCATGTACCTGTTAAGAGTACATGCAAACAGTGTGGGAGTCCTCTGATCAGGGTCTGCACTGTTTGTCATCTTCCAGCCCTACATAGTCAGAAATGGACTAGACTTAAATCGATTTTGGAATTGTCCATTGAAAGTTTCAGGGGTGAATAAGTTTCAAATTCATCAAGTAATATGTTGGATTCAGATCAGTTACTAATGGTCTCATCTGGAACCAAACTCTTTCATACATGCTCATAGTATGTGAAAGGTTTTCAAAAAGACATTTTATAAGAAAACAACACCAAGAGCAGTACTGAGCTTTGTCCAAATGTGTGCAAGCATGTCACCTTTCATTCTATTACATACTTGGAGGTTAAAAGGTCGCAGGCAATTTCATACACATGGATATCTGAGAAGTTTTCTGATATGGCCTATATTTCACTTTCGATTTTACTTAAAGCAACAGCTTTCATCATATACAGTTGAACTTCGATATCTGGAACTCGTTTAAATCGCACTTTCCAATAGTTTGACACATGAACTGCATTATTTCATGCTCAGTTAAGGCGAAATACCCATATTTCAAAGTTAAAACATGGCTAAGTCACGTTTTAACTTTGAATTACCGGTATGTTCGATTTATTGAGTTTGAGATATCGAAGTTTGACTGTAGTCCGTAAAAACATGTCATAGAAGAAGAGTGCTTTGACTTTGAGAATACTTAGATAATGCTTGCCATCACATATTTCATGTGCATTTTGTTGTTAATTTGTAATGAAGGAAATAATAGAAAATACAGACATGTGTACCAAATAAATACTAGCATGTTTTGTAAAACACACACACACAATTGTGTATAAAATAAAAATATGAATTAAAAAAAAATTCAAAATATGAAATGAAATTTGTGAAAATGGGAGAGATACAAAATCACTTACAACAGACTTTGGGTAATTTTATTTTTCGGGGTAATTTTTTTCAGGTGATTTTTTTTCTGTTTACTTCAAGATTTTGTTTGAATTTGAATTTTGATTAAATGATGCCTGTTAAACAGTTATGTGTAGTATGATTTTTGAGTGTACATGTATTTAAGGGATCAGATCACATACATTGTACATCCATTGAAGTATTTTTAACTGTGTACATGTATATTAAATTATATAGTTTTAGTCAATACATATGTATATTAAGTTGGTTCACAAATATATTCCGATACTTAACTAATTGCATTTGGGATACTGATTCTTACATACTGTTTCTTCTAAAATTCTTTTACTACCTGATACCCTTTTCCTCCATTAGCCAGTTTTCAGTTTTTGAATACAGATGGTTGCTTAATGCAGGCTGAAAGTAAAGCAGAATGCTCTTTAAGGAGCATTCTGCTTACTTTTAGACTGCTTTAAGCTACTTTGTACTAACTGCTAAAATTTTGGGAACATTTCTCATGGTACATATATTAATAACTTTATAAAAAAAACTTATATAAACTATTTTCTTTAGTGGAGGAATAAATTACAATAGCGATAAGAATCTCGAATGCAATACGTTAATGTATTATATGTTTCAAAAGGTGCACTATTTGATGCTGTTAAATGTCTCCCAGGTTAAATACTGCAGTCAAATAAAACATGATTATCTCAAAACATAAGTAACTGCTTAAGCTATTTTGCCTTCAATGGTTTGCAGAGGGTTTCTACTTTTAAAAGCTTTAAAACATTTAATTATTAAGGCATAATACCAGATTTCTCAGTTTATTACAATAGCCCTGAATTTCACTCTACATCAAGTGGCCACCAGTTTTAAGCCATTGTCAGCATTTGGCTAATGGTTTAAATACAAGTTCAGCTGTACATTGGAATTGCACCAAATATAATATTGCAGTGATGCATAAAAATATCTGATTGCTAGACTTACTTGCCTATTTCAGTATACATACATCGGCATTCAGAATGTAATCAAACTTGTGTTCGGCACCTACTACACATAGGATACATCATCAGTCTCGGTTACAGGTGGTAACTTAATGCTGAATAAAAGTAAAGCAGGAAGCTCCTTCAGGAGCTTTCTGCTTTACCTTTGTCCTGCATTAAGCAGACACTTGCCATTAGAAAGCAAGCTTCTTGAAGGAATGTTGGATGCCATATGACCCATTTTATGTGTCACGGTGCTGTAAAACCCAACTCGATCAATCGATTTTCAATCAATTTTCTAAGAATGGCTGCGTAACACCTGTTTGACCGTCAGTGTTGTTTAATAGTATAAACAGAGAATTAAAATAACAAGCAAAGCTCTCTTTGTGGATATAGGTGATCCTCATTATTTTCTTGTATGTGACAAAGGTGCTTTTCTGGGATAGGAATTTAATGTTTTGTCTTGGAACTACGGAACTATAGTCATTCTTGTGTTAAAGAAGTATGAGCATCTCTAAAGGTAGGTGGATGCTTACTGCAGAATAAAGTAAAGCAGAACCAGGGCTCTAGATAAAGGGGATTATTTCAACAATAAAAAATCTTTATTTCTGCATTAAACCCTATGGTGTTACTACTCATTAGAATCGTCTCTTTGAGACGATTCTAATGAGTAGTAACACCATAGGATTTGGTGCTGAAATAAGTGAGAAAATGTTGAATTTGTTGAATTTTCTCCCTTTTATCTGTAGGACTCCTAGAGGAGCTTTCTGCTTTTTTTTCTGCATTATTCTGTTACATGCATACTTATATTCATTTTGAACACAAGTTTGACTTGTGTTTTAATTTTTGGGTTGTAAGACAATTGGTATTGTTTTAAATTTGAATGTATTGTATGTATGAGCTGAGCAATAAAGAATGAGGAAAAGGTATAGTCTTAGTATGCTTTAGTTCCTTGTTAGGATATTATATTCGTTGCATTTGCAAACTGTAGACCCATATCATTTACCCCTGAAACTTTTAATGGACAATTCCAATATCTAAGTCTAGTCCATTTTGACTATTTAGGGTTGATTTTACCTCTATATTTCAAAATGGCAAACAGTGCAGACTCTGATCAGAGGGCTCGTTAAGGATCCCTCTGATCAAGGTCTACACTGTTTGCGTTGGACAAGTGTAATCCTTACAGGTACACTTTTTGTGAGTGACGAGTATACTCGTTGCTAGGGTTGAATATGTTAAAGTGTTAGACATAATTGTAATGTTTGGGGAACAGTGTCTAGCATACAGTGGGGAATCTGTTATTCTTTCCCAATAAACGCGTTTACGCTAAAACTATTATTTGCAGTGCAAACAGTTTGGAGCCAGATCAGACGCCGGGTAACCCGGCGTCTGATCAGGCTCCAAACTGTTTGCCACCAAGATAAACATGAAATATCAGAATTGTCCAAAAGTTGTTCTTTTCTACGTTTTAGCGCTTTGCGTTTGCGTACGTTTGCGTTTAAACGGGAAAGAATAACAGATTCTCCACTGTAGTTGTAAGGAGGGAATGATTGTAGCATTGTTTGGAGGGCCGTGGTAGGGAGGGACCACTGTAGCATAATAAAGATATGCGACTAGGATGGCTTAATACAGGATAAACACAGGACTGCTCAAGAAACACTTTACCCATTAGTATCATTACCCCATAAATACGCTTTTTACGCCCTTTATTTATTCCTCAAGTCAGGAAAATAGTTCTAATTTATACAGTTGTGAATATGTAAGATAAGAATTGTTTTCTTTATTCTAGCAGATGGTAGCTCAAAGCAGGCTGATAGTATCCATTTATACAGCCTGCTTTTAGCTACCATGTACTGGAAAAAATCCGAAGATTTGGGAAAATTCCGTAGAAATGGCAGCCCTGCATTGAGAGTGAAGGGGTGAAATGGTCGGTCTCTTAACCCTTTCCCCCATAGAAGCCTTTCAAGCGACTTTTAGCGTATTTAATTAATTCCTCCGCTGAAGAAATAGTTCCAGTTTATACCCTCATGAACAATTACCATTGCAAATATTTTATATAGCTTAGCAGATTTTAGATTAAAGCAGGCTGAAAGTAAAGCAGAATGCGCCTTAGGGCGCATTCTGCTTTACTTTCAACCTGCTTTAAATAGTCACATATCTTCAATACTAGGAACAATGCTACAGTGGAGAATGTGTTATTCTTTCCCAATAAACGCGTTTACGCTAAAACTATTATTTGCAGTGCAATCAGTTTGAAGCCAGATCAGACGCCGGGTAACCCGGCGTCTGATCAGGCTCCAAACTGTTTGCCATCAAGATAAACATGACTTATCAGAATTGTCAAAAAGTTGTATTTTTCTATGTTTTAGTGGTTTGCGTTTGCGTACGTTTGCGTTTAAACGGGAAAGAATAACAGATTCTCCACTGTATCAGGTAAAGGGTTAATCCCTCCATTCACTGCCTTACCCCGAGTACAATGGTTATTTGCACAGAGTTTGGACCCTGATCAGATGCGGCGTAAACGCGGCGTCTGATCAGGATCAAAACTGTTTAACATCATTTAGATATTTCTTAAGTCAAAATACCTCAAATTTAAGTGTAAGAAATAAAAGCAGGTGACCATTATTTAGAATTGTTAGCGTCATGGCAGTGAATGTGTTTAAAATTTCCCTCAAAGCCGGAGCCAACTGGAAAACTTTGTGTAGAAATGGCATTATTTTTTCAAATAAACGTTCTTATGCTAAGCTCAAAATGACAAAAATTACATTCGCCATTCGATTCCATTGACAAAAATGCTGTTCATTTCGTATAAACACCATTTCTCGAGAGGGCGGGACTTGTGGAAAAGTTTCTAAGAGGAGGCGGGGCATATGCAGTTTCATTCGCAAATTAATCTTTGGAACTTGGGACAGCAAACATTTGGCGGAATTTTTCAAAACTGTCTGCATTTTTGTATGCCAAAAAAAGCCGATATATTTATCCGTAACCGAGTCATTTATCATTTACAGCTAGGTCTAGCTTGTTAAAAATTATGAATATATTATGCATAGCAAATAGTGAACGTTCTGCTATTTTTTGCTGTGTTCGGAACCAATTCCCGTTTTTGAAAATGTTTATCCCAAGATATTTATCAATACATAGTTTCTTTTCTACCAGCTACAGTAAAACCTCTCTAATACGGCCACCTGTCATTATTTCAATCAAATATTAACTCTATGAACCCTAGTCACGCATATATGCGTCATTTGCAAACAGTGTATCCGTGATAAGTGCACTTCTCTTATGCACCTTAAGGAGCCACCTGCTGATCAGGGTCTACATTGTTTGTTCTTTTGACATATACTGTGAAAGTCAACCCTAAAATGTCAAAAATGGACTAGACTGAATTGAAATAAACAGTGATTATTGATTACAAAGTCATTTTTCTTGTCATTTGTGAAATTAAAAGTGAAAAAAAAGATTCCACATTTCCGGCACGTGCGAGAGGCGATAATTGCCTTGGTATGAGTGTTTATCCGATGTGTAAACTGTTAAAACAACATACAAGTTAATGTTTGACACGCTTCACATACATTGAGCGATTAACGACCAATTATACATGTTCATTGTTAACAAATGGACCATTTAATTGAATTAAAGACAAGTAATAATATTCCTGTTTTAAAAAACATTCAACAACTTGATTACAATTCTATTAATCAAGGTTATAATTATTTCGGACCCCAAACTCTCTTAACATATATTTTTTAACTTTGCATATTTGCAAATTTTCGATGAAATAATGTCAGAAAACTGCACAAAAACATTATAAAAGAAATAAAGAAAAAAATATTCGGCTACGAAATGACTTTAACAATTTTCCGAGGCTACGAAATGACTTATGCCTCCTTTGAGGCCATTCATTTTTTAATTTTTGGTGGTTACGAAATGACTAATTCAACTTTTTTGTCGGCTACGAAATGACCAAAAAATCGGTTACGAAATGACTTTTAGGTTTTGCGCGGTTACGAAATGACCAAAAATTCGGCTACGAAATGACTTATTTTACCGGTTACGAAATGACTCGGTTACGAAATGACTATAACTCGGTTAAAGTGGTCACCTGTCTTCAAAAATTGATTCAGGTATGGAATAAAGGCTTGAGGCTGTACAATGGAGAAAACGTTATTTTGTCCCGTTTAAACGAAAACGAAACGCATTGCAGTAAAATGAAGAAAATAACAACTTCTTGAACATTCTAAATGTTTATTTTACCCTAGAGGACAAACAATTTGGAGCCTGATCAGATGCCGGGTTACCCTGCATCTGATCTGGCTCCAAATTATTTGCATTCGAAATAATATATTTAGCGTAAACACGTTTATCACATAATTTGCGGTCTGGGAGTTGCATAAAGCGATTATATAAATATCGTAATCCACTAGTGGAATATCGTTTTTTGGGCTCCGGCCTAACTTGTTCGTCCATAAGCGCTGCATGTAGCGGGGTGCCAAATAACGTCATTTACTATGACGTTAACGTAAACAACGTAACGTTTGGCGGAAAATCTATATAGCGTAGGGTCTACAAACTACGGCTTCAAATCAATTTAATAGGTGCTTAGACTTGTAATGTGATAAATAGAATATCACATTCGTGTTCATTATTTATCATTTTTAATAAACTCGTTGACTAAAATGAATATGACGCTCGCCAAGGCTCGCGTCATATTATTTTAGTCAACTCGTTTATTAAAAATGATAAATAATGAACACTCATACAATATCCTCTATTTATTGGGAAAGAATAATGGTTACCAAAAACAATGACTTACAAAAATTTAATTTTTTTTTATTTTAAAGCAGATAATCACAGTGTCATACAATCAGAATCTATAAACCATTTCAAAACTAATGACTTATTACAGGTCAATAAGAGCTGAAACTGTTGAGAAAAATTAAGATGAACATGTTAAAAATATTGCATTTCACAAATCATAATGAATAAATCTCTGTGACACAGAATTCCAAATGCCTCCTGGATAATACTCAACTTCAGCAGGGGTCCATTTCATAAAGCTTTGTACGACAACTGTTGTCGCAAGTCAGATTATAAAAGTCTCAAAAATTATTTATTTCTCCATCTAATTTTGTCGTGTGACATCTCTTTGGAATCGTCTTGAAAAGATGATTCCAAAGATATGTCACAAGACAGGATTTGATAGAAAAATCAGAAATTAAATGTATTTTAAAGTTTTGACTTACGAACGTTTTTGTCGTACGAAGTTTTATGAAACGGGCCCCTGGCCTCTGGTGAGACAGAGAGTCTACACTGTTCAACCCATTACCCCATAGATCAAGAAAATAGTTCCAATTTATAATAATTTATATTTATCATAAGAAATATTTTCTTAATTCTAGCAGATGGTAGCTTAAAGCAGGCTGAAAGTAAAGCAGAATATGCTTTAATGCACATTCTGCTTAAAATCTTTACTTTTAACCTGTTTTAAATGGTCACCAGCACAGGGGACTGTCACAATAAAAGTCTGAACCCCAAAAGAAAAATAATGTATGAGCACTAGATATATATCTAGTGTATAAATACATTTTTTTTCATTTGGGGTTCAGACTTCTATTGTGACGGTCCCCTGTGGTCACCTGTACTCAAAACTGAAGTAAAGGGTTAAAAAATTATGTATATACTATGTACCCACACGAAGATTTACTAACAATATTAATTAAGGTGGTTGCTTAAGGCAAGCAAGATCGAAGCAAAAAGCTCATACAGGAGCTTTCTTCTTTGCATTCATCTTGTTTTAAGCTTTAAAGTCAGCGCTACCTGACTATTTTATATGTTGCAGTGCATATCCAGTTCAATCAATCAACAGCCTTAAAAACAGAAATGACTGATAAAAACTCCATATAGTATTTAGTAGGATATATAACGTGATTTAGACTGATGGCCATTTAGAAAATGGTTAAAAATTACAATGTATCGGTATAAAATAGATTATATACTTCTTTATTTTATTTTATGATGTAGTGAACCATACATTCATGAACATTGATAAAGTGTACAAATGAAAAACAAACAATGACAAAATAATGTATATTTCAAAGGAATATTTGTTCACCATAGCCATTTTACTCATTTATACACCTTCTAAAAACAAAAGCATACCCAAACCTGTACCAAGTGACTATTTTAACCCTTGCCTCCATATAAACTACCATATGATCCACCGAAATACCTGAATACTACCAGAATATCCATGAAAAATCAATATCTGAATCTGCAAAGGGCATATTATGCAGTCAAACTTCGATATCTCGAACTCGGTTAAATCCAATTTCCCCGTATTTCAAAGTTAAAACGTGGCTAAGCCACGTTTTAACTTTGAAATATGGGTATGTTCGACTGTACCAAGCATAAAACAATGCAGTTCATGTGTCGCACTATCCGATAGTTTAAGTTAAGTGAGTTCTAGATATCGAAGTTCGACTGTACTACAGAAATTCCAGAATACCCGTGAAATTCTGCTTTTAGTAAATAATGACATGATTGAAAACGGTGTAAACCAAGACCAGTCAGCTTCTGAAGGAGCTGTCTGATTAGGGTTTGCACTGTTTTCTTTTACAATCTGTCTGGTATGAATCTACACTCTGTCCTGGAGAAATACTTCCTTATATTATTAGCCTATGGACTAGTTTAGATAATAAATATTTATAGTAGACAGTGTTTTATGAGTATTCAGTGAGAGGTTTAACCCATTGCCCTATAAATACGCCTTCACTTTATTACTGAAGAAAATAATTCCACTTTATACAGTAATAAATACAGTGGAGAATCTGTTATTCTTTCCCGTTTAAACGCAAACGAAACGCAAACGCAAAGCACTAAAACGTAGAAAAGTACAACTTTTGGACAATTCTGATAATTCATGTTTATCTTGGTTGCAAACAGTTTTGAGCCTGATCAGACGCCGGGTTACCCGTCGTCTGATCTGGCTCCAAACTGTTTGCACTGCAAATAATAGTTTTAGCGTAAACGCGTTTATTGGGAAAGAATAACACATTCTCCACTGTATGTATCATCACAAATATTTTCTACAGCCAAGGAGATGGTAGCTTAGAGCAGGATGAAAGTAAAGCAGAATGCGCCTTAAGGTGCATTCTGCTTTACTTTCAACCTCCTTTAAGTGGTCATCTGTCTTCAATACTAGAAACAGGCAATGGAGTAATGGGTTAAGACCAGAAGCAGCATAATGCAGTCATCTATTTTTAACACAGGTTTGACTAAACAGTCAATATCAAGCACACTACTCTTTTATACTTAACAAACATAACATACATGTATGTACATGGTACATATTTATGGTATGGGGTACATACATGTATCACAAGTACATATTGAATATCTGAGGTATTGACTTGTAGACATCAATCTTCACCCATTCGATGCTGTTTTGGAAACCAGCATATAAAAATTTTGCAAACATTGTAGACCCTGATCAGAGGGCACCAATAACATATAAATATTAACTCCATATCTAAGTTTGCATTGCAGCTTAACACACGCATGGCTATGGTTTAGATAGAAATAATGTACCAGCTGATTTTCTAGGTCTCAATTACCGTTTCAACCCATGGTGAGTATACATATAATCCCCATTTACAAACAGTGAACCTGTAAATAGTACATTTGTCCTGAAAAAACAGTGTAAGTCTAGATCACAGAGTTCCTACAGACCAACACTGTTTGTCATTTCGAAATGCATTATACAGAACCCTTAACAGTCAACGATGAGCTAGACTTTATTGGACAAAAGGCTCAAAGGTCATAAGATGTTTGAGTTGCGTCCGAGTTTGTTCTTACGCCTATGATAGGTCAGATTTGAGCTTATGCTCAAATCTGACTAACCAAATGCTTGAAAACGATATCAGACTCAACTCAAACTCTTAATAACCTTGAGGCCTGAATGGTCCATTTTGATGTAAATAGTTTCACAGGAGAATGAGTTACACAAATTATGAGAAATAACAAACCAATTCACAAGAAGTAGTAACTGCTCCTATTAAATACTGGTACAGTAAAAACTAGATTCTACGAACTCGCGTTACCTCGAACATACCCATATTTCAAAGTTAAAACGTGGCTAAGCCACGTTTTAACTTTGAATACGGGTATGTTCGACATAAACGAGATCGACTGATCAAAATTTAGCTTACGAAATACTGGAAATATCAATTTAAGCGAGTTCGTAGTATCGAGTTTCGACTGTACTATAAATACTTTCACTGCCAATCTCAACAACACTAGCAACTGCAAACAGTTTGAATATACAGTAGAACCTCTCTATTACGACCACTAAGTTGTATCAAATAGTAATCGTGTAAGACAGGGGACTGCTTAAAGCAATGTGAGAGTGAAACAGAAAGTTCCTTCAGGAGCTTTCTGTTTCACTTTCAAATTGCTTTAAGCAATCACCTGTCCTTTATACGGACAATTAGCCTTCTATTTAGTGGTCATAATAGAGGGGTTCTACTGTAAATCAGACACCAGGAAACTCTGCATCCGGGGCCCTTCCAATGAAACTTTGTACATCAAATATTGTGGCAAGTTAAAGGCTAAAATTCTAAACTATTTATTTATTTCTTACTCCTATATGTTATGACATCACTTTAGAATCGTCTTGCAAAGACAATTTTATAGAGATGCTACAATACAAGATAAGATGGAGAGATCAGAAATCAGATGTATTTTGAAGATTTTAATTTGGACCGTTTTTGACATACCATGTTTCGTAAGACGGACCCCTGATCAGGATTCAAACTGTTTGAAACTCATTACGATGTTTCTTCAGTAAACCCTTTACTCCATAGATTTACATTTTAACACACTTAATTTATTGAACCATTAAAGAAGATGTATCATAAGAAATATTTCTTTTTTAGTAATTGATAGCTTTAACTAGGCTGAAAGAAAAGCCTTAAGGTGCATTCTGCTTTCCTTTCAACCTGCTCTAAGAAACAGGCTAGAAATAGGCTATAAAGTAAAGGGTTAAAATGTATAAAATCAAGTTTAGAGAAATAAAAGCACAGTCCAATTTATAGTCTGGTAGTGAAGGGGTTTTAAATGCTTCATGTTCAACATGTGAGAAAAATAAGCTTGTTTTTAACAAGCTGAACCCAGCATCTGTCACAGATAATGTAGATCTACTCAACTGAGGTAAAAACAGTAAAACCTATCTATTATGACCACTAATTTGTGTTAACCCTTAGCCTGCCACTCACGACTATAGTTCCATATGCAAACAGCTTGGATCCGGATGAGACGCCGAGTAACTCGGCGTCTCATCCGGATCCAAGCTGTTTGACACTCAGACAACATTTTCAGCAATTTTGAGCAACTTTGAAGCACTTTGAAACTTGAAGCAGACGAGAAATATAGCAGACGACAATTTATTTGGCGGGCTAAGGGTTAATTATCAAGTGTTTAATAGAGGTGACTGCTTAAAGCAATGTGAACGTTATACAGAAAGCTCCTTAGGAAGCTTTATGTGTTACACTCACCATGCCTTTACTTCATTGATATGCATTTTAAACGCATTTAACTTATTCTTCCACTGAAGAAAATAGTTCCAATCATAAAATTATGTAGTCGTAAACATGTACCAAATAAAAAAAAAAAAAAAGTTCTATATCCTAGCAGATTGTAGCTTTAAGCAGGCTGAAAGTAAAGCAGAATGCACCTTAGGGTGTATTCTGCTTTACTTCCAAACTGCTTTACGTGGTTACCTGCCTTCAAAACTAGAAACAGACTTTGGAATCGGGGTTAAGCTGTCATCTGCCTTTTATGCAGTCAATTAGCCTTCTTTTTAGTGGTTGTAATAGAGAGGTTGTACTGTATAATGCATTGCACCTCATCAATCACGAGTTATTTATGTCCTCCTTCTTGCACAAGATGCTCACATGCCATTGTATGCTGGGCCCTCCCCGCCTTGGGGACACACCCAATTAATGTTCTGAGTGGTGTCTTTAATATCACAGGTTTTACAGTGTATACAGTTTTGTGCATTAATCTGCAGCCTCTTTCCAAGACCATCTTCTGTGTCTACATACTCGTACACACCTGCAATACAAACAACAAAATATTCATCAGAATAGAATTGACCTGGCACCGAGGTGATCGTTCTCAAGCATTTGATTGGTCAGATTTAAGCATAGGCTCAAATCTGACCATACAAGCATATATCTGATCAATCAAATCCTTGAGAACGATCTCAGTCTCAACTCCAACTCTTTATAACCTTGGGCTCTGGAATACGTTAGATCTTGCCAGATAATTTTATAGATATTCAAACCTTTAAATTGCTAGGATTCAAAACATGTTTGTGCATTTACTTTCTGGAAGACCACCTAAACACATTAACCACCACTTAACCCTTAGCCTGCCACTCACGACTATATCTCCATATGCAAACAGCTTGGATCTGGATGAGACGCTGAGTAACTCGGCGTCTCATCTGGATCCAAGCTGTTTGACACTCGGACAACATTTTCAGCAATTTTGAGCAACTTTGAAGCACTTTGAAACTTGAAGCAGACGAGAAATATAGCAGACAACAATTTATTTGGCGGGCTAAGGGTTAATACAGCTTTTGCGTTTAACTGTATAATGATACATATTAAAATTCTCTGAAGTCAAACATATCCGTTTTTCAAAGTTGGACGATGATAAGCAAGATGAATGTGAAGCAGAAAGCTCCTATAGGAGCTTTCTGCTTAACTGTCATCTTGCTTTAAGCAGCCATCTGCCTAAAACTGGGACATTTTTTTAACTAATGTAGTGGTCTTAATACAGAGGTTTTACAGTATTAGGTGAATCGCTACACCACTTATGAGAAACTAGAACAAACAAAAGTTACCTGCAGGGCAGAACCTTCCTTCTGGCCCATCATATATGGCAAGATTGGTTTTCACAGGCACAGTGTCGTCCATCAACGTCAGATGAGCAGGCTGATCATGGTCATGGTTTGTACCAGTGAGGGCGACAGAGGACAAGAGGTCAAAGGTTACCTCACCATCTGGCTTGGGGTATTCTATTGGAGTACTCTCAGCTGCTGGCTTCAAGTGATGGTTGTCGGCTCCTGTTAAATAAAGAGGTTTATTTAAACAAGTGGGTTTTGTGGTCATTTCAGGGAGAAAAATCTTGGATAAATTGGTCTAGAATCAAAGATCATCGTAATAGCTCAGTCAAATAGGTCAATTTCTCCAAACTTGATAAATATATGATATTGGATCTAAATTTAAGAACTTTTGATGAGATGTAATGACAAAAGCATTTCAAACATTTCTTACAAGTATGTCTCCATCAAAATTGTTATTCCAATCATAAAATAAGGTTTGATGTGGACAGTAAAGATTTTTGTATTGCTAACATTGCCACATCTAGAGCTATGTAAGAACCATTGTCAACTAATACAGAAACATGCCTCTTTCAATGATTATGTATCTGTGCAGTTTAACCCTTTCCTTAATTAGTGTTTTAGCCAGACTCTCAAAAAGGGCACGGGGCACCAAAAAGGGGCAGGGGGGCACCAAAAAAGGGCAGGGTGCAAACAAAGTGCGGACCCGCAACTTCAGCGAGGGGATTGTTAACGTTTCTAGGTGTCTTTTCATCATATTCGAAATCTTATAGGTCCATAAGCACTTTTAATGTATTTAGCATATAAGTCTGTAAAGATAAAGGTTATACATGTGGCAATAGAACAATGGGGAGGGGCTTCTCTCCTCTTCGCAGTTTCCTCCTGCGCTGCGACGAAAATATTTTGGACTTTAAATGATGAAATAGTGCAATTTTGCTATACAGAGATATATAATAAACATGTATGCACATGTAGTGGATTTTAGCTATACATGTACATTATACAGATGCATACAAGTATTATGGAAAATGGATGAAATCAGCCAATGTTTGCAAATAGAATATTAACAGATCAAGATTTTTTTTCTTTAAATCACTCATTATTAATATTTAAAGTTACACAACTAAATTTTACTCCAGCACCTGATGATTTCCCAATACAGCTGTTGATTGAGGTTGGCATTTAAACTAGTATCCATTCTGTTGCAACAATGTATTTTGTAAAACAGGGGTGTAAAAGCCCCAAAACGATCAATACTAGAAAATATCAATTCTCTTACTTAATTCTTTAAAAAAAGAGAGCAAGAAACTAGGTTATGGAGTGTCTTTACCTTTATGCAAATAGTATAGACCCAGATCAGAGTGCCCTGGGTAAGTCCTTTGTATAGGGTGTATTACCTGTTTGTCTGATTTAAAATTATTTTGAGATTTTTCTAATATCGCACACAGTTAGACATGCACACAAACAAATAGATCTACTATAAAGTACAATAATTATTGGCATTGGGTTTTTGCTGTATCCAGGCAAGTGGGTGTCTTAAGGATTTTCCTATTAATAAAATTCAGCCTTCCCTAAGCAACCACCTGTCATAAAACAGAATACAAACTTGGCGAAGGGTTAATTAGACTGCATCACGGGGAAAATTAAACAGGATCTACTTAGATATGTGTTGTCACGCTGATGTTCTGTTTCAAATAGATCATTCAATATGAACTTACCAAAATAAAAACAACAGCACAGAACCGATACTTTTAGAAATAGAAATATCCCATTCTTCGATTCTCGCGCGTACAGTATTTGATGGCAGAAAGGGACGTTATCAAACCAACCAAACCTCTCTCGATCGTAACTTATTTCCCGAAACTCCAGCGAAATATACACCTGTAATATGTAATTTGTTAATTTCACGTCAATCATCAATACTGTCTTTCTAAACGGGTGTATATAACGTCTACATTCATTGGATGTTTAAAAAAAAGATGCGGGGAATTACCTTTCTTATAGCCAATAAAACGAGTAAAGACAACTTGTGTAAAAGTTCGAAGCACGGTGCGCGTTTGAATTTTTCCATTTCCGAAATTTGGAAGACTGTTCGTTTCTGGTACGTGAATATTAATAAAGATTTGTATGGAAAGTATTTCCTTCTAAGAAAATTAATTTCGGTTTTAGATCTATATTCACCTAAAATGTTCGTTCGTCGAACATTCTTTATTGGCCCTGTATCGAGCATATTTTTCCAAGATCCAACTCTGTTTGCGTTTTAATCTGTGATTTTTTTTTCAGTCTTCATAATGGATAATAATCATATGAATGTTTAAATTTAGGGAAAAGGGTGTCGTATATTCTGTTTTTCAACGAGGCCAACATATTATTTTCACATGCATTTCGATTTAATCCGGCTTCAGTCGTACACTCTCGCTATGCGGGGTACCACACCAGGTACATATGTGTATCGGTCGATTACACACTATAATTGTTGATTGTCTATGACACGCGCGTGTCGTATTGCACTGATTGGCAATAATGGGAATAGCGACAGTAAGTGGTATCGCTCCGGGCAGCGGGGCGGTCTATATCAAATGGATAGGGGCACAGAAAAGGGGCACTAGGGCGGATCCTTACACCGGAATAAGGGCAGAAGGGCAGATCAAAAGGGCAGAAGGGCGGGCCGCCACGCCATTCCGCATTAGCTAAAACACTACCTTAATACATATAAGCAACATAGGATGCCTTTACAGCTTCCTTCCAATAAGCACTTCAAATGAATATATGGCAGCTTTCTGTTTTGCTTTCATCTTGCTTTAACCCATAGTTTGTTTTTTGTATTCAAGATAGGTGACCACTTAAAGCAGGTTGAAATTAAAGCAGAATGCGCCTTGAGGTGGATTCTGCTTTATTTTCAGCCTGCTTTATGATTTGTTCCTTTGACTATGTAGGAAAAGGTTAAAGCAATAGTGTATAAATTTAAGAAATATGAAAGCAAAGCAGAAAGCTCCTAATGGAGCTTTCTATATACTTTCATCTTGCTGTAACAAAACTAAGTGATAAAACCAACTATTACCTTCGTGTTTCAATGTCCATGGTTCCTTGCCCCGGCCGAAAATATAAAACAGCCCTGTGTACATAATACCCCCGTACAATCCCAGTGATGTGTTGAAGGATGGGCGGACATTCCTCGATGCCTTCAGCTCCTTCATGACCCAACTTTCACGTAATCTAGATTCATATACCTCTGGCTCTAGGCCTAAAAACAAAAAGAGATAAAGCAATGTTAACCCTATAAGGTTGGTTCAGTGTTTAAGACAGATAGTTGCTTAACCCTTTCCCCCATAGAAGTGCCTTTTAGCACATTTAATTTATTCCTCACTCACTCACTCACTATCCGGTTTATTTGTTGATCAGGCCACAATTAATCCTCCACTGAAGAAAATAGTTCTAATTTATACAGTCATAAATATGTACCAAAAGAAACAGCTTCTAAATCCTAGCAACTTGTCGCTTAAAGCAGGCTGAAAGTAAAGCATAATGCACCTTAAGGCACATTCTGCTTTACTTTCAACCTGCTTTAAGTGAACACCTATATTCAATACCAGAAATATGCTATGAGGGAAAGGGTTAAGACAGATAGTTGCCTAACCCTTTCCCCCATAGAAGTGCCTTTTAGCACATTTAATTTATTCCTCACTCACACTCACTCACTCACTATCCGGTTTATTTGTTGATCAGGCCACAATTAATCCTCCACTGAAGAAATAGTTCCAATTTATACAGTCATAAATATGTACCAAAAGAAAAGAGTTTCTATATCCTAGCAACTTGTAGCTTAAAGCAGGCTGAAAGTAAAGCATATTGCACCTTAAGGCACATTCTGCTTTACTTTCAACCTCCTTTAAGTTGTCACATATCTTCAATACTAGAAATAGGCTATGGGCTAATGGGTTAATAAAGTCTGTAGTCTGCAGCTTTCTGCTTTACCTTTAGACTTTACAGGCAGATTCCTATATACACTCACCGCAAGGGTATAACAATAAATGTAACAGTGTATGAAACAAGACAGAGATTCATTCAAATGTCATTATTTTACTTTTAAACCTTCCCCTGCTTATAGTGTATACTGATGTGTTTTTAAAGGAGCTGTGAAATCAGGGTCTGCACTGTTTACGTATTATATAAATGTGATATGTCTAAATGTGTGTGCTCCTTTTCCAGGTGAAAATTTTCCTTATTTCATTATGCAATTTTATATGCATGATAAGATGATAGATGTTCATAGTAGGTGGAGTTGAAACCTTTACCCCATAGCCTGATTCTAGTTCTGAAGACATTTGAACTGTTAAAGCAGGTTGAAAGCAAAGCAGGAAGTGCCTTTACCCATTACCCCATAAATACGCCTTTTAACGCCTACAATTTATTCCTCAACAGACGAAATTAATTCCCATTTATACAGTTGTAAATATTTAACATTAGAAATGTTTTCTACATTCCAGTAGATGGTAGCTAAAAGCAGGCTAAAAGTAAAGCAGAATGCACCTTAAGGTGCATTCTGCTTTACTTTTAGCCTGCTTTAAGTGGTCACTTTTTTCAAAACTAGAAACAGGCTATGGGGTAATGGGTTAACAGAATGCACATTCTGCTTTACTTTCAGTCTGTTTGAAGATACCATCTGCTAGGATAAAGAAAATAATTCTTATAATATATATCCATGACTGTTTAAATTTTAAGTGTTTTCCTTAGGGGAGGAATAAATTAAAGATGTAACAAGAGTTGTCAGACAGACAACAAAGCTCGCCAGCGACACATTTCGAAACTTAAATGCAGAGTCTGATGTCAAGGTCACAAGGATAGAACTTTTGATTACATCGAAAAGTCTTGTCCATTACACATGTATACCAAATATGAAACAATACCTAAAGGGACATAGGAGTTATAAACATTTTTGGAAACTAAAACACAAATTTCAAAACCTTAACATGGGCCCTAAGTTCAAGGTCAAGATCACTGAGGTCAAATTTTTTGCATGCATGAAAAGGTTAAATCCATATACACATGCATACCAAATACAAATATTTAATCAATATCTCAATGGACATACATGTATAAGTTATAAGCAATCACATATTTAGAAATTTAAACGTATTCCCTTAGTTCAAGGTCAGGGTCACTGGGTCAAACTTTGAGCATGCATGGAAAGATCTTGTCCATATACACATGCATACCAAATATGAAAGCAATATATAAAGGGACACAGGAGTTATAAACATTTTTCAAAAGATTCAAAACCTAAACTCAGGCCCAAAGTTTAAGGTCAAGGTCACTTGGAGCACTTTTTGTGTGAATTGAAAGGTCCTGTCCAGATACACATGCATACCAAATATGAAAGCAAAATCTTAAGGGATATTGAAGTCATGAGCATTTTCTTAAAATTGTTTGACGAAGGCGATAACAAAGCCCGGGGCATATTGTACTTTGAACAAGCCAGATAAAAAGGCATAGTTATGGATATTCATCTGGAGAAGAGCTGATCCTGAAATTGGAATGGACACTCACCAATTGTTTTCGACTGAAGATTTTCATCAAAGATTGTGTCATACACAGACTCAGCTGCCAGCATACCACTCTTCATGGCTGTGTGGGTACCTTTAATCTTGGGTACATTGAGGAAGCCTGAACTACAGCCAATCATACAACCACCCGGGAAAGTCAGCTTCGGAATGGACTACAACATAAATATACAATGTCACTAATGCAGAGCTCAAGATAAGGTTTGTATTTCAAAAACTAAAATCTTCCAGCCGGGTTTTCTCTTGTCAATCTTCTATGTTTTTGTTTTCTTTATTTCTGCGTTAAACCCTATGGTGTCACTACTCGTTAGAATCGTCTCAAAGAGACGATTCTAATGAATAGTAACACCATAAGATTTGGTACTGAAATGAGTGAAAAATGTTTGTTCAGTTTACTCCATCTACTACACAAATATACAATATTAGTAATGCTACAAATCTAACCCTTTTCTATGCTAAATTTGTATATATACTATTCCAGGGTCCAAGGTTATGTAGAGTTTGAGAAAAGTCTGAGATCGTTCTGGACTGGGTTCAAACAGTTTGAAAATGTAGCCAAAGTCATGCTCAGCATTCTCCTTGTCTGGAAATTATTCATACACAAAAGAAAGTGAAAGTTAACTTCAGAATGTAGTATTTTTCACCAGCAGTTAAACATTTTCAAATCATTTTCATTTCTCAAAATTTTAAGATTTTTTATTTTGTTTAAGTTAATTGATACAACCGATATTGAGTGTTGTTTTCTTGAGTGGATGAGGACTAGGTCAAAAGTCTATCTGCAGAGATTTCAAAGGTTTAAATTAAAACCATCAAAAATCTTATTTCCAAGAGTGTATACATATACAGCCCTCCCTCTCTACAACTACACCCAATGGGAGACGAACATTGTGTGTGTTGTTCGTAGGGAGTCGTTATAGGGAGAGAAATTGGTTTAAATTTGCAAACAGCTTGAATCCAGTTCAGACGCCACGTAACGTTGCGTCTGATCTGGATTCAAGTTGTTTGTCACTCGAGGGAGGGTGGTTATAGGGAGGGAATACTGTACAAACCTGATAGCCTCCTTCATTGAGAGCTCTGGCACCATAGCCAATACGATTACCTCCCTTGAATGTGTCAATAACTTTTGGATGTGTTTTCCACCTCTGGAACTCTTGGAAAGGATTTAGATAGGGGTTTGTGTAATCAAGGCCCACCTACAAATACATTTATTGCTATGTGATACCTGTGTAAAATGTTCAATTAAAATTTGTAAATCTTTAAAATATTCAACAGATTTAAAGAGAAGTCTAAAATGCTGTCAACACTTTTCTTATTTCAGATATGATTAACCCATTACATCACAGGTACTTGACACATTTTGATTTTTTTTTACTATCTACCTTATATAAAGATATGGTAGATACTCCATAGATATACCTTTTTATGCATTTAACTCTTTCCTCCTTGAAATTTCAAAATTCCAGTTTCCAAACTGAGTATAGTTTATTTTGACTATTTAGGATTGTTTTTGTCAATGTTTTACAATATCACAAACAGAGTAGACCCTGATCAGAGGACTCCTTTAGAAAACTATTTCTTAGATACATGTACATATTCAGGACTGTATAAATTCAGGGTATCTTCTGGGTATGAATAAATCAGATGCATAAATATGCATATCAATGGAGTAAAGGGTCCATAATAAACCATACTTACAACAACACCAGTAGCTACAAGAGGACCTTCATCCAGATGATATAAGAAGGAACCACCATAAACGCTCTTATCCTGTAAAGAAAATGTAATTCCCAAAGAAAGAGGATAACAAAAGTTGTATTTTAATGTCAGTTATTGGCAAAAAATAAATCTGTGACATTTTATTAGATGATATGTTCACATAAGATATCTGATATTATTTGCTATGTATGACATCCAAAACTTACTAAATAGTAAAAGACATCAGTTTCAGCTGTTTAAAATTGGTTGTTAGTTTTAGGTGCTTACTGCTGGTGACTGCTTAAGGCAATATGATGGTAAAGCAGAAAGCTCCTGTAGTAGTAATCTACTTTATTTGTATCTTGTTTTATGCTATTTACTATAGATCTTTAATACAATGTACATGTACTTTCAAACAGTTCTCTTTCCAGTTGTCAGAATAGATAGGTCTTGTTTATCTAATGTAAGCATGCATCTCCTAATCTCAGGTTAATCTTATCTGAACTCTTCCAACACTGTGGACCTTTTTACAAACTTACTCAATGCTACCCAATATTTTTGAAAACAGTGAAGACCCAGATCAGAGGGCTCCTATAGGAGCCCTCTGATCAGGGTCTGCCCTGTTTATTGATTAAGATCAGTATTTATTAAACTAGCTATAATTCAGAGTAGACTGGTTCATACCGTAATTTGGTAACTAAAAAATCCACAAGGGAAACTAATAACATAAAAGAGTTACTCAGTGTTGAATGAGTTATGTTAATATTTATGATCCTCCAACCCTTCAAAGAAAGCTTATTTCCAATTATTAAGGTCATACTAGAGGGTTTTACTGTAAAATCAGCAGATATTCTACTTACAAAAGGCCAGCCGACAGTATGCATGACAAAACCAGGCTGGTGCTTGCTAGGGTCAATCTCCCACACCTCTTTAATCCCTAAACCATATGTCTGTGGTTGACAGTTCTCCCGCAGCTTGAATTGCTTGAACAGCTGTTTGGCAAGGTGACCATGACAACCTTCTCCAAAAATGGTCACCTTGGCATGAAGTTCCATACCCCTCTCGAATGTCTCCTGTAACAGAATAACAACATTTGTTATCAATGGAGTTTGCTCAAATCATTGACTCCTGAAGCTTCAAACTGACAATTCCTGTTGTAAGAAACAATTCTCATGAGTAGTACTAGCAACATAAGATTTGATGGAGATATAAAGAAGAAATTGTTTAAAAACTTACCCACACTTATCTGGAGTCTTGGTGCCCGTCTTACGAAACATCATATGACAAAAACTGTCATAAATCAAAACTTTATAATACATCTTATTTCTGATTTCTCAATCTAATCCTGTCTTGTGACATCTCTTTTGGAATCGTCTTTTCAAGACAATTCTAAAGAGATATCACAAGCCAGGATAAGATGGAAAAATAAATAATAATTGAGAATTTTAGAATCTTACTTACAACAACATTTGTCTTACAACGCTTTGTAAGACTAGCCCTAAATTTCTCAAAAGGGAAAGTTCAGACAACTAACGTCTAATCCACATTTATTGTAATAGAAACTTAACCATGATGTTACAGTACCACATAAGTGTAACTAAACTGTACCTTGGGTGATCCATCTTTGAATATTCCAACATCATTTGTAGCTATGCCCTTCACACTACCATCCTCATGATATAAAATCTGAAATAAACGGTTGAAAATGTCTACAGTAAAACCACGCTGTCATGACCACATAATGTATAAATTACCTAATATGCAATTTTTTTTTTATTATGCATAGTTATATAATAGCAAATAGTGCATATCCATAAATAATTATGGGTCATCTAGGTCTTCATTGTTTTCAAAATCCCTCTTTCCTATATAACCTGTTTCTAGATTTGGAAAACGGTGAAAACTTAAAGCAGGTTGAAAGTAAAGCAGAAAATGCCTTAAGGCGCATTCTGCTTTACTTTCAGCCTGCTTTAAAATATCATCTGCTAGGATTTACAAAATATCTCTTATAGCACATTTTCATGACTGTAAAAGTTGATGAAACATGGATTGCTCCATTTGGCGTGAAATGGAAAGAGGGTAAACAGTATAACGCTGACTATGTCATGCAGTGGCTTTAAGAGCAGTGTTATAATGAATAGATAAAACTTTGTCATCTGGAGCATTACCTCGCTAGCTGCATACCCAGGGTATAACTCCACCCCTAACTCCTCTGCCTGCTCTCCAAGCCATCTAACAAAGTTACCCAGTCTGACCAGGTAGTTGCCATGGTTTATCAAGGGATTACCTACACAATAAAACATGAAAACGCAGTAACATCTGAATGAACAGGTAAAGTCAATCTCATAACCAGTAGAATACACATGAAGAGTCTAAAGTGCTAGATTATACTGAATGTTTGATAAATATGAATACGCTTCTTTAGTGGAGAATACATGCCAAATATCAAGTCTCTATCACATGTAGTTCCTTTAGTGGCTTTAACCCATTACCCCATAGCTTGTTTCTAGTATTGAAGATAGATGACCAATTAAAGCAGGTTGAAAGTAAAGCAGAATGTGCCTTCAAGTACATTCTGCTTTTCTTTCAGCTGCAATCTTGATAGGATATAGAATATATTTCTTATGATACAGATTCATAACTGTATAAAGTAGCAATATTTTCTTCAGTGGAAGATTTAGGCGAAAAAATGCTTATTAATAGGGTAATGGGCTATGGTAACAGTTGTGGACAAGCAGACAACCCAACCAACAGTCATACAAATAGACCAAAAACAATACGCATCCAATCTTCACTCTCAGAGCATTAACTCTTTCCTCCCTGACAATTCCAGTTTCCATTGTAGTCTAGTCCATTTCTGACTTTTAAGGGTTGTTTTTGTCAATGTTTTGCATTATGACAAACAGTGAAGACCCAGATCAGAGGGCTCCGTAAGGAGCCCTCTGATCTGGGTATTCATTGTTTGCATAGGACAAGTGAACTTTCCATATGTACACTGTTTGAAAAGAATGCCTATAGGCGGGATTAGGGTTCAAAGGGTTAATCTTTTGACAAAGCCCAGCAACCATCTTAGTCTCAGTCTGACCATGTTTTTATTGTGAAACTGGTCAGATAACACTCTAGATGCTTATAAATATCTAACAATGTAGAGCCCAATCAGACGCCACCTGCCTAAATACTTTTATACCTCCTCATTCAATTGCTGCAAAATGGCGTACAATGTGGAAGATGCCTTTCTGTATTAATGTGCTTATGTCATAAATATATGTCCATTGTAGGAAACTGCAATTTTCTACATTTCATTTTATTAAATGTTTGTCCTTTGAATTAAATTAAATACCCTAAAAGGCGTTTCTATAGGGAAAAGGGTTAACCCTTTCCCCCATAAAAGCGCCTTTTAGCACATGTAATTTAATCCCCACTGAAGAAAACAGTTCCCTTTTATACAGTCATGAATATATATCATAAGAACTACCGTATTTTCTATATCCTTGAGGCACACTCTGCTTCACTTTGAAACAGGCTATGGAGTTATGGGTTAAACGGTTAAAAAAATGTCTTCTTCAGTGTGTATCTTGTTCTTACCTGGTATCATTGGTATAGGAATACTGCCAGTCTTGGTTAGGAACTTGAAAGAGTCTTTGGTGACAGGAGTATTTAAAGGAGCCTGGAACATAAACCACAACATACATGTAGCTAAAGTGCAACAATGTAAGACTGTTTGGGGGGGGGGGGGGGGGGGGGGGTTTCTAACCCTTTCCAATTTTAAGTTCCACTAAATTCTTGAAGAAACCATTGCAGACCCTAACCAGATAGCTGTTCTGAAATGAGTCTACAAAGTTTTCAAAAAATTTCAATATATGGTATCTAAATAGAATAGCAGGAAAATACTAAAATTTGGCAATCAGGAAAACCAATTCATTTTTGTTACTTATGTCAATTTAGAATACAGAATACAATTCAATCTTTTGTTATTTGGGCAGTTGGGCAAATTAAATTCACCATGTAGTTAGTTAATTTGGAAATTGACCCGGGATAAAGTGTTACTGTAAAAGGAAACTGAAAATCAGGGTACCTCAGATAAACTCTATTCTGTTCTAATCACTGAGGAAATGGATACTCTCATGTATGACTAACTGTGTTTACCCTATTCAGAACTTCAGATGCCATGTTAATCACTTTCTGTCATAACCAAAAGTGTAAAGAAACTATAATAACCTTTGCTCCAGATAAGGGGAGTATTTAAAAAATTAAAATCTTTATTTCTGCAGTAAACTCTATGGTGTCACTACTCATTAGAATCGTCTCGAAGAGCCGATTCTAATGAGTAGTAACACCATAGGATTTGGTAATAAAATGAATGAGAAAATGTTGGATTGGTTCAGTTCACTTGCTCTTATCTAGGCCTTGTATAATAACATGTGCTTTTTCTGACAGTCTTTTTATTTAAATTAACTATCAAAAGGTGTAGCACAAAAATATTTATATCTTTGACAAACAGTACTTGGGCCCGTTTTATGAAATGTCGTTCAACAAAAAATGGTCTTAAATAGATTCTAAAATTATCAATTATTATTTATTTCACCATCTAATTCTGTCTTGTGACATCTTTGGACTTGTCTTGAAAAGACGATTCCAAAGAGATATCACAAGACAGGTTTAGATGGAGAAATTAGATGTATTTTAAAGTTATGACTTACGACTGTTTTTTGTCGTAGGACTTTTCATAAAACGGGCCCCAGGCTGTAAGGGTTAATACATTGTTGTTCATCTTTTGAAAAGTGTATTTTTTCTTGTGTCACAGCTCTAGGTTTTAGATCAAACACCTTACCCCTTTCTCTTTCCAGTCTGGGAACAACTCGTTTAAAGCCCTGGGTTCTATGCAGGCACCAGACAATGTGTGACCACCTGATGAATAAACCAAATGGACATAATTTTATTTTAATAGAGATAAATACAGTTGAAACTCGATACTAAGAACTCACTTAAATCAATCTTAAAAGTATTTTGAAAGTTGAATTTTTATAAGTTGATCTCGTTTGAGTCAAACATACCCGTATTTCAAAATTAAAACGTGGCTAAGCCACGTTTTAATTTTGAAATAGGGGTATCTTTAAACAAACGCGAGTTCGTAAAATTGAGTTTTTACTGTACATGTATACAAGCATCCATAAAGCCCTTTAACCCATTAATACGCCTTTTTATGCCTATACTTTATTCAATCACTGAAGAAAATAGTTCCAATTTATACAGTATAATCAGTATATGTACCATTAGAAATAGTTTCTATATCCTTGCTGGTTAATAGTAGCTTAAAGCAAACTGAATGTAAAGAACTTAAGGCACTTCTTTTAACTTTCAACCTGCTTAAGTGTTCACCTGTATTCAAAACTAGAAATTGGCTATGAGGCAATGAGTTAACCCATGCAAATGCCACATGCTTAGATACTGTGTCGTAAATGACTTAAGAGCTGGTGCAGGACTTTCGTCCGCCAGTTCAGACCTAAGGTGCTCAACAGCCCTTTTAACTGAAATTCCTTAACCTATTACCCCTTAGATATGCATTTTAATGCCTTTCAAGGAAATAAAATAGTTCCATTTTATAAAATCATGATTATGCACAAATTAGAAATTTTTCCTATATTCTAGCAAAACTTGTTGTCAGTATTTAAGACAGATGGTTCGGAACTTCCTTAAAGCAGACTGAGAGAAATGCTGAATCCCAGAATACTTCTGAAGGAGCATTTTGCTTTATTTTCAGCAAGCATCAAGCAACCATTTTTCTCCCATTTTCGCCCATGTGGGATAGAGATATTCCCCATGTGGAATCACTCTATCCTCCATACCAAGGGATGTCTTTTATTGTTTGCCCAGCTTTACCCACAAGCGCTGCATGACGTGGGTAACTTTATGACGTCATTTCTGACAACGTCACTCTAAACAATGTTGTGTTTTGGCGGAAAAAAGTGCACAGAAACTGAAATTATTTCGTTATTTCTATCATGTTAAACAGTTTTAATGATTTAAATGGGAGAAAAAAAATCCACCATTCGTTTTGTTGATGTAGGATAGGATTTTTCTCCCCCTCTGGTCAGAAAATTCATACAGGGACTCAGCAAGCCTCGTCCCTGCATGAATTTTCTGACCCTCTGGGGAGAAAATTCCTATCCTACATCAACACTCATGGTGGATTCTTATAGTCTTATATACTTAAAACAAGCTATGGGGAAAGGGTTTAAAAACAAAAGAAACTTTCTTTTGAGTGCTCTTAGTAGTTGGATTTCTATACTTATGCCCAGAAGCTTTGCAACAAAGGGCCTTAGAGCTGGTGCAAGAACTAACCCAAGTTAACACTATTTTTTGCCTTAACTTCCTTATTTAAGCTGCTCTTACTTCCTGATCTTACCTAATTCAGCAGCTTTTTCTACTAGGCAAACTCTTAGCTCCTTGCCATTTTCATTGGCCAGTTGTTTCAGCCTACATGCTGCAGACAGCCCTGCCGGTCCACCACCAACAATAACTACATCAGCTTCATCGCTAAATCTCTCCATGTCCACATCTGTGAAAAGACAATCAGGGCTCCAGATAAGAGGGAGTTAACTAAACCGAACAAATCAAACATTTTCTCACCTATGTCTGCATCAAATCCTATGGTGTAACAACTCATTTATGATTAAAATCTTCTCAAAGAGACTATTCTAATGAGTATTAAAATGATAGGGTTAAATGCAGAAATAAAGATGTTAGTTATTGAAATACTCATCTTATCTGGAGCTCTGGACAATGATTATGATTTAACCAATTAGTCCAAAAATATGGAACGAAGAACTAACTGTACACTAAAGCAGTTTAAATCAACCAACAATAAAAGAAATTATCATAAGCCCAGTAGTTACGGTGACTGACTAAATTTTTTGTTTTCCATTCCAGGTTCGAATCCGTCCCAATTTTTTTGAAATACACATTTTAATAGAATTTCTTAAACTACAAGATGCTTATATTAGCTTTTGACATACATTTACAATTTCAAATAATTTTTCATGACACCATATAGTTTTCTGTCTCTTTTAAAACAATTATTTCGTCACCAACTCAACCCTTACCTTTCCATCTTGAATCCTTATCTCTGGTATGAACTGTGTGATGGGTTGTTATCTTAGGGAAGGAGGATGGTGAGAACTCAGCATAGCAGCGTTTCTGGGTCAGACGCACTGCTCCTTGCACTGAAAATATCAATAATTAAACAATCAACTAGAAAAAATGTTGTGTTTGTAATAAACTTGTTCAATACCTCGAAACTTCAATACAGTGCTTCCTCTCTAGAACAACATCCTTTAGGAGACAAAGATTGTTCGAAGGGAGTTGTTGTAGGGAGGGAAAATTAAAACCTTTATAGAGTGCAAACAGTTTGAATCGATGTCAGATGCCATGTTATTCTATTAAGTAATTTTGATATCTTGACCATTCTTGTCAGTGATTTTGGAGTACTCAGTAGTAAGTTAAAGCCATGGTGAAGAAATGGACAGACTATTGAGACAAAACATGATTCTAAATCATATGAGTCCTTCAGCTCAGGTAAGCAAAAAATTAAATTAATTCAAGTCACATCTTTTATTCAAATGTTGAGGTTAATACCAACAGTCAACACTTGATGGACCGCTGTTGCTGGTATCCACACCCTGTAGATGTCAGTGTACGTTTTAACCAGTTTTTATCAACTGTATATAGAAGATTTTTTAGATATACAATCTATTACGTCCACTTAATTGTGTTAATTATTAGATGGTTTCGACAGGTGACTGCTTAAAGCAAGGTAATACATAGTCCGCCGGTAGCTGCACATGACCAGTTTTTAACCAAATCGTGAGTATACTCTTCACAGAGTGAGGCGATTACTGAAGATGATGATACATTCTTAGCACTTTAGATTATCATGACATGTCATTTCTATTTATTACTTCCACGCCATCAATACTGATGATTATGAGAAGGGTCACTTTTTAGGTGTACCATTTGGACTGTACCCGGCCGGTCACTTTATCCTAACACCGACGAACCAGTCGTAATGCTAACCTGAAATCCTGAGCACCAATTAAAGAGGGAATTTAAGCCAGTATCTAGTACAACTACAAGATTACATGAATTTACATCATCAGACCAGTTGTGAAGCTGATTGAATTTGCTATTAAGTTTTCGTGACAACATTTTGCGCCACTCAGTAGTAGTTTAAAGAGCGTGCGCTTGCAGTGCTGGAGGTTGCGAGTTCAATCCCAAGCCAAGTCAAACCTAAGACGCAAAATCTGGTAAAAATGGGTTACTGGCTTCCCTCCTTGGCGCTCGGGGTTACGGATTAGCATTTATTACGACTGGTTCTTCGGTGTCAGGATAAAGTGACCGGCCTGGTTCAGTCTCTGGTGCACCTCATAAATGAAATGCACATAAGTTATGTAAACAGTAATAAACTTGAATTTTTTAAGTCAGTTCTCTATTTATTTTTTAATTATCGTCAGTGTACCTGTTTCAGTGAGGTACCTATTTCGGTGCACTTAACTGCGACAACTCTATCTTCTTTCAGAAGAGCTCAATTAAGTTATCACTTTTTTCTATCGGCAAAGTAAACTTTTCCTGTCATCTTTGTCAAAAAAAATCAAAAATTTGATGCAAACGGATAATTTATTGACTATAAAAATAAAGCATAGCAATTTGAACCAATTTCCTTATGTCCGTTTTCACTCCGAAAACACATGTTCCAAAATAATACTTTTTACAATTGATTTTCATAATTTTGTAGTGGTATGCATTTTTTGTTATCTTCTACACCAAAGTCACATGAAATAAGTGGTCCCGTCTATTTTGTTTCAAGTACAATACACTTACAAAAGTATGCTCTCCTTATATACGGAAACTGTTTTTCGGTAAATTATTTTTTGAATGGCTTGATATTGTGATTTGATTTACATAATTTAAGCAACTCTTTTGAAGAAATAAAAATGACGAAAATAGCCTACAGGGTATACTTGTCAAAATTATGTGACCACTCCTTGCCAAACTGAATTGGAACAGAGACCAACATAATTCTGAATCTGAATATAGTACGTCGTAGAATCCTATAAAGGCTTTTACCCGACGGATGTGAAGATACGCCATTTTATTGGCGATGATCTCGTAGGGCTGTCTTAAAAGCCTCTACGGAATCAGCATGCACTGTGCTGTCTGGCAGTTTGTTCCACTGCATCATAGTGTCTACAAAGAAGGAATGTCTGTACTGTTGGGTTTTGCTATTTGGGACTGTGAGTCCTCTTGTGTTGTTGCATACCTGGTTTTCAATTATATTATTCGTACTGTAATCTTTAAATTTAGTAGCTTTAATGTTTCTTCTTGGTTTTGCTGGTTTGGTAAATGTTTGTGTTGGTAGAGCTGGTACTAGACCTTCTACTACCTTGTACATGAGTATTAAACGAAGGCTTAGTCTCCTGTCTTCAAGGGTCTCTAGTTCCAGCCGTTCTCTCATTTTGGTGATAGCTCCTGTCTCTCTGTCTTTGTAGTTCTTTGTTATAAATCTCATAAAGGAAGGACTGAAAATGTACTGTTGTTGTTTTTCTTATTCAAATCGGAGAGAGGCAGTATAGACAAGGAACCAATTATATATTCAAAAGGGAGAAAATCCTAATCTTTAATATTTATATACGTGGGAAACATTACAGGAATGATTCTTACAATATTTTTTTTGATCACATACTTTTGATACAGTCTGTACTTCGATAAAACCAACCCTCACTGAAATAGGTACAACAAAATGTTCTCAGCACAAAATGACTACGTCATTGAAACGGTGGCGATTGCGCTAAATATAGAATATTTTGGAAATATTTTTACAGGGAATTAACCTAGACAATTGATTACAAAGGTAGGAATAATTGTTCCATAGACTTTTATGATTTGTTATCACCATGATCAGTTTGAACGTTAAGTGCACTGAAACTGGTACCTCAATGATAAATTGTGAGTATATAATTAAAATAGATTGTAAATTTTATGCATTTTGTGGATGGTAAGGGATGTAGTCCTTCATTACCTAACTACACTAGGTTTGACAGGTTGGGACTCGGTAGCCTGCGGCATAATAACAAACAACTATTACGAAACTCGTCGTTATACATTTTGACCTTCATGAATCCGCTGTTTTCTTCGTTTTAAAGTAAGAATAAAGTCTGATTTATCAATCATTTGTTAATTGTTTTGTTAAAATATAATCCCTGGTACCGATTACACAAAAAGTTTACGGAAAAAATAGGATTTTGCGTCTTGAAAACTTACGTGATCGTCTGCAAGCAATCAACCCGTGTGTTATCAACGCCATTGCCCTTCTAATGTGAGTGGTTTCACTCTTCGCTGTACATAACGCTTGCGCAAAGCTGAGAACCAAGTCTTCAGTGACGTTATTTCCGGCGGCTTCTTGATTGCCATTGTTGATCAAATGTGAGAACTAATATCCTCACCATTCGCTGTTTTAAGCATTTTTTTCATGTACAACATGTTGAAACGTTAAAATAGGGGAAACGCTTAAAACGGTACCATATGCAAACGTTGCTTTACTTTCCATAAGTTATATATTGCGAAAATATGCAATAAACATGGATTCGGACCATAGTAACTTCGTACCAAAAACAACCCAATTAGATTATCAATGATCCTTATAACCGAAGGAAGATGACAGTGTCAAATGAGATCACCTTTAGCATAATTTAATATATTTGACCATTTTGCGCTTGCTTTGTTTTTAATGTAACTGCAGTTCATTATTACCAGTTTTATGTAGCAATGCCAAAGGATTTTTAAAAAAAAACAATTTCAGGGATATTGTGTGGTTAATGGGTAGATCTTGACCTAAACATGTATAAAAGAAACAAAATATGATGTTAAAGTTCAACACTTTAACAGAAAAGGAAAACATAAAATGACCCAATTTGTGTCTCAGAAATCGTTTTTTTCAATACTCTGTATTATATATAAATGTCGCATTTTACTTTTTTTCCGTCAGTTTTTAAGTACGGCGTTTTAAGTATTGAAAACTTCAAGTGGCCTCTTGGTAAACTTATTTCCAGATAATTTAATCATTCAGAATGCTATTTCTTGTGGTTTTATCCCGATCTTGCTATAATAAAAGGGAGTTTAAGCTCCCCAAAAAATATGTGTATTGTTGGGTTGGAAGCCATTGAGTCATGCATATTAATGAGATCCCCGAAGGCCACGCCCCCTTTCGGCGTTTGGCATTGCTATTTTATGCACCTGGCATTCTCTTTTCCAGTCATTCGGGTATTCTATGTCCTACGCAACTTCTCGGTCCTACTTTAGAAAATTTGCATGTAGATTTCAGGTTTGTTTTCAAACTGAGGGATGCCGAATGAAGGGTGTATGACGTAGGACTGGAAAAGAGAATCCAATAAACGTCCTGTGCGTCTTTCCTTCTGTCAATCCTTATCAAGTAGAGCCTGGATGGGTAGTAAATTTGGACCTGGGAACCTGGCCATGTATTACCCGTTTGACTGCAATTGCTATGAAGGAAAGTGTTAAATATCTAGATTTTGTCCTTATGTTTATCATCTTTTTTCCAGGATGGCAGAGCCTCAGCAAGTGAGCGCTTTTCCTCCCCCTCCTATGCAGTATGTGAATCAATACACTGATGAGAATATCAAAAGAGGAAGGGTACCACCTCCACCACCGACTATTCCGGTAAACTCATATACATTTGTTGACTAAATTCTGTTCTTTCCCTTAAATTTACCCATTTCCCTCTGTATAATCATATATAAAACAATGAACATCTATCATCTGAACTATTACATTGTCTAATAAAAAAATGTGTAAAAAAAAATCCCCCAGGAAAGAGAGAAGACTCATGTGAGAAGATCCTAAGGGTCCAAGGTTATAAAGCTTTTAAGTTGAGTCTAAAGTCATTCTCTTGAAAGCATTTGAGCCTAGGCTCAAATCTGACCAATCAAATGCTTGAGAATGACTTGAGACTCAACTTAAAAGCTTTATAACCTGGACCTAGGCCTACAAGTAAACTGTGTAGACCTGGGTCAGACAGCTCCTGAAGAAGCTGTCTGATTTGGTTCTAAACTGTTTTCAAAATGTGTCAATACATGTAAAGTGCTTATAGCAGAAGGGTTAAATTAATTGCAATATGCTATTATCTTTGAATAATCAGTTTATCCAACTTATGTTCAGATAAAGTAGCGATTTTAAAGGATCAGTTTCTTTAATCCTTTCTTCCATTCACTTAATATATCCAACTGTTTTCTTAAAGCAAGATAAAGGAAAGCAGAAAACTTGTGTAGGAGTTTTCTTCTTTACTTAAATAATATCTTACTTTACCGTGCCTTGCTTGAAGCTCCTGGTAACAGTGTTGGCCCTGATCAGAGGGATCCTTAACCCTTTGAACCCTAGTCCCGCATATAGGTGTCCTTTTCAAACAGTGTACATGTGAATAGTACACTTATCCTATGCAAACAGTGAAGACTCAGATCAGAGGGCTCCATAAGGAGCCCTCTGATCAGGGTCTTCACTGTTTGTCATAATGCCAAAAATTGACAAAAACAACCTTTAAAAGTCAGAAATGGACTAGACAAAAATGGAAACTGGAATTGTCCACTTAAAGTTTCAGGGAGGAAAGAGTTAAGGAGCCCTCTGATCATGGTCTACACTGTTTTTAAAGAACAAGTGTAATCCTCAGTAACAGGTACAGTGTTTGTCGCTAGGGTTGAATGTGTTAAAGCAAGATGAAAGTAAAGTAGAAAACTTGTACAGGAAATGTCTGCTTTACCTAAATACGTTCTTACTTTACTGTGCCTTGCTTGAAGCTACTGACAGTATTTAACATCATCATTTGTGGCTCTCATTTAGAGGGGTAAGTAGAGGAATTCTGGGGAAAAGGTTAAATTACATGAACTTGATTGTACTTAACCTACCTCATAAATACACCTTTTTATGCCTTTGATTTATTCATCCACTGAAGAAATAAATTCAAATTTGTACAATCATGACTGCATCACTATATGAAATATTTTGTATTTTCAAGCATAAATTTGCTTAAAACAACCTGAAAGAAAAGCAGAATGGGCCTAAAGGTGCATTCTGCTTTACTTTCAACCTGCTTTAAGTGGTCACCTATCTTCAATATTAGAAACAAGCTATGGGGTAATGGGTTAAACTTGATTGTACATAATTATGTAAACTATATATCATTCATCTATTGCAGGACACCTACTCTATGTTTGGTAACTCCTTCACAGCTGATGACTTGATTGTCAGGCCTTTAGAATCTCAGGGCTTCAGGCGACTTCATCCACAGAACTTCGACCATAAACGTGAATTGAAGAAACTGAATCATTCCATATTAGCCAATTTCCTGGACTTACTGGATATTCTCATCAAAGCTCCGGACTCTCCAAAGAGAACGGAGAAACTGGAAGATCTAAACTTACTGTTCATCCACATGCATCATTTAGTGAACGAGTTTCGTCCTCACCAGGCCAGAGAGACTTTACGTGTTATGATGGAACTGCAGAAGAAAAAGCGACACGAAATAGCGGAACGATTTCAAAGGCACCTTGACAAAGTGACTGATCTAATTCAGAAAAGTCTTAATGCCCTTCCAGATGAGTTCAGTCTGGATTCGAAAGTGCTTGTGAAGAGTGAAATATTGACTACAGAGTTAGAGGAGCCCCAGCCTCCAACTGACAATGATCCTTGTGATCAGTTAGATAGGATGATGTGTGGTATTGTAGATGACATGAGCTGAGCTGTACACCTGTTTAACCCATTACCCCATCAATGTGCCTTTTCACCCCTATAATTTATCACTCCACAGAAGAAAATAGTTCAAATTTATTGTCATAAATATGAATCATAAAAAAATCATATATCCTTGCAGATGATGGCTTATAAAGCAGGTTGAAAGTAAAGCAGAAAGCGCCTTATGGCGCATTCTACTTTACTTTCAACCTGCCTTAAGTGGCCATGTGTCTTCAAAACTTGACACAGGCGATGGGGTACTGGTAATAGGCTTAAGCAGGATTTAACTACAGCAAGTCAGCAACTCATCATGTGAAAATATCTGAAAGTGTTCTGGAGTCTTTTATATACTAGACATTATGTGTACGACCAGATGGGCTTAGGCCTGAAACTTCTGTACGTCCGGACCAAATTTCAACCTCTGAATGTCTGTCGAACGTGCGTTAATGTCGAGCCCTGGACATGTCTTAGCCAAGAGAAAGTTCAATGTATTGTAAATCTGCCTTTACAACTGTACAAAATAGAGCTGTTTTTGGTGTCTGTTTGGAAACTGCTTGAAGAAGGATGAAAATATAACTGCCATTCAGATTTAAACATTTACTCTGCAGGAAACAAGTTTATACAATACCATTTGTTATGGTCACAGTCTGATGGAATTCTCACATTGAGAATCGAAACTGTCACACAATTGAAAACATTATTTGGAATGGCAAAGAGTACAGATTCATAATTGACATTCCTGATGAAGTTCTATCGAGAGTATAAACATCATTTGCAAACAGTAGACCCAGATCAGAGGGCTCCTGATTGGGGTCCCCATGAATGATAGAGTTTAATCCTTTCAACCCTAAATTTCTCTTGTGGGTATTTATATTCCTTTTGGACTCATATAGTACAGGTATTTTGAACCAGTCTATTATTGCATTTTTCATATGACAACAAAAACAAATGAACATATCAAACAGTGCAGCCCCTGATCAGAGGGCTCCTATAGGAACCCCCTGATCTGGGTCTACACTGTTTGCATATCTTATCAGTAATCTCTACAGAGGGCTGTAGGGTTGAAAGGATTAACCCTTTCGCTGCCATTTTGATATAACACAGTCACTGCCATATTAATTTATCATCTGCTTTGACTTAAAAAAATGGAGTTTTATATGAGTTTCTGATGAGTGTCAAACAACTTTGATCCTGATCAGAAGACTGGTTTTTGCCGAGTCTGTTCTAGATCCAACATGTTTGCAAATGTTGGTGTCGACAGTGAAAGGGTTAGTGAAACATTGAAAGATATTTGGACAGCACAGTGCAAGTCATGATCACTGCATTGATTTTTATTAGCCAACTTTGAACAATAATTGATAATAAATTTGGCAGTTGATGTGTTAAGTAACACTAAATATTTTCCTTTAAAAATCATTAGTTCAATACCAGTAATTTAACAATGGTTATGATAAACTTCTAAAACTTTTTGATTTCACACACAAACATATTGAAAGCTTTACCTTTGGGAGCTTTCGCCTGTGTACTACAGGCTTTATCAACCAACTGATGTTTCACTGGGACTTGACACAGGCGAAAGCTCCCAAAGGTAAAGCTTTCAATATGTTTGTGTGTGAAATCAAAAAGTTTTAGAAGTTTATCATAATGAACAATACCACACAGTTGAATTTCCACAAGAAATCCTATGGTGTTCCTACTCATTAAAATCATCTCGAAGAGACAATTCTAATGAGTAGTAGGGGCCTCCGTGGCCTAGTGGTATAGTCACTGTGACTTACATCACTTAGCTCCTCACCGCTGTGAGTTCGAATCCCAGTAGGGTCGTTCTGATTTTTCATGTGGGGAAGCCTTCCAGTTGGCTTGCGGAAGGTCGGTGGTTCTACCCAGTTGCCTGAAACAGTGCATAACGGACTTCTGGGGTATTCCTCCACCTATAATTAGCTGGACGTCGCAATATGACTGAAATACTGTTGAAAGCGACGTAAAATCAAAACAAATCAAATCAAATCTAATGACTAGTGACACCATAGGGTTTAATGCAGAAATAAAGATTTTAGTTTTTGAAATATTCCCCTTATCTGGAGCCCTGCTCATTATAATTCAAGTTAGACAGTAGTTTCATTGTCACTCTATATGGACATGAAGTACCCAAAAGTTTAGAGCTGGTATTCTGAAACTCAATCAGTCATTAAAATTCATTTACAAGAACAGATAGACTTTGCTTGTATATGTATTTGCTTGTATATGTATTTCCAATAATAGGGGCTTCAAACTCCTCGCACAAGGTTCATAACTCTTGCATTAATAGTGTAAGAGTTGTTCCCCTTTTCCACATTTTCTTTTTCCTCAGATGACCTTTGTTATACTGAAACTTTTGAAATAAAATTTCATTAATGGAAAGAGATAGATGGGCAAATGTTTGTGATAAAAGCCATTTGTTCAAATTTTAGGATAGTAAAAGCAGTAGGGTGTTCAGTTACCACTGTTTGGGGTTTAGTTTAGCAGTTTGTGCCCCGTGTGCAGCATGCAGAGTACAGTAGAGAAACCGTTTTCTTTCCAAATAACCGCATTTACGCTTTAACTATTATTTTCATTGCAAACAGTCTGGAGCCATATCAGATGCCGGGTAACCCGGCATCTAATCAGGCTTCAAACTGTTCGCCACTCAGATAAAACTGGTTGTCATAATTGTCAAAAAGTTGTCATTTTCTATATTTCATTGCAATGTGTTTACGTTTGCACGAAATAATTACATTTGGTCCACTGTATTTCAGACCGGTAGCCAACTCGCAATTGATGGCCATCAATGACTGTCGATTTCTTTACTGAACTCATCACAGTTGTACAGTGTCCCAATTTTTAGCTCACCTGAGCACAAAGTGCTCATGGTGAGCTATTGTGATCGGTCGCCGTACGTCAGTGTCGTCCGTTCACAATTTCTTTCAAACAACTTTTTCTCTGAAACCAATGGCCCAATTTTAACCAAACTTGGTCAAATACATACTGTAGTTGTGAGCTTAAAAATTTGTTAAAACAAGGGCCACCATGGCCCTAAATCGCTCACCTGGAACACCATGTAAAACTTGACCTATAGTGACCTAGATTATGACCTGACATGACACACAATCAACCTCTAGAGTGTAAACAAGATTTTTCTATGAATTGACCTAGTGACCTAATTTTTGACCAGACACAAAACACATTTGATTTTGACCTAGATTTGATGTAGGCAACATTCTGACAATATTTCATTCAGATCTAATGAGATTTGTAGCCTCTAGAGTGGTAACAAGATTTTCCAATGATTTGACCTAGTGACCTAGTTTTTGACCTGACATGACTCATATTCGAATTTGACCTAGATATTAATTAGGCAAACATTCTGACCAAATTGTATTACAATCAAATGAGATTTGTTGCCTCTAGAGTGTTCACAAGGTTTTTCTATGATTTGACCTAGTGACCTAGTTTTTGACCGGACATGACCCACATTCGAACTTGACCTAGATTTCATCATGACAAACATTGTCAACAAGTTTCATGAAGATCAGATGCAATTTGTAGCCACTAGAGTGTTCACAAGGTTTTTCTTTAATTTGACCTAGTGACCTAGTTTTTGACTGGACATGACCCACATTCAAACTTGACCTAGATTTCATCAATACAAACATTGTCATGAAGTTTCATGAAGATCAGAGGAAATTTGTAGCCACTAGAGTGTTCACAAGGTTTTTCTATAATTTGACCTAGTGACCTAGTTTTTGACCGGACATGACCCACATTCGAACTTGACCTAGATTTTACCAAGACAAACATTGTTATGAAGTTTCATAAAGATCAGATGAAATTTGTAGCCGCTAGAGTGTTCACAAGGATTTTCTATAATTTGACCTAGTGACCTAGTTTTTGACCGGACATGACCCACATTCAAACTTGACCTAGATTTTATCAAGACAAACATTGTTATGAAGTTTCATAAAGATCAGATGAAATTTGTAGCCGCTACAGTGTTCACAAGGTTTTTCTTTAATTTGACCTAGTGACCTAGTTTTTGACCGGACATGACCCACATTCGAACTTGACCTAGATTTTATCAAGACAAACATTGTTATGAAGTTTCATGAAGATCAGATGAAATTTGTAGCCCCAAGAGTGTTCACAACCAATTGTGAACGGACGGACAGACGACGGACATCCAGCGATCCTAAAAGCTCACCTTGGCACTTCGTGCCAGGTGAGCTAAAAAGTGGGTGGGGCAATCTGTCTTGTTGCCATGGCAACCATGCACAATATTTTAACCAAAATGTTTCTCAATTAATATACTTTCAAAAATGTTCAAAGAATTTTGATCCGTCAAAAAACATGGCCGCCAGAGGGCGTGGTCAATTTCCGTACATTCATCATCAGTTTTACATAGACTTATATAGGAAAACTTTAAAAAATCTTCTTCTCTGAAACCGTAAGGCCCAGACCATATATATATGGCATCTAGCTTTGCTTTGTGGTCCTCTACCAAAAAATTTCAAATCATGACCCCAGGGTCAAAAATGGCCCTGCCATTGGGCTTATCAGTTTTACATAGTATTAGACTTATATAGGAAAACCTTTAAAAATCTTCTTCTCAGAAACCGTAAGACCCAGACCGTTTATATTTGGCATCTAGCTTTGCCTTATGGTCTTCTACCAAAATTGTTCAAATCATGACCCCTGTGTCAAAAATGGACCCGCCCCAGGGCTTATTGATTTTACATAGACTTATATAGGAAAACCTTTAAAAATCTTCCTTCTCTGAAACCATAAGGTCCAGACCTTTTATATTTGGCATCTAGCTTTGCCTTACTGTCCTCTACCAAAATTGTTCAAATCATGACCCCTTTGTCAAAAATGGACCCGCCCCAGGGCTTATCAGTTTTACCTAGACTTATAGAGGAAAACCTAATGAGTAGTAACCCCATAGGTTTTTGTGCTAAAACGAGTGGGAAAATGTTGGATTTGTTACCCTCTACTAATGTAGGGATATACAGAAATTACAAACTGGTTATAGATATTTCCATAATCCATTTATTACAGTTTATACTAATACAATCTAAGTGTCCATTCAAATAATGATTTCTATACATGTAAGCCTTAGATAGAAGTGGTTACTTAGTGCAGGATGAAAATAATGCAGAAAGCTCCTACAGGAGCTTTCTGCATTGTTTTCATTCTGCATTGAGCAGTGGCCTATCTTTATGGATCTCCATTATACTTTATGAGTGGTCGCTTAATACAAAATCGACTGTATGATAATTATATTATCTATTGTTTTTATAACATAACTCATTAACTCTGATTTCTCACAACCTATCGATTTGTTTCAGCACCTTGGTTATTCAACTTTTTAAACCTTTTCATCAACCCCCCCCCACCCCCCCCAAAAAAACCCACTTAAGAATGCCTTTACAGTATATACATTTAAGTGTACATTTATTGACTTATTAAATATAGGTGGCAACTTAAAGGCATTGAAGCAGGATGAAAGTAAAGCAGGAAGATCATTAAAGCATTATCTTTGAATCAAAACTAAATATTCTTTGTACTAAAAGCATATATAAATCGGCGACATTATATATTAGATGTGAATATATGGTTACATATACATAGAGTAGGGAAAATAACAAATACAAATACATAACATGCTCTACAAATAAATGGTGTACAATTTGCATGTAAAATACAGAAATATTTAAGTCTGGACCAAACCCTATCTCCTAACTCCTTGATAGAATAGTCCCAATCAGATCTAGATATACTGGTACTGTTCAATGGTGACATTCTAAAGCCCTTCTATCCATTAGTGCACATAGATGCTTTTACAAAACAGTGAAGATCCAGATCAGATAGGTCTTGATCAAAGTAGCTGTTTGATCAAGGTCTGCACTGTTCCCTTATAGGAGTCTTGTTTGACATGTTTCAACATTCCTTCCAAAGGAAACTTCTTGTTTCTTGTGTCAATGAAATAGTTAAGATGACGGATGTTCAAAGCCAGTGGAAGGTTAGAGTGATTACCTTTGCTAACAGTTTGGATCCAGATGAGACGCCGCCTATAACCAGGCGTCTCATAAGGATCGAAACTGTTTTGAAAAGAAAATTATAAAATTCTATTTTTAGAACATCATTAGACGACAACTGTTGCAGATGAAAAAATTACCCAGCATGCAAACAGTGATGGAGAAATGGTTGAAAAGTTTTACATGTACATGTACTTTATTCTACGTTAGTCCTTTACCCAATAGCTTGTTTCTAGTTTTGAAGACAGGGGACCACTTAAAAGCAGACTGAAAGTAAAGCAGAATGCAACCTATGGCTAGGATAAAAAATATATTTCCATGGTTCTGAACTTCATACGGACTTAGCCATTTCAGATTTAGGGCCTTTTATGGACAACAGATTTAAGGCCTTCTAAATATAATATTTCTGCTGAGACTGCCTACCTAATTCAGATTTCCCATTCCTTACCTTTATCCTTTAGGACATATGATTTTGCTAGATCTAGATTCTATATGGGAGAAATTCCTTTCTATCTCTGCTTTTACAGAATAATCTACTCATCTACTGCTTTATTGAGGGTTTCCTTGTTCGCTCACCTGGCACAAAGTGCCAAGGTGAGCTATTGTGATCGCCCTGGCTGTGTCCGTCGTCAAACTTTTTGTTCAAAGATCTTCTTCTTGGAAAACACTGGGCCAATTTCATCAAAACTTCATAGGATTGTTCCTTGTAGGGTTCTCTCAGATTTCTTCCAATATAGGTCATCCAATTGAAATTGTGGTTGCCATGGCAACCAATTGAAAAAACTTTAAAAATCTTCTGGTCAAAAACTACTGGTCCGAAATGAAAATAATTTTACACAAATGTGCCATTGGTGACCCTCTATCAGAATTCTTAAAATAATTTTCCTATCTTAAAAAACATGGCCGCTAGTGGGTGGGGCAGATTTTCCTTATATTGCTATATAGTGAAATCTTTAAAAATCTTCTTGTCTGAAACCGCTGGTCCGATAAAGTCACACAAATGATTCATGGGTGACCCTCTACCAGATTTCTTAAAATGAGTTTGATATCTAAAAAAACATGGCCGCCAGTGGGTGGGGCACATTTTCCTTATGTTACTGTATAGTAAAAACTTTAAAAATCTTCTTCTGTGAAACTACTGGTCCAAATTGAAAATAATTGTACACAAATGATCCATGGGTGACTCTCTACCAGATTTCTTAAAATAATTTTGATATCTTAAAACACATGGCTGCCAGTGGGTGGGGCACGTTTTCCTTATGATACTGTATAGTTAAAACTTTAAAAATCTTCTTCTTGGAAACTACTGGTCCAAATTGAAAATAATTTTACACAAATGATTCATTGGTGACCCTCTACTAGATTTCTTAAAATAATTTTGATATCTTAAAAAACATGGCCGCCAGTGGGTGGGGCACGTTTTCCTTATGATATACATGTACTGTATAGTTAAAACTATAAAAATCTTCTTCTGTGAAACTGCTGGTCCAAATTGAAAATAATTTTACATAAATGATCCATGGGTGACCCTCTTACTAGATTTCTTAAAATAATTTTGATATCTTGAAAAACATGGCCGCCAGTGGATGGGGCATGTTTTCCTTATGATACTGTATAGTTAAAACTTTAAAATCTTCTTCTGTGAAACTGCTGGTCCAAATTGAAAATAATTTTACACAAATGATCCATTGGTGACTCTCTACTAGATTACTTAAAATAATTTTGATATCTTAAAAAATATGACCGCCAGTGGGTGGGGCATGTTTTCCTTATGATACTGTTAATAATAGTTAAAACTTTAAAAATCTTCTTCTGTGAAACTGATGGTCCAAATTGAAAATAATTTTACACAAATGATCCATGGGTGACCCTCTACCAGATTTCTTAAAACGATTTTGATATCTTAAAAATCATGGCAGCCAGTAGGTGGGGCAAGTTTTCCTTATATTTTTGTATAGAAATTTTTCAAAAATCTTTTTCTCTGAAACTATTGGTCTGATTTAAGAATATTTTCTAAAAAAAGGTAATGATGGGTCACCCTTTGCCAGTTTTCTTCAAAGAATCTTCCTAGTTCAAACAACACGGCTGGCAGTGGGTGGGGGTTAATTTACCGGTGATGGCTTATAGTGGAATTTTATCACTACTGGTCCATTACCATGACCGTAAACATGGGTAACAGGTGAGCGATTTAGTGCCGCATGCGGCTCTAGTCTAATTTAGCCTGCTAGGTGTAACCGCATGTACATTTTGTCTACCTTCATCTTTTCCAACTGAAGAGACAACTAAGGCAAATTGATTTTCAGTACCGACTCCTCAGATTTAGGGCTTGTCAAAACAAATTTTCTTAGGGCCACACAGGCTAAAATTAGGACCTTTTAGGGCTTGAAATGGAAAATAGGGCAAATCTCCGAAAGTTAGGGCCTTTTTAGGATTGTGAGAACCATGATTTCTTATATTGCACCTCTTTCAACACCATACAACTGTTAAAATGTACTCATTACATTTGCAAACAGTGTAGACCCAGATCAGAGGGCTTCTATAGGAGTCCTCTGATCAAGAGTTACTTAGTGTTGAAAGAGTAAAGGGTTAACTGAAGGACTGTATTTTCAAAGCTTTAAAGTTATATCTATTGTTCTATTATAGATGAAAACAATCTTGTTCGAATGTCAGAATTCACTGTATCTCTGGTTGGTCTAGCAGTCAGGCCAAGTGGACTGCCATAGGTAATCACAGGGCTGGCTCCCCTTGCAGTGATGGCCTGTGGAGAACCTTGTTTCAGGCTGGACTTCAGCTTAGCTGGACTCTGCCACCTGAAATATTGAAAGCACATCGCTTTAATCCTTACTCTCACTTGCTGATTTTTAAGCTCACCTGGCATGAAAGATTGCTGGATGTCCATCGTCCGTTATCTGTCTGTATATCTGACTGTACATTCATAATTGGTTCGTTAACAATCTAGCCACTACAAATTTCATCCCATCATCATGAAACTTGATAACAATCTGTCTTGAAGAAATCTAGGTCAAGTCGAATTTCAGGGTCAATATGTCAGGTCAAAAACTAGGTTACTAGATCAAATCATAGTAAAACCTTGTTAACACTCTAAAGGCTACAATTCTCATTGGATCTTAATGAAACTTGTTATGAGTGTTAACCTTAATCATATTTAGGTCAACTTTGAATGTGGGTTATGTCTGGTCAAAAACTAGGTCACTAGGTCAAATCATAGAAAAACCTCGATAACACTCCAGAGGCTACATGTACAAATCTCATTGGATTTTAATGCAACTTGGTCAGAACGTTTGCCTCATTGATATCTAGTTCAAGGTTGAATATGGGCCATGTTGGGTCAAAAACTAGTTCATTAGGTCAAATCTAGAGAAACCTTGTTAAAACTCTAGTAAAATGGTCACCAGTATTTAAACTTCAAAATGTGCTTACTTGTAGTTTGTGTCTTTGAGGAACTTGGACATGCTTATCTTCCAGCTGAACACAGCAGGATGACTTGTAGGGGTAATAACACAGTCAGCCAAGGCCCTGCACACGTTCAAGTCCTCCCGTGTAGGCTGGGGGCTGTAGAGAACAGTGAGAACATATATCATCCCAGTCACAATGCAACAGCAAATTGTACATACAGTAAACCTCTCATTCATAACCACTAAATTGTTAAAATTATTAGGTGTTTAAGAGAGGTGACTGCCAAACAATGTGACAGTAACACAGAAAGCTCCTACTGCTAAAAGCAAGGTGACAGTTAAACAGAAAGCTCCTCTATGAGTTTTCTGTTTAACGCTCACCTTTCTCTTAGCTGTAACCTGTCTTTTATGTAGTCAATTAGCCTTCATTTTAGTGGTCATAATAGAGATGTTTTACTCAATGCTGCACATGTATATCTAGTTTCAAGAGCTTACTTCATGGTCAGATCTGGTGAACTTTGATAACAAGTGGCTTCTTTATTCAGGACAAAAGTAATGCAGAAAGCTAAAGGTGTATCAAGCTTAAAACCCTTGAAAACTGAACGTAAAGTTCAGGTTTGAGAGGTGTCGAGACAATAGTAATGCAGACAGTGCTTTAGGAGCTGTCTGCATTTTTGCTGACCTGCATTTAGCAGCCAAATGTGCAATGCGTTTTGAAGTATAGCCTAGGTGAGCAAGTAGAATACATTTTTGGGACCAAAAAATTTAGCAACTTTGACACCATTTTCCATTACTCCATAGATATTCATTTCCACACCTGTAATTTATTCTTCTACTGAAAAAAAATGTCAACTTTATACAGTTATAATTTGCCCCATAAGAAATATTTTGTATATCCTTGGAGATAGAAGCTTAAAGCAAGTTTAAAGTAAAGCAGAATGTGCCTAAAGGGGCATTCTACTTTTATTTAAACCTGCTTTAAGTGTATATGATCAAGAACTTTCAAAACTAGATACAGGCTATGGAGTAAATGGTTATGTTGAAAATCAAGCCTTCTTTTGAATAGTTCTACTGTTTTTGTAGGTCAGTACTCACCCATGAATATAACCAAATTTAGGGAATGTCTTTGATCGTGTCAGATATGCTTGCACTAATAACCCCGCCTCTTCCTCTGTAACCCCACCTTCCACTCCAAGCTCCACCTCCTCTCCATCTAGCACATTGCTGATATCCCCAGTACAAGAGGACACCTCAACATTCTCAAATAACAACAGTTCTTTAACACTTTCTGCATCAGGTATTGAAGCAATGTCCACAGTCATACCCGTGTCTGGACTAACCGGAATTAGTCTCACTATAAGTCTTACTGTACTGCTAATTGACCTTTGACCCTTAGTATTGCACAATAGTTTTATAATCTTATCAAACACCTTTCTGTCTTTAATGTTTATACAAGCAGGCACTACTGCTGGCTCTGATGATTCACTGACGTAGGAGAGACTGGAATCCTGTACCTCATCAACAGCGGTCTCGTATGATGACACAGATTCTGATCCCTCCGACACCAACCTCTTAAAGGGTATCTTCGTCCTAACTCCATCACCTGTGTCACTAACTGGACTCCTAGTATCATCAGCTGATTTTTCCTCACTACCAACCAGTGGTTCTTTATCTTTCTTGTCTACATCCTTATCCTCAAGTGAATCTTTTGGAGTATCATCCTTATCTGGACCATTTACTTCTTTAGTATCACCATTTATTTTCTCTGTTTTATTTTCTATATCTTTGGAATCCTTTTCTTTATCCTCATTACTCTCTAGTTTATCCTCATTACTCTCTAGTTTATCCTCATTACTATCTAGTTTATCCCCATTACTCTCTAGTTTATCCTCATTACTATCTAGTTTATCCTCATTACTATCTAGTTTATCCTCATTACTCTCTAGTTTATCCTCATTACTCTCTAGTTTATCTTCTTCAGACTTCTTGGTATTGTCAATAGTTCTAGCATTTTCATTACCATCTAATCCTTTACTGTTATCTATAATTTTCGTAGCTCTACTATCATCATCTACAAGTTTGGAATCATTCTTTTCACCTGGACAGGCTTTGCTATCTTCTGACTCATCTTTAGTTTCAAGGTTACCCTGTATCACAGTATTATTATTCTCTGCAGTCTGCCTTGATGTATCAACTTTCTTGCTGTCATTATCCTGACCATTGTCACCCTCTCCAAAGTCATCACTATTTAGGGTTGTGTTTGACAGTGAGTCATCTAATTTCAACTTAGCAAAACTTTGTAACAGACCGGTAACAGGACTAACTATAGTACTATCTACTTCAGTTTTTCTTCCATCAGTTTCATCCTTCATATCACTAGACTTCTCTACAGGTTTATTATTTTCCGACTTTACAACTGATATGCCTGGTTTTTCTAACACTGTCTCTACTGATCGACTTGCAACTGGTGTGGACACATCATCAAAGTCAGGCTCTGCCTCGTGAATGCCAAACTTGTCCTTGAAGTCCTTAATGAAGAGGATCCACTTCCTCTTGGTGAAGTATTCCTCCATGGTGTTCAGGCCCTCCGTGGAGGAGATATCTACAAAGTCCTGTAGAAACTCCCAGTACTCTTTCCATGGCAGATGTAACTCATGAGCCAGTTTCCTGGAAGAAAATAAACATGTGAGTTAACCCAATACCAAATAAATATGCCTTTTACGCCCTAAATTGATTCATCCACTGAAGAAAATAGTTTCAATTTACACAGTTAGAAATATTCAGCATAAGACTTTTTTCCATATTCTAGCAGATGGCAGCTTTAAGCAGACTGAAAGTAAAGCAGAATGTGTCTTTGGGCACAATCTGCTTTACCTTCAACCTGCTTTAAGTGGTCACCTTGTCTCCAAAATAGAAACAAGCTATGGGGAAATAGGTTAACTCTTATCGCACTGAATTGTCATCTGTTTAAAAAATATTGTCTACTAAAAGTTAGTTTTCATGCTTTTGAAACAGAACAAAATTTGAATACAAGTGACAAACATTTTGGATCCAGATCAGACACCTCATTATGCAAATCCCATTTGATCTTCATGAATCTTGATTAAAATATCTAGGTCAGGATTTAATATTGGTCATGTCGGGTCAAAAACTAGGTCACTAGGTCAATCATTAAAAAATAACTTGTTTACACTCTAGAAACTACAAATCTCATTAGATCTTAATGAAACTTGCTCAGAGTGTTTGCCTCATTTAAATCTAGGCAATCATGGTTGATTGTGGGTCATATGACTCATATCTGGTCATAATCTAGTTCATTATCGTAAAGTTTTTCATGATGTACCAGGTGAGCGATTTAGAGACATCTTGGCTCTTGTTTACTGCTGAGGGATGCCTTTAACAATATATTTTAAAATGACAAACAGTGCAGACCCTAATCGGAGAGCTCCTTGAGGCTCTCTTTGGTCAAGATCTACATCATTTGAATCCTCATAGGTACACTGTTTGTAAATGACAAGTATATTCGTCTCTAGGTTTGAATGAGTTAAAGCAGAATGCACCTGAAGGTGCATTCTGCTTTACTTTCAACTTGCTTTAATTGATCACCTGGTTTCAAAACTACAAGAATCCACCATGAGTGTTGATGCAGGATTTTTCTCCCCCCCAAGGGTCAGAAAATTCATGCAAGGATGAGGCTTGCAAAGTCCCTGCGTGAATTTTCTGACCCGAGGGGGAGAAAATTCCTATCCTACATCAACAAAACAAATAGTGGACTTTTTCTACCATTAAAACATGATATAAATAAAGAAATAAATGCAGTTTTTGTGCATTTTTTTCTGCCATCACATCCAGTTATTTATAGTAACGTCATAAGAAATGTCGTCATTTAGTTACCCGTGTCATGCAGCGCTTGTGGTAAAGCTGGGCAAACGATAAAAGACGTCATGTGGTATGGAGGATAGAGTGACTCCCCATGGGGAATATCTCTATCCAACATGGGCGAAAATGTGTTAACAAGATGAGGTTGTTGATTTGAAAGTCCTACCTTCCAATCCTCTCCATTCCTTTCTCACTGTCACTCCTCTTAGTGTTGAAGTAATCTCGAGCCTGGTCCCTGTTCTGATGAGGGGGAGTTGTCCATCTCTTATGGAATCTGTTAGCCTAGGAAAGAGACATTAAAAACTCAAAATACTATATATTCTTAACCCTTTCCCCCATAGTCTGTTTCTAATACTGAAGATAGGTGATCACTTAAAGCAGGTTAAAAGTAAAGCAGAATGTGCCTAAAGGCACATTCTACTTTACTTTCAACCTGCTTTAAACTATCATCTCCTAGAATACAGGGAATATTTCTTATAGTATATGTTCATGACTGTATAAATTTAAACTATTTTCTTCAGTGGAGGAGTAATTGAGTGTGCTAAAATGTGCTTCTATGGGGGAAAGGGTAAACCCTTTACCCCATAAATACGCCTTTTAATGCAATTAATCTATTCCTCAGATGAAGAAAAAAGTTCCACTTTTAACTATCATGAACATGTACTATTAGAAATAGTTTCTATATTCTTGCAGATAAAGCTTAACGCCGGCTGAAAGTAAATCTTAAGCAGAATGTGCCTTAAGGCTTTACTTTCAACCTGCTTTTAGTGGCCACCTTTTCTTCAAAATAAATAACAGGCTATGGATTAATGGGTTAAAGGAGATTGAATTAATGAGATAAAATATAGTTTGCAGCGTTAACCCATAACACCAAAAGTAGGCATTTTTACGCCTTTAATTTATTCCTACACTGAAGAAAGTAGTTCCACTTTATACAGTCATAAATATGATCCATAAGATATATTTTCTATTATCTCCATAGCAGATGGTAATTTAAAGCAGACTGAAAGTAATTTAAAATATGACTTTACTTTCAACCTTCTTTAATTGGTCACCTGCTACAGGAGTAAAGCGTTAAGCAACAACTATCTGAACTAGAATGGAGATACAGTAGAACTTCGATGTGTCGAACTTCGAAGAGTCCAGTTTCTCCAAGTGTCTATCTTTTTACAAAGTCCCAACTTTTCTCCCTATATAACCTTATGTAAATACTACGTATGACTCGAGTTTTTATAAGTCGAGTTTTTCGCTATATCGACTTTTTTCCTTGGTCCGTACGTACTGTTTCACTCTAAATTCACTACACATGTGTCGATGTTCGACTGTATCAGAATTTGGCGTGTCGAGTTTTTCACACCTCCGCGACCATCTTTACTCAATTGATTGTCATGAATCAGAATTACCTGCCTGTCCAATTATCCAGAACACCTTCTGGACGTGTCAAAAACAAAGCCCTGTGTATTCCGTGTTTCATAGCATGTGACGGAGAACTTTAAAAGAAGTATCAACTCCTCCATTTTTATATTCGTCACAGACTAAATAATATCGCCCTTATGTGTTTTGTGTTAAGTCTTAAACCAAACGTTAAAGCATATGTGTAGTTCGTTTTTGTTTTCGCTTGTAAGAGACAAAGAACTTCTCACGCGGAACTCTTCCCAAAATGTGTAGCATCATGTTGTTTCTGCTAAGGTTTATAGTCCCGCATAAGCTTTATCAGATGCGTCAGCCCATTGTCTCAGGATTGGGCCCCTGTGTAGCATCAATTGTCATGCAATTACCCATATCCCTCTACGGAAATATTGCTATTTTAAGAAAATGGTTTCCCGTGAAGCTGGTTCCAGCGTTTCGAGAGGGTATATACTGGAACGGGTAAAATTACCGGTGTGAAGATAAAAAGTTACTTCCGTCCTTACCGTTGTGTTGTTATTTTCTGAAAATCGAGATACGTCAAACGTATTTTCATCCAAAGCACGCCTTTAAGATTCGTTTTGGTAAAAATAACTTAATATGCACGCAGTTTAGATACGATACTAGCGTGAATTTCATTGCGTTTGAATGTTTATCAACGTAACATACGGACATGTCTGCTTCAATGGAGCTCGAGTAAAAAAATGTCGAGGGAGCATCAGGTAAAACATGAGTCGAGGCTTCGATGTGTCGAGTTTTTTCTGATGGTCCCTTCAACATCGACACATCGAAGTTCTACTGTATTTATAGCCAAGTGACTGCTTACTACATTGAATCCCAGTATGCACCCTTTACAAACAGTGTACCCTTCAAAATTCTTCCATGCAAACAGTTTAGATCCAGACAATAGAGTACCTATAAGATCCTCTGATCAGGGTCTGCACTGTTTGCCAAATAATAGGAGGTTTCTGCACTCCTTTCATCATGCAGGCAATCACCTTGCTCCCATTTTCGCCTATGTGGGATAGGGATTTGCCCCATGGGGAATCACTCTATCCTCCATGCCCACCTTACTGACAAACGCTGCATGACGTGGGTAACTAAATGAAGTCATTTCTGAGGACGTTACTATAACCAATGTCATTGTTTGGCGGAAAAAGTGCACACAAACTGCAATTATTTCTTTATTTGTATCATGTTTTAATGATTTAAATGGGAGAGAAAAAATCCACCATTTGTTTTCTTGATGTAGGATAGGAATTTCTCCCCCTTGGGTCAGAAAATTCATGCCTGTATGAATTTTCTGACCCAAGGGGGGAGAAATTCCTATCCTGCATCAACACTCATTGTGGATTACTATATTCTTTTAAGTGGTCGCTCAATTAAAGGTTAAAACTTTTCTTTGTTAAACTCACATCATCTGGTGGCATCGGGCCAGCGCACGCCTTGATAGACATGTTGGGGTCTTTTGGGCTCCAGGACATCTTGGGCATATCAAGCGGAGACTTAGTGACATCAGGTGACCAGGGCTGACCAATCACAGGTGGAGCTGAATTGTCCTCTGACCGAATCAAAGGGACATAATACTGACCTGAAGCACACATTGTATAATATTTTGATTGGTTAAATTTGTGATGAATAAAACAGCTTTTAATGGTCCCACATTTGAAGCAAAAGCATAAAAAATTCTTATATGCTGACAAATGATTATGTTAAGCTTTACTTTCAGTCTGCTTTAAGCAACCACTTGTCTTCAACTGAGAACATGCAATGGGGGGAAATGGTTAAACATAAACAAAATGTGTTTGTCAAACACTCTGTCCCTTGATATGAACATGACTTCTAAATGAACGTAACCTTTGTCTGATATGACAAACTGAGCACCATAGCTTCTTATGTTGAGTATATGCGTAAAATATGAAGTCTATATCACATGTAGCTCCAAAGTTATGGCCAAGATTAAATTCAGCCTTGACCTTTGTCTAGCATGTCAATAATTTGTACTGAGCTCAAGAGCTGCTTGAATTAAGTACAAGAGATAAATATGCAATCTCTATCACATGCAGTTCCAATGTTATGGCCAATGTAAAGTTCAGTCTATTTGACCTTTAAATGACCTTGACATTTGTGAAACATAACCAAACTTACACCAAGCTCAAGAGATTCCTGATTGAGTACACATGCCAAATATGAAGTCTCTTATCATATGTAATTCATAAGTTTTGGCTAATTTTAAATTCAGCCTATATTGTATTTGATTTCTAAATGACCTTGACCATTTTAGGACATGGCTCAAGAGCTGATTGAACTGAGAGTACACATGCAAAATATTGAGTCTCTATCGCATGCAGTTCTAAAGTTAGGCCCAAGGTTAAAGTTGTAGACAGACACACAAACAGACAGACAGACAGGATCAAAACAATATGCCCCATTAAGTCATGTGTGAGCATAAAGATATATAACCTGTTATCCCTATAACTATGTTTAAATTAACCAACAAACCTTTCAGCAACTCTTCAATTTTGCTCTTTAGTGATGCTGGTGAATTTGGAACTCTGGAACAGATCAGCTAAAATATAAAATATATTACAGTCAAACTTCGATATCTCGAACTCGCTTAACTCGAACTATCCGATATGTCGACACATGAACTTCATTGTTTCTTGCTCGGTTATGTCGAACATACCCGAATTTCAAAGTTAAAACGTGGCTAAGCCACGTTTTAACTTTAAAAAACGGGTATGTTAGAGTTTAGCGAGTTCGAGATATCGAAGTTCGACTGTATATTTCAATGATTTGTATCACAGCATGAAAACATGGAAAGTGAAATGCATCTACCAGTATCTATCAACACAGAAAGCAGGAGAAGAGTAGCCTGCTGGTTATCAAAGAAAGAATGGAAAGCATTTAGTAAGGGCGCCCAGGCCAGTGAAAAAAATTTTTTGCAAGTGGTGATGCAGAAAATTTTCAGTTATATTTCCGAATTCGTCATGCATTTTTATGAAGATTTTATGCGGATGCCAATTTCAAAAGTGGTCAGAATTTTTTCTACAGTCATTTTACTTGCCCCACCCACCAACGTTCAATGTTAATTCTTATAAACGGAAAGCATGCCAACTAGTTTCAGGACTGACTGTACCCTAGGTCCCCATATAGCCGGAATTTATGAGACCTATATCATGTTAAAGGTGCAAGTATTCTCTACAGAATGGCACTTGTTTGAAGTTAAACGGCCGCCGGATGACTCGGAAAATTAGCATTGATTATCTCCCCCTGAATACTGAATTCCAGCTTCTTATTTCCCAGTATATAAACTTATTAGTAGACATGATACGTGAATTTCTCTTCAAATCACGATGCTAATTTTTCCTTTTGTGTATGGGAATTGCATAAAACCATCGGGAAAATGAAAATCAAAACTTCTAAAAATCCAAGATGTCTGCCGTCGGCCAATTTGTCGGCCATTTTGAAAATACCCGAAAATATTTTTGTCTTGGAACTAGGTGTGATACATGATTTCTAGCTAATTTGTGGTCAATAAATTCATTGCTGACATTGAAATTGCCTTTAGACGGTGTTGGATATGTCAAATTATCCAATTCTAATCAATTGTCACTATATGGTATTGATAAAATGAAAAACAGTGTCGACATATATTACTGTCACATAACTGCATGTTAAAATAACATATTGTACTAACAGATTTGTCATTAAAGCATCAATATGGTAATGTGGCTGTTCATGGTCATGCCTTGAGGACATACAGCCAGCATACTCTTTCATGTGGCAATTCTCCAGATAAGCGAAGGGCACATGCTGTCGAAAGATGTACAAATCTTGGTGTTTAAATGGGTCCTTTATGGACTGTTTGCTTTTCCAGTAAGGCACAAATACTTCAAAACCCATGCCATACATGTTGTCTCAGTTCATTTAGTCATCTAACCGTTCTTCAATAATTTGGCAAGGATTTGAAGTCCTCCATAAACGATAAAGCCATATAACAACATAAACCAAGACCAGTCACAAGGTATGGTAGTTGATCAGCCCGTCTTCATGTTTGAAAAGAAACTTCAATAGCAATGTCCGCAGATAGAAACGGTTAGGCCCTTGCTTCACTTGGTGCAGTGTATACTGAACATAATTACGTGTATACGCTGCAATGTGTGTCTGGAGATGGGCTAGACTGTAAAAGGTGACACCAGCACTCACTAACTGTGGTATCTCGAATAGTGGCAGAGCTCATCCCTTCATTGGCAGTCATTACATTTGCAAACTAAAATGCGTGCATCAGAAACAAGCAAGAAACACATTATTTCTATTAGGCCAAAATGCTACATATACATTGTCATCTGACGGGTAGATTAAACATGTGCCATCAGCCACATATAGATTACTGCTATAAACTGAATCTTCTGATTCTTCAATTTGTTAAGTCTTGTCGCACAGCTGATTTTAGTCTTTATATAGAAGCGGTTGATTCACAACTACATTGAGTCTTCATATGATACTATTTCTAGTATTTTATAAACCTGCCAATCCACCTCCGCCATGTGGACATACGCGAAAGGATCATACCGTTGTACCAAAAGGCTATTATCATGGATCTAAAAATCAATGGGGGCATTTTTAAACGCCAAACGTGCCAGCTTCGTGATTGATTGATTGAATTTGGTTTCATGGAATCGCAAGACATCAAATGGCAATATGGAGCAGAGAAACGATTACGTATCATGTACATATTAAAATATGTCGATCAACGAATGTGTACCTCAGAAAGTAACCCAACGCATGTATATGGATAAAGGCGTTTGAAAAACAAAACTAGACATATATGTACAATAAATACCGTCCTGTGTTACAAAAGCATTATAATTTCATTCATTTGAATGTGATAACTCCAGTAGATGCCTTTGAAGATCTTAGAAATACCTTTAATGGAAGACAATGGTAAACTGCTGCACTTAGATACGTCAACACATACCATTATGTGATTGAATAGGTTAAATGCTTTGGAATGCAACTAAATATAAACTTTCTAAACAAACATACATGTTTCCAAGAGGAAGCATTCACTGTTACACTATCAACAGTTAAAGTGACGTTGTTCAAGATATTTTTGTCTGAGCCATGTTCACCGTCTACAACGCCAGTCCAGATTCTGTCATGAACGATGTGATCCTCCTAGATTCCTCTATCCGTCCATATAGCTTGGTCTGTACATGTATCGACTCTGGCCACATATGCTTCCTTTTCTCGTCCAGTTGTGGGCACCTCTGCAGTATATGCCAAGCCGTTTGCTGTTCAAGGCCACAGGTACACAAGGGGATGGGGCTATCTTCATCTTGGTAAAGATATGTGACACAAGCCTGTTGTGTCCAGTGTGGATCCTTATTATAGCCACTTATTCCCTTCTGTCTCTGAGCCACGTTGAAACGTAATTGGAAGTTGCCAACCCAATATTACTTTCAAACAGTTCTGGATGCAGGTCCAATGAGTATATCCTAAACAAATAAAGGTCTACCTTTACACTTACCCTTACGGAGAAAGGGCTTATGAATCACTGGGACAAGAGCAAATGATTTGACTGTCCCATAGATCTGGACACTTGCCGACCGCTGAGGTGTTCGACGAAACTTTTCGTATTGATTGCTTGGCTCTATTGCCAAACCAAACAACAAGACATTCTCTTAAATGAAGAAACCAGGGAAGATCAAGACAATCAAGAAGATTGAATTCGTTAACATAGATAATTATTCAGTGAGTTGACTGTAGCCGGAAAAAATCCTGACATCGACGTTAGAAATTTCTAGTTTCATATGAGCTGACCCCGTTCCTTTGGCACCATTCAATCTAGATGGTAACATATTGTATAGGTTTGAAGGAAAGGTGGAAATAAAGCAGCTTGACAAAAAAGAACACCCAGGGCTTTAGTCATTGAATTGATGTTGTTTAGGACGATATGCACCAAAAGGTCTGATTGTAAAACATTTGGTGATGTTTCTAAGAAAGTTGCATCAGTAGTTTTAGGCGTGGCACTCAAATACACAGCTCTGGTTGGGGATAACTACCAGTATGAATAAAAATCTATCAAGTCCGGAGAAAGAACGAGACACGGGCATGTAGAGATGCAGGAAATTAGAAACCAGACAACAAAACGCCCATGTCAAGGCAAATAACACAGTTACCTTTAAATCCTGTCAACAAGGTCGACAATATCAATGCGGAATTCGTTGTAAGAGAATTGACTGATCAGTTTGAAAATTAATTACAAGATGATATGACAGTATTTATCGGTGGCGGTTTCAAAGACACAGATAAAGCAGTAAAGGTTGTGAAAGTGTAGAAGAACTACGGTCTGACCATAAGGGGGCAAACTCTAGAATGATTTCAAATATTCGTCGTGAGAGAGCTCCATGTTACAAATATTGTTCTGTGGATTCCGAAGTGGCAGAATTTTGTCACAGAATAGCATTGGATAAAATATTCAGACGCCAAATAAAACGTTTTATTCATATGCACGACAAAAGCATCAGACCTTGGAGAAATATTTTCAAATGTTTGCCGGTCATACATGCGTTGAGGGTTGTGACTCTAATAGTGCATTTTATGGAATGGGGAAGAAACGTTGGAGCACCATTGTCACGAATAGTGTCATTACTTGAAGGACATGGAGAAGTTGGAGAGGAGCGAGTAGGCATGTCAATACGTGCGACATAATCTGTGCCACAGGCAGTGTCTGTTTATACAGCGACATGCTAGAAGAAAACATCGACAGTGTCAGGTATGACCTGTTCTCAAAGAAAGATTTTGTTTTTCAAGTGCGAAACCCCCGCCGACATCTGTTGCACTGAATGAACATTTATGAAGAGAAATAACTACAAACGTACCAGTCTTTTATCTGGAATTCAGCCACCAAGCAATACCTCAAACTACCATCCCCAGTTAACGCTAGTTAGGGCATCGTTGGAAATAATCACCTTGTTCTGATTAAAATGACAAAATACATTCTACAATAATTGGTTTCAAAAGATGCGCATGCAAAAGGTATTGCTCATCGAGGCGATGCAAATGCCAAAAAGAAAATCTGCAGCCCACTGACGCATGTGCTTGCGATGACGATATATGTGACAACCGGGTTGGTTATGCTCATATAGATAGTGAAGGAGACGATCAGTAGGCTATGAAATATGTGACAAAACATTCAAGCCATTATGATGGAATTCGAAGCATAGAAATTACCCAATGACCGACCGGCAGAGTGGCACATGTCCATCAAACCGGACACTTACACATTGTAATTCACACCATACACACTAGTTGCGATAGCACTGAACTACTGTAAAATTAAAAAATAAACACCAACAATTATTCATTAACGTACGTCAGTTTGCGTCAGTCAGACGAAAATGAAATGTCGTTCGATTCAGATGAACACCATAGTAAAAAGAAAGGTACACTAGCCTACATGTTACATGTGAGCGACATGGCTATAAGATACATGTTTGAATGATATTAACAATAATTATGTAGCTAGATATCAACAGTGATAACTTTTAGCAGATGCCAAATTTTAAAAAGATAACTAATACTCAACTACTCTGATACATATGCTGCTGATTTGCCTTCTAACCAACTCTCTCAAAGCACAATGTCCATCTGCGTGACCATATTTTGAAAATAATACGAAAACGGCAAAAAAAATCCTAACGTTATGCAGTTGAATTTAATCATGCAAACTCGAAATAGTTAATGTGAGTAATGATTCAACTGGCGTTACGATACACTAAAATTATATATGACGGTTCTGTGTAGATCTATTAAAATATTTATATGATATTTGGCAATTTATATATTCAACTTAAACAAAGGGGAGCCTGCTCAAGCAAACGAGACATCGCAGACGATGCGAATACCCTCGCTCAGTTTATTTATACTTACGACGGCATTTTAAAAGGGGTGATTTCTGTGAATATGTGTGTGAAGTTTCGTGGTAAAGGTAATATACTCAAGAAAAAATGAGTTACATACATATGCACATACACACATTTTGGAATTGAGTTCAAATGTCAAGGTCAAAGTCACAGTGACCTTAAAGTAGTACTCAACACCCCGCCATCTCATTATGTATTAATAAACGAAATTTGCTATTCCTTGCTGATACGGTACAAAATATATAATCCAGACAAGCTTTTTAAAAAGAATTGAGGTCAACGGTCAAGGTCAAGGTCACAGTAAACTAAAAGTAGTGCACGACACTCCGCAATCCCAAAGCGTACTCACACAACAAATTTGCTATTCCTAGCTGATGTGGTAATGGAAATATACTCAGGACAAAAAAGGTTACATATATACAAGAATACACAAATTTTACAATTGAGGTCAAAGGTCAAGGTCAATGTCACAGTGACCTTAAAGTAGTACGAGACACTCCGACTTCTCATGATGTTCTTACACACAAGATTAACTATTCCTATCTAATACGGTACATAAGATATGTCCCTGACAAGCTTTTTTTTAAAAATTGAGGTCAAAGGTCAAGGTCAAGGTCACAGTGACCTAAATTTAGTACGTGACACTCCGCCATCCCAAGATGTACTCACACAACAAATTTGGTGTCCCTAGCTAAAGTGGTAATTGAAATATACAAGTAGTGTTAAAATGCAATATAATTGTGGCGAAAATTGAATAATTGAAGGTCAGAGTTATCGCCCTTGTAAAAATGTCCCTGACCACTTTCAGCCTTGGCATCCGGCCTTTCCAAACTCGGGAAGGTCTATACTATTCAAATATACCATTAGAAATTTTCTGCATCTCCGCTTGCAAATCATTGTTAATTAAGGGTCTTTTGAGAGTTGGCGCCCTCACTAATTATTAATTCATTCAGATATAAAAAAAACTTCATTTACGGTTAACTCATTTAAAAGTACCCAATAGCCTGTTTCTAGTATGGTTGATAGGTGACCGTTTAAAGCAGGTTGGAAGTAAGGGGCATTCTGCTTTACTTTCAGTCTGCTTTAAGCTACCATCTGATAGGATTTAGAAAATATTTGTAAAGTATAAATTGGAACTATTTTCCTCAGTGTTGCAATAAATTAAAGGCGTAAAAATGCACATTTAGGGGGTAATAGGTTAAATTTGACTCACCTCTTTAGAAGATTCACCCCATTTGTTCTTCATTGTCCTGTCTGTTTTGGGATGAGCAGCTAAAATTTCGACCACAGCATCATGTCCAAACTTGCATGCCATATGCAAAGGGGATTCACAGTTCTACAAAAGAGGACATAACCACATTTTGTATGAATTTCAATCAATCTCAACTCTATGCCTCAGCCTCATCTTGAGACTACATTTATCAGAATTGTCACTTCAAGACCATTTTAACCCTTTACTTCATGGATACACATTTTTACGTTTTTAATCTATTCCTCTATAGAAGAAACTAGTTTAAAGGCAGTATGTAAGCCAACATCGCGCATTTTTCAAACCTGAACATTCAGGCACATACGTAATCTAAACATATAAAAAGAAGTAATCCGCTATGTATATGGAGGCAACATTGCTTACAAACCCATGAATTTGGTGGAAAGAAGTCGATTTTTAAATCGGTTTGTTGACATCCGATCAACGGCGGAGAATTTCCGAGTTCGTTCGGCTTGCGCCCGGTAAAGATGTTTTCATAGTGTTTTTTTTCTGACTTGGAAGAATAACTGTTATTTTTAGACTGGAACATTCTAAAACTTTAAAAGGGATGAATATTCCCTACATTCAGCAAGAGACATTGATAGCTGTATTTATTGTGCGCAATATACAGTAGAGAATACATTTTTCTTTCCGGTTTAAACGCAAACGCAATTCACTACACTGAGGAAATTTACTTTTAGAAAGTTTAACTATTTTTTTAATCTGAGTAGCAAACAGGTTGGAGCCTGATCAGACGCCGGGTTACGAGGTGTCTGATCTGGCTCCAACCTGTTTGCAATGGTAATAATAGTTTTGTTTATAAATGCGTTTAATTTGAAAGAATAAAATATCAGTAAAGTTAGCGCAGCGTTCTCGTGCTGCACGATGATCATACTTATCTCAAGTAGGAATGTGTACGACTATGTATTCGATGTTACCTTCCTTACAGTGGAGAATATATTATTCTTTCCCAATAAACGCGCTTACGCTAAAACCATGATTTCAATTGCAAACAGTTTGGAGCAGATCAGACGCCGGGTAACCCGGCGTCTGATCAGGCACCAAACTGTTTGCAACTCAGACTAACATGAATGGTCATAATTGTCTACAGGTTGTGTTTTTTTGCGTTTTATTGTGATGCGCTTGCATTTCGTTTGAGTTTCGTTTGCGTTTTAAACGGGAAAGAATAACGTTTTCTCCACTGTTACCTATTTACCATTATTAACTATTCTGTTCTAAAGTAACACAGACAAGTCAGAAAAATCGGATCGATCACGTGACTCTTATTCGACCATGCGGAAATTCTCGGAAGCCGACACGAAGATTTGTTATGTAAACAAAAAGCTTATTTTTCCAACCATCTCGATAAGAAATCGGCACATTTATGTATGGTTCTTAAGGAAAGGGGGGCGTGTTTCAGGCACCTGACAACGGATTTCGCTTAGTTTTAATACATAGAAAATGTTCTTATATAAGAAATTGCGCGATTTAAACATACATTTGGCTGACATTCTGGCTTTAACCTTAAACAGTCATGAATATGTATCATAAGAAATGTTTTCTTCTAATACTCTAGCAGATGATAGTTAGAATGTGCCTTTTGGTGCATTCTGCTTTAGTTAAAGCCTGACTTAAATGGTCACTTATCTTCAATTCTAGGAATAGGCTATGGAGTAAAGGTTTAAGGTAGAGGACCGCTAATAAAACTGAACCAAAATCGGTACTGGGCCATCCTTTTCAACGGATGGCCTGTTCGGAACCATGCTTTAGCATGTTTTTGAACGTGCTGATACTTGACGAGAATGGGGAATCATAGAGTACCTGCAATATTAACCAACATTGGCCTGATCTCATTAGGAGTCCTCAACCTTAATGATGAATGGCAACGTAGGTTTTTAATTGGAGACATTGGCTTTATTAATAGTATACAAGTTTTATATAGCACTTTTTTCACACAGGAGTTGTGCACTAAAAAGCACTATCATTGTTGCAATCTACATGTACTTCTTTTTTTTCTGTACATACAGTCAATCTTATACTATCTAATTCACCCCTGAAACTTCAAATAGATAATTCCAGTTTCCAATTAAATCTAGTCCATTTTTTATTATTTAGGGCTGTTTTTACAACAATTTGCAATACATACAAACGGTTCAGACTCTAATTAAAGGGCTCCTTTAGGAACCCTATGACCCTAATTAAAGGGCTCCTTTAGGAACCCTATGATCAGTATCTCCACTGTTTGCATAAAAGGATAAATTTTATCTTCACATTTACGTTTATTTACTTGGGTTCAATGTGTTAAGCAACCTTTTAATTAGTTTTATGGACAAGTTAGTGCTTATTGCATGATGAAACAATGCAGAAAGTAGCCCTATAATCAGGGTCAGACCGTCCACACTGTTCGACATTTTACAATACATTTTGTAAAATCACCCAGAAATGGTCAAAAGAGGACTAGACTAAACTGGTTCCAGTTTATACAGCAAAGAATATGTACCAAAAGAAATATTTTCCATATCCTAGAAGATGGTAGCTAAAAGCAGGCTGAAAGTAAAGCAGAATGTGCCTTAAGGCACATTCTGCTTTACTTTCAACCTGCTTTAAGTGGTCACCTGTTTTCGAAGCAAGAAATAGGCTAAGAGGTAATGGGTTAAAGGTCTGATCAAAAGCCTGATCATCACATACCCCTTTGTCAGGCATGTTTAGATAGAGATCCACTAGGAAGTTAATCCTGCTATTCTGGGTCTCCTCTGTATTGTTGCTGTTACAATAAAGTTTGTTTACAAACTCCGGGTCTTCAAGGGTATCCAGAATCACACGACACATATCTGGCTTGTTCTTCAATGCTGCAAAGTGCATGGCTGTGTAACGTGGACCTTCCTGTTAAAAGATTTCCAAGAGTTGGATGACTCTCTACAACATATATATGTAAGTGAAAACAAAACTATTTGCATTGTAATAAACGAATATTAAAGATGATCAGAACAATATTAACCCATTACTCCATAAATATGCCTTTTGATGCCTTTAATTTATTCCTCTACCGAGGAAAATAATACCACTTTATACAGTCTTAAAATATTTTCTATATCCTTGCAGAAGGTAGATTAAAATTTATAACAGACTGGAGGTAAAGCAGAATGCACCTTCAGGCGTGTTCTGCTTTACTTTCAACCTACTTTACATGGTAACCTGTCTTCAAAACTACTAGTTGAAACAGGCTATGTGAAAACAGTGCATACAGTGGAGAATCTGTTATTCTTTCCCAATAAACGCGTTTACGCTAAAACTATTATTTGCAGTGCAAACAGTTTGGAGCCAGATCAGACGCCGGGTAACCCGGCGTCTGATCAGGCTCCAAACTGTTTGCTACCAATATAAACAAGAATTATCAGAATTGTCAAAAAGTTGTTCTTTTCTACGTTTTAGTGCTTTGCATTTGCGTACGTTTGCGTTTAAACGGGAAAGAATAACAGATTCTCCACTGTAGTTACCTGAAACATCACAGGTGTGTCCCCGCCACTGACCAGGTACCTAGGGTTCTGCCATACACACTCCTTAAAAGCAGCAATGTCCCCTCTCTCAAGGGCCCTTCTCAGCACAAATACATCCTGGGTCCTAGGGCCCTTATATGGCGAACTCTCTGTTGATACTTGTACTTCCTTCAAAATGAAGCATATTATATGTACAGTCAATCATGTTAAACCATTACCGGTAACCCATAAATATGCCTTTTTACGCCTTTCTTGTATTTCCACTCAAGAAAATAGTCCCACTTTATACAGCCATAAATATGCACAACAAGATATATTTTCTAGCAGCTGGTAGCTTAAAGGAGGATGAAAGTAATGCAGAAAGCAGAATGCATCTTAAGCCACATTCTGTTTTAAATTCAACCTGCATTAAGTTGTCATCTGTCCTAGAAACTAGAAACAGGCTATAGAAACAGGCTATTGGGTAGGGATGTGCAATATACCAGCTGATGGTAGTTAAACCCTTTGAACCCTAGTCCCCCATATAGGCGTTATTTCCAAACAGTGTATATATAAACAGTACACTTGTCCTGAGCAAACAGTGAATACCCAGATCAGAGGGCTCCTAGGAGCCCTCTGATCAGGGTATTCACTGTTTGTCACAATGCCAAACATTGACAAAAACAACCCTTAAAAGTCAGAAATGGACTAGACTAAAATGGAAACTGGAGTTTCAGGGAGGAAAGAGTTAAGGGGGATGCTTAAAGTAGGCTGTAAAGCAGAATGCACCTTAAGACACATTCTGTTTTACTTTCAACATGCCTTAAGTAGTCACCAGTCTTTAAAAACCAGAAATAAGCTATGGGGTAATGGGTTAAGCTACATCAGTTTTGGTATGAGGGATTTGCACTGAAGGCTACAGTAAGTAAGGGTCAAGAATTTCTGCTTAACTCTAAATGCTAGTGATGGAACCATGATTATCTGTGCAAACAATTTGGATCATGATGATCAAAACTGTTTGACACTGACCCTGTTTTGAAAAGAAATTGAGAAAATACAATTTTTACAACAGCAGCAGGCAACAATTGTTGCAGACTGAAGATAAAAAGGATTAAAATACAGGGCTGCCATATCTCTGGATTTTTCCTGAATCTTCGGATTTTTTTTTTAATTTCTCCAGATTTGGTTGTCAAATAGTTTGGATCCAGAACAGTCGCCGCGTTACGCGGCGCCTGATCTGGATCTAAAGTGTTTGGATAATTATGATAGTGTTATAGAACCTGGTAGCTAAAGGGTTTCTTAAAATCGCGCTTGAAAATTTGGAAATCTTAGGAATTTTATGAGCAACTTATGATAGCCCTGAAAATATAACCTCCTTTGGCAGCTTCTTTGGTGACTGGAATGCTGACTCTGCTGTTAGCCTAGAATACTTCTCAGCATCACTCTCTGATTTAAAGGCTTTAAATCTCGAACCTTTCACCTTCTTAGCAGTTTTTAGGGCCAAATCCTTGTCTGAGAAAACCAGCTGAGTAACTGAAAAATAAATGAAATCAGTAAATCAAGATGACCAGATAGTAAAGTTGGTTAACGGACGTTTCTGAAACTGAAACTGAAACTGGTTTATTTGATTAAACGCCTGTTTTTACAGCTATGTGTATTCAATGGTGTTTTACATTTACATGAAATACAATAAACATTTATATTAAAATATATGGTGTTAAAACTAGTTTAACAATTCATTGATCATATAATTAGAAAGAAGTTATATACATTAATTCTAAGAAATGGTATTTTAAGACTGGTTTATAGGCGTTTCGCTAGCCTGGACGTTTCGCTACCCAAGATGTTTCACTACCGTCGTTTCGCCACCTACAGGTAAGGATCGTTTTGCTACCCAAATTTTTAAAACGATATTAGCCTATATTTTTTTGTTAAATAAGATATGGCGTTATATTATTATGCTAAAATGTGTATTACAAACTTATATTTGAATGAATATTGAACAAATGATGGATTTATTGACAAAAAACGTGTAAGTTACTAAAAATAGATGCTGCTATATTTTATGTATAAATATACATGTAATGCTTTGCTAACGTACATGTAATTGCTACCTAAGGCTCATAATTATATGTACAAATAGATTGGATCCAGACGAGACGCCTTGTTACGCGGCCTCTCATCGGGATCTAAATGGCTTTTAGAAGTTAATTATAGTTATTAGAATTTTTTTTATTTTTTTACGGCGAAATATGTGAACAGTCATTACGCATACTACTTATGCGAGTTGACCCTTAGAATGCAGGGTATAGAGCGTGAAATGAATGTGGTGTGAATGAAAGAATAAGTAGCAAACCGATTGGATCCATGTTAGACGCCGAGTTCCTAGGTCGCTGGTATGGATCTAATATGTCTGCATAAGCCTAACAGTCGTGAAGTAAGTCTGCATTAATTCTAGTAAAAAGATGTTTGAATCAAGCAAGAGTTAAATATGAGAATGGCTTTTTAATTTAGTAATTATACGTGTGTAAACCCATTTAACCCTTTCCCCCCATAGAAGCAACTTTTAGCGTATTTAATTTACTCCTCCGCTGATGAAAATAGTTCCAGTTTATACCCTCATAAACAATTACCATAACAAATATTTCTATATAGCCTAGCAGATGATAGTTTAAAGCAGGTTGAAAATAAAGCAGAATGTAACTTAAGACAAAAGTTATGCAAAAACTCTATGTTGCATGTGTCAAGCATTAAGCAATATATATTTAATCGGCACGTGCCTTTATATGGCACAGCAGGAGAGTTTGATCAGGAGTGAAACCTGATCAGATGCCCATATCACAATGATGACACATTTTATTCAAGGAGGTTAATTTGTTCCTTAAGGTAGCGTTTTACGAAATAAATGGTAAAATAGTCGTTTTATACTTTTTTACAAATCCTGATAGATAAAGGTATTTTTAACAAGTTACCAAATTCTCTCTTGCAAGGGTTAGAAATTAGCTAAAAATTACACTTGCATTTTTTTGCGAGTGACTTTTGAACTTACTCGCAAAATGCAAAAACTACTCGCGAAAGTTAAACTGTCATTCTGAACATATATGTTTAAACTTTTAACCCGACACAGACGTGTAGTAATCAGATACGATCTACCTACACTTCGTGTATTTCATAGTTGTACATTTGTGGTTACAGCTGACATTAGGGATATTAAAGATCTTGATTTTCATATCTATGTGACATTGTGTACATACCAAAGGAGTATTTTTCTTACATTTTATAATATTGGGGAGAATGCATGCTGTATGCACTAGGCAGACCGCACACGATTTCATTACTCGAAAATTAGGTCAGGTTTAGATTGCCAATCCGTCTACGATACAAACGTTTTTTCACTGGTCGTATATTTCAGGGCTGTGGTTAATAAACAGTATGTCACAGTAGAATTAGAAGTATACTTGTACTCGTGCGAGTCTTTTAAATGGCCTCGTCTTTGGAGAACGGTTTCGGTTCTGAGACTCAGACTCTGTGATAAGAATTGTTTACACATCGGAACTCCGAAGTAGCAAAGTGCGCGTTTCATGAGCCAATGAGAATTGGGAAAGTCCGTCATTACGTCATTCTTACAGACAAAAAAGAGGTTGAAACTGCCCGAGAAGCTACGATTGTCTTCTCGTCCATTTCCGCCACTCGAAATGCTACGGAATAAACCGAGCATAGCCTTACAGACGCTATACTGTGTTTAGCTGTCCGAAAAACCGTACTCGCATTTTTTTGCGAGTTTGTTTAAAAATCACTCGCAATTTACAAATTCCACTCGCATTTTGCGAGTATGCGAGCTTAAATTCGAACCCTGGTCTCGGTCATTTTACTGGTAAATCATGCGTCCGAATCCCAGCTGGGTGCCTCAATTGCGTAGATTACGTGACTAGATAGGTGGTTTATTCCGAAGTTGTCAGAGGTGATTTATGACTTATACCGTATTAAAATCGTTATTTTTATATGATTGGCTTTGTTAATTTGGGGCGGAGTTTATCGAAATGGTTGATCATAAGCTGGGTCATGTTATATGTTGAAAAAGAAGGTCTTAATTGAATACCGGGCGGTCACGAGAGCCTAATTGACACATCAGTAGGTTAATTGGAGTTTCCGGCATTACATAATTTGGCGTAAGCGGTATTTTTGGACACCCCTAACTTTCACAGTTGGGGTTCGATTTTCTCGCGGTTTGAAGCAGATGAAAGGGTATTATCTCCCCGAAGGAACCGTGTCTCAGAAATTGTATAAGTAGCTCCAGTGGTCCGTTATAAAGCGTTACGTAATAGTGGTCGACTTTAAACCGTAAAAAAAACGTTGATGTTACATACATGTAACAAAGGTTTGAAGCGGTATTTTAAAAATCTGAGGCACGGATCCCTAGATATGTTTATAAAGAGTATTTTGAACAATTTTAATCATGTTACAAATAAAGATGGCTTTGATATCGTTGTTTGATTTTTTTTTAAATGTTCTTATAAAATCGTGAAAATTTAAATTATTTTTTGTAAATTGGCATATTCTGATTGGATGTGTACCACTTTCATCCGTCAGCTTTAAAATTGGGGGGAAAATCATCAATCACGACAATTAATTAGAAAAATCCGCTTGCAGTATCGATCGTAAACAGCTACCTTAAAGTAAATTTCATTCTAAAGTTAGGAAATCATTAGGAATGGAATCAATTCGATTGCTGTAGCTGTTTTAATCGATCGTTGACTAGGCACGTGCGATATACAGTAAAGCCTTTATTTGACGGTCACTCAATGATAATGTACGGTGATCTTATTTTAATACAATGTATATCTGCTTAATGTAGGGCAAACGTATTACAAACACTCTCCTATGAATTTTCTACATTACATTTGTCATGGGTTAAGCAGTACATTTCTATACGAATGTCAATGTATTATGCAAGTGTTTTAAAAAGTCGCTTATTTTAACACAGATTTTACTGTTTCGGCACGTGCCGTGCCTGCATGGCACTGCAGGAGAGTCTGATCAAGATGCAAACAATTGCAATTTTTTTTCTACCCGATGTAAGGCAGCGAAGGGGTTAATTATTAATAAAGAAATGAGTGTAAACAGTTTGTAATCTGATCAGATGCCGAGTTACACAATGATAAGAAACACATTTTATTCAATCAAGGGGGGGTTAATTTATCCCTTAAAGTAAATTCTAAAGTTTAAATAATTGGAATGTAATCATTCATCTTCATCGCTTAACTCTGAAATTTAACTCTTTTTCTCCTTTTAGTCAAGTATATTTAGGTTAATTATCATCAAATTATATTTAAATCTTTCTTTATTTATGATTTAAATTGATTCTCCGAGGTTTTATTACTACAGATTCATTTATTTTCCAGCGCGGGCGTTAAATAAACATACACAATATTAACTCTGAAATTTAACTCTTTTTCTCATTTTATTCAAGTTTATTTTGGTAAATTATCATCAAATTATATTAAGTTTTCTTTATTTACGGTTTGAATTGATTCTCCGAGTTATAATTACTACAGATTCATTAAGTTTCCCCTATTTTGAATATTGGGTAGCGAAACGTACAGGTAGCGAAACGACTTAAGGTTGGGTAGCGAAACGTCCAGGGTAGCGAAACGTCTTGTAACCGTAAAGTTTACACAACTTATTTTGAGTCAGGAAACATTATATACAAGTAACACAACAACTGAAGAGCTATGATAGGTTTCAACAGTTATCTACCAAACCTATGTAGCAAGTAAGGCTCCCATGAAGTGTACTTGAAGACAATTTAATATCCATTCATCAAAACAATGCCATACACCAAACGTCGCCTTCAAATGTCATGTATGAGAAAAAAAGGGGGCTGAGAGAGGTGAAAACCCCCCATGGATGGACTGAGGGAGGAATGGATATCATCATAAAATTATACATTCTCTCTGAAGACAGGCGTCTAATAAAAAAAAATTGTGCATCTCGACATAATTTCCATGAAGGATCTTGTGGAGTATACTGTTGTCTCCTATTCTCGTGTGGCTAAGCCTTAGAATATATATAAAGCACATACATTGCTTTTAAGAATTCTTCTTTGTGGCTTAAAAAACAGTTGAAACTCCGAATAAAGTATAACATCCATAAAAATAATAATAATGAAATAATATCTTGGTCATTTCTACGTTTGAATACACCTCCCTGCAGGATCTGAATCAGTCAAATGTTTCTCGTATTCTCGTGCCTTCTGATTGGTTGTCAACGTTTGTTGCTATGGAGGGGGTTAACTCTTCAGTTCAGAGAAGTGTTTTTAGAGTCACTTTAAATCTATCATATGAACAATTTCTACGTCTGTGGCATCAAGTTTTGTTTGTTTGTTTATTTTTAACTGTGCACTAGTATTAAATGAGTCACACTATCCAACACGTTTTACATGTGAAATTTCGAAAAAAGATAATTCAAACCCAATTGATGTTTTATTGGTCCTTACAACATTTTCCAACATAAATTTATCCGAGGAAAAGAGTTGATACATTTTTGGATGTCAGGAGTGTCCATTTAATCCGTTTTCGTAAAACACGAGATTATGAGAAACCACGAGAATACGAGAATTGACGATATGTCAATGAAGATGAACTGTTACATAATCATAATGTGCACGAAAAGTATGACAGCCCCTGGAAACAGCGTTATCTTCTATTGTGGCAGTTGCTTAACAACATTCTCTTTACCTTCCTGGGAAAGATCTGGTTCTGTGTTTTCTGGCAGGCAAATGGCATAAAACACATCTCCATCTGAGCCTTTCCTGTCTGCAGCTGCATTAGAACCGGACTTGTTAATAGATGGGTCAGCATCACTTTTATTTTCATCCAAATTGTCATCTGTCTCAAACTTTCTGCCTGTGGTCCGTTCAAACAGTTGTTTAGCTAAGCGTTTCTGGATGGCCGCTTTGGTCCCTGCTGTAATTGGGCCGACAGGAATGCCACATTCTTGTAATTTTTGACGCAACGATGTGTCGTCATACGTTTTTACTTCTTCAAGGAATGACTCCATGTGTCCAATCTCTAAATTAAAACGTTATATTGTAGTCACATTCTTATTTACAAACCATTCATGAGAATATGTGAGGAATGATACTTTCATTTTCGAATCGCGAAAACTAATGTCAACATTTACGAAAGGATCCGGAAATGGATGAATTGAGAGCGATGATTGGCTAGCTGAGCCACCAACGACCAATCAGATTTTCTAAGCGTTTATACGACTGGGTTTTAGTCCTTTTCATTTGGACGCATCAGAAGCAGACAGAGAAAGTTCGTGGGTATGTTTTTGTTATTTTATTGATTAAAAACAGAACTTATGTCTAATTAGTATTGTCAAAAAATGTTGAAGATCTTCTTATCAAAATTAGTTAATTCGTTTGTTTTATCAAAGATAAAGAAAACAGTATTTTTTCACCTTTATGCGAACTGATCAATGGGGAACCACCCCCTTTTCTGCAATAAATCAGGCTGTGGAACTAACAGTTCTCCTATTGACTGGGTCAACTAAAATTTAGAAAGCCTTTTTTGTCAAGGTCAGCTGTCTGATTAACGATCAACCAAATACAATACAATACAATACAATACAAAAGCTTTATTTTCTGTCGGTACATACATGGAGAAAGGACAAATGGAGAAGTATCTTATACTCAAATCTTCATTTTCCCGAAAATTGTGTCGTCCGTTACCTGTATGTGCGATAACGCTTAATCGATCGATAATTCAACTGCACCGGTACGCCGATAGCGGGCTATCGCGTTTTTTATCGTGTTGAATGGTTACCTACTGTTAGTTTAAGTTACATAAAATCCTTAATTTTCACCCGATTTTCATTATAATGGTCTTAAAAGAAGGCTAAGATATTTATCTTTCACTTGTAAAAATAACAGATTTTATTTTAAAAATTGATCAGTTTTATGGCGAGTTAAAGAGTGGTTTCCAAATGAATTTGCCGATAAAAGGGAGCAAGCACTCGGGCATAAATATATCACGCCCCGTTACAAAACCTTTAATAAAACCCTCAATTTTCCACCGATTTTCAAAGAAATGGTCTTAAAGGAAAGCTTAGATATATTTCTTTCAGTTGTAAAAATGCAAGTGTTTATTTTCGAAATCGACCAATTTTATGGCGAGTTAAAGAGCGATGGCCAAATTAAATAGTCGATAAACGAGAGCAGGCGATCGCGAAATATACACTACGTCCCGTTTCAAAAACTTGAATTTAATCCATAATTTTCGTCCGATATATATATATATATATTTAAAAAAAAGGTCTTGATATAAACCCGTGACACTTATCTTTCGGTTGTAAAAATACCAGGGTTTTCTTGAAGCGAAAAAAGTAATGATGACCTACAAAGGTTGCTGGCTAATGAAATGACTAGACCAACTCGCGTAAGAAAAGAATTCCTTCCGTATAAAAACTTAAGCAAACTTCTAAACTTCTAAAAATGTGTTCATGCATTGTTACAATGTTCTATATGGAGGAAATATTTCCTTGGAAGCAAAAAAAAAATCCATTTTGTATGTAAAGAGACATTTGAAAGGAGTGCGCGTCAAACGGCCAAAATCCAAAACGGCCAAAGTTGTAACTGTATTATTATGTCGTATGTGATCATTATTATTATTGAAAGGAAAATTAGAATTATTAACATATTACTTCAAAAAAATGAATTTAGGGTTAGTTTTACATCCAGACTAAAATATACATATTATCCGTCCCATTTCTATGAAAGAGGTAACAGTTTGCATTATCTTCAGAAATTAATTGCAAACATGATAACATGAGATCTCCGTTTCTTTCTGCTTTACTTATGTCTTATATAACGGAGTAAATTATAACGCAGCCAATGCCTTAAGCAATCTATTTTACTGACTGCTTAACTCTTTGCCTGCTGATCGCGACTTTACTTTTTTTTTGCAAACAACTTGGATCAAGATCAGATGCCGCGTAACACGGCGTCTGATCTGGATCCAGAATGTTTGACACTCGTCCTTAGCTTTATTTACTTACAAAATGTCTACCATATTACACATCACAAAGGAATGTGACACATTACGTAACCGTATACAGAACCCGCACCAAATTAGCAGGACAATTATCAGCGTCATAAAACTGTCCCAGCATGAAGTCCATGCTTCTTGAACATGCCGATTATCTATGAAGATGGACACCAGCGGGTTGCCACTTTAATAAAAAAGATCAATGCTACCCGTGCGTTTAACTTTAACATGTGTTTTTGACTTCTGTAACCGCATGATGTTTATATATTATACAAATCACAAAAAATAAAGATAATAGAATTGAATTAAAAAAAAAACAAAAAAAAAACAAAAAAACATCAATGCACCTGGTTTGGTTGATGACTGGATTAACCCTCTCATTACTGAATACCAGTAACATGATGACTATTGCAATTGCAAACAGTTGTAATCCAGATCAGGCTGCAAAAATGTCGGATTCATAGAGTATGTCTCTTGAAATATAGTTTACCCCTTTTTCAAATTAAGCTCTTTATGACACACTTTACCTTTTCTCCGCATGAGGATCATCAGAGAGACAGACAGACATTCATACAGAAAGATGGAGACAGAAAAGAAGAAGCGAGAGACTGACAGACAGAGATAAGAGAAAAACAGACAGACAGAGAGACAGTCACAAAGAGAAACAGAGACATAAATACAGACAGTGGCAGAGAAATATAGACACACACAAACTTCGTAGGTAAACGAAAAAATACGTTTTTCTCTCGTTTTCAAAACCTCACTAAACTATCAATTTATAAGCTATCGCCTCAAATTTTGTACTACGCGTAAGATAATGGTCTAATAAAACATCTGTATTAAAATTTATAACGATAAGATGACATTAAAAGCATTTATATTAACACCAAACTTCGTAGGTAAACGAAAAAATACGTTTTTCTCTCATTTTCAAAACCTCACTAAACTAACAATTTATAAGCTATCGCCTCAAATTTTGTACTAGTCGTGAGATCATGGTTTAATAAAACATCTGTATTAAAATTTATAACGAAAAGATAGCATTAAAAGCATTTCTATTAACACCAAACTTTCGTAGGAAAAACGGAAAATACAGTACTGTACGTTTTCTCTCTCATTTTCACAAACTCACTAAACAAACAAATTATAAGCTATCGCCTCAAATTTTGTACTAGTCGTGAGATCATGGTCTAATAAAACATCTTTATTGAAATTTATAACGAAAAGATAACATTAAAAGCATTTCTATTAACACCAAACTTTCGGAAAAACGTTGTTTTCTAGCCGCCAGCGAGCGCCGCTGATTGAACGACACGATAAATCGCGAGCAGGCCGGATACTTCTCCATTTGTCCTTTCTCCATGGTACATATAAACAATATAACATAAGCTCTGTAGAGCTTTTAACACCGACAATACATCACAATACATGGCTTTATCACAATAGACAATTATGGTATTATTAAAGCTAGTTAAAGAATGTTAAGATATACATATTACGAGTACTTGACATCCTTCATCCACTCACCGCCTAATCTCTGACACAATTATTGCTTGATGGTCAGTGTGAGTACCGATTAGACGTCGTGTAACTCGGCGTCGATCCAGTATCCACACTTCCATCCAATTAATGTAAATATAGAACTCAGCTGGGTTAAATTTGGATGGTGGTAACTTAAAAGATAGAGGTGTGTCGGTGACTGGATAAAGTTTGCCAACCTGGTCATGCATAATTACATGTATGATATAAGACAAGCAGCTCATTCACAGATAATACGCATAAGGTAAAGAGCCTTCATGGCAAAGTAAAGCAGCACATATACAAATAAGAGCACATAAGCACATAAAATAGGAGTAAAACCACATGAGTAAGATGAATTAAATGAGGTTGATGGTTATAAAATCAGATCTAAAGATCTAGTGCGACTATAATTTGGATTGCAGTTGGCCTTCATGTGGTAATACTGTACAAAGGATGTTATAACATACAGAGGTACATATAGCTACAGACATGTATACACCAAGCATCAACACAACATAAGGCGGCAAAGCAAGAACAAGCGAGCAGGAACGTCTAACTAACTCCCACGGGTCTGCAGGAGCTACACTTACAGTCAGGTCCATACCACCCAGACACCAGAGATTTGAATTGGTTTAGAGGCATTTCCTGTCTCATATTATCAGGCAAATCATTCCATAGCCTAGCTCCTGCATACCTGAAGGAATGCAACCCGTAACTGGTAGTTCTTACCTGCGGGACATCAGCTGTGTTTGTATACCTAAAAGAATATGTGTTACTTTTCATTTAATTAAATCTTGCAAATACAGAGGACACTCTTTATTAATAACCTTAAACGCCTCAATGGCCATATTTCTCATTTGTCTGACCCTAAGCGATGGGAGTTTAGATCTGTCGAGCAGACCCTCATAACTGCTGGTCTGATCGTCATATATAAATCTCAAGGCTCTTTCTTGAATCTTCTCCATCTTACATAAGTTAGATTCTCCACAGAAATGCCAGACTACTGGGCAGTAATTAAAATTTGACAGGATGAAAGATGAAACCACTTACAAAATATAGGAAAGCTAACCTACATTCTGACTAGGGCTGCTTAGTTTTTTAAAACAATCTGAAAGCAAAGCGGAAAGTGTCCGATTGAAGGAGTTTTGCTACTATGGCTACTGCTGCTCTACACAAACCCCGAATTGCCGAAGCAGTGCATTTGATGAAAAGTCCCTCTGCATAATTAACTCAGTGGTAGAGTGTTCGTTGCAGATCAGGTCACGCTTTCAATTCCCGGCTGACTCAAACCAAAGATTTTAGAAAATTGGTAGAAATGGCTGATCTCCTTAGCATTCAGGACTTCAGGTAGCATTAGCTTGTCAGTGTCAGGTTAAGGTGACTGTCAGGATTGCGTCAGTCTGGTTCCTGGTGCACATCATAAATGTGTGTAAAAAATTGGGAACGATTGTCAACAGTATAAAGTTGAAAGTCTAGGATTGCCATATGCATGCAGTCATTGCTCTGATCACTGTCTTCTAGTGACAGACTCCAGAATACAATGTGTGTTACCTTCTAAACCACTTCCACTGTACTCTTCCCTCAGCTTATGTACAATGTCCTCAGGTGAGCGCATTGAGGGCCATCAGGCATTGGGCCCTCTTTTTAAAAAAAATCCAGCAACCATTATAGGTACTTTGGAAAAGCTTGCCTTCTCACATTGTCCTTCTATCGTCTATCTCATCTAGATCAGTTTAAGCAGGCAGTCAGTGGTGTAAGACAGATTTGCTAAGTTCAGGAGCAGTGTTGTTATCTGTGGTTTTAACCAATTACCCCATAAATACGCCTTTTTACACTTCTAGTTTATTCCTCCACTGAAGCAAACAGTTACACTTTATACAGTCATAAATAAGTGTGATAAGAAATATTTTCTATATCCTAGCAGAATGTAGCATAAAGCAGGCTGAAAGTAAAACCTGTTTTAAGTGGTCACCTATCTTCCAAATTAGAAACAGGCTATGGGGTAATGGGTCAAACTGTCAATATTTCTTCTTGCTATTCAATAGCAAGACTTTTATCTGTAAATCTTTCTGTTTTAGATTTTTATTATCATTATTATTATTATACCAGATTTATATTATGTGTACTTTTACTTTTTCTCTTTATATTAATCTGCTCGGAGCCTCGGATGAGAAGTTGCACTTGTATAACACTCAGTATAATTGTGCTGCAGTATAAATAGATATGGGTAGATAGTTAGATAGATAGATGGATTGTTCACTTTTGCCCTTTTACTTTCAGAGCAAGTTCCATTATGTAATTTGCACAGAGACACTGCTGTGAGATAGATCTATTAAGTAAGTGTTTTGTCACAGGTCTGTATTTCTGTTTGATTTCTGACTGAGTTTTTGGACACTCCTCAAGGAAGGAGCAAAGCCAGACTAATTAGGCACTGCTTCTCCGGTGACAACAGATCAAATGGCATCTAACTTTGAGTTTTAGCTCCAATCTTAAATTTCAATTTTTACCCTTGTTTCTCATTACTTTACCTTAATTAGTCTAGTTTTTGTAATTTCTTGAGTATAACTTATCAAGTTGTTTTGGGTTTTTCAGTTTTATGTATTCTCAAACTTCATATATCATAAAGAATAGAAAATTAAGGGGGAAATGGTGCGTTTGACTTTTATTCCTATCAGGGCTCCATGTAAGAGGAGTATTTCACAACTAAAATCTTTATGTATGCATTAAATCCTATGATGTGACTACCGGTACTCATTAGCTCCATGAAAAAAAGGAGTTTTTTTTTTTTAAGAAATGACAGATTACGAAAGATTTGACGGTCCAGATGGGACTGTGGAGAAAGAGGAGATGACTGAATCAGCGGAAATAAAGCCATCAGAAACACAGTCAGTATCAGCCAGTGGAACAATCGAAGATACTCAAATTGAACTTGACAAAGATGCAAGACAAAGTCAGCTCACAATCTATGAAGTGGAGGAGGGCAAGAAAGATTTGGAGTATATAGATGATCCTAGTAAAGTGGTGCCAAAAACACCTTTAGAGTATGTTATGAGTATCACTGTTTTCAAATTATCATGTTTCTATCTTTTTTAACTCATGCTTTACAAACATGTATTAAATTACTATGCAAGAGAAATTTAACCCAGTCCTGTTTAGACATATGTTTAACTTGTTCCTCCGTAGTTTGTTTCTAGTCTTGAAAACAGGTGGTCACTGAAAACTTAAAACAGGTTGAAAGTAAAGCAGATTATGTGCCTTTTAGTTTACTAAGGCTTCTTTTAACAAATAAGGATTAACAACTACTTTCAAACCTGTGTTAACTCTTTGAACCCTAGTCCCGCATATAGGCGTGCTTTTCAAACAGTGTACATGTGAATAGTACACTTGTCCTATGCAAACAGTGAAGACCCTGATCAGAGGGCTCCGAAAGGAGCCCTCTGATCAGGTTCTTCACTGTTTGTCACAATGCCAAACATTGACTAAAACAACCCTTAAAAGTCAGAAATGGACTAGACTAAAATGGAAACTGGAATTTTCCATTTAAAGTTTCAGGGAGGAAAGAGTTAACCAACCATTGTGTTGATTATCTTTACAGACAGGTTATTTCTTTTATCTGGTCAAAAGTTATGCAGAGCCTTTCATTCATCAAGCTGCCATCTGTAATTAACAACATACAAACATATCACCTGTCATTTAATACATGTTAAACTGTATAATAACTCTTTGCACGTTGGGTAATTTTTTCGTCTGAAACAATTATTGTTGTCTGTAACTGTTATCAAAATTCCTTTTCAAAACCGGGTCAGAGTGCCAAACAGTTTGAAACCAGATGAGATGCCGCATTATGCTGCATCTCATCTGGATCCAAACTGTTTGCAAAGGAAGTCACTGTTCTGCTGCTAGCATGCAGCAAATTAATATATTTCAACCAATACATGATTCTTTATTATAGGAAGATACAATTTCAAGTCATGGGTATCGTGGAGCACATTGCATTTCGCCTTGTCACCATGCTATTGATTCTGCTGGATTTTACCCTGGTACTCATCGAGTTGACATCCTGTAAATGCTCTTGTGGCGGTCTGGAGATGGTATCTCATGCCTTAATCAGCTACTTTGTACTGGAAATATTCCTTCGAATGTTCTATATGGAGTAAGTGTCAGGGGTCCGTTTCATAAAACTTTGTACGACAAAAACAGTTGTAAGTCAAAACTTTAAAATACATTTAATTTCTGATTTCTCTATCTAATCCTGTCTTGTGACATCGTTTTGGAATCGTCTTTTCAGGATGATTCCAAAGAGATATCGCAAAAGACAGGATTAGATGGAGAAATGAATAATAATTGAGACTTTTAAAATCTGACTTACGATAACATTTGATGTACGAAGTTTCATGAAACGGGCCCCAGAACTTTATTGTAGAAATGTTTGATTTGGATTTATAATGATTTAACATCACTTGTAGCAGTGTTTCAGTTGTATCTCGACATCAATCTGGAGGAAGACCCCAGAAGCCATTTAGGCACTTTTTTTAGGCACATATTGGCAAATGGGTAGAACCACCAACCTTCGGCAAGCCAAATGAAAAATCTAAATGTCCAGATCGGGATTGGAACCCAGTAGAATTGTTTTAATCAACATTCTTAGCTCAACTACTCAAATAATCACACAACAGCTCCTGTTATTCATATGGTTGAATCAGGGTTGCCATTTCTTCAGATTTGTCTGAAATTTTTGGATTTTTATCCTAGCAGGTGATATTTTAAAGCAGGCTGAAAGTTTGATTGAGTTGGGTTTTACGGACCGCGACCCATGAAATGGTCATATGGTCCGGACAGGCTGAAAGTAATAGTGTTTGTAAAATAGAAAATTTGAAAATCTTAAGATTTTTCTTGAACAACTTAAAGCATCCCTGTTGAATATAGAAATTTCTGAGTGTCTTCTTTACTCAATTGGATAACATTTCACTTTTATTCCTAAAAGAACTTGTCTAAAATAATAGTATCTAAAGACTTACATTGTTAAACAACAATTCAAGTCAGACCTTATATGTCTTGTGTGATATCTGATTAATAAGATGTTGTTATCATTTTTCTTTAGAAAGAGATTCTTCCAGAACTGGATGGATGTGTTTGACATGATCATTGTGTTTGTTTCCTTCATTGTGGACATGGTCTTCATAGGAATAGCAAACCCAGACCAGTGTAGAGTGGATTATGCCAAGTAAAAATATTAATTTCCTTCTGTCATATAATTTGTAGAGTAAAATCTCTGTGTATGGAGTATGATTTAAGTCCCATATCTGCTATTTGTAATAACAAACAGATTTCAAATTGTTGACAGACATATGGATTTGTATTGATCTGAATATGCAAACAGATTAAACTCTTTCAATAGGGAACACTAAGTGAAGACACTGTTGAGGAGTTATTGTGTTCCCTTGTCGATCAGTTTAGTTACCAAAACATGAACCAGTCTACTTGGAATTCTAGGTAGTTTGATAAATACTGCCTAAGACTAGCAAACAGTGTAGACCCTGATCAGAGGGCTCTTATAGGAGCCCTCTGATCTGGGTCTACACTGTTTGCAAATGTAATGTGCATAATTTAAACATGTCCATGGTGATGAAAGAGTTAATCCTTATTAGATACTCAATGTCAGATCTGATTGCAAACTGTTTGAAATGTGCCCTACTTGTTTCACATGCTAAAACCTTTACAAACTAATGTTAACCCTTTACCCCATAGCCCCTTTCTAGTTTTGAAGACAGTTGAGTACTTGACCCATTACCCACATAAATACACCTTTTTACACTTTTAATTCATTCCTCCACTGAAGAAAATAGTTTTACTTTATACAGTTACGCATGTGCACCGTAAGAAATATTTTATACATCCTACTACTACTACTACTAATAATAATAATAAAGACTTTATTTCAAGAGGGTAACACAATTAGAACACACAAGCAACTAATCAATCTGCATTAACCCTTTACCTGATAGCATTGTTTCTAGTATTGAAGATACTGCTTTACTTTCAGCCTGCTTTAAGCTATTAACTGCTAGAATAAGGAAATTATTAAATATGACACATATTCATTATGGTTTAATTTGGAACTATTTTCTTCAGCGGATGAATAAAATGAATGTGCTAAAAGTCGCTTCTATAAGGGAAAGGGTTAAGTGGTCACCTATCTTCAAAATTAGAAACAGGCTATGGAGTAATGGGTTGAAGCAGGTTGAAAGCAAAGCAGAATGGGCCTAAAGGTGCGTTCTGCTTTACTTTCAGCCTGCTTTAACTTGCCTTTAAGCTAACATCTGCTAGGATTTAGAAAATATTTCCTTTGGTAAATGTTTATGACTATAAATTGCAACTATTCTCTTCAGCAGAGGAATTCTTTAAATGGGCTAAAATGCGTTTCTATTGGGAAAATATATTCTCATAAGAAAATGCTGTAGATACATTTTTCATGTTTGTTCTATCTGCAGACTTGTTGTCATTGGTCGAGCCTTCCGAATCCTGAGAGGAATTCGAATAATGTATTACGTCTTCACTCAACGAAGGCATGTTTCAAAAGCGACAAGAAAAGTTGTATCCCAAAACAAGCGCAGATACCAGAGAGATGGATTTGACCTTGACCTCTGCTATATCACAGGTAAAATTTGCTGTAGTAGTCAGGGCTCCAGATAAGGGGAGTATTTCAAAAACTAAAATCTGGATTTCTGGATTAAACCCTATGGTGTCACTACTCATTAGAATCGTCTCAAAGAGACGATTCTAATGAGTAGTAAAACCATAGGATTTGGTGCAGCATTAGTTAGAAAATATTGGATTTCGTCACATTACTCCCCCTTATCTGGAACCCTGAGTAGGCTTCACTTTTAGCAATTTTACTTAGCTATTGATTACATACAGTTAAACCTCGCTATCTTGAATTGACTTACTTGATTTTTTTTGGTATTTCTAAGTTGAATTTCATTTTTCCACCTCACTTAAGTCAAACATGTCTATTTTCAAAGTTGAAACTTGACACATAGCCGAGTTTTAAGCTGGAAAAACTGATATGTTCTATTTAAGCAAGTTCGAAAAATAGAAGTTTGACTGTAATAGTTTATGTAACCCAGCATTTGACCTTGACCTCCGCTGTATTACAGGTAAATTTTGCCTTAGTATTCTACACTTTTAGCTATTTTATTTAGCTGTGGTTAAATATACAGTCAAACTTCTATATCATGAATTGGCTTAAACTTGATTTTTTTCCCATACTTATGTTGAATTTGTTGAGGTTTTTTGCCTCACTTAACTCATTGAGCCCTGGTCATGCTTATATGTGTCATTTGCGAACAGCGTGCCATTGAGGAGTACACTTGTCCTATGCAAACAGTGTAGAGCCTGATCAGAGGGCTCCTTGAGGAGCCCTCTAATCAGGCTATTTTGACTTATATTGTAAACATCTTCCTAAAATGTCAAAAAAGGACTAGACTAAATTGAAAACTAGAATTGTACATTTAAGGTTTTAGGGAGTAAAGAGTTAAGTTGAACATATCCTTATTTCAAGGTTAAAACTTGATATAGCCAGGTTTTTATACGCCCGTCATCGACGGTCGTATTATGGTATACCCAGCGCTGTCCGTACGTACGTCCGTCCGTCCGTCCGTCCGTCCGTTAACTTTTCTTGTTAGCGCTCTCTCACCTTCATTTATTTACCGATTTTGATTAAACTTCCTACAAATATTCCATACCACAATAGCTCGGACGAGTTCGCGTTTCAGAAGTTGGCGGCTATTTTTAGCAGAGTTATGCCCCTTTATTGTCAAAAATGGGCATTTTAAAAAAAAAAACAGAACTTTTTTTTTAATTATTCAATTTATTTCAAATTTGATATGGTGATACAATAAATGAAGTTACTTAACATATATTACGGGTTTTTGGTTTGACTTCGTATTTTCAGAGTTATGCCCCTTTACACAATTTTTTAACAATATATTGTTTCCTGATAATAATTTTACTTACATTTTGTCTATTGTAACCAAATTTTATATTTATCTTTCTCATCATGCAGGGAAGGCAACTGTGAACTTTGGTTCCTGTTAAATTATTTTTCTATGAGTTATGCCCCTTTACATCCTTAAAATTTAAAATAAGCCACACTTCGTCTGTTAACTTTTCTTCTTAGCGCTCTCTCACCTTCATTTATTGACCGATTTTGATTAAACTTCCTACAAATATTCCATACCACAATAGTTCGGACGAGTTCGCGTTTCAGACGTTGGCGACTATTTTTAGCAGAGTTATGCCCCTTTATTGTCAAAAATGGGCATTTTTTAAAAAAAAACAGAACTTTTTTTTTAATTATTCAATTTATTTCAAATTTGATATGGTCAGGGTTATAGATAAGGTTTTGCATTAATTGGGTATTTACTCCCTCTATTTTCTAAGAATTGGGTTTTCTGAATTTCAATTGAGTATCCAAAAAACCGTTACTCCATCAATTTGATATGAATTGCTTTTTTACTCTATTTTTTTTTTTCATTTAATACAAAACACAAGCTGACTGTTTGATGTACTGTACCCTCGTTTGCCCACACTCGATAATTTCAGTTTTGATCTCATTTCAACACAAATGCAACAGCTCATGTATGTGTAGGAAAACTAGGATTCATTAATTTTCAGCCACGGAAACTTTACAAGCCATTCCAGGATTCCTTTACCGTAACTTTGCTAACTTTAGCACTGTCGTGTTTCTTTGGTGACTTACAGATTCGGGGCAAAAGATCGTCGATTATGTCGGTAACATTAAACAACCTCTTTTTTGGCTGTTACATGCATCATTCAAAATTTCATTCACGACACCGTTACAAATTATTTCTGGTTTGTTCGCGGAAGGCTGAACGTAATTGAATAATGTGGGTTTTTTGTTGCGCTTTTTCCGTCCACGCGATGCCATTTTGACAGAAGAAATTCTGGCAGACGATGTGACTGGTTTACTAATTAAACGAGCTAACAAAAAGCGGCGCTGCATAAATCCTATAGGCTATTACTTGGAAATAAATAACCAGTCTAACCAGTGTATCGGTAAATTATTTACCCGGTGTCATAGTAAACATCCCGTCATTAAACTTGAGAAATGTGTTTAATTGCGTACGATACACGCCTGCTTGAATTCTTTTGCGTAAACCCTTTCAATAATTGATTTTAAGTACGCATGGATTTGAAAGTAATTGCTTTTCTACTGTATTTAATTGCGTATTTACGCAAATACGCGCCTTATCTATAACCCTGTATGGTGATACAATAAATGAAGTTACTTAACATATATTACGGGTTTTTGGTTTGACTTCGTATTTTCAGAGTTATGCCCCTTTACACAATTTTTTAACAATATATTGTTTCCTGATAATAATTTTACTTACATTTTGTCTATTGTAACCAAATTTCATATTTATCTTTCTCATCATGCAGGGAAGGCACCTGTGAATTTTGGTTCCTGTTAAATTATTTTTCTATGAGTTATGCCCCTTTACATCCTTAAAATTTAAAATAAGCCACACTTCGTCTGTTTACTTTTCTTCTTAGCGCTCTCTCACCTTCATTTATTGACCGATTTTGATTAAACTTCCTACAAATATTCCATACCACAATAGTTCGGACGAGTTCGCGTTTCAGACGTTGGCGACTATTTTTAGCAGAGTTATGCCCCTTTATTGTCAAAAATGGGCATTTTAAAAAAAAAAACAGAACTTTTTTATTTTTGATTCAATTGATTTCAAATTTGATATGGTGATACAATGAATGAAGTGACTTAATATATATTATGGGTTTTTGGTTTGACTCTGTATTTTCAGAGTTATGCCCCTTCACACAATTTTTTTAACAATATATTGTTTCCTGATAATAATTTTACTTACATTTTGTCTATTGTAACCAAATTTCTTATTTAGCTTTCTCATCATACAGGGAAGGCACCTGTGAATTTTGATTCCTGTTAAATTTCAGACGTTGGCGACTACTTTAAGCAGAGTTATGCCCCCTTTATTGTCAAAAATGGGCATTTTTTAAAAAACCCAGAACTTTTTTCTTGACTATCGCAATACTATCGGGATAGTACTTGAGCTATCGCAATACTACAGCATAGTCTTTTTGAGATCGATAGTCTGGCCTACACTCCGGGCGACTTTTTCCAGTCAGCCTGAGTCTGGACGACTTTGACACCCGCCGGCCGTGACGGGCGTATTTTGCCGCACTGCGGTGCTCTTGTTAAGTTTTAAATACGGATATGATAATTTTAAGCAAGTTTGAAATATGGATGTTTGACTGTTACAGTTTATGTTATACCTGTTGCCCAAAAGTAAAGCAGAATGCAGATGACTGCTAAAAGCAAAGCAAAGTAAAGCAAAAACCTCCTACATGAAGGTTCTGCTTTACTGTCATTATGTTTGAAGCTGCCTGTACTTATCTCTGTCAATGTGTCATCAGTTTAGTGCTTTTTATCAGGACACAGTAACTGGGTCCTAAGTTGCTTAATTTGAGGAGTATGTAAGGTGTTTTTTATGGAGCAAAAGGTTTAGTACAAGCTTCAAAGAACCTTTCTGCTTTACTCAAGTTTTAAGACTGACCATCTTTTTGCAGTATTTATGTTTTATTTATTTCAGAACGTGTTATTGCAATGTCTTTCCCATCAAAGGGACTCATGGCAGTGTACCGGAATCCAGTCAGGGTTTGTAATCCTAAATGATTCTGTATTTAATTCTTACCATGCTAGCTGCTGATATGTTCCATCTTGATTACCTTAGCAAACAGAATGGATCCAGATGACAAGTGTAACTCAGTGTCTCTTCGGGAGCCAAACTTTTTGACATTCTGACCCTATTTTGAAAAAAATTACAGACAACAATTTTTGAAAAGACCTATTGTAGGTGGAAATGCATCAGAAAATAACCCTTTAAACCTGAATTCAACTTACGTTTCACTCATCTTCCCCACTACATGTAGTTAGAAAAATTTTACAGAAAAAAATTACCCAGCATGCAAAGAGTTAAGTTGTTAAAAAAAACTGCACAGTCAAGCCTATGTACAGTACCCATTCCATGGAGAAACATGTGAGCTGTAAAGGATTTCCAAATTCAGAGTTTCTTTTCTACGGCAAATTATTGTTCAAATCATCAGTTTTCTTGAAACACATTCAACATTAGCAAGGAGTATACTCGTCATTAACAAACGGTGTACCTGTGACGTGTATATTTGTCTTTAGAATGTTTGCAAACAATGTACAGAACTCCAGATAAAGGGGGTATTTCAATAACTAAAATCCTTAATTTCTGGATTAAACCCTATGGTGTCACTACTCATTAGAATCGTCTCTTTGAGACGATTCAAATGAGTAGTAACACCATAGGGCTTGGTGCTAATGTAAGAGAGAAATTGTTGGATTTGCTCAGTTTACCTTCTTTTCTCTGAAGCCCTGAGTGTAGACAACAGATGATTTGGTAGAGACATAGTGGAGAGAAAGGTTGATGGTGTTCATTTTATTCTCTCTTGTCTGGAGACCAAATTGCTATAATCCGTTTTTGTTTTCAGGAGGTTGCCAGATTTTTTGACACTATGCACAAGGACCATTACAGAATATACAATTTATGCAGTAAGTTGCACTTAGATTTATAATGAGCTTTCTATTTAAGAATGCACTAAAATAATTTGGTCTTAACTGCTTAGGCAAACAGTAAACTTAGATATGACTTTCTATGAGAAAAATAGGTTACAAGATAAGGCTTATATCAGTTTAATCCAGGATAAAGAATAATTCAGAAAGTTCTCACAGGCCGTTTATCCTGCATTCCAATTCTACCTGGCTTAAAGACTGCAAGTTAGTCTACTTTTTATTTAAAATCTGTATTCTTCTCCTGTTTAACCCAATACCCCATAATTGCAGTTTACACCCCTTATTTATTCCTTCACTAAAGAAAATAGTCACAATTTAAACAGTCATGAATATGCATTATAAGTAAATATATTCTATATATCCTAGCAGGAGGTAGCTTCAAGTATACTGAAAGTATAGCTGAATGCACAATTGCTTTAAGTGGTCAACTGTCCTTAAAACTAAGAACAGGCTGTGAGTGAATGGGTTAAAGAAGTGTTTGATGTTTTTCTTTTGAAATATTATTATGTGTGTCTATGAAATTATTTCAGGTGAGAGGGACTATGACGAAACCCTGTTTCACAACAGAGTGGAGAGGATCTTTATTGATGATCATAATGTGCCAACAGTAAAGTAAGCAGGACACATTAAATGATCTAGTTTACACTTTCCCCCATTGAAATTCATTCTTTACAATTCTACATTTTCCCCATTGAAATTCATTCTTTAAAACTGTACATTTTCTCCATTGAAATTCATTCTTTAAAATTGTTTAAGCATACATTAAAAGTCATACAGATTAAAGAGTTAAAAGTAATCAACTTATCAAATAAAAATATTTGACTCAGAATACTTGAACATTCCTTTCATAGTATTTGTATACATTTTGCTTGCTTTAACCCTTTACCCAATAACCTATTTATAATATTAAAGACAGTTTATCACTTAAAGCAGGTTGAAAATATACTTTCAGCCTGCTTTAAACTACCATCTGTTAGGTTGTATAAAGATAATATTTATTATGGTAATTGTTCATGAGGGTTTAACTTGAACTATTTTCTTCAGCCGAGGAATAAATTAAATACACTAAAAGTTGATTCTAAGGGGGGAAAGGATTAAAGACTCATCTATCAGGATGCAGGTTCTTTATGGACACTCTGTTTGTGGTTTTGTAGATTTATTTTAAAAACACTCCTAAAAATATTTGAAAAATGAACTTACTTGATTGGAGAGAGGACTTTTCCATTTGATGTTGCAGGGGTGAACAAGTTAGTATAATCTCTATTCACTGTTACAGGGATATGATCTGGTTTGCTGACAACGCTAGGAAGTTTATGGCAGAGAGTCGGTACAATGTCATCTCCCTTCACTGTAAAGGTGGAAAGGGTCGTACAGGAACTATAGTCTGTGTGTGGCTCATTGAGGCTGGAATATTTGAAGATGCTAAGGTAGGTTGACATACCAGCAGGTCGCTAGATAAGAGGGAGTAAATGGAACAAATCCAACATTTCTCATTCATTTCAGCACCAAATCATATGATGTTAGCACTCATTAGAATAATAATGAATAGTAACACCATAGGGTTTAATGCAAAAATAAAGATTTCAGTTTTTGAAATACTCCCCTTATCTGGGGTTCTGCGTACTAGATCTTGAAAGCGGCAATATATTTTTAGAGTACCCCTCAAAAATCACAATTTTGCTTTGGCACCCAGCTTCTATCTTTCAGGAATGTAAATAAAAAAGTTTGCAAGTTCATGTGTAAGCCATTGAATAATGAATTCATGTACTTTGGATCCAAATTGTTTACACCAGGTATAAAATCTATGTCCTGATGAAGGTTGAAAGACCTGTAGAAAGTGTTGCTGATACATATTTTAACACCTACAGGATTCTCTGGACTATTTTGGAGACAGGAGGACTGATTTGTCTGTCGGTTCCAAATTTCAGGGAGTGGAAACCCCTAGCCAGGTATATATGATTTTATCTGTACTTTCAGACTGCATTAAGCAGCAAATTGTAGGGAATTATATGAACTGCAACATTATATGTATTTCGTTAATGAATTATGGATTATAAGATTTTCTAATGACTCCTTTAGCATGAAAAATCATCTCTATGAAAAACAAGTGAAGGCATGAAAAAACTATAAGGTTCAACTTTTTCAGCATGGTTGGTGGATGAGGGTTCATTATTGCAATGTGTAAATTCTGCTATATGGAGTTTTATAATGTCTGAAAAAGGAAGACATTTAAACGTAAAATTGCTGTGTTTAATTAATCTATTACCCCATAGCCTGTTTCTAGTATCGACGATAGATGACCACTTAAAGCAGGTGGAAAGTAAAACAGAAAGTGCCTTACTCACATTCTGTTTTACTTTTAGCGTGCTTTAAGCCATCATCTGCTAGGATATAGCAGACATGTCTAATGTTTTATGTTCATGACTGTTTAGAGTAGAAATATTTTCTACAGTGAAGGAATAAACTAAAGGCCTAAAAAGGTGTATTTATAGGTTTACCTAAGTTAGATATCACGCCTTGACAAAGAAGCCAAAGCAAGACTTAGGTACTGTTATTAAGAATAGTTTAAACAGAAAAAATCAGTGCTGGAGCTTAATCTGAAAGTATGAAGTTCTAGCAATTATTGCCACCAGAAAAGCATATAGCTCCTTCATTGCAGCGAGGCAAAACATTCAAGAGAAAACATATTTAAGTCTTCAAAGACAAGTTGCATAGTCATAGTGAACTTTACAAGTAACATGACTTTACTGGTCTCGTATTTACTACACTTATATGTAGTTTCCTTTTCACATAGTTCACATAGTAGTAGAGGCCGGATGCAACACTACATTGCATAAGCTTGAAGCTTCTTAGGCCCTTTTGTATTCCTTTTCTTCTAATTATAATTTGTTATTTACAGTTTTATCTGGACTTCCGGTTCCTTCATGTTTTTCAATATATATTTGTACACTATTTATTGTGTACACTCATAATTTAGCTGTACATTTTCTATTTACACATACTTGGTTAAAAATATCTTATCACAGATATCACTGTTATCACTGTCAATATTACTGTCAACATAATTGTTCACATAATTTCACACATATGGGTAGTAGCACTTGGCATCAAATTTGTAGGTGACCCCCCAGTGACTATTCAACCTAGATTTAAATGTATTAAGTGTGGGTGCTTCTACTACCCTATATGGAAGGGAGTTCCATTTATCCACTACTCTATGGCTAAACACCCCCCTTTTTAGCTCAGTTCTTGCTCTAGGTTTACAAAGTTTGAGTTTGTTACCCCTAGTACTGGTGTCACCTCTTAATTTAAGTAAATCTACAGAAGTTACATTTAAACCATTTAGTAACTTGTATGTCTGTATCAGATCTGCTCTATCCCTCCTGTACTCCAGGGTTGGAATGCCAAGTTGCCTCAACCTCTCACTGTAACTACGACCTTCCATATTCTTTAATAATCTAGTTGCACGGCGCTGAACGTTTTCTATTGCTATCCTGTATTTCTTATAGTGTGGCGACCATATTGATGAAGCATATTCTAGATGCGGTCTAACTAGTGCCTTGTATAGGTGGAGGAACATGTCTCCTGTTACACATGTGAATGTTTTAGCGATTAATCCCAACATACTGTTGGCTTTGTTTATCTTTAAATATATGTGTTTATCAAACTTTAACTTGCAGTCAAACTCTACTCCTAAATCTTTTTCTTGCGTAACATGATTTATTTTGACTATGCTATCGTTTGTGGATTTCATGAAATATTCACTTGCAGTAGTCCTACCAATATACATCGATTTGCATTTCTTAGTGTTATAGGTCATTTGCCATTTCTTTGACCAGGAACAAGCATCAAAAATACTATTTTGTAACCCATCCTCATCTTCTGGATTAGTATGTATAGAGTATAACTTGGTGTCATCAGCAAATAGCCTGAGTGTAATATCAATAATATCAGGCAGGTCATTGATATAAATCAGGAACAAAACTGGCCCTAACACACTTCCTTGGGGAACTCCACTGGTAACTCTCTGCCATGCAGATTTCTCTCCCCCTACGACAACTCTTTGAAACCTATCCTCAAGGAAGTTCTCTAACCATTTATATATTTTGCCCCTTATTCCAAAACAATGAATTTTTTCCAAGAGTCTTTTGTGTGGAACCTTATCGAAAGCTTTCTTTTACATCTACTGGTACTTGTTTTTTCTCAGATATTTGTTTTTAGTCCTACAGTTAAACCTCTCTATCACAACCACTGCAAAAGGCTAATAGATCGTTTGAAAGACAGGTGGCAGCTTAAAGCAAGATGAAAGTAAAAACAGGAAGCTCCAAAAGGAGCTTCATGCTTTTCTTTGCCTTGCTTTATGCAGCTACCTACCTTAAACTGAAATAATTACGGGTAACATAACTAAGTGGTTGTTATAGGATTTACTGTATGTTCTTTGTTTGCATGTCTATGTAATATGTTTATACTAATAATGTGCATGACAAAAACAGTCATACATTTGGTTGTCTATTGATTCAACCTTTTTCTTCATAGATTTTTCAGCATTTTAGACTAGTTGCTGCTTAAGTCTTTACCCCATAGCCTCTTTCCAGTTTTGGAGTAGATGACCACTTAAAGTAGGTTGAAAGTAAAGCAACTTTCAACCTGCTTTATGTGATCACTGGTCTAATTCTTCAAAACTAGAAACAGGCTATGGAGTGAAGGGTTAAGACACATTGACATACAGCCAGTAGTGTTTAGTATTTGCCTGATATGCCATTAGGGCATACATGTAGTTCTGTTTATTTACTGTTACAGTCAATATTGCATTAAACAGCCACCAAATGAATATACATGTACATCACAATGTTTCAAAACAGGTGACTGCTTAAAGACAGGACACAACTAATGCAGAAAGCTTTAAGGAGCTTTCTGCATTTCGTTTTTTCTGCATGAAAGTGCCATCTTCTTGAAACACAAATGTTGGTTTTAATATTTATTATTGCTGTTGTTTAAAACTTGATGATGGTAAAGGCAAGCCAATAGTATTGCAGACACAGTACAGCCTCTCTATTACGACCACTAAATTGTTTGAATTATTAAGTGTTAAGACAGAAGACTGCTTAAAGCAAGGTGACAATAAAACAGAAAGCTCCTGTAGGAGCTTTCTGTTTTACTGTCAGCTTGCTTTAAGCTGTCACCTGTATTTTGTACAATCAATAAGCCTTAGTTTTAGTTATTTTAAAAGAGAGGCTTTACTGTATAGGAGTTTTCTTCATTACTTTTGTCATGCATAAAGCAGCCACCTGTCCTAAACACTTGTAATAGACACAGAGCTCCAGAAAAGGGGAGTATTTTAAAAATTAAAATCTCTATTTCTGCTTTAAACCATATGGTGTCACTACTCATTAGAATCGTCTCTTTGAGACGATTCTAATGAGTAGAAACATTATTGGATTTGGTGCTGTATATGTGAGAAAATGTTGGATTTGTTCAGATAACTCCTCCTTATCTGGAGCCCTGTGACACATGTTTTTTCATTTAAGGGTAGACTGAATACAAGGTTGACTGATTAATATTGTCTCATGTCTTTCTCTGCTAGAGTCGTTTTGTTGGATACTTTGAGAAGGTTAAGAAGCTGTTTAATGGAGAGTTACCTCCTACGAAAGAATTGAAAATTACAACTTTTAAGATTGAAAGTATTGCAGGTACTAACTACTAAAACCTTTATAACTCATTCTTTTTCTCTCTATCTACTTTCATCCTCTGTGTATATATCTCTGTTGCAGTCTTCATTTCTCTCTCTTCTCTCTCTCTCTCTCTCTCTCCCCCTTTCTCAATTACTTTTCTGTCCCTTCAAACCCTTACTGTGCCAGAAAACAAGCATGTACATTCCACTTTTGCAAACAATGTAGACGCAGATCAAAGGGTTCCTGCAGGAGCTCTCTGGTTTGCGTCTGTACTAGCTGTCTGCCAAGATTTTAAACATTTAGAGACAAACTCCTCAAGGGCTAATGTAATATGTATAGTATTAAGAAAAAAGACGAGTTAATTCTAAAAGTAGTTAAGCATAATGAGAGTAAAACTGTGTGTGAATAACAAGACTTGTTTACATTGTCTGTAGTTTTGTAGTATGTCTACATAGTGTTTATTTTATAGCATTATATATAGTATTTGCTTTATTACTAATATGCTTTCTGTGTAGTGTATTAACTGTGGAAATGGACTATTACTAACAGAACAATGGGGCCCTACCGCATTACAGAGTTATCCCAATTTTCATCACGAGTTAACTCCCCTGATAAGGAAAAGGTTGTTTCCGGTTTAGTTAACACATCATTGAGACGGTGTCGATAACGGTCATAAACGATTCGGAAAAGAATAGATCGAATGCGGTGTATTAGTTTGATACCTATATCTATATGCAGTCAAGCTCCCGTTTATCCCTATGTATTTTAATGTATTAATTTTGTTTAATGTCAAATGCGACGGTTATTTATTTCATCGTTTTTAGCAAACCGAAAGTAGCACTGATCATTCTTTTTCTATATAACAAAGAAGCCGACTTTTAAACAAAATCACAAAGACACAAATCTTTGTTGCTCATAAGACAAAGTGGCACATTACTTCTTATCTTCCTTCTTTACACCAGTAGTTGTGCATAGCTTAATAGTTACTACGTAAGTAGATCCTTAACAGATGGTTACTATATAGGAACAGTCTCTATAATCAATGACTGTCCTCTGGTTCTTAAATGACATTATAGGTCTATAAATGCTGCCTATTACATGTGAAAAAGGGGATATTTATTAAGACATTACCGGTATTAAACATAAACTTTGTATTATTCAGTTATTAATAATGACATGAATATTCATTAGGCAAAGGGTTAAACTGATCTTTTAAAATATGTTGAATGGTAAACAGTTTCTTCAAAAATGTATACTTTGTTTGTTCATTATATACCAGCAGATTTTAGTTGACAGAAATTTCATAGAAATAGTTCAGCCTGTCATGCTCATAGCGCACATGGATTTCACCTCTCAAGGCTTCTGCCCAGGGGCCATAAAGCGCAAAGCATCATCACAACTAACAACAGGAAGTAACCAATTAGCTAGAAATCGAATTGTATACTGACCCCCCATTGGGGTGCAGCTGCTGTCCCATAAGAGTCATATATACACAATGCCCCATAGCCATAAAACGGAAGCTTAAGTCTTGGGTACACAGGCTGGAATCAAATCACACCAAACTATTTTATTTTATTTTTTTTATATAGGATCCACATTGTTATTCATGTGGGGAATAAATTTTAATCTCCTATACCATGCACTCCTTCATGTGCAAAAGCTTAACCCATTACCCCCATCATTATGCCTTTTACTCCTTTAATGAATTCCACCTTCATAAGCAAATAAATCCTCTTCATGCACTAAGCAGTCATAATTATGAAACATAGGTGATATTTATGTCGTAGTGGGTGGTACCTTAAAGCAGGATTAAAGTAAAGCAGGGTGCACCTTAAGGCGCATTATGTTTTACTTTCAACCTGCTTTAAGTGGTGACCTATATTCAATACTTAACACGGGATGTGGGGTAATGGGTTTAGGTAATGGGTAAACCCATTACCCGATCGCCTGTTCCTACCTGGAAAGACAGGTGTCCATTAAAGGTTGATTGAAAAGTACATGCTACTTTACTTTCAAGTTGCTTTAAGCTACCATCTGCTAGGATATTCAATGTTTTTAATGTTGCACATTCATGCTAATAAATACTTTGAATTAGAACTCTTTCCTTCAATGGAGGCATAAACCAAAGGCGTATTTAAAGGGTTAATAAGAAATACATACCGTTTTAACAACATAAATACTTTAGAACCCCTCTCCTATCATTAAATGTGTACTCTATTGAAAACTCAATGTTGAAAGTAAAGCATGTATTCCATCGTTTTAGTAGATTAAAACTTTATTTCTGTTAATCTTTTACCAGTTCACTAATTATAATAGGCTTAAAACACTATCATTTATAAAAAAGTTTGGAACCAGATAAGATGCAGCATATATACTAACAGGCTGATCAGGGGTAGAACTGTTTCACACTCATATATGTTTTAAGTCAAAATTTATATCATGTTCTAAACTTTTATCAAGAAAGTAGGCAGTATTTTTTTTTTAAATATTAACCCTTATCATGCTATTAGCATAGTTGGTCATTCCTACGGTATTTTTCCTTATTTAATCAGCTAAAGTAATAAATCAAATGATAGGTATTCATAGCGGGTAGGGTTTATGGTTGATTAACAGCAACCAGAATGTTGCTATGACACATCCATGTAACGGGGTTTAACCCTTTACCCAATAGATGGTATTAGTTTTGAAGATAGGTGACCCCTTAAGGCAGGTTAAGGTACATTCTGCTTTAAGCTATCGTCTGCTGGGAGGTATAACATATTTATTGAGGTGCAGATTGATGACTTATTTTAATAAACATATGAATAAATGATATGCATAGAACGGTATATCTATGGAAGTTTTTGTAAGTTTTATTGTAGGCAAAGTAAATGCCTGTCTTAATTCTATTTTTGAACAATATGAGAGATTGCGCTTTCAATAATGTATTGCCAGGTTCTACTGTATATAATATAAGCTCTACACTAACAAGCAGACGATCTCCTCAAATTCGTGTTTGAGGATAAAGGATTTTCGATACTATGTGTACTTCACTATTGAACCGGAAACAACCGCTCTTTCAGGGGGCGCTACTCTAATCACACTTTCCATGCGGGGTAACTCTGTATATCGGTAGGGCCCCATTCTATCTATTGGTTTCTGTTTGTGCATTTGATTTTAATGGTTAGTTACATATAGTGAGTGCCGTCCTACCATACTTTATTTTATTTTAAAAAGTTGATTTCAATGGTTAGTTACGTATAGTGAGTGTTGTCCTACCATATTTTATTTTAAAAAGTTGGGGTGTTTTTTTTGTAATATCTTTACTTCAACCCTTCCCCTGCCACGTCAAACTGGCTCATATTTGCAAATATTTTAAAGCCTGATCAGATCATGATTAGTAGAACAGTGTTAATGACAGACCGTCACAAAGCTGAGGCCTGAAGTAGCCAGGCAGAAGCTTCTAGGTATGAGTTTTTCAATAAAACTTTGTGTGTGAAATTGAACAGTTTAAAATAAACATAGTGCACACTTTATAAACCAAGGTCCGATGTATCAGTATTTTACACTGGGCATACAAAAGAACCAGAGAACTCTGTCGATAATAAGAGAAGGGTATCACACGCACATTTTCTGTATCTGCTCCCTCTCTGGGTGTCCAATTAGCCCATCTATGGCAGGAACCGATGTTAACAAACAAACAAACAAATTGAACACTACAACAGAGTTAAACTTTCATCAGGATGTAAGGTATTTGTGTGGTAACTCTATTTTAATTGTATATCTATGATCATTACCAGGTGTAGGGAATGGCAATGGCAGTGACTTTACTGTAGAGCTGAGGGTAGATAATCTCCTCATATTTGAATGCCGTGTCGCAGACGAGGCCAACTGTTCCGTGAGTATCAGAGCTCTAGATAAGAGCCAGTAAATTAAAAATTTCAAGCGTTTTCTCTTGAATGATTCATCTAAACCCTATGATGTGACTACTCATCAGAATTGCCAAAAAAGCAACAGTTTGAATGAGTATTCACATTATAGGGTTTTGTGGAAACACTATATAATTATATTTAGAAGTTGAGGAAGAAAAGCTTAAGAATTTGAATGAAATTATTCTTGTTATTGTACTTACTGACACAGGCTAACTATCATCCATAAAATCAATTTTGAATGTCAAGATTGTATGCATGCAATGCTAATTAAACAGAAAAGTAAAACAAAAATCATAAAGTTATTTCGTGAATATAACAAGGTTATCCATAATTCTATTACACTAAACCCGTATAAATCCAAGACTGAATGAAGAACACTAAATGCAGGACAAAAGTTATTCTGAAGGCTTCTATATGAGCCTTCTGCATTACTTTTGCCCTGAATTATATTGCCACCTGCCATAACGCATTATCCCATAAATACCCCATTAAAAGCCTCTAATTTATCCTTCCACTGGAGAAACAGTTCCAATTTATACAGTTATGAATATTTAATATTAGAAATAATTTCTATACTCTAGCAGCTGGTAGTTAAAAGCAGGCTGAAAGTAAAGCAGAATGTGCCTTAAGGCCTATTCTGCTTTACTTTCAACTTGCTTTAAATGGTCACTTGTCTTCAAAATTAGAAACATACTATGGGGAACTACAGATGTATTGTATTTCCATTGGTCGCTAAATAGTAAATACAGGTTTGACTGTAGATGTAATACTTACAAAATTATCTCCCTTGTCTTGAATGTTTTAACCTGGTTATCTACCTTTGTTTTGACAGTGTGTTCATGACCGGGATAGTGACAGCATAACCATTACTCTGAAAAATGCTCCAGTGTTGACCAATGATGTCAAAGTCAGGTTTATATCTAGCACGGTAAGATATCCACCACTTTATAGTGTTAATTAACACTTTGAACCCTTGTCCTGCATGTAGGCCTAATTTTCAAGCAGTGTACATTTGAAAAGTACACTTTTCCTATGCAAACAGTGAAGACCTAGATCAGAGGGCTCCTAGGAGCCCTCTGATCAGGGTCTTTACTGTTTTTCATAATGCCGAACATTAACAAAAACAACCCTTAAAAGTAAGAATTGGACTAGACTAAAAAAGAAATTGGAATTGTCCATTTAAAATTTCAGGGAGGAAAGAGTTAAATTTATCATACTTAAATTTTTAGAGACATTGTTTTTGCACTGCATGGTAGCTGTTTGGTCATGTACATGTTTGAAAGAAAATGAAATGGTTGTTATAACATGGTATGCATGTATTGTTTTTAAGTTTGCCTGTACAAAGTACACAATGAGCTTATGCTATACCTCTGACATAGTCGTTTTTGTTGTTAGAAGCAGCATGGAGTGAAAAATTTAAGAAAATGCATACAACTTCTATGTCCCTTGTGATATTGCTTTCATAGTTGGTATAACATACACAAGATCTTTTTATACACACAAAAAAAGTTTGACTCCAGTGAACTTGACCTTGAACTTAGGTCCCAAATTTAGGTTTTGAAATCTGCATTTAAGTTTTGAAAAGATGCTCATAACTCCTATGTCTCTTGAGATATTGCTATCATATTTGGTATGCATGTGTTATTGGACAAAATCTTTCAATCCATGTAAAAAAGTAACCCCTGTGACTTTGATCTCAAATTCTGTGTTTATAAGTTTTGAGAAGTGTCACTGGGGTGCTGTGTTGTAGTGCTGAAACGATTACCCGGGTAACCGTTAACGGTTATGAACTGCCGATTAACCGGTTACAAAGTCGGTAACCGGTTACTCGGAAGCCATTTTGTTTAACAATAATGAAGCCCCATATGACGGGAGCTACAACCTTCAGATATGTTTACCGTTCACTTGAAGTTGAACTATTTTACTCTATGATATACATGATATTTAAGTTTTAAAATGCAGTAGCATGTTGATTGATAAGGGTAGGGCGTTTCCTGATTTTTGTTAACATGTACACGGAGCTCAATACACAAAACGATGCCGTTAACAAAGTATTTTATGTAAGGAATTCAATATACTTTTCAGGTGTTCTCAACACTGAATACTCGCTGCATCATGTCATTTTATTTGAAGATGAGTTAAAGAACCCTTATTTCACATGTCTTTACAATAAATGACGATTGAACAGTTTTATTTACAACAAACTTGTCTTCGATATATTGTTTCCTTCGCTATTTTGACAGTTGAACTTGACACGCTTACTAACCTTCTGACCTCGAAATATTCGGTTTGCTTTGGACTTCTACCCTAGTAGCTATATATGACGTTCGCGTAGGGAAAACGTAAACAAGGGTTTCCAGGAATATCCGCATGTCAATTTCAAATATATTTTTAGACCACCCAATCAAAAACGATAAAATAATAAAACCCGGTTAGCTGAATCTACACTTCAACCGGTTTGGAAAGGTTTAAAATAAGACAAGCATGGGACCAATTAATATCTAAAACACAATGCGGGATTAGTCTTCATATTCGGCCGCGCATAATTATTCCGTGTGTTGGAGTTATTATTATTTTACAAATGCAACTTATTTAGAGAAGACATCAAATGGCCGCTTTTTAAACGATTTATTGATCAACATAATCATGCAGTATACATGTAAGTTCATTTTATAAGATCAATAGATCTACTTCTCTTCTCTTTGCAATTTATGAAGGACCTACGTCGGCATGCATGGTAAAATAGTTCGAAAAAAGTATAACATTCATAAACAGTTCTTTGGCACCAATATTATTATTTTATTATCGTTTACACACGCATGCAAACGGTCTCCAAATTTGTAAATGTGTATAGGTAAAACAGTTGAACGGTCTTCCGTGTACATGTGTAACGTCCAACTCTTACTGACTAATGATGTGTCAGTCGGCATATTTAAGTTACGATTAACCGGTTAACCCCGGTTACGAGCAACGATTAACCGGTTACAAAATTCTGGTAACCGTTTCAGCACTAGTTGTCTCTGACAATTCTTATTGTTTATTCTGTTTCAGAACAACTTTCCCAAAATCTATGACCATTGTGCATTTTACTTCTGGTTCCACACTGCATTTATTGAAAACAACAAGTAAGTATGATTTATTTGTTACCTTCTCACTTGTCTAGCATGGCTGTTTCAACTGCAACCATATCATGATTTACGAGGATTCAAGGTTAAAAAGCTTTTGAGTTGAGTCTGAAGTCCTTCTCAAGCATTTGATTGGTCAGATTTGAGCCTCGGCTCAAATCTGACCAATCAAATGCTTGAGAACGGTCTCAAGACTCAACTCAAAAGCTTTATAACTTTGGGTCAGGTGTTTGACCATTGCAAAAATGTTAAACATTTGAATTAAAAATACCTGTTTAAATAATTCTTTCCTAATAGTTTGTTTTCAGTGTTCGAGACAGGCTGCTTAAAGTAGACTGAATACAGAAGAAAAAACAGATTTCTGCCTTACACTCAGCCTGGCCCTATGCCTATAAAGTGTTTGAGTTGAGTCTGAGATTGTTCTCAAGTTTTTGATTGGTCAGATTTGAGCATATGCTCAAATCTGATCAATCAAAAATGTTGAGAACAATCTAAGACTCAACTCAAACACTTTATAAGCATGAAACTGCATACAGTGTGACTATATTCTTGTTTTTCTTCATACCTTCATGAATGAATAGAACAAAAAATATTTTATATACATGTACATTTATTCCTTCAATATTTTTCTTTCAGACTGAGATTAATAAGAGAAGAAATTGACAATCCTCATAAGAAAGCGGGCCAAAAGGTGTTCAGGGAGACATTTGCAGTGGAAGTGAACTTTGAAGATCCAGATACTGATGCTTGAAAAAACTGAAGTCAAAATTTTAACATATACAAACCTCTGTTTGGGAACACTCAAAATGAGTCATTTGGCGATGTGAGAACAGGTTGCAGCTTTACTCATTCTACTCTGAAACATCAAATGTACAATTCCAGTCTCAAATTAAGTCAAGTATATTTTGAATATTTAGAGCTGCTTTGTAACATTATGTTTCAAAAGGCCAAACAGTGCATACCCTGATCAGAGGGCTCCTATAGGAGCCCTCTGATCAGGGTATACACTGTTTGCATAGGACAAGTGTTCTCTCCACTATAACATTGTTTGTAAATGACATATATATATCTCACTAGAGGTTCCGTGCTAGAGTTAAATTGGTAAATTCAGGACAAAGAAATACAATGTCTATATGTTATCGTATATAGTGAGCATATTGTGTAACACAGCTGTACACAGTTTAAACTGTTGAATTTATTGTGAAAATCTTTTGTAAACACCTTTACACAATTTACATAGTTGTATGGATATAGTGATCATATTTTGTAAACAGATATGCACAGTTTATGTTATTGTGTGGACAGTTTTCAATGGTTTTTGGATGTTGAACATATTCGTAAACTGGTTTTTGGATGTTGAACATATTTCGTAAACAGGTATACACAATTTACACTGTTATTATGGATGCTGATCATATTTTGAAAACATCTTGGCACAATTTACACTATTATATGGATAGTGAACATATTTTGTAAACAGATATGCACAGTTCACATGGTTGTGTGGACAGTTTTCATTGGTTTTTAGATGTTGAGCATATTTACAAACAGGTATACACAATTTACACTGTTGTATTGATAGTGAAAATATTTTGTAAATACCTATGAAAAATATGCGTTGTTATGACAGATAGTGACTTCACAGTATTGTAAATATGCTAAGTATTAATATTTCAGCATATAGACTTCTTTAAGAAAAATACCATTATCATATATTCAAAAGAAACATAATGGCTGTCTACATGCAAAACCTTGAAAATGAATATTGAACATTTTATAGGTACAGTAAAACCTCTCTATTATATATGGCCACTAAATTGTATTAATCATTAGGTGTTTACGACATGTGACTGCTCAAAGCAAGGTGACAGGAAAACTGAAAGCTCCTCTAGGAGCTTTCTGTTTTACTGTCACCTTGCTTTTAGCTATCACCTGTCTTTTATACAACCAATTATCGTTTGTTTTAGTGGTCGTAAAAGAGAGGTTTCACTGTATATTGGAACATTTCAAGGTATTGCAATAGACAGATACTGTGTAATTGTCTTTAGGATAAAGGTTTAGGTTTTTTTTCTTGAAAAGGGTCAATTGCTGAAATATTGAGAGATATATTAAAAGATATTGTTACATGTTTATGTGCTTACATTCCATTTGAAATATTTGAAATACAAACAAAAAAAACAATTAAAAACCTTTATTTATGCTTTTCGGTGGATTACCGGAAATAAGCAGTGGATTATCACTTGGTAATCCACTGCAGTGGATTATCACCAATCGCCGTTTTCCCCGTAGGGCTCCCCAAAAATCGTAGTCAATTGTGTCTTATCGTAAAATTCCGGCAGTCCAATTTGTCGTAAACCACTCAACGGAAGAACACGAATCCAAAATCGGGAGCAACGACGTAATTCGGATGACGTCAAATCAATAAATAAGTGACGTCATCGTACGGGAAACTGTTTCGTTAATGTGTTTGATGTAAACTTGGGGCTCAACACGGGGTAAATCATGTACTTTCGCTTTCACAATTGTCGAACAATTTCGTTTAAAAAGTGGCTTAAAAGCATAAATAAATAGAATAATTGTATTTTTTCAGTATAAGATTGAATTTAATCCATTTCGTGAACATCAGACTGTTATATTTTCACTCGTGGCTTCGCCACTCGTGAAAATATAACGTCTGATGTTCACTCAATGGATTAAATTTCTATCTTATACTGAAAAAAAAACAATTATCCTCTATGTAATATTGTTGACTTTATATGGGGCTTTTCAACCTCAGATACAGAAGTTAGTTGTTTTTGTGAGGCAAAGTGTGCAATATGAACATATACCTGTGCAATGACGATTTACATTTCATATTACATGTACTTGTAAAACAGATACAATATAAAATGTCTTTTAAGTGACCTAGCAGTAAAGAACAATTGTAATCTTCAAAGTATCGTGTTCTGCTAACTGCAGGACAGAAATAGGAGCCTTTCTGTATTATTTGTCCCCTTTATTAAGCTATCTGCCTTAAAGACTGAAAATAATCTTTCCTTCTAGTGTTGTTGCGGTGATGTTAAGATTTATTGTAAAGGGGCAACTGTCTTTAATGTTTACCTTATGTTCTAATGAAACTGTGATATTTGAAATGGCTTCATATATTTTACTTTATGTATAGTGTTTATTGATACAAAGCAAAAGTGCAATAACTAGTTGATTGAATTGTTGTAAAACTACAGTAAAACCTCTCTGTAATGACCACTAAACTGTGTTAACTATATGGTTTGTTGAGGCAGGTGACTGCTTAAAGCAAGGTGACAGTAAAACAGAAAGCTCCTGTCACTTTGCTTTAAGCAGTCACCTGTCTTTAATGCACTCAATTAGCCCTCTTTTTGTGGCTGTAATAGAGAGGCTTTACTGTATGTACCCTACTGTTTTGCAAATAGAAAGTTGCATTTATTTTCATTTTTAGTTTAAACATATTTTATTTCCAAAATTTCAACATGGAAATGGGGTTGGGCCACAAGTTCCAAAAACATTAGTTACGGCCCTTCCCCTATTTTCATAAAGAGATGAAGCTGGAGTCTCATAGTAAAGTATTTGCTTAATGCAGGGTAAAAGTAATTCAGATATCCCCTGCATGAGCTTACTGCATTATTTTTGTCTTGCATAAAGCAGTCACTTTTTTTTTTACAGTATCCCATTCTCCAACCCAATACCTCTGCTTGTTTCTAGTTTTAGAGATAGGTGACCACTTAAAGCAGTTTGAAAGTAAAGCAGAATGTGCCTTAAGGCACATTCTGCTTTACTTTCAGCCTGCTTTAAGCGACAATCTGCTAGGATATAGAAAATGTTTCTTATGGTGCAGATTCATGACTGTTTATAGTTTAACTGTTGTCTTCAATGGGGGAGTATTTCGTAAATGTGTAAAAAGGAGAATTTGTTGGGTAATGGGTTGAGTGGATGCTTGAGACAATTCTGATTGTATATAGACTTATGTGCTTAGTTTGTAAGAGTTTGATATATACAGACTGTTCTGTGCTGAGAGAATGTTCTATGATGAAGCATTAAGATCTTGGAGACAGATGTTTACTTGAATTTTACTCTGCCATGATTTTACCTGCTTTAAACCTTTACCCCATATCAAGTTTCTTCGTTTTGAAGATAGGTGATCACTTAACCCATTGCCCCATAGACTGATTCTAGTTTTGAAAATAGGTGACCACTTATAGCAGGTTGAAGGAAAAGCAGAATGTGCCTTAAGACATATTGTAAACAGATATGCACAGTTTATGTTATTGTGTGGACAGTTTTCAATGGTTTTTGGATGTTGAACATATTCGTAAACTGGTTTTTGGATGTTGAACATATTTCGTAAACAGGTATACACAATTTACACTGTTATTATGGATGCTGATCATATTTTGAAAACATCTTGGCACAATTTACACTATTATATGGATAGTGAACATATTTTGTAAACAGATATGCACAGTTCACATGGTTGTGTGGACAGTTTTCATTGGTTTTTAGATGTTGAGCATATTTACAAACAGGTATACACAATTTACACTGTTGTATTGATAGTGAAAATATTTTGTAAATACCTATGAAAAATATGCGTTGTTATGACAGATAGTGACTTCACAGTATTGTAAATATGCTAAGTATTAATATTTCAGCATATAGACTTCTTTAAGAAAAATACCATTATCATATATTCAAAAGAAACATAATGGCTGTCTACATGCAAAACCTTGAAAATGAATATTGAACATTTTATAGGTACAGTAAAACCTCTCTATTATATATGGCCACTAAATTGTATTAATCATTAGGTGTTTACGACATGTGACTGCTCAAAGCAAGGTGACAGGAAAACTGAAAGCTCCTCTAGGAGCTTTCTGTTTTACTGTCACCTTGCTTTTAGCTATCACCTGTCTTTTATACAACCAATTATCGTTTGTTTTAGTGGTCGTAAAAGAGAGGTTTCACTGTATATTGGAACATTTCAAGGTATTGCAATAGACAGATACTGTGTAATTGTCTTTAGGATAAAGGTTTAGGTTTTTTTTCTTGAAAAGGGTCAATTGCTGAAATATTGAGAGATATATTAAAAGATATTGTTACATGTTTATGTGCTTACATTCCATTTGAAATATTTGAAATACAAACAAAAAAAACAATTAAAAACCTTTATTTATGCTTTTCGGTGGATTACCGGAAATAAGCAGTGGATTATCACTTGGTAATCCACTGCAGTGGATTATCACCAATCGCCGTTTTCCCCGTAGGGCTCCCCAAAAATCGTAGTCAATTGTGTCTTATCGTAAAATTCCGGCAGTCCAATTTGTCGTAAACCACTCAACGGAAGAACACGAATCCAAAATCGGGAGCAACGACGTAATTCGGATGACGTCAAATCAATAAATAAGTGACGTCATCGTACGGGAAACTGTTTCGTTAATGTGTTTGATGTAAACTTGGGGCTCAACACGGGGTAAATCATGTACTTTCGCTTTCACAATTGTCGAACAATTTCGTTTAAAAAGTGGCTTAAAAGCATAAATAAATAGAATAATTGTATTTTTTCAGTATAAGATTGAATTTAATCCATTTCGTGAACATCAGACTGTTATATTTTCACTCGTGGCTTCGCCACTCGTGAAAATATAACGTCTGATGTTCACTCAATGGATTAAATTTCTATCTTATACTGAAAAAAAAACAATTATCCTCTATGTAATATTGTTGACTTTATATGGGGCTTTTCAACCTCAGATACAGAAGTTAGTTGTTTTTGTGAGGCAAAGTGTGCAATATGAACATATACCTGTGCAATGACGATTTACATTTCATATTACATGTACTTGTAAAACAGATACAATATAAAATGTCTTTTAAGTGACCTAGCAGTAAAGAACAATTGTAATCTTCAAAGTATCGTGTTCTGCTAACTGCAGGACAGAAATAGGAGCCTTTCTGTATTATTTGTCCCCTTTATTAAGCTATCTGCCTTAAAGACTGAAAATAATCTTTCCTTCTAGTGTTGTTGCGGTGATGTTAAGATTTATTGTAAAGGGGCAACTGTCTTTAATGTTTACCTTATGTTCTAATGAAACTGTGATATTTGAAATGGCTTCATATATTTTACTTTATGTATAGTGTTTATTGATACAAAGCAAAAGTGCAATAACTAGTTGATTGAATTGTTGTAAAACTACAGTAAAACCTCTCTGTAATGACCACTAAACTGTGTTAACTATATGGTTTGTTGAGGCAGGTGACTGCTTAAAGCAAGGTGACAGTAAAACAGAAAGCTCCTGTCACTTTGCTTTAAGCAGTCACCTGTCTTTAATGCACTCAATTAGCCCTCTTTTTGTGGCTGTAATAGAGAGGCTTTACTGTATGTGCCCTACTGTTTTGCAAATAGAAAGTTGCATTTATTTTCATTTTTAGTTTAAACATATTTTATTTCCAAAATTTCAACATGGAAATGGGGTTGGGCCACAAGTTCCAAAAACATTAGTTACGGCCCTTCCCCTATTTTCATAAAGAGATGAAGCTGGAGTCTCATAGTAAAGTATTTGCTTAATGCAGGGTAAAAGTAATTCAGATATCCCCTGTATGAGCTTACTGCATTATTTTTGTCTTGCATAAAGCAGTCACTTTTTTTTTTACAGTATCCCATTCTCCAACCCAATACCTCTGCTTGTTTCTAGTTTTAGAGATAGGTGACCACTTAAAGCAGTTTGAAAGTAAAGCAGAATGTGCCTTAAGGCACATTCTGCTTTACTTTCAGCCTGCTTTAAGCGACAATCTGCTAGGATATAGAAAATGTTTCTTATGGTGCAGATTCATGACTGTTTATAGTTTAACTGTTGTCTTCAATGGGGGAGTATTTAGTAAAGGTGTAAAAAGGAGAATTTGTTGGGTAATGGGTTGAGTGGATGCTTGAGACAATTCTGATTGTATATAGACTTATGTGCTTAGTTTGTAAGAGTTTGATATATACAGACTGTTCTGTGCTGAGAGAATGTTCTATGATGAAGCATTAAGATCTTGGAGACAGATGTTTACTTGAATTTTACTCTGCCTTGATTTTACCTGCATTAAACCTTTACCCCATATCAAGTTTCTTCGTTTTGAAGATAGGTGATCACTTAATCCATTGCCCCATAGACTGATTCTAGTTTTGAAAATAGTTGACCACTTATAGCAGGTTGAAGGAAAAGCAGAATGTGCCTTAAGGCACATTCTGGTTTAATTTCAGTCTGCTTCAAGCTACCATTTGCTGGAATATAGAATTTATTTCTTATCATACATATTCATAATTGGAACTATTTTATTAAGTGGATGAATAAATTAAAGGCGTTAAAACGTGTATTTATGGGGTTAATAGGTTAAAGCACATTGAAAGTACAGCAATCTGTGCCTTGGGTGCATTCTGCTTTTATCTTAGCAGCCTGCCTTAAGCTACTATCTTTTAGGTTATAGGAACTATTTGTTATATGTTGCACATCCATTATTGTATTAACCCATTTTATGCGGGATACACTTTTAGGTGTACCTCTAGGCAAACAGTTTTGATCTCAGATCAGGCCCCACATTGTGGGGCCTGGTCTGAGATCAAAACTGTTTGCAGTTAATTCAAAATTCTATCAGAAACTGCTAAATTCTTTTGCAAATATTTGAGTTATACCCGCTGCAGACGACATTTTAAAATGGCGCCAAATATTACCCAGCATACAATGGGTTAAATGGAACTTTTTTCATCAGTGGAGGAAATAGTTAAACAGGTAAAAATGTATGTCTATGTAATAATGGGTTAAACAATTGTCATCTGCTTTTAGTTCTCAAATTAAATATTTTAGTAAATTGAAAATAGTAATATTATAATGAGTGTCACACAGTTGTGCTGATTCTGATCAGGATCCAAACTGTTTGCAAATATCCATTGTACTTTTAGCATGGCAAGAATGCCAGTAGTCTATAAAGCTTCTTATAAATACTAAATCTTTTGACCATTCACTTAGGGCAGATTCAGTTATATTAATTTTGTATACAGATATATTACAAATATGAAACCATTTTGTGATGCAGTATTAAAGAAAAACAAAATTGTTTTTATTTAGTAAAGGTATAAACTCAATTAAGAAAAATGTATTAATTGTCTCAAGTTATAGGTATTCTTTAATATAAACAAAAACAAACCAAATATACACATAGTTTAATGAATAGTTTTATAGTACAAATGTTTACACTATATACAAATAATTTATAGATCCTATAAATAAAAGTTTCGTCTATATTCTACTGTTGTATTCTAAAACATATAATAAAGTATATTCACCACACAAATTGTCTTCTTTATGTTTTATTTTATTGTAACAAGGTAAAATAGCACACATATCAAAAGTGTTGTGAAATACATGTACATATACCTGCATGGATGTTGAAATTTGCCACATTTCAACGTTTCCTCTTTTTGAAATACAATATTGGCATAATTCTGGTTTTAAAGATTAATTACAAACTAGTTTAAATATATAGATTATGATTTACATATTGCAAGTTTTTCCCTGCAAACTCGATCATAAAGATTTGGAACTCTTTTACACTTGGTCCGCACCCCAAGTCCTAATGCCAATTCTTTAACCCATTACCACAGCCTGTTTCTAGTTTTGAAAGACAGGTGGCCACTTAAAGCAGGTTGAAAGCAAAGCAGAATGTGCTGTAAAGCACATTCTGCTTTACTTTCAGCCTGCTTTAAGCTATTATCTGCTAGAATATAGAAAATATTTCTTATGATTCTTATTTGTAACAGTATAAATTCGAATTATTTTCTTCAGTGGAGGAAAATATCAAAGGCATATTAATGAGGAAATGGGTTAAATGTTCAGGTTTACGTTACCATTAGATCTTTGCCAGTTCTAAACCATCAGATTAATATTTGTGTGACTGAGTAATAGTAAGGACTCGTGCGGACCAATTTTAAAGTCTAGCCCTCAAACCCAGAATTTAAACCGTATCCTGCCCAGATATCGCCTGCTTTGATAGTGTCGTCTGCAAAGTTTATCAAATTCAGATTAATGCATTTTCAAATAGAAAAAAACTTAAATTCTAGTGTCAAACAATTTGGTTAGATCAGATACCGCATTTATGCAGCGTCTGAACTCGAGCCAAACATTGGGACAAAAAAGTGTTACGTCGTTTTGGGCAGAAAAGGGGTTTACATGTAGTGATCTGTTTTCATTCTAAAATAACCCCACTTTTGGAAGATCATTGAAAGTAACATTGTAAAATGGTCTCCAACGTAATTATAATAGCACTACTAATGGGGAGATTTCAGCCTGCTATTACATGACTCTTAACACGTATATGCGTCATCAAGTTACAAAGATGGTACCTACTAGATTACATTTATGAGCCTTTACGTTTATCGAATGCAAACGGTGTTGACCTTGATCAAAGGCCTAATGCCTTTTAGGACCCGTTTCATTAAACTTTGTAAGACAGATTGGTGGTAGGTCAATACTTTAAAATACATTTGATTTCTTATTTCACTATCTAATCCTGTCTTGTGACATCTCTTTGGAATCGCATTGAAAAGGACGATTCCTAAGAGATGTCACAAGACAGAATTAGATGGAGAAATAAATAATAATTGAGACGTTTATAATCTGACTTATGACAACATTTTTTTCGTACGGAGTTTTATGAAACGGGCCCCTGATCAGCCTATTGCAAAATCCGACCCGAAATAGTCGGACTTATAATTGGAAACGGTAATTGTCCATTTGAAGTTAACTCATTCACCCCTGACACTTTAAAAGTTTTAATGGATAACTACAATTTCAAAACATGTCTAGTCTAGTCCATTATAATTGACTATTTAATGGTGATTTTAACGATATATTTCAAAATGACAAACAGTGTTAACCCTGGTCAGAGGGCTCCTCAAAGGAGCCCTCTGATCAGGGTCTACACTGTTTGCATGGGATAAATGTAATTCTCACAGGTACACTGTTTGTGAATGACGAGTATGCTCGTTGCTAGTGTTGAATAATTATGTTAAGGGGTCAATGAGTTAAAAGTGGGACAAGCAGTTTATTTTTCAGGGTAAGGTTTAATAAGACGACTTCCACTCCCATTTCGGCGGGCTTATGTACTGATATCTCATCTTCTTTTCCATTTTCTTTTTCATCTGCATCTGCCACTTTGTCACCACATCAATAGGAACTAGATAACGAGGCATTCTGGGAGTCACACTCGGAGACCTCGGACTTCTACGTTCTCTGCTGTCAATCCATTGTGAGCGTGGCGAATACGCTGGCGATCTGTATGATGCCAAGAAACAAATGGCAGTGATTGGTTACGAACCAAAACATTTCACTTATTGTAACACGCTTGCTAACAAATTGACTTTGTAACAGTAACAATGTTTCAAAATATGACGGACGTCTCTATTGACCTATAGCCTGTTCAGTCTAGTAAAGCAGTTTGAAAGTTTTAAAGTAAAGCAATGTGTCTTTTAATTTCAGCAGATTTATTACATAATATGCTGGGATAGAGACAGTATTTCTTATGCTGCATATTCATGGCTATATATTAGAACTAATTTCTTAAGTGGAGAATATATACATTAATTATGTAAAAAAGGTGTATATGGATCTAATTACGTTATCAATATCAGAGATCTACTTATACATTCTAATACGGCCTTAGTCAATATAAAACTATTTATTTTCATCATATTCCTAAATCATTTTTTCATTTAAATGTTCAACTTCCGTTAACTATCCCCACCACCACTACTACCCGCCCAACCCAACCCAAAAAAGCAATTTTTTAACCGGACTAGGTGAAACCACTTCAGCTAGGTAAAGTAATATTTTTAAGAAACTTTCTGCTTTATTTTCAACATATTTTAAGTAGCCACTTGTGTTTAGTTTAAACAATTTTTTATTCAAAAGAAAAGGATTGGACAACAGGCAAAGCCTATGGGAGTCTTCTCCAAATATTCTAGCCACTTGTGCATACCCTGATCAAAGAGAACTCATTAAGGTGCCCTCAGATCAGTAATTGCACTGTTTGTCGTTGGGCAATGTATTGTACATGTACTCGACGAAATTGGAAGTTTAACTTTTTCATTGTCAAAATTGTCGTGAGGTCTTTACTTTTACACCGACATATTGTCGTCTGTTTCAATATTGTTGTCTGCAATATCGTTTCAAAGTAAAGATATAAGGCAGTACGACTGACGGAAGTTCGTAACGAGTGTCAAACAGTTTTGATCCTGATCAGATGCCGCTTTAGGCGACATCTGATCAGGATCCAAACTGTTTGCAAACGCGCCCTCTGGTGTCATTGAAAGTGAAAGGGTTAAGAGACCAATGAACCAAGCACAACTAATCAAGAAGAGATAGCGAAAGGTGACTTACGAGCTTACACTATATGTGACTGATTCAGTAAGTAGCGGAATATCTTGATTTGGGCTCTTTCATTTCCCACCCACAGCATGCCCATGTGGTCCACAGCCAATGAGTAGGGTCTTTCCCCATCCAGGTCTTCTCTGGAAAGCAGAATCCTCAGGAAATGTCCCTTGATGTCCAGAAGATGAACCTCGTGGTTCACTACGTCACCAACAAGTATGTGTCCAAATTTGTCATTCGTAATTCCGTAAGGAAGAAAGTTTCTTGTTTCGTTGCTATATCCGTAGTATACCATTCGCACTTTTCCGTCATGCGAGAAAACTACGACGCGGCCTTCCCTGTCGTTCACCCAATCAGAAACAGCGAGGGAGCCGTCGATATTTTCCGTCACACGATACGGGTGAATCGGAACTCTTTTGGTTTTATCACCGTCAAGATGACCCGTTTTGTTGCCCCTAGCTGTGAATTTGAAGATCGTACATTTCAGTGGCGGTGGTACAGCGGTAACCATGTCTACCCCGCATACAATTACATGGCCAGAATTCGAGACCGTTAGTCCGCGACATCTAAGAGGACATTGGAAAAAATCACGTGCCTGTAACTTCCGATCCACGATGCGCACGATACTTCCGGTGAAGACTGACACGAGTAAGTTTCCTTCGTGATCCAGAGCAAGGTCATCGACTGGATGTTTGAAAACGACTCGCTGTTGTCGATAACCGTCCTTATTATACAAGTAAATTTCATTAGATGACCAACCGAAACAAAGCCAGGCTTCTTGGTCATTCACACACGCAATGGCACTGACCTTGTTCCCCTGTACACTCTTGCATGTGAAAGTTGTGATAAGACGAGGGTTAATTTCTGGTGCAATCTGAAGAACAGGATTTACCGTTGCTCTACTAGACTTTTTGGACATAGAACTTGGGAGCATCACCTTAGGACCTCTGTCAGAATAGTTTCCAAACATCAGTTGTAGCTGACCTTGATCTAGCTGGCCATCTTGGAACACATACCTTGATTTGCCCTGTCTTTGTTTCGTAATGTCTTGCATTCTCTTCAAAAGATTCAGTATACTTTGGTACAATTCCATAACCTCAAAATCATCACCACTCTTTATGATGCGCTCAGCCGACGCTATAGCTGTCTGTGCGGTTTTTAGTAAACCATTCAGAGTCTTTTTCCTGTTCGCTATTCGTTCAGTTTCTTTCTCTTCCTTAGTTTTTAGTCTTTCAATCAACTTCTTGCTGGTTCGGTCTACTTCGTCTTTCACGATTCTTGCTCGTTTTTCAATATTTTCCAGTGTACCTTTAACGTTATATGTCAGTTGATCATCATAGTCGTCGAGTTCCTTTAACTGTTGTTTCATAAGTGGCAGGAAACTGGCTTTCACTTGACTGATCTTCATCGGAATGACATCTCTTTGTTCTGTTATCTCTTCCAAAAGATCTCTAGTCTTGTGACCCTCGTGTTTGGTTAGTTTACAGGCTATACATAAAGGCTGGGAGCATATTTTGCAGTAGAATTGCAGTCGTTCACTTTTATGTATTTTACACATTTGTTTTGAGTCTGGAACAGGTGGGGGCGGCGGTGGCGCTGTTTGAAGGACATACTTGTCCCAATCTTGCATTTCGTGATCCACGCATATCTTCATCTTCCTGTGGTGTTTCAAGCACGAGTCACACATGCTCAGCTGACAATTCAGACAGCGTGTGCTCATCTGTTGCATCTCTTCACACATATCACACTTTTGTTTATGCGTGTCGGCCACTTTCTTCACGGAGGCTTTCTTTTGCTTATCTGTTTGATTTGACCGGAGTGTTTTCTCTGTTACCCGACTCTGAGGGCGCGGCTTGGGCGTGCTCGCCATGGTGTGTTTCCCGGCTGAAAGCTTCTGCCTCGACGTGGCGGACGGTCTTTCTGATATTCTACCAGTCCTTTGTGTATCCATTATTGAGTCTCTAGGTGAAAGATGTATGCTCATATCATCTGTGATCGCCACACTGCCATCTGAAGACATCGGTCCTGCCGCACCATTCGGCGATTCCGGTTTGATAATCGGCGACAACTTTTCGCCGTTACTGGCCCCAGCCATGTTGATATTATTTTACTCTAATTCCTTAAAACTGGTTGTAGGTATTCATAATCCAAAGTATCCAAGAGTCCAAGAAGAAAGCAACAAACCTAAGGAATTCTAGCCCATATGTTGTCTCTAAGAAGTCAGAAATCAGAATATTCTTCCTTCAAGACTGGGCCTGCCCTTCACTCTCCAAGTACTGTTAACTCTTTCTTTTACAACCTGTCAAATGAAATCCCGTGGATAGTTCTAAAACAGGCAATAGCTGAAAAAACATGATCAAAGTAAAGCAAAAAGCTCCGTCAGGAGCTTTCTGCTTTACTTTTATCTTGTTTTAAGCAGTCACCTTTCCTAAACCTTGAAAATACCCATTCTTTTAATTGGCCGTATTAACGTAAATCTTTAAGGTAGGTTAGTTCACGCTATTGTCACCCTGTCTTCGCTTTTATAAGCATTACATACCAATCACAGTGAAAGAATAGAACACTCGTGTGTTCTTTTGTTTTAACCCTTGTGGTGCTTGGTCGCTGTGTAAATATATTGGCTTTGAGCGTATTTGAGGTTAAGGTCAAGTGCATGCATTGCCGTTTCGATTACCACAACATCATTTTATCGCACACATTTTTCAAAAAGCTTTATATTTAATAAAAATAAAGTTTAATCGTCGGAAACAATTTAATTACGAGCCGTCGCTAGACTCGGTACGGTATCAGGGTTTTTAGTAAACACTTTAAAACTTATTCTCAAGTAAGTGATTAGAACAAAGCACCCTTTATTATATTTCTCAGATCAAATATCATGACTGGTAACCGGTTGGTTACAAACTATCACGACCCTTTAACACATTCAACCCTGAAACTTCAAATGGACAGTTCCAGTTTTCATTATCATCCAGTTCATTTTTCACTAATTATGGTATTTTAACAATTAATCGCAAAATGATAAACAATGCAGATAATGATAGTACGAAATCCCTCTGATCTTGGTCTACACTGTTTGCAAGGACATGTCTACTCTTCGAAATAACACCTTTTGTAATAAGGCTCCCATAAGTTGATAATGAAAAATCCTAATATTCAAAGATTACTGAAAGCAGGTTGAAAGTAAAACAGGACGCGCCTGAAGGCGCGTTCTGCTTTACTTTCAGCCTGCTTTAAGCTTCCATCTGCGAGGATAAAATTCCGAACATTTCGGAAAACTCAGGAGAAATGGCAGCCCTGTTGTAACGGACGAGTTTATATCCGTCGCTATGGCTCAATGTTTTTCATTGAGTTCTTTAACGCAAGTTAAATCTCATGCACATTATTAAAATTTTGTTTTATATTAAAATGTTCTTAATCATTATACCCGACCCTCATATAACCCATTACCTAATAGCCTGTGTCTTGTTTTGAAGACAGATGACCACTTAAAGCAGATTAAAGTTTCTAAAAGGCATATCGTTAGAATTTTAAAGAACCTGTCATTTTCTATGTATACATTTGATTGCCGTGCGTTTGTGTTTCGTTTGCGTTCAACCCTTAGACTGCCACTCACGACTATAGCTCCATATGCAAACAGCTTGGATCCGGATGAGACGCCGAGTAACTCGGCGTCTCATCCAGATCCAAGCTGTTTGACACTCGGACAACATTTTCAGCAATTTTGAGCAACTTTGAAGCACTTTGAAACTTGAAGCAGACAAGAAATATAGCAGACGACAATTTATTTGGCGGGCTAAGGGTTAAATGGGAAAGAATATTCATCTCTGTCGTGTAAGTGAAAGCAAGTTTACGATATCAAATTACAAACTGAATCAACCCTTCCCCTTATAGAGGCGCATTTTAGCACATCTAATGTATTCATACACTGCAGAAAAAAGTTCGTTTTTAAAGTTATAAACTTGTTCCATAAGAAATAGTTCTTAATATCCTAGCAGATGGCAGCTAAAAGCCGGCTGAAACAGGGCTGCCATAAGTTGATCAGAAAAATCCTAAGATTTCAAATTTTCATTTTTTCCAGACGCAATTTTACTTATCGAACCTTTACCCCATAGTCTGTTTCTTGTTTTGAAAACACATGACTGCTTAAAACAGGTTGAAAGAAAAGCAGAATGCGCCTTCAGGCGCATTTTGCTTTACTTTCAGCCTGTTTTAAGCTACAATCTGCTAAGATAAAAATCCGAAGACTTAGGAAAAATCCGGAGAAATGGCAGCCCTGCTGAAAGTAAGGCAGAATGCGCCCTAATGCGCATTCTGCTTTACTTTCAACCTGCTTTAAGCGGTAACCTGTTGTCAAAACTAGAAACAGGCTATTGGGTAATAGGTTAACAACTTATGAATTACTCTTCAAATGGCTTAAGTTTTATTAACGTTAGATCGTGTCAGGAAAAAGTCCGTACCATATAAACGTATCCTTTCATCAACTGTTCTTGTTGAACTATCTAACATATGTCTATGTATGCTAATTGCAATTTATCCCTTTCACTGACACGCACGAATACAATGTCATTTTCAAACAGTTTAGACCCAGATCAGACGCCGAGAAACTCGGCGTCTGATCTGGATCCAAACTTTTTGCCATACATATCAACATTTCTTCAACTATATCACTTAACATTTAATTTACCATAATTGTTCTGCTTTAATATCGTCTGCTTTGAACTTGTCGTCTGCAAAAATATTCAACTAAGAATTATACATGTTTTAATTCAAGACATTTAAGACGATTGTCAAAAGATTGGATCCAGATCTTACGCTGTGTCTGATCATGCCTAGCACTTATAAAGCGTTTGAGTTGAGTCAGAAATCGTTCTCAAGTATTTGATTGGTCAGATTTGAACCTACATGTAGCTTTAAAAGCATTGACCTGGATCTGAACAGTTTGTAAAAGCAAGTCAGGTCGTGAGCGACAGGCTAAGGGTTAAAATTGCAAATAAGGTAAAGGACGACACTCTAACAAGATAGTTTACCAGAGGTTTTAATATAAATCTCCTTAACATATATTAACATTTGCAAACAGGTTGGGTTCAGATTGGCCTGGCGTTTAATCTGGATCCAAACGTTTAACATCTTAAATTCGATATCACGAACTCGCTTAAGTCGAACAGTCGACCAAAGCCATGTTTGAATTTTGAAATACGGATATGATAGACATAAGCGGGTTTAGAATATAATGAGTTTCGACTATAGAAATACATGAAATTTCGAATTAAATGTGTTCGAGATTCGACTGTATGATTGATTAATGTTCATATAGTTAAAAACAACTCTAAACAACCACATAAATCGAAAAACGTTAACTTTGAAGCCGATGCTGTTGTGATTCTAATAAATGTTAAATTTAGTACAATCCTTTCGACTGCTTAACCAATTTGTACCCAGTGGATATTCAATGTTTATATATTGAATTAGTCGATTTTTATGAAAGGGATGCCTGAGCAAAATTTTCATTTTCATTTTGTTTTAAATTGAAATTCCTATTCGCAAACAGTATATACTCTGATCAGACGCCGCATAATGCGGCGTCTGGTCAGAGTCTACACTGTTTGCCTATGTCCCATATATGGGATCATGGGCACAAATGGGTTAGACAGCATTTAAACACCAATATTCACAATGTAAGCTCGTCTGTTTCGAATAAACTACGAGCTATTGTCATCATTGCGGCGTCTGCGTTGTCGTTGACTACGTTGTCATTGTCGGCGTTGTCGTCGTCGTAACGTTGGCAATAACTCTAGAGCTACATTTGATACAGACTTTATATATGATATGTGTACTCCCCTCAAACAGATCTTGAGCTCAGTAAAATGTGGGTCATATCCAACAAAGGTCAAGGTCATTTAGAGGTAAATTACGGTTGGTTTAATATTTGCCATAAAACTGGAACTGTATGATAGAGACTTTATATTTGGCATATGTATTCAACTCAAGAAGCTCTTTATACAACTTTAATCATGTTAGACAATAGTCAAGGTTATTTAGAGGTCAAAAAGGGTTCCAAAACTCTGAAACAAAATACGATACAGACTTAATATTTGGCATGTCTGCTCAATGGGAGAAGCCCTTGAGCTTAGTACAACTTTGCTCACGGTAGACAAAGGTGAAGGTGATTTAGAGGTCAAATAGGTTGAATTTAACATTGGCCATACCTTTTGAACTGCATGTGATAGAGACTTTACAGTTGGCATGTGTACTCAACGCAAGTAGCCCTTGAGCTCAATACAAGTTGAGAGATGTCAGACAGAGGCCAATGTCATTTGGAGCCTCACAGTAGACATACGGACAAATAGAAAAGACAGATAAAGGCAATACGAATAGCTCACTGTTCCTTATTAACCCATTGAGCCCTAGTGACGCGTATATGCGTCCTTTACCAAAGGTGTACCTGTGAAGTAGGAGAGTACACTCGTCCTATGCAAACAGTGAATTCCCTGATCAGAGGGCTCCTGCAGGAGCCCTCTGATCAGGGTCTTCACTGTTTGTCATATTGTAATATATGAAAAAAAAACACCTAAATAGTCGAAAATAGACCAGGCTTTATTGCAAACAGGAATTGTCCATTGGAAGTTTCAGGGTATAATGAGTTAATCTACTAGGATAACAAAACAGACGAGCGTTGGCACCCGCATGTAGTGCTGTCGTTCATACACACGTACCTGTGTACCTGTAGCGCGTTCAAGTACCGTATCGATGCAATCGCTTGCATCGGAAAACGGTAACCATTCACCTTTAACAACCGTTAGGGTGTTACCGATTGCGAACGACACGAACGGCCTCAGAGGTAGTTCGCAATCCCCAACAAGGAAAACAAAATGGCTACCAAATGAATTTAATACAACCGGCGAACAGTCCCGACTTAATTTCTCATCAATAAACCAACACTTTCCGATACTTAATGTATCAAATAAAGCAGCTTACATCTGAGCAGCTAAATCTTATTTTTATATGCAGTAAAATTGATGCATTTCAGTTGATTAGTACACTTTTGCTTGTGTTATTAAGATTCGCACATAAATCGTTCGTACCCTTGAAAAGTTAATAAACTTTGGGGCGCAATGAGTTATTATTGAAGAGTATCGGTGAACGTTATGGGTTGTTTGCATCGGTTAACGTTACTGTTCGCTGGTACGGTACTTGAACGCCCTACTGTCCGGACTTCATTCCACTTCATGTTTAGATATGCTTATAACTCTGATCTCGGCCACCGTTTGTACATGTCTGATCATATTGTTTTCATTTATCGGCATGTCTGTCGCCCTATCCATATCACTCTCTACATACCTCTGTATGTATGTCTCTGTCTCTCTCTTTCTCTCTCTCTCTCTCTGTCTGTCTGTCTGTCTCTCTATGTGTCTATGTCTGCCTGTTTGCCTTTCTCTGTTTCTCTCTATGTGTCTCTATATTTCTCTCTGTGTGTGTGTGTGTGTGTGTCTCACTCTCTCTCTCTCTCTCTCTCTCTCACTCTGTCTCTATCTGTCTGTCTCTCTCTCTCCCTATCTCTCTCTGTATGTCTGTCTGTTTGCTTGTCTCTGCCTCTATCTCCCTGTTTCTTTATCTCTGTGTGTCTATCTGTCTCTTCTATTTTTTCTCGCTTCTATTGATTGTCCTTTATCTCACCCTTCTCTACATGTGAAATGCAGGCACTTGCTCTCTATCTATACATTCCAACACTACGTGATATTTGCACGCACTGAATTAGTCTATAATTAATAACGAGCTTTCATATGCAAAACAAAATTACACCGTGAATACCAATTATCGTAAGTTGCTTTGACAGAGTTAATAATGCATTCTAGCTGTGTGATATATATGTTTCTGACATGGTAAATATTGTATTACAGCCCTCCCTCTCTACAACGACACCTATTGGGACACAAACAATGTGTACGTTGTTCGGAGGGAGTCGTTATAGGGGCGGAAATCGATATACATTTGCAAAAAGCTTAAATCCAGATCAGACGCCGCGTAACGCGGCGTCTGATCTGGATTCAAGCTGTTTGTCACTTAATTGTCATTATGTTTTTTCTATCAAAAGGTCCAGTATGTAAATTTGAGAAAAACAGCAGACGACAATTTGAAGCAGACGATTTTTCAGCAGTCAAGGCGTTAGACACGGTTGTCCTGTTTGGGGAACTGCGACAAGAGTCGTTGTAAGGAGGGAATCGTTGTTGTGAGGGCTGTTGAAGAGAGGGAACACTGTATATGCGTCTGACATGGTTAAATAAATTAATGTATTATTATGTGTTTGATAAATGCGCCTGGCGTGTACAGCGGGAAGGCGCTACTCTAAACTAGTGAAATGCAATGCAATAAAATGAACAAAAATAGATATAGATCTACATAATTTTTCCCTTTTTTTTTTTAAAAATCTGACTAGTTTTAGTTTTTATCTGAGTGGCAAACAGTTTGGAGCCAGATCAGACCCGGAGAAAGGCTCTATACTGTTTGCAATGAAAATAATTGTTGTAGCACAAAAGCGTTGTAAAACTTGGCGACTTATTTTAATCTGAGTAGCAAACAGTTTGGAGCTTGATCAGACGCCGGGTTACCCGGCGTCTGATCTGGCTCCAAACTGTTTGCAGAGGTCATACGTTTTTAGCATAAACGCGATTATTGGGATATGATTTAACGTTTTATCTACTGTAAAAGCATGTGCTGAGAGTAATAAAGGAATTCGCAAAGCTTCCAACATTTTTGTTCGATTCCTTCTAAATTTGGAGATAGTATTGCCAAGGGTTCACTTTACATATCCTGATAACTTTTTCACTTAAGGTCTTGTAGGCGAAAGCCGAATACGTTATCAAAATGTGAAATTTCTGAGAATTCACTAGATTCTACATTGTAATGTTCTTAGAGATGTTATTGGTTGGTAAAAAAAAGTTTTACCTTTCAATGTTCAACTGTACCCATGTATTGGTACCTGCGGAGATTTTACCCTTGATGCTAGAAGTAAAAGTTGAGTACATCTCTCCCTCTCTACAATGACACCCAACGGGAGACAAAAACTGTGAGCATTGTTCGGAGGGAGTCGTTATAGGGAGGGAAATTGGAAAACAACTGTAAATACCTTGAATCAAGATCAGACGCCCCGTAACGCGGCGTCTGATCTGGATTCAAACTGTTTGTCACACGTCATTAATTTGTTGTTTTTCTGTCAAACTGTTCAATATGTAACTTTGATAAAAAAAAGAAAAAAAAAGAAAAAGAAAAACACCAGCAGACAACAAGTTTAAGCAGACGATATTGCAGCAGAAAAAGCGTTAGACATAATTGTCTTGTTTAGGGAACTGTGGCAAGGGTCGTTGTTGATAGGGTCGTTGTAGGGACAGAGTTCTGTAGTATATGAAGCTGGGCCCGTTTCATAAAACTTCGTACGACAAATGATGTCGTAAGTCAGATTATAAAAGTCTCAATTTTTATTTATTTCTCCATTTAATCCTGTCTTGTGACATTCTTTTGGAATCGTCTTGAAAAGACGATTCCAAGAGATGTCACAAGACAGGATTAGATAGAGAAATCAGAAATTAAATGTATTTTAAAGGTTTGACTTACGATCGTTTTTGTCGTACGAATTTTTATGAAACGGGCCCCTAGAGGACACAACCTACTGTTTGGTAGCCTGACCTACTGAACTGTACGTACTGTATAATAAAGCATTGTTTTCCTAAATCATTTACATGGAGTCAAACCTCTCTATTACGACCACTAAAAAGAAGGCTCATTGATTGTAAAAAAGAGAGGTGGCAGCTTAAAGCAAGGTGAAAGTAAAACAGAAAGCTCCTATAGTAAAAAATGATATATAAAGCTATAGTCTACTTTCAGCCCGAATGGCCGCTCAGCCGACTGTACATTTACTCCCCTGATCATTGAGCCGTCTTGCCTACAATATTGAGCACTGCTAAACATATGGCGCAATCAGATGCAGCCGCAGTACCTGCTCAGACCCTTCACAGTTACTCATTTTAATCCCTGGTATAGGAGCTTTCTGTTTTACTTTCACCTTGCTTTAAGCTACCATCTGCCTTAAACACCAAATAATCAGCGAAATTAAGTGGTCGTAATAGAGGAGTTTTACTGTAATCGATTGTTAGCAGAACCATAAATCATAACACCCTATCGTCACTCTGAGTATCATTCTACAAACTATTGATTCAATAAACCTATACAGTACTCTCTCTCTACAACGGCCCTCCAAAAAACGACTCCCTCCTTACAACGACCCTTGTCGCAGTTCCCTTAACACTACAGTTATGTCTTACCCTTTTATTGCTGCAATACCATCTGCTTAAAAGAGTCGTCTGCTATTTTTCTCATAGTGACATAACGGACATTTTGATAGAAAAATAAATTTATGACGAGTGACAAACAATTTGAATCCGGATCAGATGCCGCGTAACGCGGCGTCTGTTCTGGATTCAAGCTGGTTGCAAATGTTAGCCGATTTCCCTCTCTATAACGACGCCTTCCGAACAACGCACACGATATTTGTCTCCCACTGGGTGTCACGTCGTTGTAGAGAGGGGGCGCTGTACATATACAATGTATTGTCATAACAATAGTACAGTGATGCTCACTTATAACGAACTTGGATATAACGAAAAACTGCTTAATACAAACTAAAAATAAATCCCCGACTGCTTCCTTCTTTATTTCAATGGCCTCATGCTTGCTTAAGATGAAAACTGGATATAACGAAAAACTGGATAAGACAAACTGATTTTTAGGTCCCTAAACTGGATTTTACCTGTAAAATGGTTCTGTTAATACAACATGCCGGTCATTATCACAGTTTGACAAGTGGCTTATAAAGGTGACAGTACTTAATTGCTTAGCTGCTCATCACCTCTGAAAACAAAACATTACCCAACCAACATGTTTTGTACATATGCTATTGATGGAATGTTCAAACAACTGGAAATAATTAGTTTACTTTGCACATTATTTGTTGGATCCAGATCAGATGCCTTATAACTGGGTGTCTGATCAGACTTCTTGCTGCTTGACACCTGTATTCTGCAAAAAGATAACAACCGCTGATGCTTTATCAACACAGTAGAACTTCTTTATATTAATAATTAAGTTTATTTATTAAATGTTCATAATAGGTTGAGTTTTCTATTAATACAATACAGGGAACAGGTTAAATATTCAAGAAGAAAAATGGCATTTTTTATAGTCATTTCTTTTGTCATAGCCAATCTTATTTTGTTATCATTTAATTATTCTATTAGGTACAATTAAAAGAAATATTTAAGATTTAATTACGATGCCTTTCTATATTTCTTTCTTGCTAATCAATTATGTACTAGAAGTATATTGAGTAAAAATTTCTTTATATGCAAACTATTCACAAAGTAATTTCGATGTTTGGATAAGACGAAGTTTGGATAAGACGAACTAATTTGCAAGATCCCCTGAATTTCGTTATAAGTGCGCATCACTGTATCTAACTTATGTGCAATAGTTTGGATACATATCAGACGCCAATTTAAGACTATATATATATTGGGTTGTTACAAATAGTGCATGAGCCCTCTGCTCAGGGTCTACACTGTTTGCATGGGATAACTGTACAGTTCACAGGTATATATACGTACACTGTTTTTGAATGACGAGTATACTCGTCGCTAGGGTTGAATATGATTACGCAGAGCAATAAAATGGATAACAAGAAATATCTTTATTCAGCGGAGAGCGTTTTGGAAGTAACGCTGTAGATAGTTGTGAAAAATGTATAAAATTGAGGGTTTCAAAGAACAGTAATACCTTGGATTGAAAAGCAAAACATTCAATTTCAGTAACTGTCATGTAAAACAAATATGTCATATCTAAAATAGAAAAATGCGGTCATAGCAATTGCAGACTGTGTCTATAATGTTGCACTAACAAGAATGTGACTTTCAACTTAGATTTCTGACAAGTTATCATTGGTTGAGAATTTGCAAATGATAGGTCTAAATAGAAATTATTCAGCTCCGCTGAAAAATGACAGTTTGGAGCCTGACCAGAAACCGGGTAATCAACCCTAGATAGTCAAAAACGTACTTACTTTTATTGGAAATTGGAATTGTCCATTTAAAGTTTAAGGGGCGCTAAGCGTGACTCGGCAAGTTTTCGCAGTAAACAGTTTGATTCCAGATAGGACGCAGGTCTGCCATTTCTCCGGATTTTTCCTAAATCTTCGGATTTTTTTCTAGTACATGGTAGCTGAAAGCAGGCTGAAAGTAAAGCAGAATGTGCCAAAAAGCGCATTCTGCTTTATTTCCAGCCTAATTTAAGTAGTCACGTGTCAACAAAGCTAGAAACAGGCGATGGGGAAAGGGTACGATTCGTAAAATGCAAATTTGGAAATCTTAGGATTTTTTATGTCAACTTATGGCAGCCCTGTGGACGCCGCGTCACGCAGTGTCTAATCTGGACCCAAGCTCTGATTTCGAGGGGTTTAGCAGACGATACATTTGATGCAGACAACAATTCAGCATGATATGGGTTAAAATATACGCTTCTCCGCTGTACACTGTTGTCTAATTAGTAGGAGCCAAATGTGCGCCATGTACAGTCAATGGACATAATTATTCGCCACCGGACGAAATTTTGACATTTTTTCCACACATATTTTACATTACTGGTGATGCCACAAAATTGTCGAACACCAAATTACACAACAGTGTAGGGCAGTTTAAAGGCTAGGGTGTTGACTTTTCAAATATAGATCTATTCTCTGCTGTTCGGACCCAGAACATCTGTTGCTAGGCAACTTTATAATATAAATGAAAAAAGTTGACTCGTTCCGCTAAACCGGTTGCTATGGTAACATTTGGGACACATATCTAGAATTAAAGAACGTTTTAATTTAAAAACATATTCTCCCATTCAGTAATGCACTTTCAAAAGAAAATTAAAGAAAGTTACAGAAATTGTTTATATTCAAGTTTACTGACATGCGACAGATGCTAAAATTAACATGGGAGTCTATGGGAAATCAAGTTTACCGGCTGAATTTTAGAACTGTGCGACTGAACACGAAGAAACAGAGCTTTGGAATGACATTTGTATGCCCCCAGAATCTACGATTCGGGGGCATATAGTTTTTGTCATGTCTGTTGGTTTGTCCGCGCCACTAAAGTGAGTTAAAGGGCCAGATAACGGTAAACATAACAAAAGAAGACAATAGAGTTCATTCCGTAACAATACACTAAGGGGCCGTGGCCCGTTATTCGAACAAAAGAAAATAACAAAAGAAAAGGCCCTCTAACCCAATTCGGTGGCACGTCCGTCCGTCCGTCCGTCTGTCCGCACGCACGAAAGGTCCTTTGTTGGGTAGGGAGAACAATAGATTCCATTCATTCCGTGATTGCCCTATTGTTATTGTTGGGTTTTTTGTTGCTATTGGGTACTTTTAAACAAAAGAAAAACCCAGCAAGTGCCCAAATTTGCGGACGTCCGTCCGTCTGTCCGTCCGTCTGTCTGTGCCAAAAACCTTAACCTTGGCTATAACTCTTGCATTTTTGTACCTGGACCTTTTATACTTGGCATGTGTCTTCCCTGTATCAAGACCTTTCCATCCATACAAACCTTTGTGACATTGTGACCTTGACCTTGACATTTGACCTACTTTTGTAAAAATCTTTAAATGGCTATAACATTTGCACCAGTAGGCCCAGGGCTTTCATATTTTGTATGTATATTTCTTTTGTCAAGACCTTTCCAACCATACCAACATCTTTGACCATGCGACCTTGACCTTGACCTTTGACCTATTTAATCAAACTTTAACCAAAAACCTTAACCTTGGCTATAACTTTTGCATTTTTAGACCTGGGCCTTTTATACTTGTCATGTGTATTCCTCATGACAAGACCTTTCCAACCATATAAAACTTTTTGACCTTGTGACCTTGTCCTTGAAATTTGACCTACTTTTGTAAAAATATTTTAAATGGCTATAACATTTGCACCAGTAGGCCCAGGGCTTTCATATTGTATATGTATATTTCTTGTGTCAAGACCTTTCCAACCATACCAACATCTTTGACCATGCGACCATGACCTTGACCTTTGACCTATTTAATCAAACTTTAACCAAAAACCTTAACCTTGGCTATAACTTTTGCATTTTTGCACCTGGGCATTTTATACTTGGCATGTGTATTCCTCATGGCAAGACCTTTCCAACCATACAAAACTTTTTGACCTTGACCTTGACATTTGACCTTCTTTTGTAAAAATCTTTAAATTGCTATAACATTTGCACCAGTTAGCATAGTGCTTTAATATTTTGTAAGTATATGTTTTGTGTCAAGACCTTTCCTACCATACCAATATCTTTGACCATGTGACCTTGACCTTCACCTTTGACCTATTTAATCAAACTTTAACCAAAAACAATAACATTGGCTTTAACTTTTGCATTTTTGAACCTGGGCCTTTTATACTTGGCATGTGTATTCTTCATGGCAAGACCTTTCCAACCAGACAAAACTGTTTGACCTTGTGACCTTGACATTTGACCTACTTTTGTAAAAATCTTTAAATGGCTATAACATTTGCACCAGTTGGCCCAGGGCTTTAATATTTTGTATGTATATTTCTTGTGTCAAGACCTTTCCAACCATACCAACATCTTAGACCATGTGACCTTGACCTCGATCTTTGACCTATTTAATCAAACTTTAACCAAAAACCTTAACCTTGGATATAACTTTTGCATTTTTGCACCTTGGCCTTTTATACTTGACATGTGTTTTCCCTTTCTAACCATACAAAACTTTTTGACCTTGTGACCTTGACATTTGACCTACTTTTGTTGAAATCTTTAATGGCTATAACATTTGCACCAGTAGGCCTACGGCTTTCATATATTGTTTATATATTTCTTGTGTCAAGACCTTTACAACCATACCTACGTTTTTGCCCTGGGACCTTGACCTTTGACCTCTATTTGTATAAATCTTTATACGCCTATAACATTTGAACCAGTAGGCCTAGAGCTTCCATACTTTATAGGTTTCTTGTGTTAAATTTCTCCAACCATGCCAATGTTTCATTTACCCTACGACCATGACTTTTGACCTACTTTTGCAAATAAGCATTACATTACAGAACATGATGCTGGCTGGGGGCATTTGTGTTTCACAAACACATTGCTTTTCATCTGATCATCACCAAACTTTCTGAAAATGTTTGTTGACATAAAATGGAGACCAATTTGGATAACCAGCGGCACCAATTTATGCTAGGCCCTTTGGAGTAATGGCCCTTGAAGTCCTCAAAATGGCGCTCCACTACAGTTTCAGCTCTCTAACTTTTACGTTTGATAGTCTGGATTCCCCTCCCTGTATCATCGGGGGCATTCGTGTAACTGGGACACGCTCTTGTTTTTATTTTACTTTTAATCGCACATGTAAGGTGTTCGTTAATCAGGTGGAATTTTACATAGTTTTCATCTGTTGTTACCATGGCAACCATATAATGAGATCATGGTTCATTTTTTGCATGTACATTCTAAAATTACCTAGCAACAAGAACCAAAGAATCACATGCTCAATTCGAGACTAGGAAACATTTAACGGATATTTGCTCCAACCCTTAAAACCAAACAGAAGTACATTGAATGTTTGCTAGAGTTTTAATTCTAAAAAGCAGTTGAGAAAGACTGATAAAAATAAGCAACTTTTTCGCAGGGTGGCGAATACTTATGTCCCATGACTGTAGCAAAACGTCTACTGTTAGAGGCTGCCAAATAAACATTTTTGTCGACTGAGTTATTTATATACATAACTTACATAAGTACTCTGCCACATGTGACTTCCATTTCGACTGCACGAGAAGAAGCTTTGCTATTTGAAAATCCCGTTTTCCTACATTTGATGGAAGGGAAAACAATTACAATCATGTATTTAATACCAGTCTTGGATTGTTAATATATTTCTCCTGCATAATTCGTTTTTAAAACTTATGCGTATTTGTAAGCATAATTATAATTATAATACAGGCAGTTAGCCATAAGTTGTCTTGAGCAATACAGTAAAACCTCTCTATTACGACCACTAAATTTTGTTAATTATAAGGGTGTTTACGATAGGTGACCGCTTAAAGCAAGATGCCAGTGAAACTGAAAGCTCCTTTAGGAGCTTTCTGTTTCACTGTCACCTTGCTTTAAGCTGCCACCTCTCTATAATACAAGCAATAAGCCTTCGTTTTAGTGGTCGTAATAGCGAGGTTTTACTGTATATATTTTGTCTTGAAAGTACAGTGCTCCCTCCCGCTCATACAACGACACCAAAATGGTGACACAAATTATTTGTGTTGTTCGGAGGGAGTTGTTATAGAGAGGGACAATTAAAATTTGCTTTACATTTGCAAACAGCTTAAAAACTGGATCAGACGCGGCGTAACGCGGCGTCTGATCTTGATTCAAGCTGTTCGTCACCCGTTATTAATATTTCTTCAGTCAAAGTGTCCATTTACATGTAACAGCAGACGACAATTTAAAGCAGACGATATTGCAGCTGTAAAAGCGTTAGACATTGTTATCTTGTTTCGGGGAACTGCGACAAGCGTTTTTGTAAGCAGGGTTCGTTGTTGGGAGGGCCGTTGTAGGGAGGGACAACTGTAATGAACCTTCTATTTTTCTGAAGTTGGCCTTGCCAAACAGTTTGTATGTGGATGGACTGTCGAATAACTGGGCGCCTGATCTTGATCAATTGATACAGTCAGTCATGGACATGTATCATAAGAAATGTTTTCAGGCTGAAAATATATCGAATTGCGCATGTAGGTGCATTCTGCTTTACTTTCAACCTGCTTTAAGTGGTCACCTCTCTTAAACACTATAGAAATATACAATGGAGTAAAGGGTTTTAAACAGTATCTTTGGTATGTTCTTTCTCTTTTGATTTGAAAGTTCACTTGCCTTGATCTTTGCTATGTGTTATAACGTCGTTTTATCATGGCTTTATATTACCTCTAGACATATTGAATATGCATGTATCAGGGCTGCCATTTCTCCGGATTTTTCCGAAATCTTCGGATTTTTATTCCAACAGATGGAAGCTTAAAACAGGCAGAAAGTAAAGCAGAATGCGCCTCTGCTTTACTTTCAACCTGCTTTAAGCATTACGTGTCTTAAAAACTAGAAACAGACTATGGGTTAAAGATATAATCAGCAAAATCCGGCTTGAAAAATTGAAAAATTTGAAATCTTAGGATTTTTTTATCAACTTATGGCAGCACTGATGTATAAATAACAAATGAGTTAAGAAAAGTCTAATAATGACGCTTAAACAATGTATTTTAAGCTTGATCTTCAAATGTCCCTAACTCAGGGAATACCCTGTTTCATGTAAGAGTTCCTACAGGAGCTGGCTTTTCTGGGTCTTCTCTGTTTGCAAAGGTTTAGAAAATACTGATTGGTGAATTTGTACTCTTCTAACATGACTGTGCTGTATATATGTGAAGTAATATTGTTTATGGACCATACTGAAAATTGGTTTTTGATACCAAATATGTAATGCACATGAAATAAAGTCGTTTATTATCATTATAATAATAATAATTATTATTATACAAAATTGATATTTGCGAAAAGAAGTGGAATATTAATTAACTTTCTGCATGCTGCAGGCTAATTCGTGATAACTATTGCCAAAAAATGGGAATCAAATGACACACTTGGTAGCTCGGCGTCGCATATGGATCCAAACTGTTCGACAATGCGCGATGATATTATCTGGACAAAAGAGTTAAATCGTCTCTGAGAATTGTTGAAGACTACAAATTTTGCAGATGACAGTGTACATACAGTAAAACCTCTTTATTACGACAACCTCTCTATTACGATCATCTCTCTTTTACGACTACCTCTCTTTTACGACTACCTCTCTATTACGACCACCTCGCTATTACGACCACCTCTCTTTTACGACCACACCTCTATTACGACTACCTCTCTATTACGAACACCTCTCTATTACGACTACCTCTCTTTTACGACCACCTCTCTATTACTACCACCTCTCTATTACGACCACCTCTCTATTACGACCACCTCTCTTTTACGACCACACCTCTATTACGACCACCTCTCTATTACGACCACCTCTCTATTACGACCACACCTCTATTACGACCACTTCTCTATTACGACCACCTCTCTATTACGACCACACCTCTATTACGACCACACCTCTATTACGACCACCTCTCTATTACAACCACCTCTCTATTACGACCACCTCTCTATTACGGCCACACCTCTATTACGACCACACCTCTATTACGACCATCTCTTTATATCGACCACCTCTCTATTACGACCACCTCTCTTTACGACCACCTCTATATTACGACTACCCCTCTATTATGACCACCTCTCTATTATGACCACCTCGCTATTACGACCACCTCTCCTTTACGAACATCTCTCTTTTCCGACCCTCTTCATTACGGACACCTCTCTATTACGACAACCTCTCTTTTACGACCACCTCTCTATTACGACCACCTCTCTATTACGACCACACCTCTATTACGACCATCTCTTTATATCGACCACCTCTCTATTACGACCACCTCTCTTTACGACCACCTCTATATTACGACTACCCCTCTATTATGACCACCTCTCTATTATGACCACCTCGCTATTACGACCACCTCTCCTTTACGAACATCTCTCTTTTCCGACCCTCTTCATTACGGACACCTCTCTATTACGACAACCTCTCTTTTACGACCACCTCTCTATTACGACCACCTCTCTATTACGACCACACCTCTATTACGACCATCTATTTATATCGACCACCTCTCTATTACGACCACCTCTCTTTACGACCACCTCTATATTACGACTACCCCTCTATTATGACCACCCCTCTATTATGACCACCTCGCTATTACGACCACCTCTCCTTTACGAACATCTCTCTTTTCCGACCCTCTTCATTACGGACACCTCTCTATTACGACAACCTCTCTTTTACGACCACCTCTCTATTACGACCACCTCTCTATTACGAACACCTCTCATTTACGAACACCTCTCTATTACGAACACCTCTCTATTACGTCCACCTCTCTATTACGACCACATCTCCATTACGAACACCTCTCTATTACGACAACCTCTCATTTACGACCACATCTCTTTTACGACAACCTCTCTATTACGACCATCTCTCTATTACGACTACCTCTCATTTACGACCACATCTCTTTTACGACAACCTCTCTATTACGACCATCTCTCTATTACGACTACCTCTCTATTACGACCGCCTCTCTATTACGAAGAACACCTCTCTATTACGAACACCTCTCTTTTACGACCACCTCTCCTTTACGAACATCTCTCTTTTCCGATCCTCTTCATTACGAACACCTCTCTATTACGACAACCTCTCTTTTACGACCACCTCTCTATTACGAACACCTCTCTATTACGACCACCTCTCTATTACGACCACCTCTCTATTACGAACACCTCTCTTTTACGAACACCTCTCTATTACGAACACCTCTCTATTACGACCACCTCTCTATTACGACCGCCTCTATATCTCGACCATTTAAGCGAATGCTAGTAGAGGGTTTGAAATACAGGAATCATCTTAAAGCAAGGTGACAGCTTTCTGTTTTACTGTCGCGTTGCTTGAAACAGTCGCCTGTCGTTAAACACAGTTTGCAGTGTTTTGCTAAACGTTAACGCAACCATTGAAAACTACTCATAAGAATGATCATATACAGTGGAGAATCTGTTATTCTTTCCCAATAAACGCGTTTACGCTAAAACTATTATTTGCAGTGCAAACAGTTTGGAGCCAGATCAGACGCCGGGTAACACGGCGTCTGATCAGGCTCCAAACTGTTTACCACCAAGATAAACAAGAATTATCAGAATTGTCCAAAAGTTGTTCTTTTCTACGTTTTAGTGCTTTGCGTTTGCGTACGTTTGCGTTTAAACGGGAAAGAATAACAGATTCTCCACTGTACGCAAAGACGTTCCAATGACCATGGCATTCCGAGGTCAGCAGGCTATCTTTTATACCATGAAGTTACATTGGAAACGATCGATAACTCAGGCAGGACAATTAATTTAAGGGCATAGAAGCATAACCAGCAGAGACTATCATGCTTCTCTGAATAGATATGAAATTGATTGTCCCTGTCATATTGCTATTGAAATACAATCTGAGTCTCAAACTTTTTGGATATATCCAAATCCAAACTTTTTGCAATAAATAGCGGTTAATTTACATGAAAAGCAGATGAAAGGCTTCACAGTCTGTTTGTACCAGAATCCATAATTTGCTTAAGGCTTAAATGATTCTTTGTAGAAGAATAAATCCGCGGTATCGTATAGGACGAGTAAACATCTATATTGTGACAATATATTGATACATGTACCATTAAGTCAATAATATTACTAATATAACCGCCACAATTTTCGGTCTCCAAAGCACATTACTGAAAGCAATATGAAAATAAAGCAGAAAACTCCTCTATATATTTATTTTTTCTTTCATTCTGCATTAAGCTTTCGCCTATCTATAACTTTAATGAGTTTGCGATAACCCGTGTAAACTGATTTGATGTCGAGTGACTGAATCAAACATGTTCGAAAGTTTGTCAATAAAACTCTAAGAATTGTTGCAGACAAAATACTTATCAAAACACTCTTTGCCTGCTGGGTAATTTTTGTGTCCAATTGTCGTCTGCTATTGTTTTTACAAAATATTTTCAAAACAGGGGCTGAGTGTCAAACAGTTTGGATCCTGATAAGACGCCGCGTTACGCGGCGTCTCATCTGGATCCAAATTGTTTGCACACGTTACGCGGCGTCTCATCTGGATCCAAATTGTTTGCACACGTTACGCGGCGTCTCATCTGGATCCAAATTGTTTGCACACGTTACGCGGCGTCTCATCTGGATCCAAATTGTTTGCACACGTTACGCGGCGTCTCATCTGGATCCAAATTGTTTGCACACGTTACGCGGCGTCTCATCTGGATCCAAATTGTTTGCACACGTTACGCGGCGTCTCATCTGGATCCAAATTGTTTGCACACGTTACGCGGCGTCTCATCTGGATCCAAATTGTTTGCACAGATATCTAGCGTGCAAAGAGTTCACGCAACAAATAAGTATGATTAGTTGTTATCGCAGCTCTTCTACGTGGAGATGTTCCAATAACCGAGGAACTTTGAGGTCACCAAGAAATCTTTTATACAGTCAAACTATTTTGAATTGTGTTTAGCGGCCATTAAAACAGTGTGAAATATCATTTTAATGCAAGAGCCAGCTAAATGCAGAACGAAAATAGATCAGATGGAGCCTTCTGCTTTACTTCTGTCCTGCATTAAGCAGTTGTGTGTCTTTAGAGTTTAGATAGTCATAAGTATTCTTAGAAAAGAGGTCGGTAAAACAGTTTTGACTGTAAGGCGGAGTAATATTGGCAATCATCGATACTCAGACAAGGAAATTAATTTCAGGACAATGAAGTAGACACGGTGGGTTGTTTGGACAGGACTTGAAAAGTAATTGTCTCACACGCAAAACAAATGTCAGCGAACTATCGGTATCCAAAATGAAAGTGACTGATTACCCATAATACCCAAATAAAGCTACGATACTGCGACCAGCGCCAAGCTATGGCGACATTTTATCTCTTTGCTACAGTAAAACAACGCTAAAGTACTGTCACTTTGCTATTACTACAGCTTTGCTTCAGAAAAGCTACGCTTTTACGACCACTTTGCTATTATTACCACTTTGATAAAGTAAGGCTACGCTAATCCGTCCACACTGATATTACTTCCAATTTACTACAGTAAAGCTACGTTCTGGCGACCACTTTGCTACAGTCAAAATACGCTGTTACGAGTACTTTGCTATTAATAGCACTTTGCTACAGTAATTCTTCGCTAATATAACCATTTTGCTATTACTATCACTTTGCTCTAACTCCCACTTTGCTACGCTTTTGCTATCATTTTGATATTACTACAACTTTACTGAAGTAAAAGCCACGCTCTGGCGACCAATTTACCATTATAATAACTACCACTTTGATAAAGTTATAATATTACTTTGCTACAGTAAAGCTGCGCTATTACAACCATGCACTTTGCTACAGTGAAGCAACACACTTTGGGCCACTTTGCTACAGTAATTCGACGCTATTACACCACTTTGCTATTACTACTACTTTGACGCAGTCAAAACACACTATTACGAGCAATTTGATATTAGTACCACTTTGATACAGTAAATCTAAGCCATAACAACCATTTTGATATTACTACCACCTTGCGACGCTATTACGACCATTTTGATATAACTACCAATTTTCTACCGTTACCGCTACTAGACCAGTTTTCTATAATTTACACTTTGATAAGGTAAAGCCAAGTTATTAGGACCATTTTGCCACAGTACAGTTACGCTATTATGACCACTTTGCTAACAATAAAACTACCTCATTACGAACACTTTGCTATTTCTACCACTTTGCTACAGTAAAGCTACGCTTTTACGACCACTTTGCTACAGTAAAGCTACGCTTTTACGACCACTTTGCTACAGTAAAGCTACGATATTAAGACAAACTTGCTATTGCAACCACAAGGCTACAGTAAGGCTTCATTTTCCTATTAATACCACTTTGTTGCAGTAAAGCTACGCTATTACGACCACTTTGCTATTACTACCACTTTACTACAGTAAAGCTACGCTCTGGCGACGCTTTGATACAGTAACTCTACGCTTTTGCAACCGTTTTGCTATTACTACCACTTTACTACAGTAAAGTTACGCTATCACGACCACTTTGCTACAGTAAAGCTTTGGTATTAAGACCACGTTGTTATTGCAACAATTGGCTACAGCAAGGCTTCACTTTTCCGATCACTTTTCCATTACTTTAACTCTGTTACATTAAAGCTACGCTGTAACGGTCACTTTTCTATCACTACCAATTTGCTAAAGTAAAACTACCATATTAGGGCCACTTTGCTTTTACAGTTAAACTACGCTATTACGATCACTTCACTATCACGACCACTTTACTACAGTAAAACTATGCAATCACGACCACTTTGTTCCTACTACCAATTTGCTGAAAAAAAGCTAATCTATTTACGACCAGTTTGGTATTATTGCTCTAACTACGCTATTTTGACCACTGTGCTACAGTAAAGCTACAACCAAAGTGCACTTATACCAACTTTACTTCAACAATAATACGCTGCACTCACGATCTTGCTATTACGATCACTTTACTACAGTAAAACTACGGTATTACAACCACTTTGCTACAGTAAATATAGGATATTGCCACCAAATTTGCAGGAACAATTACTTCACTACAACAAGACTTCGTTGTTACGACGACTTTGATATTACGATCGCTTTAGGTGATTGCCTTTTTGGACTATCTAGAGTTTTAGTGCAGCCCTATCATAAAATGATTGCATTTAGCTGTATTTCTGTTTCAGGTTGTTGCGTTGCCGCTTGAAAAGTGTAATAAAATCACTAGAGTCAAAACAATAACACACACGCACACAAGCGAAATCGTAAAAATTGCAGACAACGCATTGTAAGAAGAAGATTTTGTAGTGAAATAACGTTTAACTCGGAATAGATAGAAGCTTCTACTACCATAATGATTAAACTACGTAGGAAACAAAATACGTACAGTTTTCATTAACGTTTACCAATGACGTAAATGAAGCAGACGACATATACATGTACCCAGGGTTCCAGATAAGAGGGAGTATTCTGAAAAATCCAATATTTTCTCACTCATACAGCACCGAATCCTATGGTGTTACTACTCATTAGAATCGTCTCTTCGAGACGATTCTAATGTATAGTGACACCGTAGGGTTAAAAAAGTAAAAATAAAGGTTTTTTTTTTTTTTTTTAAAATACTCCCCTTATCTGGAGCCCTGTATGTACCACAGCAGACGACACTTTTGTAATGGCGGGATTTCTATGAAAATCGATGTTTAAATATTACATGAGGCTGTAAAATCCTGTAACTGAACGTACCACTCAGAGTTCCTATTACCGCCATTGTTTACAGGAATCTGTGCCTGGCAGATACTGCAACATGTCACACAAACAATTGTGATTTATCTCTTTCAAAAAACCAGCTACAGCTTAATGCAGAACGAAAGTAAAGCAGAAAGCTCCTATAGGAGCTTTCTGCTTTACTTTTGTCCTGCATTAAGCAATCATCTATCTACTGAACGTCCTATGTTTTTTAAACAATTGCCGATTAATACACGTATGCCTGTATTGTGTTCTGTCCTCATAGTTCATATCGGAACTCATCGCTTCATCTGATAACCATCTAACTCTTTGAATGCTTGCAAGAAACTGATGTCCGCTTTAGAAGTGTTATCTGTTGAATTGTAAGTTTAATTCTCACTAGAATAGTGCCAGAGAATACGAGCCAAGTGACCAACAGTTTGGATTCTGATCAGACGCCGAGTTACTCGACCGACGTCCGGCAAATAGGATCTAAACTGTTTGCATGTCAACTACAGTTGAGAAGACGTTTATCATTTCACGTTTAAACGGAAAAGAAACACAAACGCATTTCAATAAAATGTTGAAAATTAAATGTATGAAATAATTCTGAATGTTCATTTTAATCTGAATTACAAAGGGTTTGGAGCCCGCATCTATTTAAAGTACAATCGATATAACTGAGAGAGGTGGTTTCTAAATGCACAGCTAAAGTAAAGCACAAATCTCATAAAGAAGTTTCTATTCGATTTTTTTCTGCTTTATACTGAAAACGTCTTAAGCACAGCGAATCCAGCTTATTTGTTATTGGCTCCTTAATAAAAATTTAACCGTATATACATGTAGTGATGGAGTTAATTTCTTAACCCACACACTGCCTTACCCCGAGTACAGTGGTTATTCGCAAACAGATTGAATCCTGATCAAAAATGTTTTATTTCTGGCGAACTTTTAGAGGTATGAATTTGTAAGGAATCGTATAGAGTCTCATTCTGGAAAGAAAATTCAGAAACATGACGAAAACTTTAGCAGACGATATCTCTATTCACTGGAATAGTTCGTCCTATCCGGTATCGAATGTCCCATCGATATAAAACAGTAGTCTCCCGGCAACCAATACAAAAGAGGAACGTTTCTGGAATTTAACCCTTTGCCTGCTGGTCGCGACTTTATTGATTTTTGCAAACAGTTTAGATCCAGATCAGACACCGCGTAACGCGGTGTCTGATCTGGATCCAAACTGTTTGCTACTCTTCTTTAAGTTTCTTTACTAAGAAAATGCATAAATCTAAATTTAACAAATTTTGCAGACGACAATTTTGAAGCAGACGACATCACCGCAGGATAAGGAGTAACCCATTCACTGTCGTGACGTCATCTGCTTTAATAAGTTGTACAAAACAGTTTGTAAATACAGTGTTTCCTCTCTACAACGACCCTCACAATAACGACTACCTCCTTACAACGATGCTTGCTTCTGTTCCCCGACCAAGACAATTATGTCTAACGCTTTTACTGCTGCAATATCGTCTGCTTAAAATTGTCGTCTGCTGTTTTTCTCAATTTACATACATGTATTAGACATTTTGACAGAAAAAATAATGACGAGTGACAAACAGCTTGAATCCAGATCAGACGCCGCATGACACGGAGTCTGATCTGGATTCAAGCTGTTTGCAAATGTAAGCCAATTTCCCTCCTTATAGAGACTCCCTCCGAACAACGAACCCATGTGTGTCTCCAATTTGGTGTCGTTGTAGAGAGGGAGCGCTGTAACTTTTACTACTCGGAGTACCGGTAAGGCATCGCATGCCTTCGATCTATCATTCCTTCATTGTCCTACCTCGAGTAGATTCTACAAGGATCTAGTTAATTGCAAAAAGTTTGGACCCTGATTAGACGCATCGTCACGCGGCGTCTGATCAGGATCCAAATTACTAACGCGGCATCTGAACAGGATCAAAACTGACACTCCTTCTATTTCTCAAGCCAACTCTCAAAAGCCCCTTAATTAACAATGATTTGCAAGTGTAGTTGCAGAAAAATTTCTAATAGTACATTTGAATAGTATAGACCTTCCCGAGTTTGGAAAGGCCGGATGCCAAGGCTGAAAGTGGTCAGAGCCTGGACATTTTTACAAGGGCGATAACTCTGGCCTTCAATTATTCAATTTTCGCCACAATTACATTGCATTTTAACACTACTTGTATATTTCCTTTACCACTTTAGCTAGGGACACCAAATTTGTTATGTGAGTACATCTTGGGATTGCGGAGTGTCACGTACTAAATTTAGGTCACTGTGATCTGGACCTTGACCATTGACCTCAATTTAAAAAACAAAAAAACTTGTCCGGAGCATATCTTCTGTACCGTATTAGCTAATTTGGTGTGTAAGAACATCATGGGAAGGCGGAGTTACGCGTACTTCTTTAAAGTCACTGTGACATTGACCTTGACCTTTGACCTCAATTGTAAAATGTGTGTATGTTTGTATGTATGTAACTCATTTTGTCCTAAGTATATTTCCATTACCACATCAGCTAGGAATAGCAAATTTGTTGTGTAAGTACACTTTGGGATGGCGGAGTGGTGTCGTGTACTACCTTTAGTTAACTGTGACGCTGACCTTGACCTTTGACCTCAATTCTTTTTAAAAAGCTTGTCTGGAGCATATCTTTTGTATCGTATCAGCAAGTAATAGCAAATTTGGTGTGTTAATACATAATGAGATGTCGGGTCGTTGAGTACTACTTTAAGGTCACTTTGACTATGAGTTTGACCTTTGACCTCAATTTCATAATATGCTTTTGTTACCGTCTTCTGATTATTCACACTAAAGCATTTAATATGTGAAGCTTGATCCGTGAATTTCTTACGGATAAATTTTGATTGAATAATTTCATTAAAATTGAGTCAAAACAATTAAGAAAAATGTATTATGTATATTTCAGGTAAACAAACTATTCACTTTGTATCATACTTTTAGTAAACATAACTTTTTAACTGTTTTAATGTTTGTTTGTGCCAGTTATTACTTTACACTATTCAGAAAGCCAAAACAATGCATGTCGAATTTTTGTCGAGAATGGCTATACACTATACATATCAAATGCTCATAGACAAAAACAACATTGGTGCTGTATGCGCTGTATGCTTTACTTTCAGCCTGCTTTGAGCTAGTCACTATACATATACATATTTTCGTAGAGATCCTACGGAAATTTCATTTGGGCGCGTATTTCCTTAAGGCGCTGTATGCTCTACTTTCAGCCTGCTTTGAGCTGGTCACTATACATGTACATATCAAATGCTCATAGACAAAAACAACATTATCAGCTATGTTTTTCTCTTTGCCATGGTGGTACTAAGCTATGTTGGAGAAAGCTTTGCATATATTTTCGTAGAGATCCTACGGAAATTTCATTTGGGCGCGTATTTCCTTAAGGCGATGTATGCTTTACTTTCAGCCTGCTTTGAGCTAAGATATAGAAAATATTTCTTTAGGTGCATATTCATGACCGTATAAATTGTATGGAGAAATGAAGTAAGGGCGTAATAAGGGGCATTTTATGGAGTCATGGGTTAAAGTAAGGAATAACTGAAGGTGTATTTTGCGCAGCTTTAACCCATTTGTGCCCAGTGGATTCTTCCATGTTTTTATATTGGATTAGTCCATTTTTTATCAAAGGGATGCCTGGTCAAAAATTTGATTTTCATTTTGTTTTTAAATTGAAATTCATTTCAGCAAACAGTGTAAACTCTGACCAGACGCCGCATAATGCGGCGTCTGATCAGAGTCTACACTATTTGTCGATGTCCCATATATGGGATCGTGGTCACAACTGGGTTAATTATATATTACTATGTTATTGTCTACTGTTAGTATGCTGTAAATCACAGCTCATTTCGCTTTATTTTCATTATGTTTTGAGAATTCATCTAACACCGAGCACGATTTCCCATGGTCATAACATCGGAAGAGTTTTGTATGCAAATGTAAACTAGCGAATGGCAAGATAAAACTTACTAGTCGATACCTGGTCAGATATTTTTACACAGTTTGGATCCAGATAAACGCCAGTTAACCCGGCGTCTGATGAGACTCTATAAGTTAGCAATATTTCAATATTTTAAGATTTGCAAAAATAATGACAACCCGAAAAATCTTAGTTCAAGAAAAAATGGAAGCAGGTGACATTTTTACGTTGATTTGGTTAAGTTTTAGCCTTCGTCTTGTCAAAACGACAGCGATTTCCATAAATATGCGATATTGACATCCACGAAGTCACATAGGCCATTAGTTGTCGATTTTTGTACTTCTATACATGACGCCCTAGGTGTTGTCCTCTATACTGACTTACATACATGTAGCTAGAACGTTGGTAATTGCAAACAGTTTGGACCCTAAACTGCTTGACGCATATAACTATATTTGTTGAGTTAAAATTACTAAACTCTAAATCGGATAAATTAGATTTAAATAGATGCTGTGTCTGATCATGTTCCAATCTGTTTGCCAATCAGTTCGACATGTTTTCAGTTAGTTTGCCTTAAATCTAGAAACAATAGAACAGGCCTAAATAAAGAGCAGACGATATTATGATAGTGAAAGGGAGTTCATTGTTATGACGCCATCAATTTTTAAAGATAACCGTCTGCTTCTATTTCTCAGATTTTAAATTTTAGGTAGAACATCTATTTCTAATTGAAAAATGTTGAAATGAGTGACAAACAGTTTGGATCCTGATCAGGCGCCGCGTTACGCGGCATCTGATCTTGCAAATAACCACTATACTCGGGGTAAGGCAATGAGGGGGTTAAATGCGCCGCTTGGAAGCAGACGACATTTACAGTGGAGAATCTGTTATTCTTTCCCGTTTAAACGCAAACGTACGCAAACGCAAAGCGCTAAAACGTAGAAAGCTGCAATTTTTGGACAATTCTGATAATTCTTGTTTATCTTGGTGGCAAACAGTTTGGAGCCTGATCAGACGCCGGGTTACCCGGCGTCTGATCTGGCTCCAAACTGTTTGCACTGCAAATAATAGTTTTAGCGTAAACGCGTTTATTGGGAAAGAATAACAGATTCCCCACTGTAGAACGGCAATCGTTAACCTTATTGCTGCTGCACTATCGTCTGCTTTAAAAGTATCGTCTGCAAAAAATCTTCAAATTCAGTTTTAACATCTATCTATTTGAAGAAAATATACATACAAGTGACAAACAGTTTTGACCCTAATCAGACGCCGAGTAATTCGGCGTCTGGTCAGGCTCCAAACTGTTTGCAATTTTCGGTTAATTCTCGCTTGGAGGAAGGTTAATATGATAATCCAAGAGAGATTTCTGTGTCGTTATGTTCCTTGGATGTCAATAGCTATCGATTAATCATTATAACTGACCAGTCTCAAGCTTATTAGGTTAGTCACATTCCATCGTATGATTCACTTAGTATGAGAATTGCCAAAATTACGGACATTGTAATACCGTGTTTAGAGATTTGGTAACATCAACACATCACAAATATCACCACCACCATCACATCCACTGTATCAACGTCAATACATCAAAACTATAAATACTACAATTATCATATCACCACCACCACGTCGCCGTATCACAACCAACACACAATGTTCACAATAAATGCCATTTTCATATCACCACCACCAACACACAACACCATAAATATCATTATCATATAACCACCACCAACACATCACCGTATCACCACAAACACTTCAAAACCATAAATACCATTATCATAGCACCACCACCAACACACAACACCATAAATATGAATATCATATCACCACCACCAACATATCACCGTATCACCACCAACACTTCAAAACAATAAATATGAATATCATATCACCACGTCACCGTATCACCACCAACACTTCAAACCATAAATACCATTATCATATCACCACGTCACCACGTCACCGTATCACCACTTACACTTCAAAACCATAAATACCATTATCATATCACCTCCAACAACACACAACACCATAAATATCATTATCATACCACCACCACCAACACACAGGACCATAAATATCATTATCATATCACCACCAACAACACACAACACCATAAATATCATTATCAAATCACCACCACCAACACATCACTGTATCACTACCAACACTTCAAAACCATAAAAACCATTATCATATCACCATACATATCATTATCATATCACCACCACCAACACATCACTGTATCACTACCAACACTTCAAAACCATAAATACCATTATCATATCACCAACAACAACACACAACACTATTAATATCATTATCATATCACCACCACCAATACATCACCGTATCACCACCAACACTTCAAAACCATAAATACCATTATCATATCACCACCACTAACACACAACACCATAAATACCATTATCATATCACCACCACTAACACACAACACCATAAATACCATTATCATATCATCACCACTAACACACAACACCATAAATACCATTATCATATCACCACCACTAACACACAACACCATAAATATCATTATCATATCACCACCACAGCCCCATCACCGTATCACCACCAACACACCAAGACCATGAATATGATTATCATATTACCACCATATTCACTTCACTGTATCACCACCAACACATCAAAACCATGTATATCCTTATCATATCACCACCACCACCACATCACCGTATCACCACCAACACATCAAAACTTTGAATACCATTATCATCTCATCACCAGCACATCACCAACAAGAACTCTACCACAATATGTGACAAATGTCCCTAAAAAGTTGCATTTCTACTTAAATGTATTTTGTTGTCTTAGGCAGACATGTCAAATACTCAGATACAATATTTTAAAAATAATTCGAAACACTCCGCCATCTAAATATGAACTAATTTGAGCCGTGCCATGAGAAAAACCTACCTTTGTGCATTGCAAATAGTATAGATCAAGGCTAGGTCTGGCCCTGATCTACACTGTTTGACACCCATATGCATTAGAGCATTTGGTGTAGCTGTATTATATACGGTATTTGTCATAGTAGACCAAACTCAGATAAAAAGCATTGGATGACAACGATGCTTAGTCTCTAAAATGCTGCAATGCAATAAGGCTGGTTTTGTCATGGCACAGCTCATTTATCAAATTTGGTATCCCTAGCTGATGTGGTATAAAGATATTCGATACCTGGGATCAAAGTCAGACCTACAGTGACCTATATATGGCACTCGACACTTCGCCACCCCAAGACATACTCAAAGGTCAATGTCACAGAAATCTAAAAATAGTACTCGACACGACAAATGGAACTCATATACAAAATGTGGTATCTATAGCTGATTTGGTTTACGAAAAATGTTTCGAACAAGCTTTTTTTAAATGAGGTCAAAGGTCAATGTTAAGGTCACAGTGCATGGCGTAAACAATTTACAACATTTAATAACAGATGGACTCAAAATCAAAACGTACAATCAATAGCTAATGTGGTATGTGAAATTAAAAGGTAACGGTCACGGTCAGTGACCTCAAAATTCCCTGTCATCCAAAGATCCGCCATCCAAAGATGCACCCATATATCAAACTTGACCATAGCTTATGCACATTACATGATTACGCACTCTCTGTCTGTCTGTCTGCCCGTCTGTCTCTATTTGTGTGTGTCTGTGTCTGTCTCTCACTCTCTCTCTCCAGTTCTCTCTCCCCCTGAGTCTCTCCCTGTCGTTCTGTTTGTCTCGCTCTCCCTTGAAGGGCGACCGTCATTCGAAAACAGGTGGTGGTAGTGGTGGTTTAATGCTGATGAAATAAAGCAGAGCGCCATAAAGGAGCTTAATTTTGTCTGATATTAAGCAATCATTTTAATTGATTTAAGAGAGGCCTATGCCTCGGTTTCGAAACAGAATTACCTTTTTAGTGGAGCTGTTTAATATATTTTTACACCAGCAATTTCATATTTTCAGCCAATGATACATGATCAGAAACCTAGATTAAAACTAAATGGTCTGATTGGACAGGGGCGGTTGGTGTCTTGGGGCACTTTGATCTGTACTTTTACAATTTGTACTGGAGATGAATTGTAGGGGCAAACGTAAGAGACACAGACTGCATTGCAATGGCATAGTGTTTCTTTTGTTAATATACTCAACAAAATAATTAAAGGGGCAAAAGTAAAAAGTCATATATCTTTTTCGAAAATGATAACATTTTTCTAATTAAAAGAGATAATGTTAAGGGCCTTGTTAATGAAAAAAAAAGAAACACAAGTCACTATGTGCAAATACGGTCATGGTTTTAATGAATTTAAGCGGACAGATATCAAAAACCAGGTTTTCAACGTCCAATGAATGTTGCTGCCTATTCTTCAATGATTCGTTTTACACTGTTTTCGATATATCGAGTGCATATTTTTGTTTTAAAGCAAAAGTAGATTGCGTTTTAATTTAAAATTTGATAAATATGCATTAAAAACGCCGTTTGTGCGCTTGGTTATCTGCTAGATGGTCAGACCAACGTCACGTTGCGGCAGAGTTTGACGTTAGCAAGGACAAGGTCAACAGGTTGTGGTAGTTGTACCTGAATACCGGGAAGGTAAATTGCAGACTAGGCCATGGTCATTTGAAGGTCACATATGAAGTACAGGACATATGTTGTCACTTATGGCATGACGTCAACGGCTGGATCACAACGTAACGCTTAATATCGTCTATTATCAATAGACGTATAGTTACAGGATCTCTGTTTAGGTCGTCGAGAACATACTTCATGCTGCAAAACCTATGGGCTAGAAGACCCATCCTGTGACCGGCCTTGACCCCACATCACCGAAAATGTCTGCCGGTGTTTTGACCCCAACTGTGCCTTTTAAGCGTCTACGTTTGTGGAACGTATTGTGGACTGGTGAGTCAAACTTCAATTCGGATTTCAATAAAGGGTGCAAACGATTGTAAAGAAAGAGAAACGAATGTTTCTTGGACTATTGTGTGGCAGAGCATGACCAACCAAGAACATGACCAGGGATCGTATGGATGGGCATCTCCTAAAACGGTTGCACGGACCTTCACGTCATACAGATCTGGGCTCTGACCAGCTTGGTGTACAGGGACGATACTCTAGACGCTATTGAGTGCGCTTACGTTGGAGTTTTAGGTCCAGGCTTCAACCCGACAGACGACAATGCTCGCCCGGACCGAGCACGTATGGTGGACCAGTACTTGCAGAAGGCTTGCAAATAGCGAACTAACTGGTCAGCAGGGGCATTAGATCTCGAACACATAGAGAATGCATAGGGCATGCAGCAACGCTGGAAATCCGGTCAAGATCGGCACTCTAGGACTGTCCAGGAGCTTAAAGATATGCTTTTTGAAGAATGACACAGAATGCCCATGGCATACATCCGCAAGTTAGTTCTAAGCTTTCCCCGCAGATGCCAGAAAATGAATAATGCATGCAATGGACACACATGATACTAGCTGTAATTTAAGAGCAGAACCTATAAGGTTGGGCTCTTGGTTTTGTTGTTTGTTACCCCACTCACCTAGTCTGGCACACTGACATTTTAGGGTAGTTGTGTTTTAGGGAGAGTTGTGATATCGTTTTCTTCTTTTCGAAAGAGACAAGTACCCTACAATTAAGTAAACATGTAATTTTACATGATAATGTTAAACATCCTATGAATAAACTTACGTTTATTTATTTGCTTTACCCTATATATGTGCCCCTTTAATTGTTTTGTTAAGTATATATGACATCTCTGTTCCAGTATACAATGTAGTTTGCTTCAAGAAACTCCATGACTGAAGTTTGACATACAGAACAGTAGACTAATGTGAGAATCTCCGATCATTAGATAAGGGTTCAACCCATTTGTGCCCACGATCCCATATATGGGACATAGGCAAACAGTGTAGACTCTGATCAGACGCCGCATTATGCGGCGTCTGATCAAAGTCTACACTGTTGCTGATATGAATTTCAATATAAAACAAAATGAAAATGAAAATTTTGACCAGGCATCCCTTTGATAAAAAATGGACTAATCCAAAACATTGAAGAATCCACTGGGTATTCATTTGCATTTCTTTAGATGATAACTTTTTTAGCAGATTTAGTTATGCTATAGTTTACATAAAAGTTAGATCTACTGCACTTGTATGTTTTGCTTTTCAATCCAAGGTATTACAATTCTTTGAAAGCCTCAAGTGCATACTACAGTGTTCCCTCTCTACAACGGCCCTCCCAACAACGACTCCCCCCTTACAACGTCATTTGCCGCTGTTCCCTTAACAAGAAAATTATGTCTAACGCTTTTTCATGGCTGCAATTCCGTCTGCTTAAATTTGTCGTCTGCTGTTTTTCGCAAAGTTACATAATGGACATTTTGACTGAAAAAATTAATAACGAGTGACAAACAGCTTGAATCCAGATCAGAAGCCGCGTTACGCGGCGTCTGGTCTGGATTCAAGTTGTTTGCAAATGTAAGCCACTTTCCCTCCCTATAACGACTCCCTCCGAACAACGCACATATTTTTCGTCTCCTATTAGATGTCGCTGTAGAGAGGGAACGCTGTTGTACATTTTGCACACCCATCTACAGCATTACTTCCACCACACACTCCGGTGAACATCTTTTTTAAAAGAAAAACCTTGTTACACTTACAATGCTACATCATACATCAACATTTGCAAACAATTTTGTAACTACAATAACTTAGTAAAACGCCGAGTAACTCTGTGTCTAAAATCGATCCAAACGTTTAATACGTTTGCTTTGATATTTTCTTCCAAATAAGGCCCATCAGAAAAAAATATTTATTTATAAGAATTTGATTTAGATCTATTCGCAGACAATATTTTTTTAACTCTTTCACTGCCAATGGCGTCAAAAGGCGACTTTGCCAACAGTATGAATCCTGATCAGACGCCGCGTAACGCGGCGTCTGATCAGGATTCATACTGTTTGACACTCGTATCGATATTTCTTCAGTCAAAAAAGTTCACAATCACACTTGAAAAAATATTGCATACGACACTTCTAACGCAGACGATATTTTGGCGGAAAGAGGGCTAAAAAAGACGATAAAATTTGGAGCGAAGGAGTTAAGCAGGCGACAGTTGAGCATGATAAATGACATCAACAGTCGTTACTATTTATGTGGCGGATCCATGTCCCATGGGAAATTGCACCGCACTTGTCTCACACTTTATAGTTGCTCGCTTCGTAATTGGCCATGTACGAATGATTATGCTATCGGAGAGTATATGTGTGTAGGGGGTAGAACACAATAATATTTAAAATAAGAATTAAAACAACTGAACTGTTGGTTGGTTTGTTTAACGTCCGATTCTGCCATCTATGGGCTAATTTGACGCCCAAGATACTTCTGGCGGATACAGAAAACTATTCATTTTGCTTTGGAATTCTAGTATATCTATACATTTTGTAGTTTAACCATAATAAAGAATATTATAATTGTAGTAATATAATTTTAATGTAAATTGCCATCCGCTCTAAAATGTAAAACATTTATGACAAGAAGGGGATCTTAGATAAGCTTATGCTTTCGATCACATCCTTTTTTTCATTATTGTAATGATCTACATGTATTGAGAAACTAAATAGATGAGAACTAAAACCCGAGCGTGATGCCCTACTCTTATTATCGACAGAGTTCTCTGGTTATTTTAGATGCCCGTCTAAATACATCGGACCTCGGTTTTATTGTGTTTCAGAGCATACGAACACATGCGACTTGTCGAAAGTTTAGTCTGTATTTCATAATTTTTCACATTTCAAATGTTCAGACAACTAACCATACTAAATGCGCGTTTACACTTTACAAGATATATGTTGCAGATGTACCATACATAGAGAGATTTTTTCACAGAGTAATTGGACTGTTTGTTGTGATTTAAAAAACACACACACCAAAATACGAACTCTTCGATGCAGCCTCTTATTTCAATTAGTAACTCGGCGTCTCATCTAGAATAAAACTATTGACCCTGAAAGAAGTGCATCAGGATACCAAAGCATTCAATTAATTTAAAAGGTCTAGTTGCATAAGCAATAAGTTTGTTACCGTGCCAGTTTCGGTCCACCGTTGGTGAACCTTCCTCACAGTCTGCGACTAGAACTTTCAAATAATTGAAAACTACAGTGCCCCCTTCCTCCCTACAACGGACCTCCAAAAAAACCGATCCCCTCTTTACAACAACGCCTGCTGATATTTCCCCAAATAAGGCATTCATGTCCAACCTAATCATGGCTGCAATGTCGTCTGCTGTTTTTCTCAAAGTTACATAAAGGACATTTTGACAGGAAAAAATAAAATAATGACGAGTGACAAACAGCTTGAATCCAGATCAGACGTCGCGTTACGCGGCTTCTGATCTGGATTCAAGCAGTTTGCAAATGGAAGCCAATTTTCTTCCCTATATAATTACAACCTCCGAACAACGCACACAATTTGTGTCTCCCGTTGGGTGTCGTTGAATAGAAGGAGCACTGTATTGACATTCTGATGACCATTTCTGAAAATTAAATGCAGCTTATAATTCAAGTAAAATCAACATAGAGAATTGATGCAAACGCCTCGCCATGTTTGACGACAACTACATACTGTATATAGCGTGTGAAAAAATTAACGTGTACTGCCTCCTTAATATAGTGAGCGCGTATCACTTAGCCCAATGCAACAGGCCACGAGCACGGAAGCTGTAGACTCCCTTCACTTTCTATAGCAATATCGATTCCTGGCATTTGTTGTTCATAGCTATCGGATTATATAGAGTTTGGCAGAGGAGTAATGTGTAGATTACCTTTGAGAGTATTAGTTATGAAAAGTAAATAATACGCACGATACGGCTATTAGGTCATTCATTTTTCATGCAATGAGAGTTTACATGATTGCCGAATGCAGAGTAAATATTCTGGGATATATGCGCATATAAAGGAAAGTGAGTGACAAAGAACGTGTGTTACTACTAGGAGAATTAATTAAGTAAATATTCACAACATTAAACGGGATCGTTACATACTCGTACATATATGGTGGTTATAGGACGTTAATGTAGATCGTGCATCAACGACTTTGGTGATTTACTTGTAAGTATAGACTCCTTTGTAGGTGATAAAATTGTGTCGTCTGCATGTTTAAATGTCAGCTGCTGAATGTTGAAGTTTACTGAAACAATGTAAAAGTGACATGTCGTATTGACCCAGAAATGTCACCTTTAAATAAAAATGCTTACTGAGACTAGATTGGAAAATGCAAACAGTTTGGAAACAGATCAGGCGCCGAGTTAGATCTACTCGGCATCTGATTTTGGCCCAAACAGTCTGTCGGACACTGAAATCAATCTTTTCCTCCATTAACATTGACATCAAAGACGTTTTTGTAATAGTTTTGAACATTTTTTCCCTTGTGACGCAGACGACAAGTGTGACATAAGCATGAAATTCACCCTAGCATGCACAATGGGAGTAAGAGCGTTACAGAGAAGACGTTATTCTGTCCTGTTTCAAAAACCCAAACTAATTGCAAAGATTGTTATAAAAATTAAATGTAGAAAATGACATGTTTTTGAAATGTCTTACAATTGATTTTTCGCTGAGAGACAAACAGTTTGGAGCCTGATCAGACGCCGGGTTACCCGGCGTCTGATCTGGCTACAAACTGTTTGCAGTGAACATTAGGAGTTTGGCATAAACGCGTTGATTGGGAAATAAAATAGTGTCTTCTCCAAAGTTACGTGCATCTTAATTAGACTATGGTGTGATGGCATGGTTGAGAAAAGATTGGTGTTGTTACCATGTGATAGTATAAAACATATTAGAAACAAATCTATCATAATCTAAATCTATCTAAATGCTTTGCAAATGTAAGTCGGTACGGTTTTACCTGAGTATGTATTTACACGTATACAATTTTCCTGTCTCGCATGTTATAATATTTATACTCTTTGGGCTATATACATAGTCGTTTACATAATACATTGGTATATTATACGTATGTAGCTGAAACGCCCATTACCAAGACCACTTACACACGCTCGTATTCGTTTTGTTCAAGGTGGGTGACTGCTAAAATCAGGTTTAAAATAAAACATGCAAATGCAAGTTGTGTTAAACGTTCATCCTCATTTCAAAAGTTAGATATACCTGTCTTAAAACGAAAACAGACGTATTTGAGCGGTAGTAGTGGGATTGTGGATGCTAAGTATACTGTACAGTTCGGCTATAGTCAAACAACTAGGTTAGACGTGTCACGGGGTCGCCGAGTCCATTTATAAGGGAGATCAGCATTTCGGATATCCTCGTGGCAATTTTTAAATGAAAAGTTTTAGTTATTTGTACAAACAATAAACGAATTAGTTATCGGAAACATAGCGCAGTGGATAAGACGTAGGACTAAAAGGAAGCATGATTGAGTAACATTTTATCAAGCGCGGGTTCGAGTCTTGCATTAACCTAAAATATATTTTGGCTAAAACGATATTAAGGATTCTATAATTACATTGCATTAAAGTAATGCGGAAAGCCCCCTGAAGAAAACAACTAAAACTTGTATTGATATTTGTATTTTATCATCCCTTTGTTTTTGAGCATATGGCTAATACAGGACTCGAATTCAAACTAAAGCACCCCTTCCCCAACATTGAAGAACATGTGCATAAATAGTCAATATAATACAGTATGGAATACGATAATGTTTTACTATTCATTCTAGATTTAAAAAAATTGAGGTTGACGCGGGATTTGAACCCACGCTGAACAAACATATTTTATCACAATGTACTCTGCGCACATGTACCTACACTTTACCTACTGCGCTAAAGTGCTGACGCACTTCATTTGTATCTAATATACTAAACTCGTCTGTTTAAAAATGGTCCGAGAACATGCGGAAAGCTGTTATCCCTTAAAAATGGACTCGACTGACCTTTGACACGTCAGACCTAGTTGTTTGACTATAATACATGTATAAGTGAGTTGACATAACCATTACCTAAAGAATGATAAGCAAACATGTTGAGAATTACCTGCACCCAACCCCTTCTATATAAGAACTTTCGCTTTTAGAATTGAGGACTTCAGTATATTTTAACACACCTTTTTGTTTTAGACATTTTAACAATGCTAGACGCAAACAGTTTGGATCCTGATCAGACGCCGAGTTAATCCGTGTCTGCTCAGGTTCCAAACTGTTTGCAAATTTGCGTCGAGTTGAGGTATAAGCAGGGAAAGGATTAATGCAAGCAGACGAGCGTAAACATTAACCCTAGGAACCACGTCAAGAGGGTACAGGTGTATTACAAATGTCATAGATGTTATTACAACTTCTTTGAACCTTTCAGCGCAAAATTAATCGGGAGGTTCCATTGTCGTCTACTTCAAATTGTTTTGCGCAAAATCGTTTCAAAGTTAGATTCAAGGTAGTATGACTTAAAAATTATCGATACGAGTGTAAAACAGTTTGGATCCTGACCAGACGCCGCATGACGCGGCTTCTGATCAGGATTTAACCTATTTGCAAAGTTGACTCTATGCGACTTTGGCACCGAAAGGGTTTTTTTTTTTAAAAAGCTTTTACAAGTACATAAAGTATGATATGTATTTGTCATCTGCTCAAAATACATGTAATAGTTGTCTGCTATTAACTATCGTGAGTTAGATTCTCATAATTAGACATTTTGGCCGAAGAAGCATTGGTTAGGGTGGCTTAACACAGTTTTATCTAGATCAGACGCCGCATTACGCGGCGTCAGATCTTGATCAAAACTGCATTTGCAAATATCATTCAAGTCGAGTTCAGCACCCTAAACGGGACACCCTTAAAAATTAGTACGCTATACATGTAGTATGTAATTGTTGTCTGCAAACAATCACCGTCTGCAAATTTTCTAGCATTTTGTTTATCATCATTTTTCCCAGAATACCATCAGGATATCAAACAATTTGGATTCAGATGAGACGCCGAGTTACTCAGCGTCTCATCTAGTTCCAATTTTTTGAAACGGTTGTCACAAATTTCGCCACCAGCATGCAGAAGGTTTAATGGCTAATAAAGCTCTTTATACTGAAAATACATATACAGCGAACTTAACCCTTATCCTGCTGTGATATCGTCTGCTTTGAAATTGTCGTCTGCAAAAGTTTGAAAAATGAAGAATTATATAATTTTAAGAAAAGAAACATTAAAATGAGTGTCAAACAGTTTGGATCTGACGCGGCGTCTGATCTAGATCCAAACTGTTTGGAAAACTCAGAAAAGTCACGACCAACAGTTGAGATAAGTTATTGTGATTGACAGGTCACGTATGAAAACCTACATCCAACATAATGCTGATATTTTCATACATGAATGAACGATGTTTCATGTAGACAGTAAATGAATAAAACATGTCAGTAGAGCGAAAGAAAACTAATACAGCATTCCCTCCCTACAACGACTCCCTCCTTACAACGACCTTTGCCGCAATTCCCTAAACACGACAATTATGTCTAACGCTTTCACGGCTGCAATGTCGTCTGCTTCAAATAGTCGTCGTCTGCTTTTCTCAATGTTATATGTTTTACATTCGACAGAAATATACTTAATGACGAGTGACAAACAGATTGAATCCAGATCAGACGCCGCGTTACGCGACGTCTGATCTGGATTCAAGCTGATTGCAAATGTTTGTCAATGTCCCGCTCTATAACGACTCCCTCTGAACAACGCATATAATTTTGGTGACGTTGTAGAGAGGGCGCGCTGTACTACAGAAATGGCAACGTGACAAGTGTTGAATAACATTCTACATTCCCTCCAGTAAAGTCAGTTCTTGATTTCAATGTTTAACTGGTCCTTCCCTGAAGCATCAAATGGACAAGTCCAATCTCCGATAAAATGTATAAAATATCAGGATCGATACTTTGTGCAATATTGACTGTGAGTTGTATATTATACCTGACACGGTTCTTTTTTATATTAACTCATTGACGCATGAAGCTTCAAATGGACAATTCAAGTACATGCAATCAGTTAAGTTTTATTAGTTAACCCTTTCGGCGTCAAATTAATCGTGAGGTTCATTTCTACCCCTTCACCGCTATATTCTCGTCTGCTTTTATACTAAGGTTTGCAAGATTGCTTCAAAGTAAGATTCAAATTGAATGTACATGTAGTATGACTTAAGGAATATCGATACGAGTGTTAAACAGTTTCAGCTGGATCTTAATCAGACGCCGCGTTTCGCGGCGTCTGATCAGGATCTAAACTGTTTGCAAGGTCGACCTTATTCGACTTTGTCGCCTAGATAGTTAATATTGTATTTACAAAGAGTTCAAAAATGCAAAACCATGCATGCAGAACCTAATCAGAGGGCTCTTATAGGAGCCTTCTTATCTGGGGGGCTTCAATGTTTGTATATAGGACATGTGTAATCTTCACAGGTAGATCTTTGCTGTTTGTAAAAGGACGAGTATACTCGTTATTAGGGTGCAATTGGTTTTTAGAGAGGTTTCTTTGAGATTTTGCTATGTTCCCAGTACAGTGGAGAATCTGTTATTCTTTCCCGTTTAAACGCAAACGTACGCAAACGCAAAGCACTAAAACGTAGAAAAGAACAATTTTTGGACAATTCTGATAATTCTTGTTTATCTTGGTGGCAAACAGTTTGGAGCCTGATCAGACGCCGGGTTACCCGGCGTCTGATCTGGCTCCAAACTGTTTGCACTGCAAATAATAGTTTTAGCGTAAACGCGTTTATTGGGAAAGAATAACAGATTCTCCACTGTACCACATTCCCTATCACATATACACGATCCGCTCCTGATTCCCATTAAAGAAACCATACTAACATAACATCAAATATCCGGAGTTTTATTAATCAATGAAGTATTCTAACTTGTTTCATATGAATTTTGTGTTCGCGACATTTCGCTGTCACGCAACTATGTCCTGTTGCCATGCTTTGTTGGTGTTAAGTTCATGAGACCGTCATATCAACTCCTTAACTGTCGGCTTTTACCGTCTGCTTTAAACCTTTCCCCCATGCATAGTTCTAAGCGTCTTTTAACACATTTAATTTATTCATCATCTAAAGAAAATAGTTCCAATTTATACAGTCATGAATAGGTATTATAAGAAAAGTTTTCTATATTCTAGCAGATATTAGCTTAAATCAAGCTGAAAGTAAAGCAGAATGTGCCTTAAGGCACATTCTGCTTTACTTTCAACCTGCTTTAAGAAGTCACATATTTTCAAAACAAGACACAGGCTATGGGGTAAAGGGTTAACGCTTTCGACTACACTTTGCTTTATAAGTAAGATTTAAGCTATTATATAACGTAAAGAAATATAGATATGAGTTTCAAATAGACAATTTCAAATAGCCAGTTTCAAAACACAAGAGTGATTATTCCCTCATGAGTTTAAAATTTAAAGCCCGGTCAAATGCCGGTGTCTGAGCTTGACCAAAGATGTCTGCAAACGTGTTGGGTACCCATGCACTCGGTAAAATGAATTAGACCCTGGACACTGAGTAAATATGCCAACATACCCAATTTGTTATCGAATGTTTGTAGAACATTTTCGACCGTAAGTACCAATATTAGGTCTGGTTATCTCTATAATTGCCTAAGCTTATCGAATACTTGCTATATAGCTGTTTCCCTACTTTCATATATGACTATCATTTGCAAACATTTGGATCCAGATCAGACACCGAGTAAATCGGCGTCTGATCCGGATTCATACCGTTTTATTGATGCCTAAAGTAATGTTGTAAGGGTACACATTTATTATCTATGTAATTGCCTAGATTATCTGATTTTCACCAGGAATTCTACCCTTGTTCAGCGCTCCCTCACTACAACGACACCCTATGGGATACAAAAAGTATGTGCGTTGTTCGGAGGGAGTCGTTATATAGGGAGGGAAATCGGATTACCTTTGCAAGCAGCTTGAATCCAAATCAGACGCCGCATAACGCGGCGTCTGATTTGGATTCAAGCTGTTTGTCACTTTTCTGTCAAAATGTCCAAAATTTGACTCTGGGGAAAAACAGCAGACGACAGTGTTAAGCAGGCGATATTTCAGAAGTGAAAGTATATGACAGGTAATTGTCTCGCTTTGAGAACAGCGACAATAGGCGTTGTAAGGAGGGAGACGTTGTTCGAAGGGCCGTTGTAGAACACTGTATAACTACTTTAACATATTTACTTTCATGCTGACTTCCACTAACAAACATATTTGATCCAGATCAGGCTGCAAGTAACTCTTCTCTTTATCCAGAATCAAACAGTACTCGTTTCATCTAATTGGAATATCGTCACTTTAGAATTGAAAAGGTACGTGTTTAAGATTGCAGAAGCGTGATACAATTGAAGCTGGTGTTGTTTTAGTCTTTGTGGGATCTAAATGTAGTCCAACCTATGTCTAGAATCGTGAATTAATTTGTCTTAACCCTGCCATCGCCATTTTACCGTCTGCTTTAACCATATCGGCTGCTTTAACCCATTTACGCTCAGTGGATTCATCCATGTTTATATATTGGATTAGACCATTTTTTATCAAAGGTATGCCTGGTCAAAAAATTTATTTTCATTTTATTTTATATTGAAATTCCTATCAGCAAACAGTGTAGACTTTGATCAGACGCCGCATAATGCGGCGTCTGATCAGAGTCTACACTGTTTGCCTATGTCCCATTTATATGATCGTGGGCACAAATGGGTTAAAAAGGTTGCCCGTTTCTACGTTTGAATACAAATGACCACCTTAAGGCTTATGTTAAGGAAAAGAAAATAGTTCTTATGCTGCACATTCGTGACTGTATAATTTGGAACTATTTTTTTCCAGTGGAGGAATATATTTAAGGCATCAAAAGGCGTATATATGGGACAATGGGTTAAACTATATTTCGAAGCTGGTTGAGTGTCAAACAGTTTCGATCGTAACCTATGGCCTGATCATATATATTTATTTATTTCTCTTCTTTTCATCGACGAAAGTTGACGGAAAGTGATGAGTGACAATCATCTACAATACAATACATCAGTAGTTACATAACACAGACATCAATAATCACTTTGTACACTTCCACCCTAATTAGAGATCATGAGCGAAACTGTTTACTAAATATATTTCAGTCGCCTATATGGTGACGAAAGGGTGAACCATTTCGCCACCATTCATCTAAGTTGTATAAAGATGCCTGCTGCTGACGGTGTGAACAAGTTGGATCCATATTGCAGTCTCCGGTTAAACTTTGTTTGAAGAGTCGATACTCGTGTATCAAATTTGTTCAGAATTAGTGTCCTTTCCTAAACGTATCCATGTACTTTGAAAAGATGGTGCAGAAATAACCTTTCAGCACATAATTATATACGCCTATTGACGCTTTTAATTATTTCCTATAACGATAGATCTAGAGATAATAATTCCATTTTATACAGTCATGAATATGCGCCGAAATATATATTTCCTTTGTCCTAACAGATGGTATCTTAAACCAGGTTGAAAGTAAAGCAGAATGTGCCTTTAAGGCACATTCTGCTTTACTTTCAACCTGATTTAAGTGGTCACCTCTCTTCAAAACTAGAAACATGCTTTGATGGGAAAGGGATTATGGCCGCAGGCGACGTGTATAGGAGGTGAAAAGGTTAAATAAACATGTAGTATATCTCGACAACAGGCACTATTTTCAAACAAGTACACTTAACCCCTCTTTTACAACCACTATGTACAACGAAGTCTAATTGATTGTATAAACGACAGGTGCCAGCTATAAGCAAGGTGACAGCAAAACAGAAAGCTCCTACGGGGCTTTCTGTTTTGCTGTCACCTTGCTTTAAGCAGGTGCTTGTCGTATACGAACACCTAATTAATAACACAATTTAGTTGTTGAAATAGAGAGGATTTACATGTACACTGTAATGCCATTAAGGTCACACAAAAAATGATTGTAAATTAGGGGTAAAAACAGCGACTTGCAACTAGATGGTGTATTTACATAAATAAAAGAAAATACTCAAATAAAACCAAATGTGTAACAGTATCGTGCATCTGGCATTAGAAAAACATTATCAGTCTGAAAACACATTCTAGAAAAGTCTTCAAATCTATGTTTTTTGTTTTTTTTAGATATTTTCCATCGTTTTATACGTGGGCATCAGATGCAATAGAAATTGATAACGGGCTCAGACATAAACCCGAGCCGAATTATGTACTCTCCATCTGTTCACACTGAAGTACGTTAAATCGATCCCAGATAATAATAGTCAGGTGGCTCAGTGGGCTAAATGGTTTCTAACTAATTATTTCCCGTTTATATAAGTGTTTGGCGTATATTTACAAATTATTATATTAAAATGCTTAATCTGGTTGCGAGTCTCTTTTAATGAAAAAATGAAAATAATACATTTTGAAACCATCGGCAGCTATCCTTTCAAACAAGTTTCTGTATAAAAAGGTGGCTGTCATTAAACTTTAACACACTAATCAGTTGAAATATGGCACCGAGGTCCTTCCATACTCAACACTTTTTCTCTATATATTTAAAATCGTTCTGCATCTAATACAGCTGACTTCTGATCAGAAGCCAAAACAGAAATGCATGCCGAGATAATGACTCAAGACTGTTAACTTATGCATGAAGTAAGTTCACGACTAAATGTGTCGTCTGCCTAAACCTTAGAATGTGTATCTATTTAACAATTACTTCTACAAACGTTTTATGCCCCGGCATCTGTAGATGCGGAGGCATAAAGTAATCGTCCTGTCCGTCCGTCCTTGCATCCGTCCGTCCGTAACAAGGTTAAGTAGATTTTACCGTTTTGTCTAGCATCAACACCGCTTACTCCAAGTCTTGGATACTTATACAGTTGTTTCCATGGATCATTCCCTATCCACGAATATCACCCAACCTTCATATTGACCTTGGCCTATTTTGGACTGTTTTAAAGGGGCTATTTCTTGGTTAACTAGATTTTACCGTTTCGTCTAGCATTAACAACGCTTACTCCAATGTTTGGATACTTATACAGTTGTTGCCTTTGACCATTCTCTATCCACCGATATCAGCCAACCTTGACTTCGACCTTGACCTTGACCTACCTTCGACTTAGAATATTTTGAATGGGCTATTTCTTGGTTAACTAGATTTTACCGTTTCGTCTAGCATCAACAACGCTTACTTCAATGCTTGGATACTTATACAGTTGTTGCCTTTGACCATTCTCTATCCACCAATATCACCAAACCTTTATTTTGACTGTGACCTTGACCTAATTTGGACTTAGAAAAAATTATATACATGTATTGTCAAGGATGCCACCGGGGGCATAAGCGTTTATTGAACGCGCAGTCTTGTTAATTGTTATATTTTCACTTTTTAACGAAAATAAAGCGAAGAAAGGAATATATGAATAGATCTACTTGTGTCCATATGGATTCAGATCTGACGTAGAGCTACTCTGTGTGTCGTCTCCTCTGAATACAGGCTGTTTAGAGGAAATATCCTCATGTCCGGTATTTGGAGTCTGAGGGTATAAGTGGTATTTGCTATATTTTCGCCGTGGTTAATAGGAGGACAGTAAATTCAATCTATTACAAGTCTACGACCATGAACAAAAAAATGTGTACTTAAATTATTGACTTAAAGACAGGTGACAGCTTAAAGCAATATGCAAGTAAAACAGAAAGCGCCTAAAGGTGCTTTTTGTTTTTCTTCCATCTTGCTTTAATCGCTCACTTGCCCTAAACACAAAACTGATTAACCAATTTGTGCCCACGATCCCATATATAGGGCATAGGCAAACAGTGTAGACTCTGATCAGAGTCTACACTGTTTGCTGATAGGAATTTCAATATAAAACAAAATGAAAATGAAAATTTTGACCAGGCATCCCTTTATTAAAAAATGGACTAATACAATATAGAAACATGGAAGAATCCACTGGGTATAAGTGGGTTTAACAAAAACAAAACTTGGTCGTAATTGAGTGTTTTACTGTACTTCGTAGTTTATGCTAATCCCGGTCTGCGAATGGTGCAGAAGTATAGTTTTTGCGTTTTTACCATGCATTAGTGCAGTCGAAAACACATAATATAAAATCTCTCTATTACGAGTACTAAAAGGAAGGCTAAGTGATTGTATAAAAGGCAGGTGACTGCTTAAAGCAATGTGACAGTAAATTAGAAAGCTCATTCAGGAGCTTTCTGTTTTACTGTCATCTTGCTTTAAGCAGTCACCTGCCTGGCACAAACACTTAATGATTAACACAATTAGGTGGTCGTAATAGTGAGGTTTTATTGTACATTACAACTATTGACCCATTCACCCCTGAAACTTCAAATGGACAATTCCAATTTCCTATTCAAGATATTACTATTTGGCATTTGTATGATTCGCCCGATTGTTCTAAATAGACATGTAAAATAAATCATAAGACATGTATGATATATGGAAAAAACCCATCTGTTTATAAAAGCCCTGACATACTCATATAGACCGATTTTATTGACCTGTCAGCCAAGTCTTAATCCCCCCTCTAGTAACTCCCTCCGAACAATGCACGCAGTCTTTGTCTTTCATAAGCTGTTGTTGTAGAGAGGGAGCACTGTATATATACCATTTTCACGTGGATATGGATGTACGCATAAATTGTGTTTCTCCATTTTGAAAGTATCGGACAATAATGATATAATTCGAAACTTTACCTATCATCCCTATAATCAAAAGTGAATTAGTTTATCTTTGCCAAAGGTTAGCTCCGCCCTGCCATTTAAAAAACCCGGCATATATGCATTTCTATATTGACAAGTCATATCAAGACAGTTTACCAATTGACCTTGACCTTTGACTTACTATACGTGCTAGGCGGCTGGTGCACTAAATATACATTAACTATGCAATTCACACACATCTGCACTTTTAAACATGTGTACATATATCTCACAATGTGAAACTGTTTTACCTTCAAACTTTTCATACGTCGTAATACGAAACTGAACGCGCCTGTAAACGCGATTTTATTGAGTAGCTTTACGACGGAACATTCCATGTCTACACTCGTAAATTAACTTTAATGGTTTTTAATGGGGCCCTACCGATATACAGAGTTACCCCGCATGGAAAGTGTGATAAGAGTAGCGCCCCCTGAATGAGCGGTTGTTTCCGGTTCAATAGTGAAGTATCGAAAATCCTTTATCCTCAAACACGAATTTGAGGAGATCGTCTGCTTGTTAGTGTAGAGCTTATATTATATACAGTAGAACCTGGTTATACATTATTGAAAGCGCAATCTCTCATATTGTTCAAAAAATAGAATTAAGACATGCATTTACTTTACCTACAATAAAACTTACAAAAACTTCCATAGATATACCGTTCTATGCATATCATTTATTCATATGTTTATTAAAATAAGTCATCAATCTGCACCTCAATAAATATGTTATACCTCCCAGCAGATGATAGCTTAAAGCAGAATGTACCTTAACCTGCCTTAAGGGGTCACCTATCTTCAAAACTAATACCATCTATTGGGTAAAGGGTTAAACCCCGTTACATGGATGTGTCATAGCACATTCTGGTTGCTGTTAATCAACCATAAACCCTACCCGCTATGAATACCTATCATTTAATTTAATACTTTAGCTGATTAAATAAGGAAAAATACCGTATGAATGATCAATTATGCTAATAGCATGATAATGGTTAATATTTAAAAAAAAATACTGCCTACTTTCTTGATAAAAGTTTAGAACATGATATCAATTTTGACTTAAACATAAATGAGTGTTAAACAGGTCTACCCCTGATCAGCCTGTTAGTATATATGCTGCATCTTATCTGGTTCCAAACTTTTTTTTTTTATAAATGATAGTGTTTTAAGCCTATTATAATTAATGAACTGGTAAAAGATCAACAGAAATAAAGTTTTAATCTACTAAAACGAAGGAATACATGCTTTACTTTCAACATTGAGTTTTCAATAGAGTACACATTTAATGATAGGAGAGGGGTTCTAAAGTATTTATGTTGTTAAAACGGTATGTATTTCCTATTAACCCTTTAAATACGCCTTTGGTGTATGCCTCCATTGAAGGAAAGAGTTCTAATTCAAAGTTTTTATTAGCATGAATGTGCAACATTAAAAACATTGAATATCCTAGCAGATGGTAGCTTAAAGCAAGCTGAAAGTAAAGTGGCATGTACTTTTCAATCTACCTTTAATGGACACCTGTCTTTCCAGGTAGGAACAGGCGATCGGATAATGGATTTACCCATTACCTAAACCAATTACCCCACAGCCCGTGTTAAGTATTTAATATAGGTCACCTCTTAAAGCAGGTTGAAAGTAAAACATAATGCGCCTTAAGGTGCACCCTGCTTTACTTTAATCCTGCTTTAAGGCACCACCCACTGCGACTTAGTGCATGAAGAGGATTTAGTTGCTTATGAAGGTGGAATTCATTAAAGGAGTAAAAGGCATAATGATGGGGGAAATGGGTTAAGCTTTTGCACATGAAGGAGTGCATGGTAAAGGAGATTAAAATTTATTCCCCACATGAATAACAATGTGGATCCTATATAAAAAAAAAATAGTTTGGTGTGTTTTGATTCCAGCCTGTGTACCCAAGACTTAAGCTTCCGTTTTATGGCTTGTCATAGCAGAGATGACTATGGGACAGCAGCTGCACCCTTGTGGGGGGTCAGTATACACTTCGATTTCTAGCTAATTGGTTACTTCCTGTTGTTAGTTGTGATGATGCTTTGCGCTTTATGGCCCCTGGGCAGAAGCCTTGAGAGGTGAAATCCATGTGCGTTATGAGCATGACAGGCTGAACTATTTCTATGAAATTTCTGTCAACTATAAAATCTGCTAGTATATAATGTTTTTAAAACGCATGTATAAATCTCGATCGAATAGTTATATAAAGTCCTTTATTAAAAAGGCAGACTGGTTTGATAGTGAATGTTTAGAAGCTAAGCGTATTTATCAACAGTATTTGCATGTTTTTGATAAATGTAAGAATGATGCAAACAGAATATCAATGTTGGATAAGAAAAAGATATACAAGAACTTGATTAAAAAAAAGAAAAGACGTTTTGAGCTTAATAAAATGACAGAGGTCGAAAGATTGAGACATAGAAAGCCGAGGGACTTTTGGCGGCATTTTAGTAAGCGAAATGATGAAAGCAGTGCACGGGACATATCGCTAGATGAATTTTTTGAATACTTTTCAAAACTAAATGATGATTTGCCAAATCCACATGATAGTGATTCAGAAGATTTCTTTGTGAATAATGATTTTGATTCACAAAATGTGTCTTTTGAGGAGCTTGATTCTCCGATTACACAATCTGAAATTGAAGCTGTTGTTAGAAAATTGAAAAGGAACAAGGCATATGCCGGTGATCAACTTATTAACGAGTATTTTTTGGAATCTTTTGATATTCTGTCTGCTCATTTAGTTGACATATTTAATTGTATATTTGAATCGGGTGTTTTCCCAGAGAAATGGTGTGAGGGTATTATTGTACCGTTATTTAAGAAGGGTGATAAAAGTAACGTTAATAACTACAGGGGCATTTCGTTGGTGAGCTGTTTCTCAAAGATTTTCACAGGCGTTTTAAACAATCGCATTTCATCTTGGGCTGAAAACAATGATATTCTGACAGACGCCCAATTTGGGTTTAGAAAGGGCCGCTCAACAACAGACGCTATATTTGTGTTGAATGCAACAATTCAAAAAATATTGCGTAATAAGGGGAAATTATTTTGCGCCTTTGTTGATTTGAAAAAGGCATTTGACAGTGTGTATCACCATGGTCTTTGGCTGAAATTGTTTAGGGTAGGTATTAAGGGTAAAATGTTACGGATCATTAAAGAAATGTATTCAATAGTTAAAATGTGTATTAAGCATTGTGATAATTATTCATCCTTCTACGAATGTGCGATTGGTTTAAAGCAAGGGGAGGTAATATCACCGATAATGTTTGCTCTTTATCTTAATGACCTTGAGCTGTTCCTTTCAGACAGAATAAGTAGCGGACTGACTCTTGATCAAATAAACCTTATTTTGCTTTTATTTGCGGATGATATGGTGATATTGGGGTGTGATCCAAGCGAATTGCAGAATAGTTTAGATAATTTGGAAAGGTATTGTGACAGATGGGGGTTAGAGGTCAATGTGAAGAAAACAAAGATAATGGTTTTCAGAAATAGGGGCAGAGTACCGATGGAATATGTTTGGAAATATAAAGGTCAAACAATAGAAATTGTAGATGATTTTACTTATTTAGGCGTTGTTTTTAGTTATACTGGCACATTTAACAGTTATATAAGTACATTAACAGGTAAGGGATTAAAAGCCCTTAATACATTGGTTGTAAACGTTAAAAAGTATTGCTTTAAACCAAAGACTTTTTGTCAGCTTTTCGATGCCTTCGTAGGATCCATCTTGAATTACTCATGTGAAGTGTGGGGCTGCACAAAAAGTAAACAATTGGAGAATCTGCATTTAAAATTTTGTAAGAGATTATTAGGTGTTAGAGCTTCTACACGTAACATGTGTATTTACGGTGAGTTAGGTAGGTTTCCATTGTATATCAATAGGTATAGCAGAGTAATTAAGTACTGGTGCAAACTTGTTCTAAGTGAAAATATTATTCTTCAAACATTGTTGAGTGAAATGGGTGATGATCTTAACAAGGGTAAAACCAACTGGTTAAGTGATGTTAAAAAACTTTTAGATGATTATGGTTTTTCCTATGTTTGGCTGAATCAATATACGGTAGATTTAAATAAGTTTCATGTTGTTTTTAAAGCCAGAGTAGTGGACGTATTTAAACAGTCTTGGTGTGCTTCTATCCAAGAGTCTAACGTTTTATATACATACAAATTTTTCAAAGAAACTTTTGAACACGAACATTATCTTACTGTTTTACCAAAGAAGTACATGTATACTTTAGCTAAGTTGAGATTATCATCCCATAATTTAAGAATTGAATCCGGGCGTTACGGTGCAGGTAGAACTGAAAGAGAGGAAAGGTATTGTGTGTTTTGTTACAAGCATGACATAGAAGACGAGTTTCATTTTGTTTTAGTATGTACTCTGTATACTGACTTAAGAAAAAAATATCTAAAACGTTATTTTTACCAAAACCCAAGTGCTTATAAGTATGTAGAGTTGATGAAATCAAATAGTTCCAAAACCTTACTAAATCTATCAAGGTATATCTATGAAGCTTTTGATATGAGGAAAGCTGCACTGAACTACCTTGATTGATTTGTATACGAGTCAGTGTTTTATTATCTAATCATTTACCAAAAATGATCATTTAATATCTTTTTTTTTTCATGAAAATAGCAGTTCAACCTCAAATTCTAAATTTTCGAAAATAAATCTACTATCATTTGAAATACTTTTTTTTTTTATTATTATTATTATTATTATTATATGCATGTTTGTTTGGCCACTTTGGCCATCTGTAAATATGTTAACGTGTATGTTAATATGTTAAGAGTAACGAGGAATTTGTTAATTCAAGTTACTGATTGAATAAAGAATTATTATTATTATTATTATAATGAACAAACAAAATATACATTTTTGAAGAAACTGTTTACCATTCAACATATTTTAAAAGATCAGCTTAACCCTTTGCCTAATGAATATTCATGTCATTATTAATAACTGAATAATACAAAGTTTATGTTTAATACCGGTAATGTCTTAATAAATATCCCCTTTTTCACCTGTAATAGGCAGCATTTATAGACCTATAATGTCATTTAAGAACCAGAGAGGACAGTCATTGATTATAGAGACTGTTCCTATATAGTAACCATCTGATCAGGATCTACTTTTAATCCATGTTAACGTTCTTTTACCGAGGTGAAAACCCGTGTCTGTTAAGTATGTTAAAAGTCAGCTTCTTTGTTATATAGAAAAAGTATGATCAGTGCTACTTTCGGTTTGCTGAAAACGATGAAATAAATAACCGTCGCATTTGACATTAAACAAAATTAATTCATTAAAATACATAGGGATAAACGGGAGCATGACTGCATATAGATATAGGTATCAAACTAATAAACCGCATTCGATCTATTCTTTTCCGAATCGTTTATGACCGTTATCGACACCGTCTCAATGAGATGCGTTAACTAAACCGGAAACAACCTTTTCCTTATCAGGGGAGTTAACTCGTGTTGAAAATTGGGATAACTCTGTAATGCGGTAGGGCCCCATTACATTATTTAGTGCCAAGACTCAATTAATTGGCATTAGCAAATGGTTTGGATCCAGATCAGACGCCGAGTAACAGATCCAAACTGTTTGGCGCTCTTACTGTTCCTTATGGAACTTCCTATTTTTCTATGGACTTGCCCACGATCCCATATATGGGACATAGGCAAACAGTGTAGACTCTGATCAGACGCCGCATTATGCGGCGTCTAATCAGAGTCTACACTGTTTGCTTATGGACATATATATAGGCAAACAGTGTAGACTCTGATCAGACGCCGCATTATGTGGCGTCTGATCAGAGTCTACACTGTTTGCTTATACATATAGGAATTTTAATATAAAACAAAATGAAAATGAAAATTTTGACCAGCCATCCCTTTGATAAAAAAATGGACTAATCCAATATAAAACATGGAATAATCCACTGGGCGCAAATGGGTTAAGCTTCGCCTGGCTAAACCCCTTCACTGCCATGGCGTTACGCGATGTCTGATCAGGTTCCAAACTGTTTGTAGAGACGCCAGTATTCTCAAGTTCTGTCGATGCGACCCAAACAAGTACATGTACTTGCAGTCACCTCATAGGGTTAAGTTGGGACATTAAGAAGAAAGTGGTGGGAAGATTCTAATCTGGAACCCATTTGGCTCTGTCGTTGTCCGGATTGTGAATTAATGAAGTTGTGAATATGCATGATACAGTCACGCAACGACAAATAAAGATACATCGCTCCCTCCCTACAACGACACCCAATGGGAGACACATATGTTCGTTGTTCAGAAGGAGTCGTTAGGGAGGGAAATTGGCTTGCATTTGCAAAAAGCTGTTTGTCACTTCTCGGTAAGTTTTTTTTTCTGTCAAAATTTCAATCATGTTACTTTGAGAAAAACAGCAGACGACAATTTTAAGCAGACGATATTGCAGTCGTGAAATAGATCGAACATAATTGTCCTCTTTAGGGAACTGCGACAACGGTCGTTGTAAGGAAGGAGTCGTTGTTGGGAGGGCCGTTGTAGAGAGGGAATGCTGTATTGCAAAAAAACAAAACAACAAAAAACAACAAAACAAAACAAAACACTTCTAGATAGTGAATAATGAATTGTCCATGATGTTTCAGGGAAGATCGAATAAGCGCAAATTTGATTGTATTTTTCCCTAAACACAAATTACTCCCTGTCGAGTTGTCTGATTTCGACTCAAAATGCCGTCTGCTATAGCAATACTGAGATGTAGCTCTTTTTCACTGCTTTTAACTCTTTGCATGCTGGGTAATATTTTCGTCTGCAACAACTTGTCGTCTGCTACTGATCTAAAATTAAAATTTCTCTAAATTTCTTTTCAAAGCATGATCAGAGGCTCAAACAGTTTGGATCCTGGTGAGACGCCGCGTTACGCGGCGTCTTATCTGGATCCAAACTGTTTGCAAAGATAATCGCTGTGGCAGATATATCCGCCGCTAGCATGCAAAGAGTTAACCCCTTCATTACCTTGCCCTGAGGATCAATTAGGCCACCATACTGCCTTACCCCGAGTACAATGGTTATTTGCAATCAGTTTTGATCCTGATCAGACGCCGTGTGACGTTGATCAGGATCCAAACTGTTTACCACTCATTTCAATATTTCATATCAATTTCTTTAAATATTGACTGGTTGGAATGAAAACCGCGAATACGTATACGCGTTAAAATACAGTCGAAACTCGATAATTCGAACTCGCTTTAGTTCGAACATGCCCATATTTCAAAGTTAAAACATGGGTATATGTTCGGCGAGATGGATTCATCGAAAAATCTACTGATGAAATACTGGTCAGGTCGATTTAACTCATTGAGCCCTAGTGACGCATATATGCGTCCTTTACCAAAAGTGAACCTATGAAGAATACACTTGTCTTATGTTAAAAGTGAAGTCCCTGATCAGAGGTCTCCTGCAGGAGCCCTCTGATCAGGGTCTTCACTGTTTGTCATTTTGTAATATATTATAAAAAAACAACCCTAAATAGTCGAAAATTGACCAGCCTTTGTTGTAAACTGGAATTGTCCATTGGAAGTTCCAGTGGATAATGAGTTAAGGGAGATCGAAGTATCGAGATTTTACGATAATTTGGTTCTAGGTCTTTTCTACATTCATATCAAACAAAATAGAGGGGATACAATGAGCAGAAGACACATTGAAGCAGGCGATAATTTGGTTCTAGGTTTGTTTCTACATTCATATCAAACAAAATAGAGGGGATACAATGAGCAGAAGACACATTGAAGCAGGCGATAATTTGGTTCTAGGTTTGTTTCTACATTCATATCAAACAAAATAGAGGGGATACAATGAGCAGAAGACACATTGAAGCAGGCGATAATTTGGTTCTAGGTTTGTTTCTACATTCATATCAAACAAAATAGAGGGGATACAATGAGCAGAAGACACATTGAAGCAGGCGATAATTTGGTTCTAGGTTTGTTTCTACATTCATATCAAACAAAATAGAGGGGATACAATGAGCAGAAGACACATTGAAGCAGGCGATAATTTAGTTCTAGGTTTGTTTCTACATTCATATCAAACAAAATAGAGGGGATACAATGAGCAGAAGACACATTGAAGCAGGCGATAATTTGGTTCTAGGTTTGTTTCTACATTCATATCAAACAAAATAGAGGGGATACAATGAGCAGAAGACACATTGAAGCAGACGATAATTTAGTACGATGTGGTTTGAAATCAACATCAGTTCGTTGAAGCAGCAAATTAACAACTTTCATGACGCAGTGAGCACGCGCTTTACAATCAGACCTGTATTTTATACACATTAAAACTTTGTATTTCTGCGACCACTGAAGATGCATGATGGTTATTTTTTTTTTTTAGAAAATGTGACTATTAAATGCAGGACAAACGTATTTCAGAAAGCTCTTATAGGAGCGTTCTGCATTACTTTTTATAAGTCGAGCTTCAATATCTCGGACTCGGTTAAGTCGAACACACCCGTATTTCAAATTTAAAACGCAGCTAAGCTGCGTTTTAACTTTGAAACACGGGTATGTTCACCTAAACCTTGATTGAAATAAGGCAAATTCATGTTTCGAAATATCGGATAATTCGAGTTAAGCGAGTTCGAGATATCGAAGTTCGACTGTACATGTATGTACATTAACTATCAACTTCTGGCTGAAGCAGTTTTTACAAATCACATCGAATGAGCTTTTTCAGCACACAAATAGAGGGTAATCATTGCCAGGTCGCTTCACATGTAAACTAACAAAAAATACTTAAATCGTTTTCTCTTGTTTAAAATGTCGTCCGCTGCAATTTCCTGATGCACATTTTCTCTACTATTAAAATTATTTTGTTTAAGAAAATATAAGACCGTCAAACAATTTGGGATCCTGATGAGACGCCGAGTTACTCGGCGTCTCACCAGGATCCCAAACTATTTGCAAAGTAGAATCGCGTTTTACAGTTAAAGGATTTAATAAACCAATTTGGCAAAGAAGTGATGCCTTAAATTTGGCATCCCCGACAAGGAATGTCATTCCAGAAGTTTTGGAATCTCCATGGTAACGAAAATATTATATTCGAGCTATTGTGTAAGATGCGATGTTGGGTCAACTGGGGAATAAAGTCACTCATGTTTTCTACAAACACATATGTGGAGAACATTTTTATATGGCATCTATCCAGTTGAATACTGCGTGAACCTTTTCAATGCCAAATTTATACAATCTGTTTTACCGTCATTTTCTCGTATCTTTGTTTTCGGTGTTTTACTCATGCTGCAAAAAAATCGAAAAAAGATTCGAGATTGCAATGGGGCATTATCGCACCTTTTTTTCGATACATTCTGTCCACGAACCCTATGTACAGTGGAGAAAACGTTATTCTTTCCCAATAAACGCGTTTACGGTAAATCTATTATTTCCATTGCAACCAGTTTGGAACCAGACCAGACGCCGGGTAACCCGGCGTCTGATCAGGCTCCAAATTGTTTGCCACTAACATAAACATGAATAATCAGAAATGTCCAAAAAGTTGTACTTTTCTTCGTTTTAGTATTCTCTCATCTTTGTTCGGCATAATTTACCGATGGACGTATAGTCGAGTGGTAAAGCGCCCGTTTCGGGTCGTGAGGTCGATCCCCCGCCGGACCAAGTCTTTCAGATGAGACTTTATAAACCGATGTCCGAGATATCAGTGCTTTTCACTGGGCATTTAAAAGAACCTAATGTTGTTAGAAAAGTGTTACCCAACCCCATTTTCATGTACATATGGAAAATAAAATATGTTTAAACTGTATCTAAAAGAACCAGATAACTCTTTCGATAATAAGAGTAGGGCATTGCGCCCGGGTTCTCTGTATCCGCTCCCCTCTATCCGGGCGTCCAACTAGCCCATAGATGGCAGAAACGGACGTTAAAAACAAAAATACTCGGCATCTTTTACAATATAATACATGTAAAAATGTACCGAATAAAGATGCGAGAATACAATGTCATGTGACGTTGCATTCTCGCATTATTTTTTTTTTTGGCTTTCTACCAAAATTGTAAATAAAACAAAAATAATGTTGGCCGCAACAGGGTTCCGCACCTTAAGGCACAATCTACTTTACTTCTAGTCTGCTTCAGGTGGTCATCACTCTTCAAAACTAGAAGGTTATAAAGTTTTTTAGTTGAGTCTGAAGTAGTTCTCAAGCATTTAATTGGTCAGATTTGAGCCTAGGCTCAAATCTGACCAAGCAAATGCTTGAGAACGATATTAGACTCAACTCATAGCCTTTTTAACCTTCGACCTTGGCTATGAGGCAATGGGTAAAGCAAAAATTCAAAAGGATGAGTTCGATTTGAGCGAGTTCGAGTCAACGAGTCTCGTGTGAGGGCAATTTGTGAAAGAAGTAAAGGTCAACTCAGAAGAATTAAGGAAAATTAAACCATTGTGTCACTTCCATAAACAATAAATGAGATATCCTTTTTTAAGATATCTTTCTTTTTTTCAAAAAATATATGCTCGACCCCTTCTTGTCCCTGATGGTTTATACTGGCCTCTGAGATGCATACGACAAATGAAAAATACACGATATACAGTGCTCCCTCCCTATAACGGTCCTCCCAACAACGACTCCCTCCTTATACAACGACCCTTGCCGCAGTTCCCTAAATAGGACCATTATACATGTATCTAACCCAATCATAGCTGAAATGTCGTCTGCTTTAAATTGCAGTCTGCTTTTTTTCCTTAAATTGCCATAATTTGCATTTTGACAGAAAAAACTTAATGATTCTTTTACAGTCTGATTACGTTTTTCTTTTTTCTTTTCTACAGACAAAAATGGATATATTCTGCATCCTATAATCGTACCATTTCATGCATTCGTGTTTCTATTCCTAAAGAGGCGAACGGTAATCCGCAATGGAGTACAGTGATGCTCACTTACAGTGGAGAATCTGTTATTCTTTCCCGTTTAAACGCAAACGTACGCAAACGCAAAGCACTAAAACGTAGAAAAGAACAACTTTTGGACATTTCTGATAATTCTTGTTTATCTTGGTGGCAAACAGTTTGGAGCCTGATCAGACGCCGGGTTACCCGGCGTCTGATCTGGCTCCAAACTGTTTGTACTGCAAATAATAGTTTTAGTGTAAACGCGTTTATTGGGAAAGAATAACAGATTCTCCACTGTATAACGAAATTCAGGGGATCTTGCAAATTAGTTCGTCTTATCCAAACTTCGTCTTATCCAAACATCGGAATTTCTTTGTGAATAGTTTGCATATAAAGAAAATTTTACTCGATTATACTTCTAGTACATAATTGATTAGAAAGAAAGAAATATAGAAAGGCATAGAAATTATATCTTAAATATTTCTTTTAATTGTACCAAATAGAATAATTAAATGATAACAAAATAAGATTGGCTATGACATAAGAAATGTCATTTTTCTTCTTGAAAATGTAACCTGTTCCCTGTTTTTGTATTAATAGAAAACTCAATCTATTATGAATATTTAATAAATAAACTTTATTAATATAAAAAAGTTCTTCTACATGTATGTTGATAAAGCATCAGTGGTTGTTATGTTTTTGCAGAATACAGGTGTCAAACAGCAAGAAGTCTGATCAGACACCCAGTTATAAGGCATCTGATCTGGATCCAAAAAAATAATGTGCAATTTAACAGTGCAAAGTAAACTAATTATTTCCAGTTGTTTGAACATCCTATCAATAGCATATATATACAAAACATGTTGGTTGGGCAATGTGTTGTTATCAGAGGTGATGAGCAGCTAAGCAATTAAGTACTGTCACCTTTGTAAGCCACTTGTCAAACTGTGATAATGACAGGCATGTTGTATTAACAGAACCATTTTACAGGTAAAATCAAGTTTAGGGACCTAAAAATCAGTTTGTCTTATCCAGTTTTTCGTTATATCCAGTTTTCATCTTAAGCAAGCATGAGGCCATTGAAATAAAGAAGGAAACAGTCGGGGATTTATTTTTAGTTTGTATTAAGCAGTTTTTCATCTTATCCAAGTTCGTTATAAGTGAGCATCACTGTATACATCTTAACCCCTTGACTGCCCGATCCCGCTTACAATGGCTATTTGCAAACAGTTTGGATCCAGATCAGAAGCCGCGTTACATGGCGTCTGACCAGGATCCTCACGGTTTGATACTCATTCCAATATTTCTTAGGCCAAAACTGGAAACTAAAGTAGGTTTTGGTTAAAAGGCTTATCAAGTATAGGTCCTGTCTTAAAACCCATTTGTGCCCGCGATCCCATATATGGGACATATGCAAACAGTGTAGACTCTGATCACACGCCGCATTATGCGGCGTCTGATCAGAGTCTGCACTGTTTGTTGATTGGAATTTCAATATAAAACAAAACGAAAATGAAAATTTAGACCAGGCACCCCTTAGATAAAAAATGGATTAATCCATTATATAAGCATGGAATAATCTAATGGGCACAAATGGGTTAAAGTCACATAGCTTCGTTATTTCTTTCCATTGCAAGTGCGAACTGTTTGATGCTGTAAGGTCTGTTCTTATTTTTAAAATGGGCATATAAATATTATATGTTTTATCCGTCTACGCCGTCAAAACAAAAACATACAGAGGCGCTACATTTTAATAACTCTTTCACTGCCAAATCTTTCATGAGATTTTTACTTCTTCGCCGTTTTATTGCCGCCTGCTTCAATTTTGTTTTCTTCAATGTTATTTCCAAGTTTAAAGAATAACGCAATTTATGCCTAACGAAATTTCAAAACGAGTGTCAAACAGTGTGTGTCCTGACCAGACGCCGCATTTCGCGGCGTCTAAACAGGACCCAAAATGTTTGCTAACGTGCTTTAGGCGCCATTGGGGGTGAAATGATTAAGCAGCCGACTTTTTTCCGCAAGAGAAATGAAATATCGGAACAGGTCACATTTATCGTAATCAATTTTCGAGGTGTTATCGCTAAACCCTTCATAAGTCAACGGTTTATAAAACAAAGGTCTAAAAGTTTATGCAGTCCTTTACTGTTTAGAAATACAATATCATTATTCATAGCCAAGTTCATATTTTTACACTTAGAATCTATATATTGGTTCTTGGCTGGTATCTTCAAATAATTTGGAACAGGAAGATGAACAGATGAATATATCGGCGTTTGACAGGGATCCAAATTGATCGCTTACAGTGTTCCCCTTCCTACAACGGTCCAACAACGACTCCCTCCTCACAACAACGCTTGCCGCTGTTCCTCTAAGCAAGTGTTCCTCTAAGCAGTTTTCCCTCCCTCCCTACAACGGTCCTCCCAACAACGATTCCCTCCTCACTACAACGTTTGCCGCTGTTTCCCCAAATGGCTGCAATATCGTCTGCTTGAAAGTGTCGTCTGCTGTTTTTCTCAGAGTAACATTATGGACATTTTGACAGAAAAAAAAACTTAATGACGAGTGACAAACAGCTTGAATCCAGATCAAACGCCGCGTAACGCGGCGTCTGATCTGGATTCAAGCTCTTTGCAAATGTAAGCCAATTTCCCACCCTATAACGACTCCCTCCGAACAACGCACACATATTTTTTTCTCCCAATCGATATCGTTGTAGAGAGGGAGCGCTGTATTTCTGAAATAATTGAAAAACAACACTGTGACAACAGCAACACAAGTTTAGCAGACGGAATATGCAGCAGACCATATTTATTCATCTGTTATTAAATTATTATATTTATAGTTATTCAATAACTAAAGCTTGAGTTGTATCCGAATTATAGGATAAGTATGTACACAGTTAACCTCTTCACCGGCATGACGTTATTAACTCTTTACCTCATAGCCTTTACCTCATTTTGAAGACAGGTGACCACTTAAAGCAGGTTGAAAGTAAAGCAGAATGTGCCTTAACCCTTATCCTGCGGTAATATCGTCTGCTTCGAAATTGTCGTCTGCAAACTTTGTTAAATCTAGATTTATACATTTTTAGCTCACCTGAGCCGAAGGCTCAAGGTGAGCTGTTGTGATCGCCCGCCGTCCGTCGTCCGTCTGTCCGTCTGTCCGTCCGTTCAAATTTACTTCAAGCGACAACTCCTCTGAAACCGCCAGTCTGAGGAAAAAACTAATTTGCTCACGGTGTTCCTTGGATGCTTCTCTACAGAAATTGTTAAAATGAAACTTTAAAGTGGACTACTTATTGAAATTTATTAAAAAAAGTGAAAAACTTTAAACAAGTTTTTTGTAAAAAACCACTGTTCCCACACCTTAGATATTGCATGAATAGTATCTTCTACTAAATCACTTTCAAAATTGTAAAAAATCAAAACCCTAGGATCAAATTTGACTCAACCCTGGCCATATCAGTGCTTTTTGATGCAGGTCTGACAGTAAAAACTCTCTAATGATCCGTTTTATACAGACGCATTGTATCTTCCAGGCTAAGAAGCTACCCTTATACTAAATGCAACATTTTTGCAAACAGTTTGGATCCAGGTCAGATGCCACATAATGCTGCATCTAATCTGGATCTAAACTATTTGCCACTCATTTACATATTTTCTTATATTTAGAAAATATAAGTACTTATTTTTTACATATTTCACATACAAACATTTGGAGCAGACAACAGTTCAGCATAATAATAGTCATTTCTCTCTGAGACCGTCTCCAATTGCATAACTGACCCATAGCTAGCTCTGAACTCAGGTCACTGAGATACATAACAGAAATGAAAGTGATGTCTGCTATTTTATGCTCAAGCACAACTTAGTTCGAGGCATATTACTTTTGGTCTGTCTGTTTGTTTGTTTGTGTTTTGTTTGTTTGTTTATCTTTCTGTCTATCAGTCCACAATTAATTCTTGGCCATAAACAGTATGGATCCAGGTCAGATGCCACATAATGCTGCTTCTAATCTGGATCCAAACTATTTGCCACTCATTTACATATAGTTTCTTATATTTAGAAAATGTAAATAATGATATTTATTAACCTATTAACCCATACATATTCTTTTTTATGTCTTTAATTTATTCTTCCACAGAAGAAAATATTTCACTTTATACAGTCATTGTTGTCTTTAACAATTGCTTCAAATGACATCTCCTCATATACCGCTGAAAAGATTTCAACCAAACTTTACACGAATGTTCCTTGGGTCAAGTTCTTTCAAAATTGTTCAAAGAATTAAAAACAATGTAGAACTCTGGTTGCCATGGCAACCAAGTGAAAAAATAAGGAAATCTTAAAAAAAATTCTTGTCTGAAACTACAAGGGCCAGATCTTAGACATTTGTCACATAGCATCATCTACAGGTCCTCTATCAAACTACAAACTATGCCCCTGGGGTCAAAATTGGCCCCGCCCAGGGGGTCACAGTTTAACATAGAGTTATATAGTGAAATTTTCAAATGTCTTCTCCTCTGAAACTAATATGGCCAGAGCTTTGATATCTGGCTTGGTGACACTTTTAGATGTCCTATACCAATAAGGTTCAAATGGTTCTGGTCGATTGCATATCATCTACAGGTCCTCTATCAAGTTTGTACAAATTATGCCCCTGGGGTCAAAATTAGCCCCACTCCGGGGGTCACAGTTTTCATACGTCTTCTTTTCTGAAGCTAATATAGCCAGAGCTTTGATATTCGGCATGGTGTTACTTCTAGATGTCCTTTATCTATTTGGTTCAAATGGTTCCAGTCTGTTGCATATGTAGGTCACAGGAGCTAAAAATAGATTTTTTCAATGGAAACTTAAAAAAAATCTTCTTGTCTAGAACCCTAGTACCCTGATCTTAGATATTTGGAACATAGCATCATCTACAGGTCCTCTATCAAGATTGTTCAAATTATGCCCCTCGGGTAAAAAATGACCCCGTCCTGGACTTAAATCATTACCTCCATTTTGATGTACAGCTATTCTCAGGTGAGCGACATATGCCCCATGGGGCTCTTGTTTAAGTATATAATCCTAAAGACGAGTGTCAAACAGTTTGGATCCAGATCAGACGTCGCGTTACGCGGCGTCTGATCTGGGTCCAAACTGTTTGCGAAAATCAGTAAAGTCGCGACCAGCAGGCAAAGGGTTAAGGCACATTCTGCTTTACTTTCAGCCAGCTTTAAGCTAAAATCTGCTAGGCTATATAAAATATTTATAATGGTAAATGTTCATGAGGGTATACACTGGAACTATTTTCTTCAGCGGAGGAATACTCTAAATACGCTAAAAGTCGCTTCTATGGGGAAAAGGGTTAAATAAAATGTCGCCTACTTTTATTTCTCAAATTTAAAGTTTATGATTTGATTGATTGAGTTGGGGTTTACGGCACAGCGACACATAAAATGATGACACCGAGTAAAGTTTGTGTATTTTGAATAAAGAGGTATTGAAATGAGTGTCAAACAGTTTGGATCCTGGCCAGAACGCAGCGTTATGCGGCGTCTGATCAGTATCCAAACTTTTTGCAAATAGCCATGCATTCTACTCCGGCGGGATGAGGCATCGATGGGGTTTACCCATCCTCCATCAAATTTAACCCATTTATACCCAGTGGATTCTTCCATGTTTATATATTGGATTAGTCCATTTTTATCAGAGGGATGGCTGGTCAAAATTTTCATTTTCATTTTGTATTATACTGAAGTTCCTGTTGATAGCAAACAGTGTAGACTCTGATCAGACGCCGCATAATGCGGCGTCTGGTCAGAGTCTACACTGTTTGCCTATGGCCCATATTAATGTGATCATGGGCACAAATGGGTTTACCGCTGAATTTAGCTCTTTCTCAAACAAATTATATCTTCCGCCAAAAGTCGGCTGCAATTTCATTCAAATTCAAAATATTTCAATTTTGTCTGAAGGATACAATTTAGACTTTTGTGAAAGAAAAAAAACGTTGATACAAGTGTCAGATAGCCCTGAGTAGCCACTTACTCGGTGTCTGATCAGGACCGGCGCTTATATTTAGCCTTAGAGTTGAGTCTGAAATCGATCTCAAGCATTTGATTGGTCAGATTTGAGTCTAGGCTCAAATCTGCCCAATCAAATGCTTGAGAAAGCACTCAAACTCAACTCAAATGCTTTATAAGCGTTTGCCCTGATCTGGATCCCAACTGTGTGCAGATGTCATAGGTTGCAACATTGGCAGTGAACGGGTTGGCATTGTTGTTGGCGTTGTGTAGCGAATTTGTCTTAAATTTTGAACTTTTCCGGTAACGGAAAATGCAGAGAAATTAACTTGATTGTTCGCAGACCCAAAAAGAGCAGACGAAAGCCACACTCTTGCTATGGGTTAAGAACAAAAGTCGAACGAAAATTGCATAACGTGCTAAGGGTAAAATCAAATATGTGTAACTACCACTCGGCTGGCCTGTTTGGTATGAATAATAATTTCGAACGTTTTAAAGGCCATTCATTATACTCTGAAAAACTGTCGCATCTAATGCCATCTACATAGGGGAAAGGTTGATTCAATGTTATGAGAAATTGTTGCCCTATTCCATTTTTCCTCTGTATATGATGAAATAAAACGGGTTTAGATCTAATCCTTTCAGATAAACTTCTTTAACATAAAACATTTACCTTTTCATCGCCGAGATTGTTTCACTGACTGATTAATAATTGTTTGTGTCTAGATCTATTTTCACATTTAATTTTCACGTTTCTTTCATTCATAAAATACATTTGTAATCAAAAGAGTGTCTTGGTGTGTCAGGGCTGCCATAACTTGACATAAAAAATCCTAAGATTTCCAAATTTGCATTTTACAAGCGCGATTTTATGAATCGTACCTTTACCCCCATCGCCTGAGTCTAGTTTTGTTGACACGTGGCTGCTTAAAGCAGGCTGGAAGTAAAGCAGAATGCGCCTTATGTCGCATTCTGCTTTACTTTCAGCCTACTTTAAGCTACCATGTACTAGAAAAAAAATCCGAAGATTTAGGAAAAATCCGGAGAAATGGCAGCCCTGGTGTGTCTGATTTGAATCAAATCGTTTACTTATTGTCAGTGTAGCCATGTATGATAAGGACTTATCTTTTGCTACTTTAGCTGTTTCCAAACGCTTTGGACACAGATCAGACGCCGAGTAAATCGGCGTCTCATTTTTGTTCCAAAATGTTTAACTCTCTGATAATATGTCCGAAACGAAATGGAGTTACTCTAAGGATTTTTGCAGACGACAAATCTTGCAGACGAAAGTAATCAAGCATACTGAATGTAAGATAATGATTCGGAAGCGGACACTTTGAGAACTCCTAAGTACTGATACAGGGCTGCCATAAGTTGACATAAAAAATCCTAAGATTTCCAAATTTGCATTTTTCAAGTGTGATTTTACGAATCGTACCTTTACCCCATCGTCTGTTTCTAGTTTTGTTGACACGCGGCTGCTTAAAGCAGGCTGGAAGTAAAGCAGAATGCGCCTTAAGACGCATTTTGCTTTACTTTCAGTCTGCTTTAAAGAGGCTCGCAACCGGATTTAGCATTAAAAATAGTAATTTGTAAATATATGTCAAATACTTATATAAATGGGTAAGATTTCGTTTTGGATAATAAATTCTGTTAAAAAATGCATTTCAAAAAAAAAAAAAAGGAAGAGTACGCTCTGGTGGGATTCGAACCCGTGACCCTCCATGCGGAGACAAACATGAAAACAAAGTCAAACGCCTTAACCAGAGACCATACATACATGTATGTATGGTCTCTGCCTTAACCACGCGGCTACTGGGGCTCTCTATCTATATGGTAGCGAATTAACGTACTTCACTGGTACCCAGCCAGCATTCTATATCGGGCCGATATCGGTAAGATATCGCTCTCTATATCGGGCCGATGTCGGGTCCAATATCGGCTGCAAACGGAAAAGATGTCGGCCCGATGTCGGCAGGGTATATCGGCCCGATATCGGTTTGTTGTCGGCACGATATCGGTTGTGTATATATTGGTTTGATGTCGGCCCGATATCGGGCGGATATACCCTGCCGACATCGGGCCGACATCTTTTCCATTTGCAGCCGATATTGGACCCGATATCGGCCCGATATACATGCTCTTTGTTAATCGGGCCGACATCGTATTGGTGTCAGCCTGATGTCGGCTGTATCAATATTGGTTTGACATCGAATCGATGTCAGCCCGATATTGTTCCGACATCATATCGATGTCGGCTATGTCATATCGGTTTGACATTGATTCGATGTTGGCCCGATATCATAACGAGGTCGGCATGATGTCCGCTATTTCATATCGGTTTGACATAGCAGTTGGCATCATGTCTGCTGCATTATATCGGTTGGACATCATATCAATATCTGTTACTCAGCATCTCATCTGCCACCATAGTTATTTCCATCAGACACTGTAGGAAAAGGGTTGAAGGTCTGACAGAATTTCCAACATCAGACCACAATAACACTGATTACAATCATGTTTTACAAATAATGCAGCCAACAACATGAGAAAAAGGACTTTCAGGCTTCACTAAAAATGAAAGACAACAAAGCAGCTACTGATATACTGAATCAAAGGCCACATTGCAATTGTTCCAAATTAATTTCTTAGCATATAATGATAAAAAAGCCCCAAAGTCCTTTTCATCATGATGCTAGATGTACATCCATGCAAGGTTAACTTTCTATAACCAACACAATGTTATATAACTACTTTTATTTACTTTTTATCATTATGTGAAGTAAATTAATACAAAGCATTAACAATTAAGTAAAGAAGTAGAGTAAAGCAGATTCACATCTTAAAAAACTTACATGTATACATACAACATGTAGCTTGACCCTTTACCAGCATCATGTCATTACATATATTAGTATCATATTCAATCAGCTTGGGTCCTGATGAGATGCCAAGTTACTCAGCGCCTAATCAAGATCCAAGCCGTTTGACACTCACCCAATATCTATACCTAACTTGGAGCAAAAAGGTTTTAAAGTCAAAGCAGATGACTAGAGAACTTGTGCATGCACATTTTTTGAAGCAGTTAAAGGGTTACGGTTGATCACACCTAACGAGATCAGACAGAAATCGGCATGCTATCATGTATGTAGCGATCGACCCTGTTCGCCACATTACGGTACATTCCAAACTATGCTTAAATAGCACAGTTCGATACGGGCCGACAGGTGACGAGAATGGCCAATCCATCTCGGTAGCTTACTGATACCAGTCCAAACTCATTAGGAGTCCTCAACCTTAAATAGATTTCTTTTTCAAAACATAAATTTAACATACAAGTATTATGAAAGGGTTAATTTGGATGTTAATCTTTCACAAACTGAGCTCTTTTTCATTACTACAAATGCTTTAAATATACACATTAGGTGAATGTTGTGTATGTTGAAATTTACTTTGTGCAGCATGAGTTTTCCAAGTAAAACAATGTAAACCTAGATTAGAAACTTCTGTATACATGTATATACATGTACATATCTAGCTTTGAACGGATAGGTATGAAAAGTACATATGCAAACAGTTGAGATCCAGATGTAATGCTAAGTAACTTGGCGTCTCATCTGAATTCCAGATTGTTTGAACCCCCCCCCCCCCCCCCCAACCCCCCCCCCCCCCCCCCAACCCCCCCCAGGATAGACCACCTGCATTAGTTGTTCCGTTCAATTATCTGGATCTCTTGCGGTCCTCAGTCACTACCTAACAACAACAAACTCTACTCCGGCATTAGTCATTCCGTTGAATTATTTCTGGATCACTTGCGGTCCTAAACAGCCACTACCTAACAGAAATAAACACTACTTCGGCATTTAGTCGTTCCGTTGAATTATTTCTGGATCAATTGCGGTCCTCAGCCACTACATAACAACAAATTCTACTCCAGCATTAGTCATACCGTTGAATTATTTCTGGATAACTTGCAGTCCTCAGTCACTTCCTAATAGCAAACTCTACTCCGGCATTAGTCATTCCATTGAATTATTTCTGGATCACTTGCAGTCCTCAGTCACTTCCTAATAACAAACTCTACTCCGGCATTAGTCATTCCGTTGAATTCTTTCTGGATCACTTGCAGTCCTCAGTCACTTCCTAATAACAAACTCTACTCCGGCATTAGTCATTCCGTTGGATTATTTCTGGATCACTTGCAGTCCTCAGCTACTACCTAACAACAAACTCAACACCTGCATAATTCCTTCCGTTGAATTGTTTCAGGACAGCTACTGAAAATATGAAAGCATTATATAAAGTATTACCAGAATTCATGATTTTTTTTAAAACAATTTGAGGTATATTACATGTACAGTCGAACTTCGATATCGCGAAGTCGGTTTTGTCGAGCATACCCGTATTTCAAAGTTAAAACGTAGCTAAGCCACGTTTTAACTTTGAAATATGGGTATCTTCGACTTAACCGAGCATGAAATAATGCAGTTCATATATCAAACTATCGGATAGTTCTAGTTAAACGTGTTCGAGATATCGAAGTCCGACTGTATTATATGTTTAGGAGCAAATGCAAACAGAGCTTCAGATAAAGGAAGTTTTTCTAAACCTAAATCTTATTTCTGCATTAAAGCCTATATGGTGTTATAGTTAATTAGAATCGTCTCGATGAAATAGTTCTAAAGAGTAGCAACACCATAAGATTTGGTGCTGTATTGAGTAAGAAAATGTTGGATTTGTTCAGTTTACTCCCTCGACTAATCTGGAGCCCTGTCACGGTTGGGGGCAGAGGCACTGTTTATTGCTGCGATTGATTGTTTATGTACCCTTATGATATATTTTCCTAGTATTTACAAAATGACATAACTGTCAGGTTTTGTTTGTAGATTTAATAAAAAAAATAAAAATACACTGATCACTTAAGTTTACTCTAGAAACTCTATCCTCAAAACATTAGATTGTTACCGAATGTGTGTAACATGATGAGAAAACTATGCAACAAGGCCTTGACTCGAACACAGACCCCTCACTTACAGGGTGAGTGCTCTACAGACTGAGCCTTCTGACCGCTTGCTCAAATCTCTCACCTGACCATATATTAACCCTTTGAACCCTAGTCCTGCATATACCGGTAGGCGTCTTTTTCAAACAGTGTACATGTGATTAGTACACCTGTCCTGTGCAAACAGTGAAGACCCAGATCAGAGGGCTCCGAAACCCGGGGACCCCTTGCTTAATACCGGGCAAGCGTACATACTCTCCCATATAAGCTATCTGGACCGCTTACACAAATCTCTCACCATTTACTATGGACTTAACCCGGCTACAATAATTAGAGTTCTGACCAGAAATATCATACCTAGTAGCAGTTAATTACTGCTTCGAGATCTTTCTGACTTAGACTAAGTTAGAGTTTTGCACTTACTTCTAACAGCAGCTTTCAATATTCCAAATGGTTTCTGGATTATCGTGCCATAACAGTCAAACTACTTCACACATGTGCTCCCCAGTAACTGTGAGCAGACATGCGTTACCGTCTGCCACATGTGCTCTTTCCAACGACTAGTGACAGATTGATCTGTAAGAAAAATAATTGAAAGCATTTAATAATCATACATCACCTAAATTCATATCAGCATTCTATAAAAGTATACGATTTCGGCTTACAAGTTACATGTATATCCTTATAAATTTAGCTACAAAATGTTAACCTAGACCAGTGTAACTGGTCAAAATAATCGCTATATGCTGCCTTACAGGCTCTATAATTTGTATAATATTGTTTCTTGTTTTGTTCAAAATAGTTACACATAAAAATCAATCCATAATTATAAGGTAAAAAGTTGTATTTTATTATATAAATCAGTTTACTGAACTATTCATCTCCTAAACCTGATTACAATATTAGTGAAAAAGTAAAATAACAGCACCTCTGAAATTTCTTTCTCAAAATTCAAATCGATCATGTCGCGAAAATATGTGACAAATCTGTTTTAATAACTTTTTTTGACAGAACTGACACAGCTAAATATCTTTAGATACTATCTAAACACTTGAAATATATTTTCTAATTAAAACAGATTCTATTACCTTAGCATTAGTGAAGACTGGTTGCAAAGTTCACTTCCTTTGTTTACACAAAGCATCTTCATTTGAACTTGGAGAAAATGGCGGCAATGTTAACTAGAGTGACCTTTCTTGATTTTAGCAGTTATCTCCCTTGGAAATAGGGTAAAACATTGACTGGTTATATCGGGCCGATATCGGCCAGATATAATAAAACCGAGATACATATAAATGGGATGCAATTATGAAAATAATGTTTGCTCACACATACAAAATTGTTTTTGCAGGCCAACTGAACTGTCTTATTGTTTAACACAAATTTACAACAACACACCAATATCGATCCGATGTCGGGCCGATATTAATAATAATGTGTTATGTCGGTCCGATATCGACCCGATATGTCCAAAACGATATATAGAAAATAATAAAGTAGATCAATATCTGCTATTTGTTTATTGATAAACTTACATCACGATGCTGAAATGGCTTCATTATAACCTTAATGAAACATTTAAACAAAATATGCGACATCGGCCCTACAGCGTGCCTATATCGGTATGATATCGGCAGGCTCTTCCGATATTCCGACCTTAAGCCGACATCGGCCCGATATAGGTGTGCTGGCTGGGTAGCGAATGATTTATACATATTCGGCTCGGGTTTATGTCTGAGCCCGTGTAGAGATGCAACAACAACAACTACATGTATACCGTTAGCTAACGCTATAGAAAAACGATGGAAAATATCTAAAAAAACTAAGATTCGGTGACAATTATTGAGACTTTTTTTGGACTGATCATATTTTCTTAATGTCAGAAGCCAAATAATGCCACAAATTTGCTTTTATTTGAGTATTTTATTTTATTTTTACAAGTACACCATCCGGTTGCGAGTCCCTTTAAGCTACCATGTACAAGAAAAAAATCCGAAATCACCGTTTATCAAGTCTGAAATTTATATGTCATATTCTACCGACTTTTACAATTAGATCTATCTACATAAGCTGTCACACTTAATCTATAATTATTATTTTTGTTATTATTATTATTATTACTATTATTATTATTATTATATAAAGAAAACATGCGGCCATGTGGGTCATTTCATTTACGCAGTGCGTAGTGAAGTAAAGTGATTAGTGCGAACATGTTTAAGTACGAAGTAGTAAGGGATCGGACAAATAGACGCTCTTTAATAGAAAGGTTTCGACTGACAGCAACGAAAAAAATCGGTGGTTTTTTTTTTGCTTCAGATTTTAAATTTCTGTACGTTTGCATGATTAACATCTTATAAATTGTCAGTTGATTCCGAATAAGGGAATAGTTGTATTTTTATTATGTACACTTCATGCAAGTTATACAACTGTTGTTTCTTGGAAATATTGCTAAATAGCAAGTCGTCAGAATTGTTGATATTTTAAAATTGTGAAATTTACACAGGTACAGTATTGCCGAATTGGTCGTATAAAGTACGTTTTGACTGACGGATATTAGATTCTAACGTAAAGTTAAAAGGTATCGGTAGTTCTATTTGGATTTTTGATGGAAATGTAACGTTTTAGTTTGTGTTTAATTTTTGTTTAACAAATAAGATTTAGGTCTAATGCTACATTGCAAGTATTTTTAAACAAAATTAAGGCAGTGGCTAGCAATCACGAACCAGACGGCTAGGTCCCAGGGGCAGGGCTGCCATAAGTTGACATGAAAAATCCTAAGATTTCCAAATTTGCATTTTTCAAGTGCGAATTTACGAATTGTACCTTTACCCCATAGCCTGTTTCTAGTTTTGTGGACACGTAACTACTTAAAGCAGACTGGAAGTAAAGCAGAATGCGCCTTATGGCGCATTCTGCTTTACTTTCAGCCTGCTTTAAGCTACCATGTTCTTGAAAAAAATCCGAAGATTTAGGAAAAATCCGGAGAAATGTCAGTCCTGCAGGGGCCTTTAAATTTTTACTGTTGTCAATCGATTTCTGATTATTACTTTGATTTTTGATTACTACTTACAGACGCTGTCGGGGAAAAAGTGTGCTATATGTAAAAGAGGCTAATTAATTTTAGCACTGTACCGCTACCCTGACATTTTTGCGCCCTTGTCGCTATCCCACTGGTTCAACTAGACTTGAATAGCACACTGGAATTTTTCTGTTTTCCTTTCTTTCTTTCTTTCTCTATATACTGCTACACGCCCCTTTCGGGTATTACGAGCAGGGGCACTTTTTAGGTGCACCAATGGGACTGTACCCGGCCGGTCACTTTATCCTGACACCGACGAACCAGTTGTAATGCTAACCCGAAATCCTGAGCGCCAAGGAGGGAAGCCATTACTACCAATTTTTACCCATACTCCTTATTCGAGTACTCAATGCAGGGTTCGACATTAACTTTTTTTTTCACTAGACATTCGGTCTTGTAGCCTGCAAACATTACTAGACCAGACCAAAAAGTTGGTAGACCAAACAGAAACGAACTGGATCTTTGGTAAACTTTATAATTTCGCAAAACTTTCTCTGTCTTGTTTGCTTTTCATAGCGTGTCTTTGACTCCGCTGTAGCTGTACTCGCCCTTTTCTCTTCCTTTTTCTTACCACTACATTTGTAAAACCGAAGTTGAATAAATCTGACATGATTTGACGTTTCGATGTACATTGTACACAAACGAAAAAGCGTTCGCTCAATGTCGTACTTATACTTGGCAGAAAAATGGATATTTTCGTTAACAAAACAAATAATATATCAGAATTGGGATTGATTTCGGTTTCGTACGTAAAAAATGATACAAAATTGTGTTTTAGGTGAAATAATTGCATTGTAGATACTTACGACAATCATGGTAGTGAAAAGCGTTGGAAAGTGTAACATCCGGTAACTACCGAGAAATATCGGTTCGCAGATAAAATTGTCATTTTCAATCCCAAAAACTGAGACTGCAGTGACCTTTTCGGATATTGTACCTTTCTAATTAAAAATGATCAATTCTAAAAACATTCAAAACGTAACTGGTAGCAACACAATCAGGTGTTTGAAGTAGAACGCGAGATGATCAATTAATCACACCGATATTTTTCGTAACTGAACCGGATTTTACTCTTCGCCCTAGTTAATGCGGGATAGTTACTACTGCTAAGTTTAGAACAAGGATTTCCCGACTGCGAGTTATATTTAGATGCGGAAACAGTTTTGAGGTCTGAACAACCTTTTTGTCTGAAACCACAGTGGCGAACTGGGCAGGATTTTTAGCTTGAACATAATGATGTCCTATTCTAAATGCGTGAATTTAAAAAAATCCTCCTCAGATTTTAACTAGACCATTCGGGTTAGTAACTGCCAGGGATCACTAGACCGAACGTCGCCGTTACTAGTGAATGTCTATCGGACGTAGGCCAATGTCGAACCCTGCAATGTCGGAGAAAATATCTTGGACATTGAATTCACTGCATTCTGTTTAAGTATTGGACAAAAAATAGGTTAAGAGAAACTTTTAGAAATGTTCTGTTTACTTTCTTTCATATGGAGCCCTGGCTCCAAAAAAATCAGTGAATCTGGATGTGTATGTAAAATTGGAGAAAAAACTTAACCCTTATAAATCCGTTTCAAATAATGTAGACCCAGATCAGAGGTCCTAAGAACTTAAAAATCAGGGTCTGCACTGTGTGACATCCTGAGTTTATGCATATTTGGTGGAAACAACTCTGAAATACATTTAAACTTAGTTACTAGTATCGTATCAGAAAATGGATGGCCATTGGGTCAATTTAGATTCTCAGCATTTTAAAGGTTTAACTCCTTCAACAATAACTTGACTAAGTAACTAATAACTATTACGGGTTATTATGTTCCTTGTTTGTCTTTTTCGTTACCAAAACAAGAACCAGTCTACTTGGAATTATGGCTAGTTAATAAACACTTCTCTTAATTACCAAATAGTGTAGACCCTGATCAGAGAGCTCCCTCTGATCAGAGTCTACACTGTTTGCAATGTAATGAGCATATTTCAAACAGGTCAGTGGTGTCGGAAGAGTTAAATAGAAAATATTGCAAATGTTTTGCTTATAATTAACTTAAATGGATTCTGTTAAATGCATCATTTTCTCACTTTAGTTTTACAATGAGGACCATGCTGCCTTGCTCTTGATTGGTTCAAGCTCACTGATAGGCCCAGAGATGCCTACTGAACACAGTAATGGGCCTGAAATCAAGGTCACCAGTGCAGAAGACGTGGACAAAGAGATTAAGGATGCTGATGGAACTGAATCTGATCCACCCTACATAGATGATGCTGAAGACATTGGTGATGCCAAGGATTTAACAGAAGAGCCTCTAAAGACAGGCAATGGCAGAGAGAATAATCATGTCAAAGGTACTGGTTAATCAGTCTTCATGAAAAAGCCTTTTACGCCTCTAATTTATTTCTTCACTAAAGACAATAGTTCAACTTTACACAGGCATGAATATGTACGATAAGAACTATATTCTAATCCAAGCAAATGGTTGCCTTAAAGCTTTATGAAAGTAAAGCAGAATTATTATTTTACCAGATTTGTATAGCACTCTTTTCACATAGGAGGTATGAGTTCAAAAGTGCTTAAGGGTGTTTCCAACCCATAAGCGATCTTTTCAAAGTATCAAACTTTTTTTCTATCATTGTTTTTTTGGAAGAGCTATTTATGATGAATGAAAAAATGGAGAAAAAAATATATGGTGGTGTCCTTTTTTTTGAGCTACAGCGATTTGAAAAAGGTATGTCAAATTTGGACTTTTTCTCTAAAATTTTACCGATTCAGAGTACAAGCTTCAGTAAAATCTATTTCAAAACAAACATGGTAATTTGGGTTTTCATTATTTATTTCATGTCTATGGTGGTATTTTCACATATAGAAACCAAATTTAGACAAAGCAGGCACTAGGTTTGAACAATATGGATCCTCGAATATCAAAAATATGCTTTTGATAGGGCATGATTTTATTAGATTTTTTATTTTATGAAAAAAAAGTAAAAAAGTTTGAAAATGAAATAGTTCTAGTATTAAACTTTTTCTTATATTCTACCAAATGAAAGCCAATGCTAAGGCAGTTCAAAATATGAAAAGAAATTGAAAGGTCAGTGTTGAAAATTTTGAGTTATTACAAAAAAGTACCATATCGATGATATTTAGAGCTTTATAAATTTCACATTTGGTGCATGTTTTCTCTTAAATTAGTTTTTGTATGAAGAAATACTACCATAGATAGGAAATAAATAATACAAAACCAAATTATCATATTTGTTTTCATTTAAAATGGATTTTATTGAAGTGTGCTGTTTGAAAAGGACAAAATAAGAGAAAGTGGGTGGGGTAAATTTTACATGGCCATGGAGCCAACTGTTGTTCACCAAAATGTACACTTTTTCTATTTTTTCATTCATCTTAAATAGCTCTTCAATACAAAACCATCATAAAGTGTTTTCATATACTTTGAAAATTTCTTAAATTCATGACATTGATTCACCCTTAAGGAGCATTCTTCTTTACTTTAAACCTGCTTTAAGTGGTCATCTGTCTTCAAAACTAGAAGCAGGCTTTATTGAGACCGATATAAAGGTTAAACAATCTCAAACATTAATTTTTACACGATTTCTTATTATATTATCTCACACTATTTCTCATTGACATAACTTAGTCTGGTTTTGTTCTTTGTTGCAGAGAAACATCTAATTCCACATTAACCCTTAGCCCGCCAAATAAATTGTCGTCTGCTATATTTCTCGTCTGCTTCAAGTTTCAAAGTGCTTCTAAGTTGCTCAAAATTGCTGAAAATGTTGTCAGAGTGTCAAACAGCTTGGATCCGGATGAGACGCCGAGTTACTCGGCGTCTCATCCGGATCCAAGCTGTTTGCATATGGAGCTATAGTCGTGAGTGGCAGGCTAAGGGTTAACTCTTTCCTCCCTGAAACATAAAATGGATAATTCCAGTTCCCAATTTAGTCTTATCCATTTTAACCATTTAGGGTTGTTTTCAACAATATTATTATATAGCACTTTTTTCATACATAATTATATGTTCAAAAGTGCTTTACAATTATAAAAACACAAAATAAAACATGAAATGAGAGTAACAATTAAAATAAACATTTCAAAAGAACCTACAGTTTAAAGCATAATCATTGCATTATAATAAAAAAAAATCATTAAAACAGGCATAACTACAGATAAAGATGGCATATTGGCAGTTATATAAAACAAATATAATTTTGTCTAGTCAAGAATAAAAATATATTTCCACATATGCACAGTCAATATGACATTTATTGTCCATGTATTTGCACGAAGAAGTGTGTTTTCAATGAGTGTAATATGACAAATAGTGAAGACCCAGATCAGAGGGCTCTGTTAGGAGCCCTATGATCTGTATCTTCACTGTTTGCATAGGATATGTGTACTCTTCTCAGGGACACTGATTGCAAATGACGCATATATGCGTGACTAGGGTTCAAACCTGGGTTTACTTGCAAACAGGAGAACTATAATCTTGGTCCACATGGTTTACATAGGACATTATGTAATCTTCACAGGTACACAATAATAGTATTTGTTAACGGTATGTTTATGCAGTACAAGATGCTACAGTGTACCTCGAAATGGACGATGTGTCTGACACTGAAAGCTACTTGGAAAGGATGTATCCCGGCATGGACCTTATCTGTGATGATCATGAGTTATCCAAGCCCAGGAATCGGCCAGAAAACAAGTTACAGTAAGTGATCCTGTGTGAAGAGATTCTGTTTTAACCCATAAACCGATAAATACACCTTTTTACGCATTTAATTTATTTCTTCACTGAAGAAAATACTTCCATTTTGTACAGTCATTAATATGTATCACAAGAGTTTTTTTCTTTATTCTAGCAGATAGTCACTGAAAGCAAGCTGAAAGTAAAGCAGAATGTGCCTTAAGGCACATTCTGCTTTACTTTCAACTTGCTTTATAGTATCAGGTTCTATCTTTCATACTAGAATCAGGTTATGGTGTAATAGGTTAACCCCCATAGTGTGTTTCTAGTATTGAAGATAGGTGACCACTGAAAGCAGGTTGAAAGTAAAGCAGAATGTGCCTTAAGGCACAATCTGCTTTACAATCAGCCTGATTTGTGTATAATCTGAAAGAATATAGAGAATATTTCTTATTGTGCATATTCATGACTGTTTGAAGGGGAACTTTTTTCTTGAAATAGTTCTCATGATTCATATTCATGAATATACATGTATATGGTGGACTGATTTTTCTATAGTGGATGAATAAACTAAAGATTTAAAAAGATTTTAGTGTAAACTTGTATCTTTTATGATTTATAAGTTTTACGATTTATTTACATTTTTGTCCCTAGTTTGAACTATTCCAGGCCTTTTTCTGGGAAAAACTGCAATGTCTGATTTGGGAAATATTTGGTGTGAAAAGAATTTTTAGAATTGATAAATTTTCACATAAATTTTTTTTTTTTAAATTGGGATTTATTTTTGAAATTGGGAATATTTTTTACCATTACCCATTGGGAATGACCGGACCCGGGGATACACCTGAAATAAAAAAGGCCTGATTTCTGGTGTAAAACAACTGCAGTGTGTATTTCTGATTTAATCTGCAGTGTGCATTTCGAAGAATGAAAAAGGAAATGAAAGTCATGTTTTAATCTTGAATTGAAGCAGGGTAGTCCTGGCAACAAACATTTCAAGTGCTTCTGGTAATATTTGAGCTCTCTGATTATACAGATATGGATTTTCATTGTGTGCTGTGCCAGTAAATAGCCTAATATCCAAGCTATTAATGAGTAAAAACAGTAAACCCTTTCCTCCACCGAAGCGCATTAGAGCACCTCTACTTACTCTTTCATATTAGGGCCAAACTGATATTCAATCATAGTGTTGGACGTAGGTGACATCTTAAAGCATTATCCCATAGCCTGATTCAAGTTTTGAATATAGGTGACCACTTAAAGCAGGTTGAAAGTAAAGCAGAATGTGCCTTAAGGCACATTCTGCTTTACTTTCAGCCTGCTTTAAGCTACCAGCTGCCAGAATGTAGAAATTATTTCTAACACTAAATATTCACATCTGTATAAATTGGAACTGTTTTCTTCAGATGAGGGATAAATTAGAGGTGTAAAAAGGTGTATTTATGGGGTAATGGGTTAAAGCAAGATGAAAGTAAAGCAGACTTCTAAGGGAGCTTTTTGCTTTACATTACGCTTGCTTTAAGCAGTTTCTTGCCTTAACTCTTTCCTCCCTGAAACTTTAAATGGACAATTTCAGTTTCTATTTTAGTCTAGTCCATTTCTGACTTTTAGGGGTTGTTTTTGTCAATGTTTCAAGTGCTTCTGGTAATATTTGAGCTCTCTGATTATACAGATATGGATTTTCATTGTGTGCTGTGCCAGTAAATAGCCTAATATCCAAGCTATTAATGAGTAAAAACAGTAAACCCTTTCCTCCACCGAAGCGCATTAGAGCACCTCTACTTACTCTTTCATATTAGGGCCAAACTGATATTCAATCATAGTGTTGGACGTAGGTGACATCTTAAAGCATTATCCCATAGCCTGATTCAAGTTTTGAATATAGGTGACCACTTAAAGCAGGTTGAAAGTAAAGCAGAATGTGCCTTAAGGCACATTCTGCTTTACTTTCAGCCTGCTTTAAACTACCAGCTGCCAGAATGTAGAAATTATTTCTAACACTAAATATTCACATCTGTATAAATTGGAACTGTTTTCTTCAGATGAGGGATAAATTAGAGGTGTAAAAAGGTGTATTTATGGGGTAATGGGTTAAAGCAAGATGAAAGTAAAGCAGACTTCTAAGGGAGCTTTTTGCTTTACATTACGCTTGCTTTAAGCAGTTTCTTGCCTTAACTCTTTCCTCCCTGAAACTTTAAATGGACAATTTCAGTTTCTATTTTAGTCTAGTCCATTTCTGACTTTTAGGGGTTGTTTTTGTCAATGTTTGGCATTATGACAAACAGTGAAGACCCTGATCAGAGGGCTCCTTTCGGAGCCTTCTGATCTGGGTCTTCACTGTTTGCACAGGACAAGTGTACTATGCACATGTACACTGTTTGAAGAGTACGCCTATATGCGGGACTAGGGTTCAAAGGGTTAAACACAGATATATATATAGGAGATTTGCACTGATGACTATGGAGAAAACAGTTAAACCCATTACTTCATAGATATGAGCAGTGCCCTGCGAAAACCTGACATATTGCATTGCAAACAGTATAGATCAAGGTCAGCCGCCACAGCAAAGGTGGGGCGGCTGGCCTTGATCTATACTGTTTAACCCTTTACCCCATAGCCTGTTTTTAGAATTGAAGATGGGTGACGACTTAAAGCAGGTTTAAAGTAAAGCAAAATGTGCCTTAAGGTGCATTCTGCTTTACTTTCAACCTGCTTTAAGCTTCCATCTACTAGGATAAAGTAAATATTTCTTAGGATACATATTCCTAACTGTATAATATGGAACTATTTTCTTCATTGAAGGAATAAAATAAAGGCGTAAAAAAGCGTATTTATGGGGTAATGGGTTAACACCCACATGCATCTAAAGTATTTCATTTAGCTGTATTATATACGGTATTTGGCAGCGCAGACCAAATTCAGTTTTTCATGTGGAGAAAGGGGTCTCCGTGGCCTAGTGGTATAGTCACTGTGACTTACATCATTTAGCTCCTCACCGCTGTGAGTTCGAATCCCAGTAGGGTCGTTCGGATTTTTCATGTGGGGAAGCCTTCCAGCTGGCTTGCGGAAGGTCGGTGGTTCTACCCAGTTGCCGATTTATGTCTGAAACAGTGCATAAAGGACTTCTGGGGTCTTCCTCCACCTGTAATTAGCTGGACGTCGCGATATGACTGAAATACTGTTGAAAGCGACGTAAAATCAAAACAAATTCAAAAACAAATCATGTGGAGAAACCCTTCAGCTGGCTTTCGGAAGGTCGGTGGTTCTACCCAGTTGCTGATTCGTGCCTAAAACAGTGCATGAAAGGGCTTCTGGGGTCTTCCTCCTACTATTGTTATCTGGATGTCGTGATATGACTGAAATACTGGTAAAAATACTGCAACATAAATCATAACATAACATAACGAATCAAAACCGAACTCAGATACAGAGCTTTTGTTGACTACAGTGCTTGGTATGTACAATGTTGCAATGCAATAGGGCAGATTTAGTCATGGCAGGGTGCAGAGCTCCAGATAAGGGGAGTATTTCATAAAATAAAATCTTCATTTCTGCAAAAAAAACCTATGGTGTCACTAACACCATAGTAGTAACACCATAGGATTTGGTGCTGAAATAAGTGAGAAAATGTTGAATTTGTTCAGTTTTCTCCCTCTTATTTGGAGCCCTGGCAGGGTGTAAGATCCTTATTTCATAAAATAAAATCTTCATTTCTGCATAAAACCCTCGAGACGATTCTAATGAGTAGTAACACCATAGGATTTGGTGCTGAAATAAGCGAGAAAATGTTGAATCTGTTCAGTTTACTCCCTCTTATCTGGAGCCCTGGCAGAGTGGAAGATCCTTATTTTGGTATCTTGTGTTTACATGTTTTATTTTATTTGCAGCCAGGCCCAGTGGCACGTGAAGCGCGTCTTGGAGCATATGGCCTTCCGTATTTTCACCATACTGCTTATCCTAGTAGAGTTTACCCTTGTTGTGATAGACCTGGCCTTCAACGAGGATGGTCGCATTAAGCACATCACCCTCATTTCACAAATCATCATTGGGTACTTCGTCGTGGAGCTTATACTCAGAATATTCTATAAAGGGTAAGTCTAGACTTAAGTCACATGGTATACAATGTACAGCAAAAAATGCAACTTTTAAATCAATACAGAATTAATTGTCAGATGACATTAAAGACTTATGGTTGCAGAATGCGCATTAAGGTACATTATGTGCATTCTGCTTTACTTTCAGCCTGCTTTAAACCCCTATCCATTAGATAATCCGATATGTAAAATATTTCTTATGGTACATATTCATGACTATATAAAGTGGCGGAAGGTCGGTGGTTCTACCCAATTGCTAATTTGTGCCTGAAACAGTGCATAAAGGACTGGACGTCACGATAGGACTGAAATACTGTTGAACCCGACGTAAAATAAAAAACAAAACAAAACAAACAAATATAAAGTGGAATTATTTTCTTCAGTGGAGGAATATATCAGAGACATAAAAAGGCATATTTATTATGGGGTAACATGTTAAGCAGTAGCCAGTCTGTACATATCTTCATGCTCCTCCATTTTGTAGCCAGCTGCGTCCCTTAATACTGGATTTACTGTCTCAGACTTTAATTAATTAATTTGTACCTTGACAGTTGTATTTACATGTAAAATTAGTTTTATGATGAATGTTTGGAGAAACCTGGTTGAAAATCAGTTGATTGATGTTATAACAGGCTCTAGATAAATGGGGGATAAACTCACATTTTTCAACATTTTCTCTGTCATGTCAGCATCAAATCTTATGGTGTGACTACTCATTAGAATCGTCTCTGAGAGACGATTCTAATGAGTAGTCACACCATAGGGTTTACTGTTGACAGAAAGATTTTAAATTCTATCTGGAGTACTGATGTTTGGTCAAATCTGGTTGAGACTTTAACCCATTAACTCATAAGTGATAAACAATTATCAATGCTTATATCAATATATGCTAGTGGATTAAAGTGCGTCAAAATGAGTCAGTATGAGAATATTGCGCAACGCCTCAATATGAGTCAGTATGGCTTAATGGGTTAAGCAAAAGTTACAGATTCTTGTCAGTGTCTGAGGGATAAAGTTGGAAATATGTTAAGGGGTTATGAATATTAAAAATATTGATTAGATTGAGTCTTAACCATGTTTGTGTGTTGTGGCTTTGATATTTACCACATGTGGCCCGAGGAGACATGCTTCTTTTCCAACAATCATTTGAACTAAAACAACTACACGTATGTCCTTTGCAAACAACTTGGAGCCAGATCAGAGGACGCGTACAGTTAAACTTCTCTATAACGACCATTGAAAGGAATGCTAATTGGTTGTATAAAAGACAGGTGACAGCTTAAAGCAAGGTGACATTAAAACAGAAAGCTCCTTAAGGAGCTTTCTGTTTTACTGTCACCTTGCTTTAAAGACATACTCGCCTATATTAAAAATGTTGAAAAATAAACTTCTTAAATACCTTGATTACTATATATTTTCTGATTTGCAATACATTTATTATCATAAAAATGAATTTTGAAAAGTTCTCATTGGTAAATTATGTAAAATATAGTCCTTTCCGTACAGGCACTGTTTCAAGATTTGAAAAAACTGTCCCGAGTAGCAATTCTTGTAGAAATTATGTTTATGTTTTTATCAGCAGCATTGTAAATGCTTTAAGTAACTAAAACTTTATTTAATGCTGTTGTATTCACATACACTCATATATTTACCAATTTAAGCAAATATTGGATGAATATTTCTCATTTTTAGGTCAACAGAGACCCAATTTGGCTATTGGGGGAGGTATATTTTCTGCATAAAATCTAAGGGGGTAGGGTTAGAAATTTGACCATATTTCATAAATGAACAACGCGACACCTAGGTTTCTTTACACCATTTGATAAGAAATACTTTAACCTAGATGCCTAGAAAGTTTAAAGAATTTTCATTGGATTTTTTTTACATAATTGATGTTTTTGTGAGACATTGGCAAGAAAAAATGTCTTATTTTTCCAGTTTTCAGCATTCATTTTAGCCCAAAAGCTCATTAAAAACACAAGAAAGAGCTTTAAAAAGTTTATTTCACACTTGCTTGTGATGAGTGAATGCTAGAAACTTAAAAAGTGTACTAGAAATATGTTTTTGTGTAGTAATATAAGTGCATTTGTCCCTTATGACGTTTTCTACTCTGACAATGAGCAAATGCGGCAAACGTCACACTATTCAAAGCCAGCTAGAGCTGAAAAAAGCATTGCAACCCCCAATTTTTATTTTAGCAATTTGCTTATATATACCTTAATTCAACTTGTAGAACTTTTCATGAGATTCTGTTGATTTTTTCAAATACGCAAGTATCCCTTTAAGCAGTAATCTATCATGTATATTTAATTATCAGCACAGTTAAGTGGTCGTAATTAAAAGGTTTAACTGTATTTTCTCATTTGATAAGGAATCAATCCATTTGTAATTCAGATGGTAATAAATCTTCAACACTTTCAATGTTTTATTGCATTACTTTTTCATTTAGTTTATTTGTAGCAGGGAAGAAATCATGTCTTCTTGGCATGTCACTAAGTAGACTAGATTCTGAGACAAGACACACATCTACCAGATTGAAATGAGCTTCTTATTAAGATCTATTGATTTGTTTATGAACTTTTACTCTGCTAAGTTATTCTTTGTCTACATAAAATCTTATCTGCTACTGGTCTAAAATTATAATGTTCTAAAAGATTATTTTCCAGATAGGGTCTAAGTGGCAAACAGTTTTGATTCTGATGGTACACTGAGTTACTTAGCATCTTAATCTGGATCCTAACTGTTTGAAAAAAAAATTACTTTTTCACTGCTGGCTTGTAAAGAGTTGGAACTTGAGTGTAAGCATTCTCATGGGTCTAGGTCTTGTTTGTGGTTTCAAGTTTTCCATTATTTGCTTCAATATTGTCCGCAGGAGTTTTTGTTTAAATCTTTTAACCCATTTAATCACAAATACACCTTTTTATGCATCTAGTGTACTTCTTCTCTGAAGAAAATAGTTTAAACAATCAAACATTTGCACCTTAAAAATGTTTTTTTATATTCTAGAAGAAGGTAGCTGAAAGCAGGCTGAATGTACCTTTAGGCACATTTTACTTTACTTTCAACCTGCTTAAAGTGGTCACTTGTCTTCAAAACTTGAATCAGTTTATAGGATAAGGGTTAATAAAAGAAACATTTAAAGAATTGTCAAACAGTTTTGATTCTGATCAGATATTAAGAAACTAGATATCAGTTTTGGAATCTGAATTGTTAATTTTGTCCCTTATTTTTCTGCTCTCAACAAAACTCCATTTTGTGACTACCTTTTACAATCATCTTTTCGAGACACAATTCTAATGAGTAGTCACAACATAAAGAATTGTTTCAACATCAGGATTTTAGTACTTGAAATATTTGCCTTTTATTGAGCTCTCAGGGCTCCAGATTAGAGGGAGTAAACTGAATAAATCAAACATTATCTCATCAAATCCTATGGTGTCACTACTCATTAGAATCGTCTCTTCGAGACGATTCTAATGAGTAGTGACATCATAGTGTTTAATGCAGAAATAAACATTTTAGCATTTAAAATATTCGCCTTATCTAAAGCTAAAGCTGTATGCATTTGGGGAAAAGAGCTTATACACAAGCGGATAAAGCTTATCCAGACGTATTGATCAGGTACTTACAAGATGCATTTGGAAGTGACAGATGGTATCAGTGAAACACTGATGGAAAAGTGATGTGTGCTGCCCAGTTATACAAGAAATTCTAATGAAAGCTTTAACCCATTACCCCATAAATATGCCTTTAATTTATTCCTACACTAAAGAAAACAGTTCCAATTGATGCAGTCATGAAATATTTTCTACATTATATTATTAGCAGATGAAAGCTTAAAGCAGGCTGAAAGTAAAGCAGAATGTGCCTTATGGTGCATTCAGCTTTACTTTTAACCCGTTTTAAGTGGTCACTGTTTTCAAAACTAGCTATGGGGTAATGGGTTAAAGGCTTATGGCGTAAATGCAATCACCATTGCAAACAGTTTTGATCCAGATCAGACTCTGAATAGCTCACCCTCTCATCTGGATCCTAAATGTTTGACACCCTGACCTGGTTTTGGGGAAAAATCAGAAGTTTCTAGTTTAAGAGTAGTAGATCTAGCAGACGACAATTGTTGCAGACGAGAGCAGTACTTAGTTTTCTGACAGTTTATGTTCCCGTAGATAGCTGGAGTGTCAAGTCTCAACTACTTAGCACTGTACCTCATTCACACCTGAAACTGTAAATGGAATAATCCAGTTTCCAATTAAGTCTAGTTCATTTCTGACTGTTTAGGATTGATTTGAACAATATTGCAAAATGACAAACAGTGGAGACCCTGATCAGAGGGCTCCTTCATTGTTTTTATAAGGCATGTGTACTGTCATCATATACACTGTAAGTTGCATCCAATTAGCCCTTAGATGGCAGAAAAAGTGATTGAGTACACAAACAACAAACAAACAAACAAACAAATATTAGTCTCCAACATTAAAGAAAGGTCTTGATAAGTTTTAAACATTCCATTCAAATAGGCTTAAATTTAGGTTAACCCTTTACCTGATAGCCTATTTCTAGTACTTAAGATAGGGGACTTCTTAAATCAGGTTGAAAGTAAAGCAGAATGCGCCTGAGGGTGCATTCTGCTTTACTTTCAGCATGCTTTAAGCTATCATGTTATAATATAGAAAATATTCCCTATAATACATAGTCATTACTGATTAAATTGGAACTATTTTCTTCAGCGAATGAATATATCATATCCGCTAAAAGTCGCTTCTATAAGGGAAAGGGTTAAAAAAGGAGTACAGTAAATACACACTTTTTAACCGATTACTCAAATAGTATACCCTTTTTTGTCTCAAAATTATTCCTCGACTAAAGAAAATAGTTCCACCCCATACAGTCATAAATATACACAATAAGACATATTTTCTATAGCCTAGTAGCAGATGGTAGCTTAAAGCAGGCTGAAGTAAAGCAGAATGCATCTATAGGTGTAATCTGCTTTACTTTCAACCTTCTTTAAGAGGTCACCTGTCTTCAAAACCAGAAACATGCTAAGGGATAATAATTAACTTAAGAGGTGCTGTGTCTTACCATGCTAGCGGAGGATATATCCTACAGTGATTACCTTTGCAAACAGTTTCGATCCAGATGAGACGCCGCATAATGCTGCGTCTTATCAGGTACCAAACTGTTTAACGCTCTGACCAGGCTGTTTTGAAAAGAAATTTAGAATGATCTATTTTTAGAGCAGTACTACTGTAGCAGACGACAATTGCAGCAGATGAAAAAATTACCTCGCATGCAAAGAGTTAATGAGAGGGTTTACTCTACTGTAATTAAGACATGCCTATGTAACAGCCTCAGGTGAACATGTGTAGGTGTGCATACACTGTTTTTTAAATCTTTGCATGCTCGATATGTGTTTCGTCCGCAACAATTGTCTTCTGCCCTTGTTCTAAAAATAGAATTTTCCCAATCTCTTTTCAAAACAAGGTCAGAGTAGCTGACAGTTTGGGTCCTGATGAGACCCCGCATGATGCGGGGTCTCATCAGGATCCAAACTGTTTGCAAAGGTTATCATGGTTGCTAAGAGGTAAGCCTTCAGGTCAGTGGTTATGGTCATGATCAAGTTTGATGGATGGTACATGGCTCACCTCAGTTAACCCATATAACACCTTGTCACCTTCATCCTGGACATGGACATACATCATGAAGAGTATGTCTACATCTTAACACTTGATCTCCATAAATACACCTTTTTACGCCTTTAATTTACTCCTCCATTGAATTTTTTTATGCAGTGACAGTCATGAATATACACCCTAAGAAATATTTTCTTTATTCTAGCACATTGTATCTTAAAGCAGGCTGAAAGTAATGCAGATTGTGCCCTAAGACACATTCTGCTATTCTTTTAGCCTGCATTAAGTATTCACCTATTTTCAAAACTAGAAACAGGCTATGGGGTAGAGGCTTAACCCATTCCCCCATAAATACACCTTTTTATGCCTTCAATTTATTCCTTCACTGAAGAAAATAGGTCCATTATTATACAGTTTTGAATATGTTTCATAAGACATATTGTCTATATTCTAGCAGATTATAGCTTAAAGCAGGTTGCTTTACTTTCAAACTGCTTTAACCCTTTGAACCCTGGTCCCACATATAGGCGTCATTTTCAAACAGTGTTCATGTGAATAGTACACTTGTCATATGCAAACAGTGAAGACCCAGGCGTCCTTTTCAAACAGTGTACATGTGAATAGTATACTTGTCCTGTGCAAACAGTGAAGACCCAGATCAGAGGGCTCCGAAAGGAGCCCTCTGATCAGGGTCTTCACTGTTTGTCATAATGCCAAACATTGACAAAAACAACCCTTAAAATCAGAAATGGACTAGACTTAAATGGAAACTGGAATTGTCCATTTAAAGTTTCAGGGAGGAAAGAGTTAAGTTGTCACCTGTTTTCAAAACTAGAAACAGGCTATGATGTAATGGGTTAAGGCGCATTCGGGTTTATTTTCAAGTGGTCACCTATCTTCAATAGAAGAAACAAGTTGTAGGGTAATGGATTAACCCATATAAACACTTTGTCACCCTAATCCTGGACACAAGACATACATCATGAAGTATATGTCAACAGCTTAACCCTTTTCTCTCATAATCAAATATGCCTTTTTATGCGTATATCTTATTCCTCCACTGAAGAAAATACTTCACATTATACGGTCATGATTATACACCCTAAGTAAGCCTTTTTATGCCTTAATTTATTTTATTTCTCAAATGAAGAAAGTTGTTTCCTTTTATAGTCATGAATATGCACCATAAGATTAAGAAATATTTTCTATATTCTAGCACATTGTATCTTAAATCAGGCTGAAAGTAATGCAGAATGTGCCTTAACCCTTAGCCTGCCACTCACGACTATAGCTCCATATGCAAACAACTTGGATCCGGATCCAAGCTGTTTGACACTCGGACAACATTTTCAGCAATTTTGAGCAACTTTGAAGCACTTTGAAACTTGAAGCAGACGAGAAATATAGCAGACAACAATTTTTTTTGGCGGGCTAAGGGTTAAGGCACATTCTGCTTTACTTTCAACCTGCTTTAAGTGGTCAGCAGTCTTCAAAATTAGAACAGACTATGGAGTACTGAGTTAACCCTTACCATGCTAAGGTTATAAATGGACTCTGATTTATGGTTTACATTGACTGTGGAGGGAATTTTCCTGAAAATATTTTAAAAATTGACAAACGGTGCAGAATCTGATCAGAGGGCTCCATCAGGTGATGGAGCCCTCTATCAGGAGCCCTCTGATCTGATTCTACACTGTTTGTTTTAGTGTGACTGTGTTGAAACATGAAAAGGATTTTTATGAGGGATCTGTAAAGTCATGCCCTTTTCCACCATCAATTGTAAACTTGCAGATCTGTGCTGACAAGTTTTTTGATCCATTGAGCCTTTGTTCTTAACTTAGATTAACTGTCATATATCTTCTTCGGAACCCAAACCCCACCATTCATCTTCCTTTCCTCCTCCAATTTGATTACTAGAGATGTCATTGAACATTGTGGTATCAATGTTATTTTGAGTTATGATGCCTAGTTTCGATCTAGCTTTGAACATTTGAATGTGAGTTAACCCTTACCCCATAGCCTGTTTCTAGTTTTGAATACAGGTGACCACTTAACCCTTTGAACCCTAGTCACGCATATTGGCGTCCTTTTCAAACAGTGTACATGTGAATAGTACACTTGTCCTGTGCAAACAGTGAAGACCCAGATCAGGGGGCTCCGAAAGGAGCCCTCTGATCAGGGTCTTCACTGTTTGTCATAATGCCAAACATTGACAAAAACAAACCTTAAAAGTCAGAAATGGACTAGACTAAAATGGAGACTGGAATTGTCCATTTCAAGTTTCAGGGAGAAAAGAGTTAATGCAGGTTGAAAGTAAAGCAATATGCACCTTAATGAGGCAATTTTGAGAGATGAAGAACTTCATTTTTGATTTGGAAACTTGTTTTCCAATCTCAAGTGTAAGAGGTTTTTGATGGGCAATCTACATGTAAAAATGGCTTGTTTTAGTGGTTCTAAAAACATTGAAAGCAAGACTAAGGTATTGTTTTCCAGAGGAGGCAATGACATGAGCAGTCAACAAATGTTAAGTACATGTACATTAAAACCTCTATTACAACCACTTAATTGTGTGCATTATCAGGTGTTTAAAGCAGATGACTGCTTGAAGCAAGGTGATGGTAAAACAGAAAGCTCCTTTAGGAACTTTCTATTTTACAGTCATCTTGCTTTAGTCGTATGCAGTTTTATGCAGCCAATTAGCCTTGTTTTCAGTGGTCGTTATAGAGAGATTTTACTGTAATTGTTTTAACTTTTTTATACTAATTGCTATACCTGGCTTCCTATCAAAATATGTTAGCACTTTATCTGCCTGATGTAGACAGACATCGGCCTATAGCAGAAATACTATTGTTTTTGAATTACTCATTAGTCACCTTAGCCTCCCTTTCCCTTCTTCATTATAATTACACTGGCAAGACATTTTATTTTGCAGAATTCTGTCATTGTATTTACAAACTTTACGTATACATGTATATATATACAGTAAAACCTTTCTATTACAACCACTAAATGGAGCCAATTATTAAGCTTTTAGGAAGGGTTACTACTTAAAGAAAAGTCAAAGAAAACAGAAAGCACATTAAGGAGACAGGGGATAGCTTAAAGCAAGTTGAAATTAAAACAGAAAGCTCCTTTAGGAGCTTTCTGTTTACTTTCAACTTGCTTTAAACTATCACTTGTCTTTTATACAATCAATTAACTTTATTTTTAGTGGTTGTAAAAGAGAGATTTTTACATATACAGTAAAACCTCTCTATAACGACCACTAAAATAAATGCTAATTAGATATATTAAAGACAGGTGACAGCTTAAAACTAGGTGACAGTGAAACAGAAAGCTCCTAAAGGAGCTTTCTGTTTCACTGTCACCTTGCTTTAAGCAGTCACCTGTCATAAACAAAAATAATTTACACAATTAAGTGGCAGTTATAGAAAAGTTTTTACTGTACCTGATGTGTGTGTGTGTCTTTTTCAGTGAACTATTCTTCCGTAGTGTGATGGATATTATAGACATGATAGTGATTCTATTGACATTCACCATTGATCTCTTTCTCAGTGGTACTTATGAGAGGTATAATATCACACACAGAGAGGCACCTAGTACAACCGGAACAGAAATAGAAGATTTTATTATACATATATATATTTTTTTAATTTATTCAAATATCCATTTAATGCTGGATTTATCAAAATGGACACTGATTTGAATAATGAAAAAATATTCTGCTAAAATCTTGATGACTGGAAAAAACAGGAAACCTTTACAAATTTGTTTTTGTACATTTTGATTGATAAAGGCTGGTACCAGTTTACCATTCAGGTTGTACCTACCCAGGCATAATTCTAGATGAAAGGAGTATTTTCAAAAATGAAAACATGGGGCCTGTATTATGAAACGTCGTACGACGAAAATAGTTGTCATAAATCCGATTTAACATTCCCAATCATTATTTATTTCTCCATCTAATCCTGTCTTGTGACATCTCTTTGGAATCGTCTTTTCAAGACGATTCCAAAAAGATGCCACAAGACAGGATTAGATGAAGAAATCAGAAATTAGACGTATTTTAAAGTTTTGACTTAATACCGCTTTTGTTGTACGCAGTTTCGTAAGACAGGCCCCAGTATTTCTCTACTAAATCATATAATGAGAAAATGTTGCATTGGTTTAGTTAACTCACTTTCGTCTTAAACCCTGCATAGATCTGAATTGTTTACAAATTTGGGTTATCATGTGTCCAGCATTGAATGGGTATAATCCTATCCTGCTGAAAAGGAATATGTATTCCTTTCCAAATTCCTTCAAACTTTTAACATTTAAATGCAAAGTTAAACATCAACAATATCAGCTTCAACAATATCACTTGCAAAAATTATAAAACTACAGTAGAACCTCTGACAAACAGTTTGGATTCTGATACTTACAGATGTCTGATCGTGATCTAATCTGTTTGCTAGTTGTTTACAGATAGTGTTTATTCAGAGCAGCATGTACTAATGTATACAGGAAATTATATCTATTGCTTTCAGCAGGATGGGAATTGGGCAATGGGTAAACAGCTAAACCTATGTTAGGCAGTCACTTAAAAAGAGGACAATATTTCAGTCTTGAGTTCAAGCGGTTTCTTGATGCAGGACAAAAAGAAAGCAGAAAGCTACTACATGTATATGAGTTACATAATTTTATATTTGCTTAAATTTTTGTACTGCATGCAGTAATCACTCATCTTAACCCATTGGCCACTGGTGACGCATATATGCATCCTTTACAAACAGTGTACAAGTTAAGAGTACACTTGTCTTACACAAACAGTGTATACCCAGATCAGAGGGCTCCTGCGGGAGCCCTCTGATCTGGGTCTGCACTGTTTGTCATTAGGCAATAAATTATAAAAAAAAAAACCTTTGATAGTAAAACATGGATTACACGTAGTGGAAACAAGAATTGTCCATCAAAGTTTCAAGATGAATGCTTCCTCAAAGAGTGGCTGCTAAACAGAGGTTTAACTATGCTTATATTATCACATGCTTGTCACAAGATTGCTTATCTCCTGTTATTGCTTGCTTCGACAGTAAAGTTTCAGCTTTAATGAGCACTTGAATAGAATACACATTAACTGTGTTATGAACTGGTGGTAACAGCCTACAGCAGGATGAATTTAACCCACTACCCCATAGCCTGTTTCTAGTTTCGAAGACAGATAGCCACTTAAAGCAGGTTGAAAGTACAGCAGAATACTCCCTTAGGCGTATTCTGCTTTACTTTCAGCCTGTTTTAAGCTACCATCTGTTAGTATATTGAATATTTTACTTGTGCATATTTTAAACTGTATAAATTGGAACTATTTTCTTCAGTGGAGGAACAAATTAGAGGCCTAAAAAGGCGTATTTATGGGGGAATGCAGAGTTAAATGATGATTTATTGATGGTGTTGAGCATTGATGTGACAGCTAAGAGCAAGATGAAAGTTATGCAGAAAGTTCCTTAAGGAAATGTTTGCTTTACTTTCATCTTACTTTAAGCAGTGGCCTACCTGCTTTCACCCATTACCCCATAAATATGCCCTTTACGCCTTTAACCCTTTCCCTTATAGAAGCGCCTTTTAGCACATTTGATTTAATCCTCCACTGAAGAAAATAGTTCCAATTTATACAGTCTTGAAAATGAACCATCAGAATTTTTTTTCGAAATCCTAGCAGCTGATAGCTTAAAGCAGGCTGAAAGTAAAGCAGAATGTGCCTTAAGGCACATTCTGTTTTACTTTCAACCTGCTTTAAGTGGTCACATGTCTTCAAAACTACAAACAGGCTATGTGGTAAAGGGTTAATTTATTCCTCCTGTCAACAAAATAGCTCCACTTTATACAGTCATGAATATGTACTACAAGATATATTTTCTATATCCTTAGGTAGATGAGAGCTCAAAGCAGGTTGAAATAAAGCAGAATGCGCCTTAGGGCACATTCTGCTTTTCTTTCAATCTGCTATAAGTGGTCAACTATCTTCAATACTAGAAAATAGCTATTGGGTAATGGGTTAAAGATAAAACAATGGTGTTTTTGAGTGCTCATAATGGCAGGACTTTACTGTGACATTATAAACAGGAAAAGCTTACTGTATTTAGTAGATGTTTGTCACCTCACTGACCTGTCAACTCCACAGCTGGCCAACGGTCACATAAATAAGGAGTTTTTTCCGTCCAGGTGATCATATGCTTAACTCTATAGTTAGTTACAGTGGAGAATCTGTTATTCTTTCCCAATAAACGCGTTTACGCTAAAACTATTATTTGCAGTGCAAACAGTTTGGAGCCAGATCAGACGCCGGGTAACCCGGCGTCTGATCAGGCTCCAAACTGTTTGCCACCAAGATAAATAAGAATTATCAGAATTGTCCAAAAGTTGTTCTTTTCTACGTTTTAGTGCTTTGCGTTTGCGTACGTTTGCGTTTAAACGGGAAAGAATAACAGATTCTCCACTGTACCCCCTTATGTGGAAACCTTAATTTCTTTTGCTTACAGGTTGGATCCAGATTAGATGCTGAGAATATAGGTGTCTCATCAGGAATCAAACTGTTTTACACTCTGACCTTGTTTTGGATAGAAATGACTGAAAATTGTAATTTTAGAATATGAGCAGATTGTAGGCAAGAATATTGTATAGCATTTAAAGTGTCATATGGGTTAGCAAGAAACTTGAGTTATAGGTAATAATGGCAGGGATGCATTTATTTTCTCACATTTGGCATATAGGAGGGTTATAGGTGGGATAAATGAGCTTGTTGAACTTACAGAAATTCTGTACAAGCAGTTAGGTTTAGTATAACCTCAGATAACAAAGTAGCCTTTATGCTTCACTCAAATATTTAAATTTGAATTTTCAGAAAAAAATTGTACCCTCTTTCACATTCTGAATTCAGCATTGAATGTCCGATTTTCCATTTCAAACAGTGTAGACCAAGATCAGAGGGTTCCATCAGGAGCTTTCTGATCTGGGTCTGCATTGTTTGCAGATATTGCTTAAAATGTTTCCCAGCAAGAGGCTCAATCAAGACAGGAAGAAAAATATCAATTTTACCAACTTCCTTATAGGTCGCCGGTAATTTTGTATGAAACTGAAATCTGAATTTCAATATGAAAGTGAAATTTAATATTCAAATTAAACTGCCTTCCACTTAGTGTATCTATTTCAAAATAAATGAACACCATGGTTACCTTGTACGTGCTGAACTTTTAACCGTCATTGACCAACCGCTCAACACAGGGCTCCATGTAAGGGGGAGTTAACTGAACAAAACCAACATTTCTCACTTATTTCAGCATCAAATCCTATGGTGTTACTACTCATTAGAATCGTCTCTTTGAGACGATTCTAATGAGTACTGACACCATAGGGTTTAAAGTAGAAATAAAGATTTTAGTTTTTGAAATACTCCCCTTATCTGGAGCCATTTGAACATGTTTGAGCAGTCTTTATATGAAAGTTTAATGCAGAAAAGCAGCATTCTATTTGAGCTTCCTGCTTAATGCAGAACAAAAGCAATGCAGAAGCTCCAAAGGAAGCTTTGAAGTTGCTGGATTCCTTTTATTCTGCATTAAACTGTCACTGGGCTTTAATGATATTTATTCGTCTTCTTCTTTCAATGTGTTCAATTAGAGCTCATTCATTGGGAAACTAAAATTTGCTGAATTTCTAAGGCTTACAAAAAGGAACTTTAACAAGTCACACTTGTCCTATGCAAACAGTGGAGACCCTGATCAGAAGGCTGCTTAAGGAGCCCTCTGATCAGGGTCTACACTATTTGTCATTTTGATAAATATTATAAAATCAACCCTAAAAAGTCAAAAATGGACTCAACTGAATTGAAAACAAGAATTGTCCATATGAGGTTTCAGGGAGGAAAGGGTTAAGAAAATTAATGCCAAATGAGGATTGCATGCACGTCTCATCTTGATCTTTATAAAGATACTATAGATTGAGCCTTGCAGCAATGCTTGCATAGAAAATTAAAGATATATAAATCCTGGAAACCTGGCTACAATTTATTTCCTGTCCATTGTATCAAGAGCTTTTCATCACCATAGTAACCAAGATTTGACTAATGTATGTTATGGATGTGGTAACAGGGTATATTTTATCTTCATGTACGAATGCTTCACTTTTACAGCTAGTGTATAAGCCGTGTCAAAGGAGGAAATGGGCATTGTGGGTATTGAAAACAATGTAAAGAAAGTTCCTATAGCCCTAGTTATGCATATATGCCTCATTTACAGACGGCATACCTGTGAAGAGTATGTTTGTCCTAATCAAACAGAGAAGACCCAGATCAGAGGGATCCTTCAGAAGTCCTCTGATTAGGTTCTGCACTGTTTGTCATAGTGGAATACATAGACAAAAAACAACCCTTTATAGTAAAAAATGTACTTGACTATACTCACTTGGAACTGATATTGTCCGTTTGAAGTTTCAGGGAGGAAAGAGTAGACATTCACAGAGCTCCAGATAAGGGGAGTATTTCAAAAACTAGTATCTTTATTTCTGCATTAAGCCCTATGGTGTCACCACTCATTAGAATCGTCTCTTTGAGACGATTCTATTAAGTAGTGGCACCATATGATTTGGGACTGAAATGAGTGAGAAATTATCTTGAGCCCTGCATATATTTGTTCGTTTAATCTATGTGCATGACTGAAGGGTCAGTTGCAATGTTACTATCAATGCAATATATCTGGGTCTACACTGCATGTAATTTCCAGGTGCCTTTTCCTCCTATGACTCATACACTGTTTCATCTTCTTATCAAGCAGACTTGTACCTTTTTTCAGAAGCACGCTGCATATATACAGGAGTCTTAACATTTTTATCACCTATATAATTCTTTGTTAATTCTAACCAAGTTTTCAATGTATGCCTATGTTTTGCCGATTATTTTATCCACACTCTTTTCAGAGAGCTGTTTTTCCACAGTTGGATGGACATCCTCGACATGATTGTCGTTCTTGCTACCTTTGCCATAGATCTAATATTTTCTTCAAGCTCAGTGCCAAGGTACTCTGGTTTTATCTTGTTTTTGTGTGACAGAAAAAAAGAAAAATACCAATTATACAGAAAGTCTCTGATGTGATGACCGCTCGAAAGAAAATTTACTTTCCTTTTAATCCAATATCCAATAAATATGCCCCTTGTAATTTAGTCATCTACTAAATAGTTCCAATTTAAATATTTACACTGATACCATGATAACAAACTGTTTCCATATCCTAGTAGATGGTAGCTTAAAGCAGGGTGAGATTAAAGCAGAATGTGCCTAAAGGGCTCATTCTACTTTACTTTCAATGTGCTTTAAGTAGTCACCTATCTTCAATAGCAGAAACAGGAAGAGACACCGTATGATATGGCGTCTCATCAGGATCAAACCGTTAGACATTTTTATCTCCTTTTGAAAATAACATACTGAAATTTTTAATTTAGAATAGGATCGAACAGCAATTGTTCCAGACGAAAAACTTACACAGCTTGCAAAGAGTTAAACCTAGAAACTATTCAACCAATCACCCCCCCCCCCCCCCAAAAAAAAATCAATGTGAACTAGATCTACAGTTGTCAAATTAAAACAGTGTGACAGTAAGCAAAAGCTCCTAAAGAAGCTTTTCACTTTCATCCTAAAATATCCACCTGCTTTAAAATTTGAATACAGTCGAACTACGATATCTCGAAGTGGGTTTTGTCGAACATACCCGTATTTCAAAGTTAAAACGTGGCTAAGCCACGTTTTAACTTTAAAATATGGGTATGTTCGACTCAACCGAGCATGAAATAATGCAGTTCATGTGTCGAACTATCTGATAGTTCGAGTTAAGCGAGTTCGAGATATCGAAGTTCGACTGCATGCACCTTTTGAGTGATCAAAATATCAAGACTTAGCTGTATGTTAAATGGTTACCCAATCCTGACTTCTGAGCCTACGTGTTTCTACTGCAGTGAATGGCTGCCTTGCTCTCCTGCCTCTCAAGCCATTCGTAGTTGTCTTGTCCTTTCTTTAGAGCTCAAACCAAACTATTTATAGAGCTTTAACCAAACTGGGTTCACTAAACAGTGAAAAGAACTTTTATCCAAACATAGTGTAGAGCTTTATCCAAACTCAGGTGAAAGAGCTTTATCCAGACTTTGTTTACAGCTCAACCCTTTAAAGCTTAAGCTGTTCTATTCTTCTTTTTAACATCAAAGGTTATTAAATTTATTATATTTATTTGTTTGTTATATTATTATGCTTATTCTAACTGGTGCAAGTACCCATGTATTTATATTAACCAGATAAACAGAGCTTTACTATCAAACCCTATGTTATGTTGTAATTAGATGAAGCTAGACAAACTTTAAAAATAGGCGGGTGCTTAATGCAGTACAACAATGATGCTGAAAGCTCCTAAAGGAGCTTTCTGCATCATTGTTGTTCTGCATTAAGCTGTTAACTGGTATGCAATGAAGCCAGTAAATTCTGTAAAATAATTGAGTACTTAAGCAGAATTATTATTATGCAAATATGTTTCTGCATCATTATTGTTTTTCTGCATTAAGCTGCTACCACTATTTAAAGACTGCTCCTGGATATTTGGCTTGATTGCAGATTAACATGGGGTCGACTTATCATTATTTCATGTAACTCTTATAACCTTCATTAGGTGTAAGGTATATATATGGCTTTGCGGGTATATATTTTACTGGGTAATAATAGTTTACTAAATCATAAGTTACATACAATTAACTAATTTATAAGGCTTGGATTATTTTTGTATCTCCTGTTTTAAAAAAAATATTAGTATTTATCCATTTTCTGTAGAAAACAACTATTGGGTGTCATGGTCAGTTACATAGTAAGCTATAGACGAGTTTATCTTCAATGGAGCCTGTTCATATTCAGCTTGCAGTACCATCTTTAAAACCTCTTTCAAATGTACATGTATATACTCATGATCAAGTGGTACATTGTGCTTATAATCTGAATACCGTAATAAATTATCCATATTTTGGATTTTTATATAGAAAAGGCCTGATTTAATTTGTTAAATTTACTATCATTGTGGGTGTCAACAGTTATGATCCTGATCAGATGTCTAGAATCATGATGTCTGTTTGCAAATAATCATAGGCGTTATATGTACTCAGGGTAAAGCAGTGAAGGGTTTAAAACCTTTCATTTCATTATATATAGCCCCTTAAATTCTAGAGTTTGCAGGTCTGATGGAAGTAATGGGGACATTCTAATTTCTAAATATCTTATCAAAGCATGGCTTATACTATTTTCAAGTTTTGTTGTTTGAATTTATACACAACCACTACATTCTTTTTTCCTTTTTTTAACAGTACATTTGTTTTCTTTTACACAAATTTGCTTTCTATGAAATACTTTATAATTATGTATATATTTAGCATGATTTAAAATATATTTATTATGTTCAATGAATATACCTGTATACATGTATAGCAATTTGGAAAAGGGGAATCCCGCTTTTAAGTTTGTAATATGTTATTTAAAGAGTGATGTTTCTCAATGTCAGCAATTTGTGAAAGTTAGCTTTTTAATTTCTTTGTCCTTTAGACAGCTCATTCATACTTCAAAAGTCATTAAGACTGCAACTGCATTTTTCTTTTCAATAGTCATGCAACATAGATGTTCCTACATCTTTACCTAATTGACATCATTTGAAATGAAATATTTTACTGTTAACCATTACATATTGAGTTATACTTTCATTATCTTATTTCACTATACAGACTCGGGGTTATTGGACGAGCAATACGCATTCTACGAATTGTGCGTGGCATTTATCTCATATCTCAGCAGCGAAGGCAGTTTGCCGTGGCAACACGTCACATTGTATCACAAAATAAGCGCAGATATGTCAAGGACGGCTTTGACCTTGACCTCTGCTACATCACAGGTAAAGTTTTTACTTTTTGCATGCTAAACCCATAACGCCATAAATACGCCTTTTTACGCCTCTATTTTATTCCTCAACTGAAAGAATTAGCTCCGTTTTATACAGTTTTGAATATGTATCTTAAGAAATATTTTCTTTGGTCTAGCAGGTGGAAGCTTAAAGCAGGCTGAAAGTAAAGCAGAATGCGCCTCAAGGCGCATTCTGCCTTACTTTCAACCTGCTTTAAGCGGTCACCTATCTTTAATATTAGAAACAGGTAATGGGGTTAATGGGTTAAGGGAAACTGTGATTACCGTTGCCAACAGTTTGATCCAGATGAGATGCCAAATAACTTGTTTCTTCTCATCAGGATCCAGACTGTTTGACACTTAGACACTATTTTGTAAAAGGATTATAGAAAATTCTTATTTTAGAAAAAAAGCAGACAATTATTTTTGTAGACCACAATATTGCTTCACTTTTCCCATCACCACATAAATACTTGTTTTTTACACCTTAGATTTATTCCTCCACTGAAGAAAATAGTTAAACTTTGTATAGTCATAGATATATAACAACAGAAATATTTTCTTTATCCTAGTTGATAGTAACTTCAAACAGGCTGAAAGTAAAGTAGAATGCCCCTTAAGGGGCATTCTGCTTTAGTTTTAGCCTGGTTTTAGCAACCGTCTCTTGGGACACACCCGTAGAAACTATTTCTAATGGTGCATTCTCCATGACAAGTAAGTGGCACTATTTTATTCAATGGAGGAATATATTAACCCATAGCCCGCCAAATAAATTGTCGTCTGCTATATTTCTCGTCTGCTTCAAGTTTCAAAGTGCTTCAAAGTTGCTCAAAATTGCTGAAAATGTTGTCCGAGTGTCAAACAGCTTGGATCCGGATGAGACGCCGAGTTACTCGGCGTCTCATCCGGATCCAAGCTGTTTGCATATGGAGCTTTAGTCGTGACTGGCAGGCTAAGGGTTAAATACTTCTATTTGGTACAGGGTTAAAACTATATGCTTGTTTTAACCTATTACTGCTAAAATATAGAACATTTTACTTATGTTGCACATTCATTACTGGTTGAAGAAGAAACAAGAGGCATGTAAGTGTGTATTTATGGGTAAATGGGTTAAGCTACCATCTATATTTACAATAACAATGAATTGAAAAAATATGAGATTTCATATGAGAGAAAGTATTCGTATAATTATTTGATTCTCATTTAATCCTTTCCCTCATTTAAGCACCTTTTAGCGCATTTAATTTATTCCTACACTGAAGAAAATAGTTCCAATTTATACAGTCATAAACATGTACCATAAGAAATATTTTCAATACTGTAGCAAATGGTATCTTAAAGCAGGCTGAAAGTAAAACAGAATGTGCCTTAGGGCACATTCTGCTTTAATTTCAACCTGCTTTAAGTTGCCACCTGTCTTTAAAACTAAAAACATGATATGGGGGAAAAGGGTTAACAGTTGTGTTGCATATGGATACACTATATTTGATAACATGTATTGAACTAGACTTATACTTTCTTTATTTCAGAGAGGGTTATAGCCATGTCATTTCCTTCAACTGGTATACAGTCCATTTATAGAAATAACATCATTGTAAGTATACCAGTCTGACTAAAGGTATTATTTATGATAATTATACAACCCCCAGCTGGTATACAGTCCATTTTGTAGAAATAACATTACTGTAAGTATACCAGTCTGACTAAAGGTATTATTTATGATAATTATACAAACCCCAGCTGGTATACAGTCCATTTATAGAAATAACATCATTGTAAGTATACCAGTCTGTCTCAAGGTATTATTTATGATAATTATACAACCCCAGCTGGTATACAGTCCATTTGTAGAAATAACATCATTGTAAGTATACCAGTCTGACTAAAGGTATTATTTATGATAATTATACAACCCCCAGCTGGTATACAGTCCATTTGTAGAAATAACATCATTGTAAGTATACCAGTCTGACTAAAGGTATTATTTATGATAATTATACAACCCCCAGCTGGTATACAGTCCATTTGTAGAAATAACATCATTGTAAGTATACCAGTCTGACTAAAGGTATTATTTATGATAATTATACAAACCCCAGCTGGTATACAGTCCATTTGTAGAAATAACATCATTGTAAGTATACCAGTCTGTCTCAAGGTATTATTTATGATAATTATACAACCCCAGCTGGTATACAGTCCATTTATAGAAATAACATCATTGTAAGTATACCAGTCTGACTAAAGGTATTATTTATGATAATTATACAACCCCCAGCTGGTATACAGTCCATTTTGTAGAAATAACATTACTGTAAGTATACCAGTCTGACTAAAGGTATCATTTATGATAATTATACAAACCCCAGCTGGTATACAGTCCATTTATAGAAATAACATCATTGTAAGTATACCAGTCTGTCTCAAGATATTATTTATGATAATTATACAACCCCAGCTGGTATACAGTCCATTTATAGAAATAACATCATTGTAAGTATACCAGTCTGTCTCAAGGCATTATTTATTATAATTATACAACCCCAGCTGGTATACAGTCCATTTATAGAAATAACATCATTGTAAGTATACCAGTCTGTCTCAAGGCATTACAGTAAAGCTTCTCTATTAAATTGTCTTAACTATCAGGTGTTTAAGGCAGGTGACTGCTTAAAGCTGAAGGAGCTTTCTGTTTTACGTTCACCTTACTTTAACCCTTTCCCCCATAGAAGCGACTTTTAGCGAATTTAATTTATTCCTCAGCCGAAGAAAATAGTTCCAATTTATACTCTCATGAACAATTAACATTACACATATTTTATATTGCCTAGCAGATTTTAGCTTAAAGCAGACTGAAAGTAAAGCAGAATGTGCCTTAAGGCACATTCTGCTTTACTTTCAACCTGCTTTAAGTGGTCACATGTCTTCAAAACTAGAAACAGGCTATGAGGTAAAGGGTTAAGCTGTCACCTATCTTTTATGCAGTCAAATAGCCTTTAAGTGGTCGTAATATATTTTACTGTATTTATAACTACACCCAACAATTAAGTTGGGTGGAGAAGTTAAAAAACTGGAATCAGTGTGTCTACTGGATAAATAGCATTTTCTCACATAACTAAACTTGTTTTCTATAGCGAACAACGATCATGAATATCCTTATCTCCAACTTGTGTGAGATCAATTTGATGTCGTCACTATAACCTCACTATTTATAAGGCGTTTTGACGTCATTGGGGTTCCAAAAAATGTCTATTGCTTTGAAAAATAGCTTAAAATCGTTAGTTATGTGAGAAAAAAAGAATCTGTCACTCGTCGATGTTTATGACAAGTTGATCTCAAACTTGTCTGGATTTAGAAAAGTTATTAAGCTAGGCTCCATTCTAGACTCGTTTGAGATCAGCTTGTCTTAAACATCGACTCATGACAGATCCTATATGTGTCTCCAACTCCTCTCGGGTTTGGCATGGAATTTGATGAAAGTTTGCACACATATTATACAGGGCTCCAGATAAGAGGGAGTATCCTTAACAAATCCAAAATTTTCTCACTTAATTTAGCACCAATTCCTATGGTGTTACTACTCTTCGAGACGATTCTAATGAGTAATGACACCATAGCGTTTAATTCAGAAGTAAAGATTTTAATTTTTGAAATACTCACCTTATCTGGAGCCCGGAATATAATTATTAAAGATGAGATGACCTTATGTCTATCAGTTGTTCTCCTTTCAAACTGCTTATTAAATACTCGCTTGAGATCTTAACCCATTACCCCATAAATATGCTTTTTAGGCCTTTTATTTAATCATCCATTGAAGAAAATAGTCCCAATCTATACAGTTATGAATATATATCATAAGAAATATTTTCTATATTCTAGCAGATGATTATTTAAAGCAGATTGAAAGTAAAGCAGAATGCACCTGCTTTAAGTGGTCACGTATCTTCATTACTAGAAACATGCTATGGGGTAAAGGGTGAAAAAACATGAAGTAAGATTGTGAAATAGTTTGCTCGAACTGTTGGTAAATGCCAGTTAAAAAAAAAGTTAGAAATGATATAATGGAAAACTTAACATTTATCCATATAGGTCTGTTCTAGCTTGAAGAAGGGTGACCATGTACAAGAGGTTGAAAGTAAAGTAGAATGCACATTAAGGCATATTTCTTACAGTCCGTATTCATGACTGTATAAAGCGGAACTATTTTCTTCAGTGGAAGAATAATTTGAAGGCGTAAAAAGGGCATATTTATGGTGTAATGGGTTAACTCTTTGAACCCTAGTCAGGCATATATGCGCCATTTGCAACAGTGTACAGTGGAGAATCTGTTATTCTTTCCCGTTTAAACGCAAACGCAAAGCAATAAGACGTAGAAAAGAATAACTTTTGGACAATTCTGATAATTCTTGTTTATCTTGGTGGCAAACAGCTTGGAGCCTGATCAGACGCCAGGTTACCCGGCGTCTGATCTGGCTCCAAACTGTTTGCACTGCAAATAATAGTTTTAGCGTAAACGCGTTTATTGGGAAAGAATAACAGATTCTCCACTGTACCTGTGGAGTACACTTGGCATATGCAAACAGTGTAAACCCTGATCAGGGGCTCCTTGGATCAGGGTCTACACTGTTTGTCATTTTGACATATACTGCAAAAATCAACCCTAAAAAATTAAAATGGACTTGACTAAATTGAAAACTAGAATTGTCCATTTAAGGTTTTAGGGAGGAAAAGGTTAAACTCAAATCTCTTTGTACATGATGATTCAGAGAATGACTTTTGTCTTGTATTTCAGGAAGTTTCCAAATTTTTTGAAGCCAAACACAAAGGCCATTACAAGCTGTACAATTTATGTAGTAAGTATACCTACCTTATTGTATACAGCCAATATACTTTGGCGTGAGCAACCACTAAATAAAATAAAGAATGAATGAATGAATGCATGAATGGTGTTTTACGTTCAATCGACACAAGGTTGTCATTTGGAGCCGAACACTAAATAAAGAGGCATGGTGGTGGTTAACCCTTTCCCCCATAGAAACGACTTTTAGCGTATTTAATTTATTCCTCCGCCGAAGAAAATAGTTCCAGTTTATACCCTCATGAACAATTACTATTAACAACTATTTTATATAGCCTAGCAGATTTTAGCTTAAAGCAGGCTGAAAGTAAAGCAGAATGTGCTTTAAGTGGTCATCTGTCTTCAAAACTGGAAATAGGCTATGGGGTAATGGGTTAATCATCTGCTCACTACAGATGAATTTATGATAACTGTTGCAAACATGTTAGATCCAGATGAGAGACCGACTCGGCAACTCATCTGCATCCAATCTGTTTGACATTCAGGTGATATATTTTATTAGCTCACCTGGCACGAAGTGCCAAGGTGAGCTTTTAGCATCGCTGAATGTCCGTCGTCTGTCCGTCCGTCCGTCCGTCCACAATTGTTCGTTAACACTCGAGCGCCTACAAATTTCATCCGATCTTCATGAAACTTCATGACAATGTTTGTCCTGATAAAATCTAGGTCAAGTTCGAATGTGGGTCATGTCCGGTCAAAAACTAGGTCACTAGATCAAATTATAGAAAAACCTTGTTAACACTCTAGAGGCTACAAATCTCATTGGATCTTTATGAAATTTGGTCAAAATGTTTGCCTCATTGATATCTAGGTCAACTTCGAATGTGGGTCATGTCGGGTCACAAACTAGGTCACTAGGTCAATTCATAGAAAAACATTGTTAACACTCTAGAGGCTACAAATCTCAATGGATCTTTATGAAATTTGGTCAGAATATTTGCCTCATTGATATCTAGGTAAAGTTTGAATGGGGGTCATTTCCCGACAAAAACTAGGTCACTAGGTCAAATCTTAGAAAAACCTTGTTAACACTCTAGAGGCTACATATCTAATTGGATTTTAATGCAACTTGGTTAGAATGTTTGCCTAATTGATATCTAGGTCAAGTTCAAATATGGGTCATGTCGGGTTAAAAACTAGGTCACTAGGTCAAATCACAGAAAAACAGTGTTAACCCTCTAGAGGCTACAAATCTTGTTAGATCTGAATGAAATATTTTTGTATGTTTACCTACATCAAATCTAGGTCAAAATCAAATGTGGATTGTGTCTGGTCAAAAACTAGGTCAGATTATAGAAAAATCTGTAAACACTCTAAAGGTTGATTGTGGGTCATGTCCAGTCATAATCTGGGTCACTATGGGTTAAGTTTACATGGTGTACCAGTTGAGCGATTTAGGGCCATGGTGGCCCTTGTTATCATTGCTGTTTGCAAAATTTATCATCTGTAACAATTCTCAGAGGAAATCGATCTTCATTTTAAAAAAATACAAATACCCCAAAACTGCTGTTTGAAAGATGTCGTATCATAGATCTCCATATAACAGTCAGATATCTAAAATGTTTTATGATCGTGGTTTTTTTAAAAAAATTAGAAATTACAATGTATTATTGTTCTTAAAATAGTGTGATTGAACAATCACACATTTAAAGCAATTATATTGAGGGAAAGGTCATTCCTTGTCTCGCCCATATTCTTATAGGCTGTCACAAGCAAAATTTAGGAAATTCGTGTCTTTTATCAGCCAGGGTTACATGGTTACTACAGTGCTCCCTCTCTACAACTACACTCAATCAGGGCTCCAGATAAGAGGTAGTTTTTTCAACAAATCCCACATTTTCTCACTATTTTTAGCACCAAATCCTATGGTGTTACTACTCATTAGAATCGTCTCGAAGAGACGATTCTAATGAGTTGTGACACCATAGGGTTTAATTCAGAAATAAAGATTTTAGTTTTTGAAAAACTACCCTTGTCTGGTGCTCTGCTCAATGGGAGACACAGATTGTGTGTGTTGTTTGGAGGATGTCTTTATAGGGAGGGAAATTGGCTTAAAATTTGCAAACATCTTGATTCCAGATCAAAAGACACAACGCGAGACTGATCTGGATTCAAGCTGTTTGTCACTTGTCCTTGTTTCTTTCATTCAAAATGTCAATGTGGCTTTGAGACAAACATCAGACAACAATTTAAAGAAGACAATATTGCAGCTGTGGAAAGGTTTGACATACTTGTCTTTTTTGCGGGTTCAACAACAAGCATTGTTCAGAGGGCCGTTGTAGAGATGGAGCCAGAGCACCAGATAAGGGTAGTTTTTCAAATACTAAAATCTTTATTTCTGAATTAAACCCTATGGTGTCACTACTCATTAGAATCTTCTCTTCGATACGATTCTAATGAATAGTAACACCATAGGATTTGGTTCTAAAAAGAGTGAGAAAATGTGGGATTTGTTGAAATAACTACCTCTTATCTGGAGCGCTGTAGTACAGTTACTCAGCATCTCATCACGATCTACACTGCTTGCAAAGGTACTCCTAATTTTGTGGTATTGTTCAAAGAGTTAAAGATTGCCTTACTTTATCTGTATTTGACAGGTGAGAAGGATTATGACGAGACATACTTTGATATGCGGGTGGAGAGAGTTTACATAGACGATCACAATGTACCCGCACTGAGGTAAACTGACCACTTCTTGTTAACCCATTACTCCATAAATACACCTTTATAGTCACTCTGACTTACATCACCGCTTTGAGTTCCAATCCCAGATTTTTAGCTCACCTGAGCCGAAGGCTCAAGGTGAGCTGTTGTGATCGCCCGCCGTCCGTCGTCCGTCTGTCCGTCCGTTCAAATTTACTTCAAGCGACAACTCCTCTGAAACCGCGAGTCTGAGGAAAAAACTAATTTGCTCACGGTGTTCCTTGGATGCTTCTCTACAGAAATTGTTAAAATGACACTTTAAAGTGGACTACTTATTGAAATTTATTAAAAAAAGTGAAAAACTTTAAACAAGTTTTTTGTAAAAAACCACTGTTCCCACACCTTAGATATTGCATGAATAGTATCTTCTACTAAATCACTTTCAAAATTGTAAAAAATCAAAACCCTAGGGTCAAATTTGACTCAACCCTGGCCATATCAGTGCTTTTTGATGCAGGTCTGACAGTAAAAACTCTCTAATGATCCGTTTTTATACAGACACACTGTATCTTCCAGGCTAAGAAGCTACCCTTATACTAAATGCAACATTTTTGCAAACAGTTTGGATCCAGGTCAGATGCCACATAATGCTGCATCTAATCTGGATCTAAACTATTTGCCACTCATTTACATATTTTCTTATATTTAGAAAATATAAGTTATTATTTTTTACATATTTCACATACAAACATTTGGAGCAGACAACAGTTCAGCAGGATAATAGTCATTTCTCTCTGAGACCGTCTCCAATTGCATAACTGACCCATAGCTAGCTCTGAACTCAGGTCACTGAGATACATAACAGAAATGAAAGTGATGTCTGCTATTTTATGCTCAAGCACAACTTAGTTCGAGGCATATTACTTTTGGTCTGTCTGTTTGTTTGTTTGTGTTTTGTTTGTTTGTTTATCTTTCTGTCTATCAGTCCACAATTAATTCTTGGCCATAAACAGTATGGATCCAGGTCAGATGCCACATAATGCTGCATCTAATCTGGATCCAAACTATTTGCCACTCATTTACATATAGTTTCTTATATTTAGAAAATGTAAATAATGATATTTATTAACCTATTAACCCATACATATTCCTTTTTATACGCCCGTCTTCAGACGGTACGTATTATGTCGTGGCGCTGTCCGTCCGTCCGTCCGTCTGTCCGTCCGTCCGTCCGTTAACTTTTTCATGTCCGCTCTCTAACTCAAACAAATTTAGTCTAATCCTTTTGAAACTTGGTCAGAACGTGTATGACCATAATATCTCGGTCAAGTTCGATAACCAGCAAGATTGACCCAGACATTCAAGAGTTATGCCCCTTTTTTGTAAAAAACGGGCATATTAGTTTGTCCGCTCTCTAACTCAAACAAATGTTTTTTAATCCTTTTCAAACTTTGTCAGCATGTGTATGACCATAATATCTCGGTCAAGTTCGATAACCAGCAGGATTGCCCCAGACATTCAAGAGTTATGCCCCTTTTTTGTAAAAAACGGGCATATTTTAGTTTGTCCGCTCTCTAACTCAAACAAATTTATTTTGATCCTTTTGAAACTTTGTCAGCATGTGTATGACCATAATATCTCGGTCAAGTTTGATAACCAGCAGGATTGCCCCAGACATTCAAGAGTTGTGCCCCTTTTTTCGTAAAAAACGGGCATATTTTAGTTTGTCCGCTCTCTTACTCAAACACATTTATTTTAATCCTTTTGAAACTTGGTCAGCATGTGTATGACCATAATGTCTCTGTCAAGGTTGATAACAAGCAGGATTGCACGAGGCATTCAAGAGTTATGCCCCTTTTTTCGTAAAAAACGGGCTTTTTTTAGTTTGTCCGCTCTCTAACTCAAACAAATTTATTCCAATCCTTTTGAAACTTGGTCAGCATGTGTATTACCATAATGTCTCGGTTATGTTCTATAACCAGCAGGATTGCCCCAGACATTCAAGAGTTATGCCCCTTATTTTGTCAAAAACGGGCATTTTTTAGTTTGTCCGCTCTCTAACTCAAATAAATTTATTCCAATCCTTTTGAAACTTTGTCAGCATGTGTATGACCATAATGTCTCGGTCAAGCTCCATAACCAGCAAGATTGCCCCTGACATTCAAGAGTTATGCCCCTTTTATCGTCAAAAACGGGCATATTTTTGTTTGTAGCTCTCTTTCTCAAACAAATTTATTCCCATCCTTTTGAAACTTGGTCAGCATATGACCCCTAACTTTCAGGGTTCTTCCCCTTTTGTTTTTACCTTGATAGGGTTTTGGTATGACTACATTCGAAGATCGATTTGACGGGCGTATAATGTGCCCGGCTTGCGGTGCTCTTGTTATGTCTTTAATTTATTCTTCCACAGAAGAAAATATTTCACTTTATACAGTCATTGTTGTCTTTAACAATTGCTTCAAATGACATCTCCTCATATACCACTGAAAAGATTTCAACCAAACTTTACACGAATGTTCCTTGGGTCAAGTTCTTTCAAAATTGTTCAAAGAATTAAAAACAATGTAGAACTCTGGTTGCCATGGCAACCAGGTGAAAAAATAAGGAAATCTTAAAAAATCTTCTTGTCTGAAACTACAAGGGCCAGATCTTAGACATTTGTCACATAGCATCATCTACAGGTCCTCTATCAAACTACAAACTATGCCCCTGGGGTCAAAATTGGCCCCGCCCGGGGGGTCACAGTTTAACATAGAGTTATATAGTGAAATTTTCAAACGTCTTCTCTTCTGAAACTAATATGGCCAGAGCTTTGATATCTGGCATGGTGACACTTTTAGATGTCCTATACCAATAAGGTTCAAATGGTTCTGGTCGATTGCATATCATCTACAGGTCCTCTATCAAGTTTGTACAAATTATGCCCCTGGGTTCAAAATTAGCCCCACTCTGGGGGTCACAGTTTTCATACGTCTTCTTTTCTGAAGCTAATATAGCCAGAGCTTTGATACTCGGCATGGTGTTACTTCTAGATGTCCTGTATCTATTTTGTTCAAATGGTTCCAGTCTGTTGCATATGTAGGTCACAGGAGCTAAAAATAGATTTTTTCAATGGAAACTTAAAAAAAATCTTCTTGTCTAGAACCCTAGTACCCTGATCTTAGATATTTGGAACATAGCATCATCTACAGGTCCTCTATCAAGATTGTTCAAATTATGCCCCTCGGGTAAAAAATGACCCCGTCCTGGACATAAATCATTATCTCCATTTTGATGTACAGCTATTCTCAGGTGAGCGACATATGCCCCATGGGGCTCTTGTTCATGTTGGGAAGCCTTCCAGCTGGCTTGCGGAAGGTCGGTGGTTCTACTCGGTTGTCGATTTGTGCCTAAAACAGTGCATAAAGGACTTCTTGGGTCTTCATCCACCTGTAATTAGCTGGACGTCGCGATATAACTGAAATACCGTTAAAAGCGACGTAAAATCATAACAAATCAAATCAAATTTTACGCCTTTAATTAATTCATCCATTGAAGAAAAGGGTTCAAATTTACTCAGTAATGAATTTGAAACATAAGAAATATTTTCTATATTCTAGCAGATTGTAGCTTAAAGCAGGCTGAAAGGAAAGCAGAATGTGCCATAAGGCACATTCTGCTTTACTTTCAACCTGCTTTAAGTGGTTACCTTTCTTCAAAACAACAAACATGCTATGGGGTAATGTGTCCCCTCATACAGTTTCATAAACAGTAGAAAAGTTATATTGAAGGCTTGGTTAATTTGACTTTACCTTTATTTCTTCCGTCAAAATTTGATAACTTTAGTATGTTTAAGGTGAACATAGCCATATTTCAAAGTTACAACTCGATTGAACTACATTTTAATTTTTTAATATTACGGGAAAGTTTTACTAGAGTTTTAGTTATAAGCTAGCCTGTACAAGACAGGTATCATTTTCATCCAAATGATTGTCCGTTTGTCTACTGCCAAAGCTTTCTAACCAAAGCACTCAAGTGAATTCAATTATGTCAATGGGTGTATTAACCATTACCCCATAAATACCCCCTTTTTATGCCTTTAATTTATTCCTTCACTGTAGAATATAGTTCCAATTTATACAGTCATTAATATGTATCACAAGAAATATTTTCTATTTTCTAGCATAGTTTGAAGCAGGATGAAAGTAAAGCAGAATGCGCCTTAAGTTGCATTCTGCTTTACTTTCAACCTGCTTTAAGTGGTCACCTATCTTCCATACTTGAAACAAGCTACATTGTATTGGGTAATGACTTAAAACCCCTCTAAACTGGAAAGCCCTTTACACCAAAACTTTTTGTTGTCCCCACACATGTCCGGTTTAGAGGGGTTTCACTTCTAGCCTATTTAATTCTACATGTATTCGGTTGAAGCATTACTAGGCCATCTTTTTATCTTGTAGGGACATGCTGAATTTCTGTAAGAGCATGCATGATTATTTGTCGGAACATGAGGAGAATGTTGTGGCCATACACTGTAAGGGAGGCAAAGGACGTACTGGGACCATGATCTGCACCTGGCTTGTAGAGATCGGCAAGTTTGAGGAGGCACAGGTAAGGGTCATCCTTAATCCTTTCCCCCCTAGAAGCAACTTTTAGCGCATTCAATTTATTTCTCCACTGGAGAAAATAGTTCCAATTTGTACAATCAAGAATAAAGATCATAAGAAATATTGTCGATATTCTAGCAGATGATACCTTAACCCACAGAAATATACACTGACGGAATCGAAACCTCGCGCTATATCGTAAATCTCGTGCGGCGGATACGAGACTCGCGAGACTTGATAAGAGACTGTCTTTCGGTAGTCAATATGATAAATGTGTGTTTTTGAAGCATTGTTCACGGATTTTAATTCCCGTGAATTGATAGGAATGTCCACATAGTCGTTTAAATCCTATAAAATGTCAATAAATGCACTTGAGTCGGTAAATTTCACGCCAGAAATCGCGGACAACGAGGCAAAGAAGTGAAGATGTTGTCACGTGACACATAATCTCGCAAAATTCAACCGCCGCGAGAGCTCAGGTACTCGCCTATTCAATTTCGCTTAGTTGCTATTCGGTTTTGTATAATTCCGTGCTTAACCCTTTACCCAATAACCCGTTTATAACATTAAATGCAGGTGATCACTTAAAGCAGGTTAAAAGTAAAGCAGAATGTGCCTTAAGGCACATTCTGCTTTACTTTCAGCCAGCTTTAAACTACTATCTGCTAGGCTATATCAAATATTTTTTATTGTAATTGTTCATGAGGGTGTAAACTGGAACTATTTTCAATAGCGGAGGTATAAATTAAATACGCTAAAAGTCGCTTATATGGGGAAAAGGGTTAAAGCAGGCTGAAAGTCAAGCAGAATGCACCTTGACTTCTAGCCTGCTTTAACTCTTTCCTCCCTGAAACTTTAAATGGACAATTCCAGTTTCCTTTTTAGTCTAGTCCATTTCTGACTTTTAAGGGTTGTTTTTGTCACTGTTTGGCATAATGACAAACAGTGAAGACCCTGATCAGAGGGCTCCTTTCGGAGCCCTCTGATCTGGGTCTTCACTGTTTGCATAGGACATGTGTACTATTCACATGTGCACTGTTTGAAAAGGACCCCTATATGCGGGACTAGGGCTCAAAGGGTTAAGTGATCCCCTCTCTTCAATACAAGAAAAGGCTATGGGTTAATCCTTCTCCTGCTGAATATTCATATAAAATTTTTATAATAAAACTCTGCCCACAATGAACATCTGTCATCTGATACTATTATGTCAGCTTATAGAATAAGGAACAATTTCCCCAGGAAAGAGTGCCATCTCATATCAGACAGTCTCTATAAGAAATATTTTCTATACTCTAGCAGAGAATAGCTTAAAGCAGGCTGAAAGTAAAGCAGAATGTGCCTTAAGGCACATTCTGCTTTACTTTCAACCTGCTTTAAGTGGTCACCTGTCTTCAAAACTAGAAACAGGCAATGGGATAATGGGTTAAATCTTTCTCCTGCTGAATATTCATGTATAAAACTCTGCCCACAATGAACATCTGTCATCTGATACTATTATGTCAGCTTATAGAATAAGGAACAATTTCCCCAGGAAAGAGTGCCATCTCATATCAGACAGTCTCTATAAGAAATATTTTCTATACTCTAGCAGAGAATAGCTTAAAGCAGGCTGAAAGTAAAGCAGAATGTGCCTTAAGGCACATTCTGCTTTACTTTCAACCTGCTTTAAGTGGTCACCTGTCTTCAAAACTAGAAACAGGCAATGGGATAATGGGTTAAATCTTTCTCCTGCTGAATATTCATGTATAAAACTCTGCCCACAATGAACATCTGTCATCTGATACTATTATGTCAGCTTATAGAATAAGGAACAATTTCCCCAGGAAAGAGTGCCATCTCATATCAGACAGTCTCTATAAGAAAGCAGTGCAGAATAACAAAAGTGCTAACCCTTTCCCTGATAGAAATGCCTTTTAGAGCATTTGATTTATTCCTCCACTGAAGAAAATAGTTCCAATTTATAGTCATGAATATGTTCCAACACAAATATTTTGTATATCCTGACAGATGGTAGCTTAAAGCAGGCTGAAAGTAAAGCAGAATGTGCTGCGCCTTAAGGCGCATTCTGCTTTACTTTCAACCTGCTTTAAGTGGTGAATTATTTGATAGGGTACGAGATCTCCTAATACAGCAAACAGTGTACATTGTAGTCCTAGATTAGCTGTTGCTTTACTGGTTAGATGATTAACAAACCTGATAATTGTGTTTTGTGCAAACGGTGCATACACTGATAATGTATTATATTTGAATTGATTAGGCTACTTTTGGTTCACAGAGTCTGAAGATGTTTCTTTTCCTGTCAATTAAATTAATTGATGTTTTTGGCCCTGTATTTGTCTTTAGGACAGCCTGGATTATTTTGGTGACCGGCGTACAGACCTTGGGCATGGCACTACATTCCAGGGAGTGGAAACACCTAGTCAGGTAAGTAGTCACCTGGCCCGAGGTTATAAAGCATTTGAGCTGAGTCTGAGTGTGTTCTCAAACATTTGATTGGTCAGATTTGAGCCTAGGCTCAAATCTGACCAATCACATGCTTGAGAACTAATCAAGACTCAACACAAAGGCTTGGATCCTGGTACCAGTGTTATAGACATATCTGAATTTTTAAAATACTGTTTCTGTTGTCGCTCGGATTAGATCAATGTAGATTTCAACATTTTGTTAAGACAATTACTGATAGTTTCAATGATAGCATCAATCCATTCTAATACCTGTATCTGGTTTAATTCCCATAACTAAAATATAAACAATAAAAACAAAAGAAATTTTATTTTTTGTGTCCATTATCATGAAAATTATGCTGATGTGGTCCATTGGACAGGATTGATGTCAAATTTTAAATCAGATTTCATTTATATTTCAGAGTCGATATGTTGGGTATTTTGGAAATGTCCGAAATCAGCTGAGTGGTCAGCTGCCTCATAGGAGATATGTAAAAATCACAGGAGTCAAAATAACATCCATTAAAGGTAGAGTAGCCTCCCTTGTCACTGAGAAAACTGTATACCGGCTTTCTTGTGTATACCCAAAGTCAACTTGTGTTAACACTGTCCTCCATAGGAAATATTTCTGTTGATAACATAACAGACGGCGTGAGCGTTGAATAACACCCATTGTTTAAATGTCATATATAACTAGTTATATAACTATGCAAATGAGTTACGCCACGACGTCGTTTACTTGTGACGTCATTAAAATGCGTTCTATGCGTTCGATTTCCAACGTCTTCATTCCATCATGTAGATTCAATTTATAGATTTTTAGCTCGACTTTTTCAAAAAGTCGAGCTATTGTCGTCACCCTGTCGTCTGCGTCTGCGTCTGCGTCTGCGTCAGCGTCTGCGTCTGCGTCTGCGTCAGCGTCTGCATCGGTTAAGTTTTTTGCTTAAGGTTTTTGTAAGAGTCCATTTCTCAATAACTATCAAAGGTATCCATTTGAAACTTGGAATAGTTGTTCAGTATTAAAAGGGCAACTCATTACAACAAGACAGGTAACCCTGGGATTTGTCATTTCAGAGTTATTGCCCTTGTTTTATTTACTTAAAAATTATAAATTAACATATCTCAATAACTATCAAAGGTATCCATTTGAAACTTTGAATAGTTGTTAAGTATCAAAAGGGCAACTCATTACAACAAGGCAGGTAACCCTGTGATTTGTCATTTCAGAGCTATTGCCCTTGTTTTATTTACTTAAATATTATAAATTAACATATCTCAATAACTATCAGGGGTATCCATTTGAAACTTTGAATAGTTATTAAGTATCAAAAGAGCAACTCATTACAACAAGGCAGGTAACCCTAGGATTTGCCATTCCAGAGTTATTGCCCCTGTTTTATTTACTTAAAAAATATAAATTAACATATCTCAATAACTATCAAAGGTATCCATTTGAAACTTTGAATACTTGTTTAGTATCAAAAGGGCAACTCATTACAACAAGGCAGGTAATCCAGGGATTTGTCATTACAGAGTTATGGCCCATGTTTTATTTTACTTAAAAATTGTAAATTAACATATCTAAATAACTATGAAAGATATTAACTTGAAACTTTAAATACCTGTTAAGTATCAAAAGGACAACTCATTACAACAAGGTAGGTTACTCTGTGATTTGTGATTCCAGAGTAATTGCCCTTGATTTATTTACTTAAAACTTGTAAATTGAAATATCTTAATAACTGTCAAAGGTTTTAACTTGAAACTTTAAATACTTGTGTTATAACAAAAGGGCAACTCATTCAAACAAGAAAGGTGACCGGGGATTTGCCATTCCAGAGTTATTGCCCTTGTTTTTATTTACATAAAACTTGTAAATTGAAATTTCTCAATAATTACCATAGGTATTAACTTGAAACTTTTAATGCTTGTTCAGTTTCAAAAGGGCATCACCTTTCAACACAGCAGATAACCATGGGATTTGTCATTGCAGAGTTATTGCCCTTGTTTGACTAAGAATTTGTATATGAAATTATTCAGTAACCGTAGAAAGTTATTAATTTCAAACTTACAATATATTTGAATACTTGTTTAGTTTCAAAAGGGCAACGCATTACAACAAGGCAGGTAAAGCAGGCAAAGATATTGTCCTTCTTTTGACTTATAGTTTACTTTAAGTGGAATGTAGACTGTCCAAGTATGTTTAAGTTGTTGTTGCTTACAAACTTCTATGATCAATAGGGCATTAAACACCCATACACATTCTTTAAGTTTGAAAAATATAGCCGTCTCAAGTATATGAAAGTCGAGCGTCCAGCACCCGTTTGCGGTGCTCTCGTTGGTGTAATTAATCAATATTAGATCTACATGAAAGTGTTTATTAATACATATAACAACATAAACATTATGCTAGTGAACGGGGTTAGTTTGGAACAACCTTTTTTTCTGTATAGATCTACTTATATCGCGCTTAGCATTCTCTTGACCTCGAAGGCTGCGATAAATAACATTTCTATGTTATGTTATAAAAAGAATATAACATTCGTGTAAATAATTTATTGGATTTATCAAGCAAAGCCTCGTTTTTATCGTTTTCTAAAAGACTCGTTTAATAAATCCAATAAATTATGAACACTCATGTAATATCCTATATTATTTAACAGATGTTATCCCCTCTGCCAAAAAATGAATGGAAGACATGTTGGTGGTTTTGATCCCATGCGCTGCTTTGCACCCTTAGGTCAATATTTTTTCAGTCATAACTGTAAAAGAAAAGCATGAGTTTACAGATAAGCAATTTTAGCAGATTATACTATGTCTGCAAAAGGGTTACAGTGGAGAATCTGTTATTCTTTCCCGTTTAAATGCAAACGTACGCAAACGCAAAGCACTAAAACGTAGAAAAGTACAACTTTTGGACAATTCTGATAATTCATGTTTATCTTGGTGGCAAACAGTTTGGAGCCTGATCAGACGCCGGGTTACCCGGCGTCTGATCTGGCTTCAAACTGTTTGCACTGCAAATAATAGTTTTAGCGTCAACGTGTTTATTGGGATAGAATAACAGATTCTCCACTGTATGATAGTCAATTGAATTTAGCGGGGAAAAGGTTAATGAAGAACAGTGGTAAGTGTTGATCTAAAGAATAATATATCATGGTTCCAGATAAGGTGGAGTAAACTGAACTAATCCAACATTTTCTCACTCATACTGCACCAAATCCTATGGTGTGACTACTCAGTAGAATCGTCTTGTAGAGACGATTCTAATGAGTCGTGACACCATAGGGTTTAATGCAGAAACAAAGATTTTAGTTTTTGAAATACTCCCCTTATCTGGATCCCTGATATTTTCTTTGTTCTTTTAGGTGTTGGTTTAGGAAATGGAAGAGACTTGAAGATGGAGGTGTGGACGAACCGTGAGTGTGTGTACAGAGCCAGGTTTTACAAGGGAGAGAATACCAAGCTGATTCACAACATCTCCGACAACTACATAGAAGTTAAATTTGAGAAATGTCCGGCACTTGTTGAGGATGTCAAAGTTAGGTTCCTTAGTAAATCAGTAAGTACATTGAGGTATTGACTCTGGGTTACCCTTAACTCTTATCCTTCTATAAGTGTATATTGATAGTTTTTAGCTCCCTGTACGAAGTACAAGACGCGCTATTGCAATACCCCAGGTGTAGTCGTTGTCGTCGGCATCGTCATGAATGGCATAAACTATTTTAAGAAAATGTCTATAACTTCTATGTCCCTTGAGGTATTGCTTTCATAGTCAGTATGTGTGTTGATATGGAAAATACCTTTCCATGCACAGAAAAATTTGGACCCCTGTGACCTTGACCTTGAACTTAGGGCCTGCGTTTATGTTTGGAAATCTGTGCTTAGGTTTTGAAAAATGCCTTCAACTTCTATGTCCCTTGAGGTATTGCTTTCATAGTTGGTATGTGTGTGTATATGGACAAGACCTTTCCATACATAGAAAAATTTGGACACCTTGACCTTGACCTTGAACTTAGGGCCCACATTTAAGTGACCTTGACCTTGAACTTAGGTTTTAGGTTTCTTAAAATTTCTATAACTCCTATATCCATTGAGATATTCCTTTCATATTCAGTGTGCATGTGTTTATGGACAAGATCTTTCCTTGCATGCAAAAAGTTTGACCCCAGTGACGTTGACCTTGAACTTAGGACCCACGTTTAGGTTTTGAAATCTGCATTTAGGTTTCTCAAAATTTCTATTAACTCATATATCCATTGAGATAATACTTTCATATTTGGCATGCATGTGTATATGGACAAGACCATTCCATGCATGCAAAAACAAATAGCCCAGTGACCTTGACTTTGAACTTAGGTCCCGGGTTTAGGTTTCGAAATCTGCGTTTAGGTTTCAAAAACGCTTATAATTCCTATGTCCCTTGAGGGGTTTTATTTTTGTATTTGATTTGCATGTGTATATGGACAAGACCTTTCCATACAGGCAAAAAGGTTGACCTCGGTGATCTTGAGTGTGCTTTTAGTTTCTTTATGTGCACGTGGCGAGCTTTGTTGTCTCTCTGACAACTCTTGTTTAAAACAGTGTAGACCTAGATCAGACAGCTCCTGAAGGAGCTGTCTGATTAGGGTCAGCACTGTTATCTTATAGGATATATTTGACATGAGTATGTGCTTTTTCCTGAAGAATTCTTGACTTAGTTTATAAGCCAATATGGTAGTTCAGGTGATAGATATTTATAGTGGGTTGAGTGTTATATATAAGGTTTATGTAGGGATCCCAGTTTAAATTCAATTTAAGAGAGTTTGAATGATTGCTTTTCAACTGTATCTTCACTGTGACTTTCTTGTTTCAGACTAATATTCCAAAAGTGTATGACAACTGTGCATTTTATTTCTGGTTCCACTCGGCTTTTGTTGAGGACAAGTAAGTATTGCTATATTTATTACACTGTTCCTTACTGTCTGCATAAAAAATGTCATTCTATTAAAGTTTCATTATATCCATATCTCTTTTGTTTTATGAGCTCTTTCAAGACTAAGAAATTCTTGTGGGTTATTTGATTCCCTTGTGGATCGTTTTAGTTACCAAAATATGAACAAGTCTACTTTGAATTATAAGTAGTTTAAGAAATACTGCTCTAGGTTAGCAAACAGTGTAGAACCTGATCAGAGGAGCCGTAGGAGCCCTCTGATCTGGGTCTACACTGTTTGCAAATGTTCTGATATATTTTAAACAGGTCCATGGTGTTGAAAGACTTAACCTGTTTCTAGATTTTAAATCAGGTTGTCATTTAAAGCAGATTGAAAGTAAAGCAGAATGTTCCTTAAGGCACATTCTACTTTCAACCTGATTTGCCAGATCTGGTTTTCAGTATCTTTAATCTTTATTGACTTGGATCTCTCTTTGTTACAGATTGCTTTTACCAAGGGAGGAAATTGACAATCCCCACAAGAAGAAAGCTCAGAAAGTTTTCAAGGAAAACTTCTCAGTAGAGTTATCATTTGAGTTTCTTAATAAGAACAGACACATGAAACAAAGTCAAAGTCAAGAGAATTCATGATTTTTATAGGCCAATAAATGGACCAATGAAAACTGCGTACAAGAAAGGTTGGATTTTAGTGTAGAACAAATGGACCAATAAAAACTTGGCAAGAAGAGTCATGATGTTTATGGAACAACAAATGGACCATTTAAAGTGGGCCAGAGAAGTTATGATTTTTGTTGGTCAACAAATGGACCAATGAAAACTGTGCTCAAGAAAGGTTGGATTTTAGTGTAGAACAAATGGACCAATAATAACTTGGCAAGAGGAGTCATGATATTTATGGAACAACAAATGAACCAATAAAACTGGGCAAGAGAAGTTATGAATTTTATTGGTCAACAAATGTGCCAATGAAAACTGGGAAAGAAAAGTCATGATTCATTGGAACAACAAGGGGTGAAACTTGGGCATGTAAAGTCATGTTTTAAGTGGCCAACAAAGTCAATGAAAATAGGACAGTCAGGAGTTTTGTGAACATCAAATAAACAGGAATGTGATGTGTCAGGCTGTCAGCTGAAAGTAAGAGAATGAGAGTTGATTCATAAAAACACCTGTTGCCAGCTTAATGCAGGATAAACTCCTTTAGAAACATTCTGCATTACTTATTTTTCAAGCAATTAGCAGTCACCTGCCTTTAAGAAATTCTTGGTTGATCGCTCAAAGGGGATTACACAGCAAATAATGCACAACCCTGGGTTCCTGAAATGAGAGGTGATGAGGATTGAAAGGGGAGTATTTAGAAAATTAAAATCTTTATTTCTGCATGAAACCCTATGGTGTGACTACTCATTAGAATCGTCTCTTCGAGACTATTCAAATGAGTAGTATCACCATAGGATTGGTGCTGAAATGAGTGGGGAAAACATTGAATTTGTTCAGTTTACTCCCTCTTATCTGGAGCCCTGGTGTATAAAATATGTCTATTGGGATGGGTTTATTGTCCAAGACATAAGCAATAGTAGTAGTAGAAATTTGTTGCAATATTCATTGGTTATAAGTTTTAGTTTCTTTTATAGTTTTAGTCTGAAGTCAGTTTTCATTGTCACATAACTTGTTCCATGCAACATTTATAAATATATAAGCCTGAATAAATTTCAATTTTGATAACAACAGCTCACAAAAGTCAAACATACTCGAATTTCAAAGGCAGTCTTTGCCCTGACCCACTTGCTCGATGCCAGGGCAAGTGGTTTCTGATTTGAAAAAGTGATACATCAGAAGTTGGCATATTAAATTAAAAAAAAGCAGTTTTTATTACCTTTTGGGGGAAACCATCAAATAGTTTGAAAACATTTTAGGCAAAGATTGAAAAATTAAAACATTTGAAACTGTTCAACTTAACCCTTTACTCCATGAATACACCTTTTTACGTCTATAATTAATTCCTCCTGAAGAAAAGAAAATTCTACATCCTAGCAGGTGCTAGCGTAAAGCAGACAGAAAGTAAAGTAGGGTGTGCCTTAACTCTTTCCTCCCTGAAACTTCAAATGGACAATCCCAGTTTCCATTTTAGTCTAGTCCATTTCTGACTGTTAAGGGTTGTTTTTGACAATGTTTGGCATTTTGACAAACAGTGAAGACCCAGATCAGAGGGCTCCTGAAGGAGCCCTCTGATCTGGGTCTTCACTGTTTGCATATGACAAGTGCACTTTTAACATGTATACTGTTTGAAAAGGACGCCTATATGCGGGACTAGGGTTCAAAGGGTTAAGGCACATTCTGCTTTTCTTCCAACCTGTTATAAGTGGATACCTGTCTTTCAAACTAGAAACAGGCTATGGGGACTGGTAATGGGCTCAGCAAGCTTGCTTATATTGAAATTCAACAGAAGAACTTACATGAATTTCGACTTAAATGAGTTTGATTTATCAGGCTTTGACTTTATTTTGAAAATGGTAATTAGTGTTTGCAATAATGAAATTTACTAACATTAAAGTTTTATTTCAAACGATCAAGCCTAGTCAGTGGTCTACAATAAAACGTCTCTATTACGACCACAAAATTATGTTAATTATTTGATGTTTACGACAGGTGACTGCTTAACGCATTACCACATAAATACGCCTTTCACTTATTCATTCACTGAAGGAAATAGGTCCTCTTTAACCAGTCATGAATATGAACCATGAAAATTATTATCTATATTTTAGCTGATGCTAGCTTAAAGCAGTTTGAAAGTAAAGCAGAATGCATAATCAGGCGCATTCTGCTTTACTTTTCAACCTGCTTTAAGTGGTCACCTATTTTCAAAACTAGAATCAGGCTATGGGGTAATGGGTTAAAGAAAGGTGACGGTAAAACTGTTTTACGTTCACCTTGCTTAAAACTGTCACCTGTCTTTTATACAATCAATTGTCCTTTGTTTTAGTGGTCGTAATAGAGAGGTTTTTACTGTAATTCAGAATTTATATATCTTAGTCACATGACTTGTTTTAACAGGAGTTGTAAAAGTTTAGTCTTGTGATGTGTTTTAGCAGGAGTTGTGAAAGTTTAAAGTCATGTGACATGTTTTATCAGAAGTTGTGAAGTTTAAAGTCATGTGACTTGATTTAACAGGAGTTGTAAATTGTTAAAGTCACATAATTTGATTTAACAGGAAATCATGTGACTTGTTTAAACAGGAGTTGTAAAGATTTATAGTCATCTAACAAGAGTTTTAAGAGAAGTTGTGAAGTTTAAAGTCATGTGACTTAATTTAACAGGAGTTGTAAATTGTTAAAGTCACATGACTTGTTTTAACAGGGATTGTGAAGGTTTAAAGTCATGTGATGTGTTTTAACAGGAGTTGTAAAGTTTCAGTAAGTCATGTGACATGTTTTAACAGAAGTTGTGAAGGTTTAAAATCATGTGACTTGTTTTAACTGGAGTTTTGAATTGTTAAAGTCGCATGACTTAATTAGCAGGACTTGTAAAAGTTTAAAATCATGTGACTTTGTTTAACAAGAGTTGTAAATTTTAAAGTCACATGACTTGATTTAATGGGAGTTGTGAAGGTTTAAAGTTATATTACTTGCCAACGTTCTCTGTTTAAGTTGTCAGTTATTTAAAATAGCGGGACCAACTTTAAATCAACACCTGTGATGATAAAGAGGATCTTGAAACATAAAATATTTGATATTGTATATAACAAATATTAGTCATTTTAATGTTATTATGTTATACATGTTTCATTAACATTAAAACCTCTATATTACGACCACTACATGAGATCAAATGTTCAAAGATTTTGGTAGATGATTACATAAAGCAAGATGACAATAAAGCAGAAAGCTCCTTTTGGAGCTTTCTGCTTTATTGTCATCTTGCTTTAACCCTTTCCCCCATATAAGTGACTTTAAGCATATTTAATTTATTCCTCTGCTGAAGAAAATAGTTCCAGTTTATACCCTCATGAACAATAACCATTACAAATATTTTATATAGCCTAGCAGATTTTAGCTTAAAGCAGGCTGAAAGGAAAGCAGAATGTGCCTTAAGGCACATTCTGCTTTACTTTCAACCTGCTTTAAGTGGTCACCTGTTTTTCAAAACTAGAAACAAGCTATGAGATAAAGGGTTACGCTGCCACCTGTCTCAAATGCTATCAATAAGCCATCATTTTAGTGGTCATATTAGAGAGGTTTTATTGTACTTTTTTTTACTTATCAAAACATCCCCATATGTAGTTCAGGGCCAGTGTTTCTACTGCTTATCTTTGATAATGGTATGTGTCAAAAGGTAGGTGTGCAATTTTTCCAGATCTCTTCTTCGTGTATTTTTAAAAGCAGAAATATTTTAGTGTCAAACAGTTTGGATCCTGATTGGATGCCAAGTAACTTGACATCTATCTGATCTGGATCCAAACTGATTGCATATTCCAGTTAATTCACAATTAGTTCTTAAAAAAAGTGTTGGTTGTTCAACGAATACCTCAAATAATTTTATATTCAAGGGTTTTATAGTCTGACATTCATTTTTTACCATTTACGAAATCATTCTTTAATAATCTATCTTTTTATTTAGAATAATGCACTGGTGCAAAAATGATTTGATTATCACCGTGGCTTGACTTTGATATCTTTATTTCGCATATTAAGTCAAACTTACCCATATTTTTAAGTTAAAAAATGTCTTGGTAAATGTCTTAGTATCATAAAAATCTTAAATATTGGGGTCACCCTGTATGACTGCTGTAATTATCCTTAAAATTGAAAAAAAATGCCTTTAACCACACAGTATTTGTCAAAAAGGTGCAAACTGAGAGGCAAACAGTGTAGACCCTGATCAGACTGCTCCTGAGGGAGCAGTCTGATCAGGGTCTACACTGTTTGATCTGGCCTATCTGTTCCAATACTTAGGGTTATTAGAGTATGTTTAACTTGATTGATAATGAGATATTCAATTTCAGAGAAAGACTTTGAGGGGTAAGTTTGGCTAAAAGTGAGGTCAAGATATCAATGTAGGATTGTAGTATAGTAGTGATGTCTGCCCAGCTGAATATTGTTTTTGGTGCATCATGTAACTTATTGAATACCATACACCCTCTTTTAAATGCTCCCCTTACCCTTCTTATTAGCACCCCTCCCATACCTTTATATCTGCCAAAAAATAATTCAAAAGCAATGAATTTAAACAAGACACTGTTGAACTTAAAAAACTGATTAAAATTCGTAATTTTGCATAGCAACGGGGGTGGGGAGGAGGTGGGGGGAGGAGATGTGTGTTTAAACTTGGATGTACGATATATGTGTTTTCATGTCTTCAGATAAGAGGGGGTAAAATGAACAAATCAAACACTTTCTCACTCATTTTACCACCAAATCCTATGGTGTTACTACTCATTTGAATCGTCTCTTCGAGACGATTCAAATGAGTAGTGACACCATAGGGTTTAATTGAGAAATAAAGATTTTAGTTTTTGAAATACCCCTCTTATCTGGAGCCCTGGTTTTGTGAAAAATTGATATGTTAATTTTCTAAATTTTATGTCTATTGTTTATTAGAATATTTATGTTTTATCTATAACACTGAGGTTGTTGTAAAGATCGTTGATTCCTTTCAGTTATCAGGCACCGTTTTAATGTACTATAAACCTATGTTATTGTGACCTCAAGGGGCAAAGAACACTCATTTGATTCTTTGCTTCATCAGGGCAAATGAGCGAAAGCAAGACTAAGATGTGTCTTTGCCTTTGGTGAAAATGTATTACACAATGACAAGCAGAGGGTTTCTGCAGGAGCCCTCTGATCAGAACTACACTGTTTGCATAGGACAAGTGTACTCTTTACAGGAGTTTGTACAGTGGAGAATACGTTATTTTTTCCCATTTAAACGCTAATGAAACACAAAGGTAAAGCACTAAAATGCAGAAAAGTACAACTTTTGGACAATTCTGATAATTCATGTTTATATTGGTGACAAACAGTTTGGAACCTGATCAGACGTCGGGTTATCCGGCGTCTGATCTGGCCAAACTGTTTGCATCAGAAATAATAGTTTTAGCGTAAATGCGTTTATTAGGAATGAATAACATTGTAACAACTGTAAATGATGAATATTCTTGTGGCTAGGGTTGAATGAGTTGAAGAGAAGTTAAAGCTTAAAGAGGCTCGCAACCGGATTTAGCATTAAAAATAGTAATTTGTAAATATATGTCAAATGCTTATATAAATGGGTAAGATTTAGTTTATGATAATAAATTCTGTTAAAAAATGCATTTAAAAAAAAAAAAGAAAAAAAAAAGAAGACAAACATGAAAAATGAGGTTCAGCGCCTTTATCCTCTCGGCTACGGACGCTCTCTATATATATGGTACCGAATTAACGTACTTCACTGGTAGCTATTGATACTGCATTATTCGGCTCGAGTTTATGTCAGAGCCTGTGTAGAGAAGCAACAACAACAACTATACCGCCAGCTGACGCTATAGAAAAACGATGGAAAAATATCTAAAAAAACTAAGATTCGGTGACGATTCTTGAGACTTTTTTTGGACTGATCATATTTTTTTAATGTCAGAAGCCAAATAATGCCACAAATTTGCTTTTATTTGAGTATTTTATTTTATTTTGACAAGAACACCATCCGGTTGCGAGTCCCTTTAAAGCATGATTAAAGTAAAGCAGAAAGCTCCTAAAATGAGGAGCTTTCTGCTTTACTTTCATCTTTCTTAGCTCTTAAGTAGTCACTTTCCTTAAACACCAAAAGTAGTGTTCTCTAGAGGGTCATTATAGCAGGGGTTTATTGTTGTATAACAAGCCGTCTACATACCGGTATATAATTACGTTATATGAGCCGCAGATATTAATTTTAATGAATTTTATTTGTATTGATAGAAAGCATGTTTTCATTGCAATATGTGTTTTAAAAAATGTACTCTAAGTTAATTTCATAAGTTTGCTTGTGTCATTGGTATAATCTGTGTCATTTTCTCTCATATTGTAGATGACTAGAAAATACTAAACTTGTATTAACCCTTTACCTTATAGAAGCGACTTTTAGCGCACTCATTTTATTCATCCGCCAAAGAAAATAGTTCCATTTTATACTGTCATGAATATGTACCATAAGAAATATTGTCTATATCCTAGCAGATAGTAACTTAAAGCAGGCTGAAAGTAAAGCAGAATGCGCCCTAGGGCGCATTCTGCTTTACTTTCAACCTGCTTTAATAGGTCACATATCTTAACTACTAGAAACAGGCTATGAGGAAAAGGGTTAACCCTTTCCTTCATAGAAGCGCCTTTTAGGGCATTCAGTTTATCCCTCTGCAGTCATGAACATGTATCATAAGAATTTTTTTTTTATTCCATCAGGTGGAAGCTTAAATCAGGCTGAAAGTAAAGCAGAATGCACCTTAAGGTGCATTCTGCTTTACTTTCAACCTGCTTTAAATAGTGGCCTATTTTCAAAACTAGAAACGGGCTATGGGGGAAAGGACTAACTTGCTTTAAACAAAACTTGTGATTCACATGTCTCCCACATTCTCCTGTATGGGATAGGGATTTGCCTCTTAGGGATTGGGAGAAAGTTGATTCATTTAGGGAATCAATTTTCTCCCATTTTTGCTTATATTGGACAGGGATTTGCCCCATGGAGAATCACTCTATCCTCCATACCCCGTGACGTCTTTTATTGTTTGCCCAGCTAAACCACAAGCGCTGCATGACACGGGTAACTAAATGACGTCATTTCTGATGACGTTACTATAAACAATGTCATGTTTTGGCTGAAAATAACTACACAAGCTGCTATAAATTGGTTATTTGTATCATGTCGGCAAGCCTCGCCCCTGCGTGAACTTTGGGGGAGAAATTCCTATCTGGGTAACTCAGTATCTGATCAGGCTCCAAACTGTTTACCACTCAGACAAAAATGTATTGTGAGGATGTTCAAAAAGTTTACCTTTTAGCATGTTGTCTTGAAATATTATGTCTTCAGTGTATCTGGAGTTTGGCTTTTCCCTCCTTTCCAAATTGCTGGGTGAATACCCATCTGAGTATCAAACAGTTTGGAATTGGATCCATTGCAGAATAACTTTGTATCTCATCTGTATTTAACCCATTACCCCATGGCTTGGTTCTAGATTTTAGGACTTGTGACAACATAATGCCGGTTTAAAGTAAAGCAGAATGCGCCTTAAGGCACATTCTGCTTTACTTTTAACCTGCTTTAAGCTATTATCTACTAGGATATAGAAACATTTATGATACATAAAATGATAATTATTCCTACCTGTGTATAGTGGAACTATTTTCTTCAGTGGAGGAACAAATTAAAGGTGTGAAAAGGTGTATTTATGGGGAAATTGGTTAAACTGTTTGTAAAGTCATCAACACATGTACGGAGGAAGGAAAATGCTTAAAATTATGCATTTATAGCTATGTTTATATAAATTAGTTAACTCTAGTATACTCAGGGTCCTGGGTTTTACGCTTTTTATGAATGTTTACCTTAATTGATATTAGTGCCGAGTCCGCCCGATTACATTAAAGAATCATATATTCATACAATTTTTAGATCTTATAATACTTATATGTATATGAAAGTCTCAACTTCATAGCTTAAGCTAAGCCGATGTTTCTATCCATTGTTCTACAGTTTATTATTCTGTTTAGCTCATACAGAGGAGAAAACGTTATTCTTTCCTGTTTAAACGCAAACGAAACGCAAACCTATTGCACTAAAATGAAGAAAATTACAATTCTGAATGTTGATTATAACCTGGACAGCTAAAGTTCGGAGCCTGAACAGACGCCGGGTTACCTAGCGTCTGGTCTGGCTCCAAACTGTTCGCATTGAAATTAATACATTTAGCGTAAACGCCTTGATTGGGAAAGAATAGCGTTTTCTCCACTGTACCTTCTTCAGTTGGAACTGGAAACCCCTCTAAACCAGATGTTTTTGTTGTCCCCACACATGTCCGGTTAAGAGGGAATTCTCTGTATTGAAATTAGAGTCAGAATGTCAAATGGCTTTGATCCTAATTACATGCTGGGTTACTCGGCATCTCATCTGGATCCAAACTGTTTGCAAATTCAATCATAGTCTCACAGTGAGTGGGAAAAGATTTAACTCTTCTAACACTAAATAACTCTTGTGGGTTATTAGGTTTCCCTGTGGATCTTTTTAAATACCAAAACATGAACCAGTCTGCTTGGAACTCTGGGTAGTTGAATAAATACTGGTCTGAATTAGTAAACAGTGCTGACCCTGATCAGAGGGCTCCTATAGGAGCCCTCTGATCTGGGTCTACACTGTTTCCAAATGTAATGAGTATATATTTATTATTTTAAAACCGGTCCATGGTGATGAAAGAGTTAAATGAGGTTGTCCCATTGTACATCACTAAGTTATCAACCACTTTCACTGCCATGATATCATTTTTTCCCAAAGATTTGAAGATTTCTTAATTCAGTAATGTAAACACATTGTGTTTCTTATTACATAAACATTTTCAGGATAATATAACCAGTCACATAAAAACATTGGATGTGTTTTTTCGAAGAAAGATGTTTATTTCAAAACAATTACAGTAAAAACCCTCTATTATGACCACTAAATTTGGTTAATTATCAGGTGTTTGAGGAAGGTGATTGCTGAAAGCAAGATGACAGTAAATAAAATGTTGCTTAACCCTTAGCCCGCCAAATAAATTGTCGTCTGCTATATTTCTCGTCTGCTTCAAGTTTCAAAGTGCTTCAGAGTTGCTCAAAATTGCTGAAAATGTTGTCCGAGTGTCAAACAGCTTGGATCCGGATGAGACGCCGAGTTACTCGGCGTCTCATCCGGATCCAAGCTGTTTGCACATGGAGATATAGTCGTGAGTGGCAGACTAAGGGTTAACAAGCTTTCTGTAAGCTGTCACCTGTCTTTTATTCGATAAATTATCCTTCAATTTAATGGTGGTAATAGAGAGGTTTTACTGTACATGTATTTTCATTGCAAACACTCCTTAGCCTGATCAGATGATTTGTATCCTGACATCTGATTGGGCTCAAAACTGTTTGCCACTCAGATAATAAACCATTAACATTTTCAATGACTTGCCATTTTTTTTACATCTACAGTAAAACCTCGCTATTACGACCACTAAAACGAATGCTAATTGAGTGTATAATAGACAGGTGACAGCTTAAAGCAAGGTTACAGTGAAACAGAAAGCTCCTATAGGAGCTGAAACAGAAAGCTCCTATAAGAGCTTTCTGTTTCACTGTCACCTTGCTTTAAGCGGTCACCTATCGTAAACACCCTAATAATTAACATAATTTAGTGGTCGTAATAGCGAGGTTTTACTGTAATTGCATTGTGTGTTTTCTTTACTTTCGTGTAAAATTGGAAAGAACAACATCCTCTCGACTGTAGTGGAACTTGGCAGTGACAGGGTTGATATTGTTCGATTTTTCTGACCTGTCGGAGTTATTTTTAGAACAGAATAGTTCATAATGGTAAATAGATAACAGGGTAACATCGGATCTATCTAGTCATACACTTTCCAACTTGAGATAACATGATCCTCGTGCAGCACGAGACCCTTGCGCTAACTTTACTGATATTTTATTCTTTCCCAACAAACGCATTTATATACTAAAACTATTATTTCCATTGCAAACAGGTTAGAGCCAGATCAGACGCCGGGTTACCCGACGTCTGATCAGGCTCCAACCTGTTTGCTACTCAGATTAAAAATATTTTTAAAATTTCTTAAAGTAAATTTCCACAGTTTAGTGCATTGCGTTTAAATGGGAAAGAATAAGGTATCCTCTACTGTAAAAAATTACAGCTATCCATATCATTAACCGTATGTAGAGAAAACTCATCCCTTTGAAAGTTTTTGAATGTTCCAATCTAAAAATAACTCCGACAGGTCAGAAGAAAACACTAATATATTTACTAAATACACTGCTTATTAACAGTGCCTCTTACAGTCTGATATGGCAGCAAGCTTTTGCATTTAGAAACTTTTATATTTTTAATATTCTATTTTATGAGCCTCCATCCTAAATTAGTCAGCTGTGTTGTTGATATAGATCACCACTTTAGTTTATTGAAAATGTCTCATTACCTACAATTCTTTAAATCATTCACCCCTGGAACTTTAAATGGACAATTCCAATTTCAAAATAAGTCTAGTCCATTTTGACTTTAAGGGTTGATTTTAACAATACATTTCAAAATGACAAACAGTGTAGACCTTGATCAGAGGGCTCCTTAAGGAGCTCTCTGATCAGGGTATATACTGTTTGCATATGACAAGTGTACTCCTCACAGGTACACTGTTTGTAAATGACGAGTATTCTCGTTGCTAGGGTTGAATGTGTTAACCCCTCTCCTGCTGATGATAGTTTTTTGAAAACATTGTAAACTCAGATTAGAAATCTCCTTCAAGAGCTGTCTGATCAGGGTCTGCACTGTTTTCTTATACAACCCATCTGGCATGAAACCACACTCTTTTCCTGAATAAAAGTATATTTATTGTATTAACCAATGTGTCTATAGCATGTTATGTAGCTGTAATTTATATGGTATTTGGCAGTGTAGACCAAACTCAAATACAGAGCCTGAGATGACAAATGTTGCAATGACATACGGCTGGTTTTATCATGGCATCGCTCAAATAATAAATAAAATTAGCCCATTACCCCATAGCCTGTTTCTAGTTTTGAAGATAGGTGAAATATATCTTATGGTATATATTTATGAAGGTATTATTGGAACTATTTTCTTCAGTGGAGGTATAAATTAAAAGCGTAAAAAGGCGTATTTATGGGGTAATGGGTTAAATATTCATCAGGAGAAGGGTTAATATTTTGGACCATGTTAGAAAAAAAAACCAACATATTTTGATGTGCATTTTCATTATTATATTCCATAACACCCATAGTGCAGTTAGGATCTGATAATATCTACCACTTATAAGAACTATATACAGTCGAACTTCGATATCTCGAACTCGCTTAATTCAAACTATCCAATATGTCGACACATGAACTTCATTATTTCATGCCTGGTTATGTCAAACATACCCGTATTTCAAAGTTAAAACATTCGACTTAACCGAGTTCTCGATATCGAAGTTCAGCTGTACTACATATGAATATCTGTAAATTTTGTGCTTATTACACATGTCACAAGTATAACTAAACTACTTAGATCTACATACTTATACATAACTCAATCATATGAACATAAACACATAGCTAAATGCTTTCATAACACTTTAATTAAGCCTTCCAGCAAATGCAGTGTAAAATGTATGTTCATATAGATTTGCTTCATGTATGTTTTTTGTGTGTGTCATTTTTGTCACTGTGGTACACCCTTTGTCATGATGGATGGAAGAGCTGGTATCAATTAAACCTAATATAAATGTGTCATATGTCAGTTGTTTATTATTTCCCTGTTTGCCTGAATTTACAGAGCTTCAGATAAGGGGAGTATTTGAAAAACTAAACTATTTTTTTCTGCATTAAATCGTATGGTGTCTGTTTGAGGCAATTATAATGAGTAGTCACAACACAGGATTTGATGCTGAAATGAGTGAGAAAATGTTGGATTCGGTCAATTAACTCCTTCTTATCTGGAGCCCTGGGCCTCCTATCAGAAATATTTAATCTGTTCCCCCATAAATACGTCTTTTTAGTACTTTTTAGCTCACTTGAGCTAGCTCAGGGTGAGCTTTTGCAATCCTTGAATGTCCGTCATGCGGTGTGCGTCGTGGGGCGTCAACAATTTTAGTGTTTACACTCTAGAGGCCACAATATTTATCAAATCTTTCTCAAACTTGCTCACATTGTATATTACCATAAGAGGTCGGATGAATACGATTTTGGTTGAAATCCAATAAATAGATCAAGAGTTATATACCTTTGAATTGCTGAAAATGCCATATTTAACAGTGTTTACACTCTAGAGCCCACAATATTTATCCAATCTTTCTAAAACTTGCCCAGATTGTATATGACCATAAGAGTTGGATGAGTTTGATTTGGGTTGAAATCGGACCAATAGATCAAGAGTTATCTACCTTTGAATTGCTGATAATGCTATATTTAACAGTGTTTACATTCTAGAGTTCGCAACTTTTATCCAATCTATCTCAAACTTGCTCAGATTGTATATGACTATTAGAGTTCAGATATGTTTGATTATGGTTTGAATCAGACTTATAGGTCGAGAGTTATCTACCTTTGAATTGGTGAAAATGCCATATTTAACGATGTTTACACTCTAGAGGCCACATATTTTATCCAATCTTTCTCAAACTTACTCAGATTGTATATTACCATAAAACTTCGGATGAGTTCGATTATGGTTGTAATTGGATCAATAGGTCAAGAGTTATTTACCTTTGAATTGCTGAAAATGATATATTTAACAGTGTTTACGCTCTAGAGGCCACAATATATATCCAAGCTCTCTCAAACTTGCCCAGATTGTATATGACCATAAGAGTTCGAAAAAGGGTGATTATGGTTGGAATCGGACAAATGGATAAAGAGATATCTACCTTGAATTGCTGAAAATGCCATATTTTACAGCGTTTACACTCTTGCAACTACAGTTTTCAATGGATTTTGATTATACTTGTACACAAAGGATGTAGCTATACGTTCTCGAAGAAGTGCAATTATTGTTGAAATGTAATCCTTGTGGCAATATTTACCTGCCCTTGATATACTTTGAAATGCTAGAAAAAGGCTTCATTTCAGTATTGTTTAGGCTCTAGTTATCTGTCTTTGATGTACTCTACTATACTACAGTAGGTCGACAAACTTGAATGGATTTAGAATAAAACGGGTGAAATTCAAAGGTAAAGCTATCAGGCTTCATTACAAACGGTGAGCGATATCAGGGCCTTCAGGCCCTCTTGTTTTGATTTATAGTTTACTTTAAATGGAATGTAGACTGTCCAAGTATGTTTAAGTTGTTGTTGCTTACAATGATCAATAGGGCATTAAACGCCCTTACACATTCTTTAAGTTTGAAAAATGTAGCCGTCTCAAGTATATGAAAGTCGAGCGTCCAGCACCCGTTTGCGGTGCTCTCATTTTATTTTTAAAACTGCAATTTTTTTAACAGTTTTAGATCATATGAAAAGTGCCCAAGGTGAGCTTTCGTGACTGTGCAATCATTGTTAAATCAAGGGTAGAAATGCAATGAGCAATGCAGAACGTTGGGTACTATGTTAATGATATTTTTTATCCTATATGGGGGCATAAGCACACTCACACCCTTGTGATTATCCTCGTAAAGAGCAATTCCTATAAACCATGTACAATTAACAATTTCCAAATTTTAACATTAGCTTTGGGAAATAAAGAGACACAGTAAGAACTAGATTTACTGCTCACATGGTAGGACAATCTCTACTGTAAGACTATTTAAAAATTGAGGTACAGAAAATCCCCTCCATTCCACTATAAGGAGGGAAAATTGACTGCACAGAAGACAGCCGACAGCAAGACCATCACAACAGTTTCGATTCTTATGGTCAAAGGGAGGCAACTCATGCAAATCTTTGCATGAGTTGCCTCCTTTTCACCATCACTTTTTTAAACGTTTAAATTATCTCAATAAAAACTCAATTATGCGGTCATACCTGCATTTGGCGACCACGACTAGTGATATACCGGTGTTAAGAGTGCTCGAATAATGACATATTGTTAACGAATGAACAGTATGCATTTGGACCCATTTAAGCATTTCAAAGTGATTATCATATAGCATTTGTATATAGACCTATGTCTCCGGGTAATTAGGGGTATTCTCAAAAACATGATTTTAAGGAAAAATCAAGTTTGGGGACCCCCCTATTTTTATTTCATATCTAAGCATAAGCTTCGCTCCATGGTTTGCTATGGCCTCATATACCACGGTTTTGGAGCTCTGACGCGCAGCAAATTAACCACGAGGGCCGAAGTTGCGACAGTAACAGAGTTAAGTGATAACTCGAATTCAGCATTTTTCAGAGAGTGTCATGTTTCAGTATTGTGAAGAAAAACAATCATCCTCCAACTACATGTCACTGTGACATGTATGTTCTGTAATCATTCATGGTATTTTGCATCAATGCATGTGCAATTGCTTTCACGTGTAACGACAGTTATTTTGTAAAGTACTATCGGTATCGCGTAGTCATTAGCTTAGTTCTGTTTTAACCTATAGTAATTTTGCATTTCTGTTTCATTGCTAATATGCTACGACCATGCATTATCAAACATCCCTGAAATTGGTTGTGGGGGCGTAGTAGAAATCGATTCACCTTTTGCCCCATAGCCTGCTTAAAGTTTGATGACAGCAGGGGCCCGTTTCATAAAACTTCGTAAGACAAAAACGAGCGTTAGTCGAAACTGTCAAATACATTTAGTTTCTTATTTCTCTATCTAATCATGTCTTGTGACATCCCTTTGAAATAGTCTTTTCAAGACGGTTCCAACGAGATGTCACAAGACAAGATTAGATAGAGAAATAAGTAATAATTGAGATTTTTACAATCTTATTTACAACAACATTTGTCGTACGAAGTTTTTTGAAACGGACCCCTGGCCACTAAAAGCATACCGAAAATAAAGGCAAATGCACCTTAAGGTGCAATCTGTTTTACTTTTAGTATGTTTAAAGCCACCATCTGTTTGGTTATATAAACTATTTCTTATGATTCATATTCAAGATAGTATAAAGTGGAAATATTTCTTTATTGGAGGGTTAAATTACAGACGTAAGCATTCCAAAACTCCCATTTCAATGTATTTGGACCGCGGGCTAATAACTATCTGGCTATATACAGTTATAAATAGTTTCTTTATTTCTTCCAATACCGAAGAGTTCAAGCAAACAAACAGACAACATACCGGAATGTAAATAGCAATCAGAAATAAATATATACAGGCAAAGTAATTATACTTATGAATAGTGTAACGTGATAGTACTCACAAATTGACATGTCGAAGAAATTTTAGACATGTCGACAGTGAAGATCGTGACTAACTCATACAACCCCGAAATTTAAATGGACGATTCCAGATTCCAAATTAAATCTAGATTAAGCTAGATGTGGTTGCTTTTTGTTAAAAAAATTACCAACAGTGCAGATCCTGATCCGATGACTAAATTATGAGCCGTTTTACCTAGGTATACAATGTCTGTCTAAGACAAGTGTACTCCTTTACATGCACGCTGATTGTAAATGACGAGTATATCCGTCGCTAGGGTTGAATGAAACTCTACCACACTTTACTAACATGTATTATTCCTGCTTTCAAGAAGTTATCATACCTAACATCGAGTAAACTAAGAATTCACCCTATGTACATGTATACATCTATTTGCAAATCATTCAGCAATTCTAGAACTGGAGATCCAAATTCTGTATCAATAAACTGTTTGAAGTCATTTCGGATACCCTGTAAACAGTAGTAAGAGCATCCAAAATGACAATGACCAACGTCACCAGAAAATAACTGACCACGTATAGAGCAAAGCTTTTCTATCAATATGAAATACAATTACACACAAGAAAAGCTTTAATGTTTGTCATTGGTACACAATCGAGTAAGATACAGTCCATAACTTCTAAGCGAATAGTCATCATAGGAATAAACAACATATTTTTGACGTTCATGACGGTATGACTACATTAGCTTCGCAGGGGGTAAATTACGTAAACGCCCGAAGGGCGTTTTCGTTAAATTTACCCCCCGATGCTAATGTAGTCATACCGTCATGAGCGGCAAAGAGATGTTGTTTATTCCTTATATTTATATTTATAGTTTCTGTCTTGTCAATTTAATGTGTTTATTTGCCAGATTTGTTTTTCTGTATAAGAATTTATCATATACCGGTCAAAGAGGTTTGATAGATGTAATGTCGATGTAATAGCCATTCCAGTTTCTAAATATGGTGAGAAAGTAGTCCCAACTACATGTACTGTAACTGTATTAAAAATTCAGGATTTTTTCCAGTAAACTTTCTCTCTGTGAATGGAAAAGACTTACAGGGCAAACAAATAACAGTGCAACTTGAATATCTACTGCCAAAGCACATTCTAAAAATACAGGTCGCGGTTGTTTTCTTAACCCATTTACACACATAGCAACGCGATGGCAACGACCTATGGGTCTGTATCACTCCGCTAGTGTCATATGACCGTCGACCAATGGGAGCTTAGTGTTAAGTGCCCGATGTAGTGTATTTTAAGAAGTCCACGAATATCACGGGCGAAATCCGAACTGGCTAAAACCAGATTCGAAGTGTAGGTTCATCGAGGGATGACCTGCACATTTTTAATAGGATTACATAAAGACTTTACAGAGTGAATGTAAATATTTAAGAATAATGGAAAACACTAAATACACACTTTTGCTTGATGCAGGATGGAAGAAAGACATAAAGCTTCTAAATGTCTACAAGGAGCATTATATGCATTTTTTGGTATCCCGCATTAACTTGCTGTATGCTGCCAGCGAATTTCTGCTTACAGTTGCGAACTATTTGACACTCTGGAGATATTTCTGAGACGATCATTGCAGATGACAAGTACGTAGCATGCATGCACCAACCATATCTATAAAAGGATGCTCACATGTATCTTGATACTATTGAATTGTACCTTTATATCAACTGTATATCAAAAACAATAATCCCTCCCTACAACGACCCTCCCAACAACGACCCTCTCCTTAAAACAACGCGCGCTCTTTTCCCCAAACAAGACAATTATGTCTAATGCACTGCTGCCACAATATCGTCCACTTGACATTGTCGCCTGCTGTTTGTCTCGAAGTTTCACAATTGACATTTGAACAGGAAATAAACATGATGACGAAAGCCAAACAGTTTGAATCCAGATCAGACGCCGGATTACGCGGCGTCTGATCTGGATTCAAGCTGTTTGCAAATGTAAGCCTATTCGCTTCCCTATAACGACTCCCTCCGAACAACACACGTAATTTGTGTCTCCCATTAGGTGTCGTTGTAGAGAGGGAACACTGTGTTTATTAAACGTATGTACTGAAGTGAAAACAAGTTATTCTTTTCCGTGTAGACGAAACGAAACACATTGCAACAAAATGGAAAGATGGGCATTTTGGTAAACTGTTTTGAGTCCGTCCAGACGCGGATTACCCGGTGTCTGATCAGGCTCAAAACTGTCGAAAATGAACATAATATTTTTTTAGCATTATCGCGGTTATTGTGGGAAATAAAATCTTCCCCCCTGTAATAATTATGTCAGCAACAAACAACGTAACCTTTT